>OV702284.1:31197434-32397434 GCA_916181665.1 Avena sativa
ACCTTACCCTTCTCTGCATTGGTTTTCGGAAGATTGCTGACCTATGCATCCACATCTCGGGAGTCTATCCCGAGCATGTTCCTTTCCCCTTGTTGTTTTCCGACCTTTGTTTACCAGTTGGTAGCCAAGTAGTAAATGTGCATCGGTGTCCTTCGATGTAAGATACTCTTATGGTCCGTCAAGACAAACCATTTCAGAATGTCTAGGAGAAACAAAGTCCAGTACCTCGTCATATCTAGGACCAGGTCAAAGTGTTGTAATCCGCAGATCAAGAGACATTGATTGTCTCCCGTCTGTTCTATCTTGAAGTATCACACTCTTTTATACTAAGAGGTCGTGTTGAGTTCCATGATCCTTAATGAAGTGATGCTCTTACACATAATTACCACCCTTCCTCGAGCTTTCGCGCTCGTGAGTGATGCGTGTGCGTAATAATGTGGCTATCTGAGGTTCTTAGCAATTATTATTTCTTTGGACTCTAAGGACATTTGAGTCATTCTTAGCTTGATTGGTTAATCCCGTCACTATGCAAAGGATGATTGTGCTACTAAGTCCGTTATTCTGGTACACTCTCTTCGGTCAAAGAGTTAGGCTGTTGCTGAAGCTCTGAGACTACGTCTTCTTGCCTTACCAAGCAAGTTTGCTCTCGAACTAAGTGACATATCGGTGGTTCGTGATATTCTAGATGTCTACTAGAAGTATCGCCATGTTGCCACATTATCGTGTTGTCAAGTTCTTGAGCAAGCAAGTTCTCTGAACTGCACCTTTCTCCAAGGATCTGTACTGGATACCCCTAAACTAGTTGGTTGAGATTAAACAAAAACTTGGAGAGTTGTAAGACAAAAGTTCTATCTGACTCTGTTCCTTCTTAAAGGGTTGTCTACTTCTGTCCGTGTTGAAGAATGATAATATTTCCTTCGTGGACATGTTATCTTCCCCTATCTTTGATTTGATTTGGGTTATCGTTAAATCAAACTCAGTTCCAAGGACTATCTTGATAATGTTTCTTCTTGTGATGTTTCACTGGGATACATCTTCATGTCGTTTGGTCTGACCAGTATTCTTGTCTTGTTCACGCAACATATGAGTCCATCTTCTTGGAGTGTCCCGATAAGTTTGTTGTTGAGCCCATCGATGACAATCTTATTCTCTCCATGCTAGATTAAACTCATATGGAATAGTTGGCATAAATGTTGGAAAATTTCGAGAACCATCTTCGGATCATTTCAAAGTATGAGTTCTGGATGTTAGACGTAACCTCCTCCGGTTCACGTGTAGTTATTGAAAGATGCCGCCGCGAATTCGAGAAGAGTTATCTCTCTTTCCTTAAGGACACATGTGTGTTTGATTGTCAGTACCTTATATGTATGCAGTTATCTTTTGACAAGTTGCTAAATACATGGGTACAACAATCTAGCTCAGTCTTTTGGAGCTTTACACTATAGTCCCTGTCTTGAGAATCTAGTAACTTTACCTTTGCGGTAAATGTTGCAAACTTTCTATTCGGACATGTTGAGTCTGAAATATCATTCCACTTAACCAAAGATGAATCTCAAGCAGCAGTGATGGTTGGTGTTCCTCAAGGTTTTGACATAGGTCTATTGGTAAATCTGGCCAGATTGATGTAACGGTTGACACACTTAGCCAGAAAGACCTCTTGTCATATTCTTGTGATTCAGCAGTAACAACCACTCCTCATGAGGCTTCTTCTATAATTCATTATAGGAGTTGTGCTTATGGTTTCCTTTATATATGAAGTCCGACCTTTACTTGATGTTTGATTTCTTGAACATCAATGAGAACATTTAAAGTAGTGTTGCTAAATGTCTCTTGATCGATCGTCCAGACCATTTTATGTTGGCAATCATCTTGTTGTACCAAGTAGTTAAAGTCTGAGAATGAAGTTCCTTTCTTCTCGTGTTATCAGGAATCTTCTCACCTACTCATCTGGTGGTGTAAAGTGATGCCATGATCTTTGGCAAAGATTTTGGTATACCTAGATTAATAAATAGTTTCCTTCGTCTTCTCAACCATGTTCCAAGAGCGGCTATGATTTTGGTAATTAGTAGTTTCTCTTGGTACATGTTCTTTATGACTCTTATGAGTCCTCTCCACAAAACACCTTTCTGTCTTACGCCTTCTATTGAATGAAAGAGTGATCCTTCTATGTCAAAAGTAGTTCAACAGCTTGGTTTTGTTGAACCATATCTCTGCAACCTGAAATCTCTACCTAAGCCGTTTAGTAGAGGTTCCTCATCAAAGTCTATGGTCATGTTCTTTATGTTGGAAGCTCTCTTCTTCAGAAGCTTCAAAACCTCATGTAAGTTCCATGGTCTCAATCCTTATGAAGACCATCTATCTAACAACTTGAAACCATCTCCTCTTATTTCCTCTGTTCCCTTGATGTGTTTTATGTTCGTCATCTCAGAGTTGTTTCTGAACACTCCATCCATGTTTTGACCATGAGATACTCTGTGTGTTGTTTAGTGTGTTTCCCTCTTATCTTTAGAGTGACCCTGTTCCTTTTCTCTCTGTCTCTCTTCCTACGTTTGGAATCTCGGGTCGAGATTCTCGTAAGGGGGATAGAGCTGTAACACCCCAGTTTTAATTAATCTTATACTAGGGTTTGTTTGTGCATCATGAGCATCATAATTTAAATTGTGCATTAAATAAACTAAATCAAACCCTAAAAACCCTAATCTTTCCCCCTCTTTGAAACATTCAAAAATGGTTTAGTATTTGAAAAACTACCAAAAATGTTGGAGCCCAACTTGTTAAAAGGGCCCCTGAGATATTTTTATATATTTTATAAAGTCTCTTGGTATTTTGTAATATCCAAAAACGGATTTAAAATCAAGTTGTAAAAGAAGGAAATAAGAAAACTAAATAGAAAAATGATTTAAAAAAATAGCAGCAACAGCTTCCCAGGCCGTAGCCCACTCCCTCTTCCCTCTCTACAACCTTTGTTGCAGCCCACCTTGGCCCAACCGCGGCCCACGCGGAGCCCGTACCCCTTCGCCTCTGTTCGTCGTCTTCGTCAACAACGGCGAGTAGCTGCGTGTCTCCGCTGCCACCGTCGATCGCAGCCGGCCGCTGAGAAGCGCGCCGCCGCCCCCGGTCGCCTATAACTCGCGTCCTCCACTGCAGGACGAACCCTAGCACACCACCCTCCCTCTCCTTCCTCTCTGGCTCTCACGCGCGCAAACCCTAGCCTCTGACCTCGCCGGCTCCCCACCGTTCCCGGCCTCCCCTCGCCAAACCGACCGTCCCCGAAGCTCCGCCTCGTCGAGATGTCCCTCCCTGCCAACAGAATCGAGGAGGGGAGCTCCCAGTTGTCGCCTACGACCTCGTCTTCTTCGACTCCGACTGTGCTCGCTGGCGTCGATCCGCTCAACCTCGACCTCACGCGGTCTCTCCGATGTCACTCACGCGTCAAGGGTGAGATCGTGGTCCTCTAGGACCTCTCCAATCCTCCCATCTCTCTCTGGATCGAGCTCGCGCCGAGCGCCGCCCATCGCTGCCGTCGGCCGTCGTCGCACCGCATGGTCCGGTGACCATTAGCAAGCGGCGCCGCCTCTTTTGAGCTCGCCTTGCTCCACTGCTTCGAACACGCCCAATCCCGCTCACCCGTGCGCCCTCCTGCGCCATTTCCGCCGCCGCCTGCAGTGCTCACCGGCGAGGCCTGCGTGGCGCCCGCGTGGCATGCCAACGTGGCCTCGGCCCCACGCGTCAGTGGGAGTGGGTAGCCCCATCCCGAGTGAGAATGCCCTTTCGCGTGTGTGGCTGCTGAGGTGGCCAGAGGCCCAACTGTCTGTCTCTAGGGCTAGCCCAGCCCTCGGTGTAAAATGTTTATTAAGCTTTTAATAATTGATTTAATAATTTTTAGAATTTGAATAAAACTTGTAAATTCAATATCTAATTATTTATAAATCAGAAAAATGTGTATAATATATCAAATTGTTCAGAAAAATGAAACCTAGCTATTTAGGCTATCATAATGCATTGATCAACAACTAAAATGACAAGTTTAATTAGAACAACATAGTAAGCCCTCACAGGTGATTCCGGAGTTTCTCTGAATTAGGGTTTCTACCCTTCGGAACCCCGATTAAGTTGTCGAGCATGCTTTAGGGTTACTTTTCAATACAATTCAACTTGGCATATCATCATACTTGCTTGAGCATTGCATCGATGCCATGTGTTGATTGTTTCCCTCTCTTTCCGGTGTTTGGTTCTTCCCGGTAGAATACGAGATCGAGATCGAGATCGAGATCGAAGCCAGAGATCAACACCATCGAAGATCAAAGATCGAAGAACAATACTCGACCAACTATAACCAAGTCAAGTACAAGGTTCCCGAAGATCTGCTTATCGGTTATCAACTGGCAAAGGCAAGCATAGCCCCACCATGATATAATCCTATGATTTCAAAAGCATTTCAATTCTTGCCATGATGCATACGATTCTACTGTGGTCTTTTATCGATAGATAGAGTATCCTATCTATTGCATACTCCCTTGAGCTTATATTACCTGATCCACTACTCCTAGCATAACTAGGTTTGCCTTGTGTGCACTGCTAGAGCTCTTATTCGTGTCTGCTTAGCCAAGCATAGCTATTGAGTCTGGTCCATCCAGATGATGTATTAGATGCAAAGAATCTAGTATGACAGGAGAACGTGATGAGATGAGATCAGTGATATGAGTTAAACATGCTAAGGCTTGTATGGGAGGCCACGGTGGGATGTGGTTTTTCTAGTCCCATGCTCGCCACCACTAGGAACTGAGTTCTTGCCTTTGGAACCGAGACGAGCGTACAGCCACACGGGGCTTGGGAACCCCTAGCCTGATTAACTTGCCTAGTAGATTCCATGAGTCACATAGTTCGAGCGTTCCATTCAACATATGCATAGAAAACCTTTTGAAAGATTTGCCGGGTGCAGGTGCATTCATAAAAGGTAGGTAAGTGTGGCCGAGGTTGCTTGTGGTAGATGGCGCCCCTGATAAACCAATCTCGCCTCACATCTTTAAGTACCGGCTTCGGGATTTGACCCGTTACGGCGGAACCATACTTATTGCGTGACTCATGGTCTCGGTGAAAGCAAGGTAAAGGTCGTGGCCAACCACCCTCTGCCAGCCTTCCAAGGAAGAGGGCTAATAGCTTGGCATTAAGAGTCGGTTGGTACGTGTGGTAAAGTTGTACACCTCTGCAGGGTAATAATCTTTTCGAAAAGTCGTGTTCACGGTTATGAATGCTTGGCGACCAGATTCTAAGATCATAGAGAACTAAAACCTAATCGTAAAACTTGGTAGATCATGTGTGCTTAAGGATGCTTCCTCATGGGTACGAGGGGGTGATCCTAGTTCAGATGATGATAAATTGGTGGATATCAAAAGATGATGATCACTATTTCGGAGATGCCGCTCTCTTATCCCCTTTTAAAATACTCTGACTAGACGAGCTTCTTCTCCCTCTTGTTTTATATTATAAACAAAAGATGGCTTTATGCAAAACAACTCCACCAGCCATAAGTCTTGCGGAGTACACCCTGTACTCACCCTTGCTTTGTTGATACTTTTGGCAGAGTAAGTGTTCCCGGAAGATCGGTTTGGTACTACATCGACATCGACGAGTAGCTTGGGGTTGCCGGCCGGCAGCCTGGAATCTATGGGCTGGGACGTCATCGTTATGCTTCAGGCCTCTTAGGCCATTTGTTAAGTTTGCAATACTTAATAGCATAATTTTGCCTTCCGTTGTTTGATGTTTGTGGTCAGTGACCTCTGCTTGTAATAATTTGGTTCTCTACTCAGTTATGAGCTTGCTGTAATAAATTTTGTGTCGTAGGGTCACTGTTGTGTTACCGATTCTCCACTGGATATTCTCGAGCTCAAAGGTTAAGCTTATATCAGACGGAGGTCTGGGATTTGTTTAGCCCTGATCCCGGGGGTGTCACACCCAAAATGTATCTTGGCCTCCCCTTTTAAGTTAGTCACAAACTCATCGAAAGCAATTAATGCCCTTTTTACTTCAAGAGGCATCTCATCATCAATTTCATCATTAGCTAAGGGAGTGGAGCGAGATGATGACGATACCTCCGTTCCTCTTGCCATAAGGCAAGTGACGTTCTTGTTGGGAGTATTCTCATTTGGAGAATCGAAGAGGGAGAATGTCGAAGTAGAAGTAGTGGCTAGAGCAGCCACACCACTTGATGTTTCCTCTTCCTCATCTTCATCATCTTCATTGTCCGAGGAGTATTCTTCATGAGTTATCAATATAATCTCACCCTTCTTCTTATTGTTGGAATTCTTCTTGATGAAGGGCTTATTGTAAGGAGCTTTGGAAGCTATCTTTGGCACTAGTTTGACACCATGATCTTCTCTTCTCTCATAGGGACAACTGTCCAAGAAGTGATTTCTGTCGCCACAATTGTAAGAAGTTCTCAATCTTGGCATATTGCCTCTTAGTCCATTGGGGTTGATTTTTCGTTGCATTTCCATCTTGGCCTTCGCGGGGTTCTTCGAGAAGTTGTTTGCATAGAAAGACATAACTTCTTGGCATCATCGGGGTTGCTCATGGATAGGCCTTCATCACTGTCATGACCATCCCCATGTTCAACAAATTTTTCCTTCAATGCAAGGTTGACCACATTGGTCATTCCAAATGCCCAAGCATGGGCATCTTTGGCATTCTTGGCGGCAACCTTGAAAGAGGCCATCTCTTTCATAACTTCATTGGAAGTCATGATGTGGTAGTTGTGTCTTCCTTGTAGGCTCTTCAAGTTGGTGGGCTCAAAGGGCATGAGTGCACTCACATATTTTCTTTTTATCCATGCATCATCCACATGTGAGGCACCCACATTCGTAAAAGCGGTGGCGGTGGATTTGAGCCTACGATACATGTCTTCATGATCTTCATCTTCCTTCATATAGAAGCCTTCAGCTTCATTGCTTAGTGCATCATATCGGTTCCTCCTCATGCTCTCATTCCCAACAAACAACACTGTGAGAGCATCCCAAGCTTCCTTGGCAGTGCTGAGGTGCTCAATGTGTGGGTAATCCTTTGTACCTAATCCTTGTTGAATCATGTGCAAAGCGGTGGCATTGAGTTGACTATTGACAACTTCTCTTCTTGTCAAGTTGTCAGGATCCCCAATATAGAGTCCTTGTTCAATGATGTTCCATAGTTCAATGCAAGAGCTGCGTACAGGAGTTTTCATTAGAGATTGCCATTGAGCAAAAGTAGTAGATGCTTCAAGCTTAGGTGGGTCACCTCTATTGTTTATATGAGGGTGAGGAATTGGGGGGTCGGGAGAGTACCATGAATCACGGTGCTCACCCTTTCCACCATCCTTTTGTGTGGAGGAGTTAGTGTTTTCTTGATTACCCCCCACCATCATACCCTCGGGAGATACCGGAGCATTCCCTTTGGGTAATACTGATGGAGGCTCCTCTTGAGGAGAAGGGGATGATGAGCCATCTTTGTATTTAAGAAGTTGCTCAAGCATTTTCTTGACTTCGTTGACCAAGGAAGAGCTCAATCTTGTTTCCAAGTTTTTGAGATCTTCCATGGTCACCGTGGTGTGCTCACCACCACCTTACCCCCATCGTGGATACCCATATTCTCTTAGGCGGTAAAGCCCGAATAAAGAGCCGAGACTCTGATACCAATTGAAAGGATCGTATGGGCACCTAGAGGGGGGGGGTTGAATAGGTGCTACTTCAAATTTTATTCTTTTTCAATTTAGGGTTTGACAAGAAAGGTAAATTATCTAGATTATGCAACTAAGGTGAATTTACCTATATGTCAAGCAAGCAACAACTAGCACATCACTAAGCAAGAACAAGTAAGTAAAGTGCGGTAAAGGATGGAAGTAACCAAAGTGGTGGACGCGAAGACACAAGGATTTGTTTCCCGTAGTTCCTTCGTTTTGAGGGGAAGTACGTCTACGTTTGGAGAGGGGGTGGTATGAAACCACCTACGCCACGACAGGCCTCCCTTTTTCTCCGATGAACCTCACCCCAAGGGGATCGATTCACCTTCCACTATATGGCAACCTTCGAGGTGGAAGCCGGCACCTTTACAACAAGTTCGAGGCACACATCCACAACTTAATTGGAGGCTCCTGAATACAAGCAATCTGTCAAACAATCAAAGAAAATCTTGTAAGAACCAAATCAAGGCTAGGGTTTCCAAAGAAACACTAGAGCATGGGGGCCCTCAAGTGAATGAGGGGGAAATGAAGATCTCTCTTGGTGAGGATATAGGTCAAGGCCTCCTCCTTCGATTCTCCAAAGATCAATGACTTTGGATGGTTGGATGAAGAGATCTTGTAGATTTGGTGGCTCTAAAGGAGTTTGTGTTCTTGAGCAACTGGAGGAAGGGGATAAGGGTCCCTATTTATAAGCAGCCCCTTCCACGAACCGTTTTCTGAGCGTTAGAGAAGAACCAGACCGGAGACTCCGGTCTGTACACCGGAGACTCCGGTCTACACCGGAGAATCCGGTCTATCACTGGTCCAGCCTTCGGACCAATATGCAGTACGACCCAGGCCTTCTAATAGCCAAGTGGGCCGGAGACTCCGGTCCTCCAGCACCGGAGACTTCGGTCTGAGCCCACACCGAAGATTATGAAGAAGCCTCCGGACCTTGCTCTGCACCCCCATACAGAATGACCCAGCCATGTTCCTGAAGCCCCCACCGGGGACTCATCCGGAAACTCCGGTCCACACCGGAGACTCCGGTCCAGGAAGACCGGAGACTCTGGTCTGGTATTTCGAGAACTATGTCAATCTTGCAGGAATCTTTCCAAAGTGTGAGGGTACTTTTCACTTATCATAATAGCAACCTGTGGACAGTGACAAACTATAAAACGATCTACTTGTTGTTAATGAACACCAAAAGTGATTATGACAATAAATGTCCTTTCAATCTCCCCCTTTTTGGTGTTCGATGACAACAAGTGATTTTGCATGGAATAAAATGTATGGGGCTCCCCCGACTATGTGCAATAAGGTAAACAAGTAAATCATGCAAGGTATATAGTATCAACGATAACACACAGAGATCTCACATGAGTTACAATAGTAAGTGCACAAGCACATAGTCACACACATACGGCAAATAACACACATGAAGTTCAAAGTTCGAATATGGCAAATGAAAGCAAAGCAAATAAGAGTGAATCCAAGGCCCCCAAACCCATGCAAATCGATGAGAATGTCTTATCCCCCTTTGTCATCGAAACACCGAAAAAGGGAAAAGACCTAAGCTAGCGCCCCAACAACTCAGTAGTCATCGTCATCCTCATCATCCTAGACATCCTCACCGTCCTCAACAAAGTCATCATCATCATCAGGGACTGCAGACCCTTTGCAGTGAGGGCGAGAAGAGGAGGTACCCTGGTACCCGTAACCAGAGGTGATATTAGCAAAGGTCTTCCAATCCACCAGGCTATCCTGTTGGGCATTCCATGCCCCAAACGAGAGTGTGTGGTCAGACTCCGTGGACTGCTGAGCACCATGCTCATCATTGTACTCATCCTCTCCTTCCTCATCATCCCCTTCACCTTGTTCCTTGATCTCCTTGAGAAGCTTCTCAATGCGACGGTTGCTTTGGTAGGATGCATGTTGCTGCTTACGGATGTCTACGTTCATGCAACAAAGGGTCCTCTCCCAGAAAGTGGCCTTCTTGACCCGATCATGTACATAGTCCCGAGTCGTGGAAGGCATAGGTGCATTGGAGGCATTCTTCCTCCAAACTCTAGGTGGAGAGGGGGCCCTCTCAGTCTCAATCTCCTCATCATCATCACCATAGCTACGCCTAGGAGCAGGCCCCATACGCCCCTTCTGCTGCAGTGAGACCAATGCGTGCTCAGTGAGATGTGGTGCTATGCCAAGTGGGGAATTATGCTCCTTGGAGTTGATGAGCCTCATAACCAAAGGTGCATATGGAGGAGACTTCTTGAAAGGAATAACATGGAACATCTCCTCAAAAATAAAATCCATCATGTCAAAGGGTTCAACATATGCCTCTGGGCCAGCATTGTAGGTCCAGTGGGTATGATAAAGAAGGTTGACTAGCCCACCCCTAATAGGATCGTCATTCCTAGCAC
Organism: Avena sativa; assembly: GCA_916181665.1. Taxonomy (NCBI): domain Eukaryota; kingdom Viridiplantae; phylum Streptophyta; class Magnoliopsida; order Poales; family Poaceae; genus Avena; species Avena sativa. The sequence continues at coordinate 31,207,545 of OV702284.1, forward strand.
TTGGTGCGATGGTATGACAGAATCTCCTCAACATTAGGTTGTAGAGAGACTTGAGTCCCTTGTGTTGGAGATATGCCCAAGAGGCAATAATAAAGTGGTTATTATCATATCTTCACACTTATGATAAATGTTTACATACCATGCTATAATTGTATTAACCGGAAACATTAATACTTGTGTGATTTGTAAACTAAAATAAGAGTCCCTAGTAAAGCCTCTTGTTAAACTAGCTTGTTGGTTAATATATGATCATGGTTTCCTGATCATGAACATAGAGATGTTATTAACAACAGGATCATATCATTAGGAGAATGATGTGATGGACATACTCCTATAGATAAGCGTAGCATAAAGATCAAGTCATTTAAATAGTTCAATTGCTATATGCTTTCTGATACATAGTAACCTAATTCCTTCGACCATGAGATCATGCATATCACCTTTACCGGATGGATGCTTTGATGACATCAAACACCACACCGTAACTGGGTGGCTATAAAGGTGGCATTGAGTGTTCGGAAAGTATTGGTTGAAACACATGGATCAAGAGTGGGATTTGTCCATCCATATGACGGATAGATATACTCTGGGCCCTCTCGGTGGAATGTCATCCAATTGGCTTGCAAGCATGTGACTGGCTCACAAGGGATCACATATCACGGGAACGAGAAAAGAGTACTTATCAGTAACGAGGTTGAACTAGGTATGCAGAGATACCGACGATCATAACCTCGGATAAGTAAACTATCGTGAGACAAAGGGAAATTGGTATCGTATGTAAGTGGTTCATTCGATCGCAAAGTAATCGTAGAAATATGTGGGAGCCATATGAATTTCCAGATTCCTCTATTGGTTATTGTTCGGAGAAGTGTCTCCATCATGTCCGCATAATTCACGAACCGTAGGGAGACACACTTAAGGATTCGACGTTGTTTGAGTAGTTATGGTATTATGAGAAAGAGACCGAATGTTGTTCGGAGTCTCGGATGGGATCCGGGATATCACGAGGTGATCCGGAATGGTCCGGAGAATAAGATTCATATAAGGAAAGTCCCGTTTCGGAGTTCGGGAATGATTCCGGTGTTTTCATCAGGGAATGTTCTAGAAGGTTCCGGATTGTCCGGCACTCCGAAAGGGGAGGGTACATGAATGTGTCATTGAATGATTGCATCATGTACTAAGTGTTCTTGCTGTTCCAAAACTGAAAAGTCAAATTGCCAGTTTGAAAGTCAAACGGCTAAAACAGGAAACTGTGGAAAACAGGAAACTGTGGGAAACTGTGGGAAACAAGCAAGAGGAGGTTGAAACCAACTTGGAGGAGGAGTTCCTCTCCTCCAAGCCGGCGGCCAGCCCTAGGCCGAGTTGGGGAGGGACTCCCCTCCCTCCCTGGCGCGCCAAGCCCCTCCACCTATAAAAGGAGGGGCAGGGCCTCCTCCTTGAGACACACAAGTTTCTACCTCTAATCTCCGGTTTAGAGCCGTTTTGGTTTAGAGCTTCTAATTGCTTTAGCCTGCGGTTTAGAGCCTTCTAATTGGTGTGTCTAATCTATAGACCACTAATAGATCTCTCTCATACTCCACCATACTCGCTCCGGCTTAAGGCGAAGCCCTGCGGGATCTCCCCTCTACTTCCGGTACCACGCCGTTGTGCTGCCAGAATCGCGAGGAGAGTGCTACAACCTCCGCTGCCTGCTGGAACAAGGGAGAGGAAGGTCTTCGTCGAGTACCGAACGTGTGACCGACTGCGGAAGCGCTGCCGGAACGCAGCGCCGGAAGGATCGTCTACGCGATCTTGAGATCGGAAAGAGTACGACTACATCACCCACGAGAATCTGCTCTCGTTAACCGCTTTGGAATCTTCGAGGGTGAGTTCCTCTATCGACTCGTTGCTACAATCTAGTAGATAGATCTTGGCTTGTTTGTTTGTATGCGATAGAAAAATTTTGTTTTCCATGCTACGAACCCCTTCAGTGGTATCAGAGCCGTGTCTATATGTAGATCTGTTGCACGAGTAGAACACAATGGTCATTGTGGGCGTTGATGCTTTTATTGTCGATTGCTTCTTGTGTACTTTGCATCTTGCGGTATGTTGGGATGAAGCGGCCCGGGCTAACCTTACATGACATCGTTCATGAGACCTGCTCCACGCTTGACATGCAACTTGTATTGCATAAGTGGCTTTGCGGGTGCCTGTTTCTCCTAGCATAGTTAAGATCCAATTTACAACGGGTGATTAACAATACTAGTATCAATGTTGTGGTTCTTGTTCGTAAGTTAGAACGACACTTATTGAAAGCCCCAAACCACGTAAAATATGCAAAGAAAGTAGAGGCGTCTAACTTTGTTTTGCAGGGGTGTGCTGTGATGTGATATGGCCATGATTGTGATTATATATGATGTATGCAATGTTCCTTATTGTAAGTTGGCAACCGGCAGGAGCCATATGGTTGTCTTTAATTTATGTTAAGACCCGCGTGTCTATTCAAAGTAGTTGTAATAGTCGAAGCCGATGGACGACAACCATGGAGAAGCGTCATTGACCATGATGCAATGCCGGTGATGATGGAGATCATGTTCGTGCTAGAAGATGGAGATCGGAAGCACAAAGAAGAAAGGCCATATCATATCACATATTATTGAATTGCATGTGATGTTAATCCTTTATGCATCTTGTATTGCTTAGTAGACGACGGTAGCATTATAAGATGATCCCTCATGCACATGAATTTCAAGTCATAAAGTGTTCACCCTTAGTTAGCACCGTTGCTAAAGCTTGTTGTTTCGAAGCACCACGTGATGATCGGGTGTGTTAGATTCTGCAAGTGTATACAACGTGAGCAAGCCAGATTTGCTCATGCAGAAACTAAGGTTTGATCTTGACGAGCCTAGCATGTACAGACATGGCCTCAGGAACACGGATTACCGAAAGGTAGAGCATGAGTCATATAGTAGATATGATGAACATGTTGATTGTTCGCCATTGAAGCTATATCAACTCTCGTGATGATCGGTTTTGATGTGGTGGATTTGGTTTGTGTGATCACTAAAACAATGTGAGGGATATTGTTTTGAGTGGGAGTTCACCAAGATTAATTTAATTATTAATTAGAACTCAATTTATCATAAACTAAATCAAAGTGAAATTGCATAGTTGTTGTAGTCATTGGCATCCGTTTACCACCTTGCGCTTAGTTATAATTGAGATGATAGAACTACAGAAGTATGGTTAGATACTTTACGAACTGGTATCGTATTGTTTTGAAGTGTTAATCTAAAGTTTAAAAGTCCTATTGCAAACTTTCAGTAAGTTCCGGTTACTCCATGAAGTTTAATAATTAGTATTAAATCAAGAGTAACAATTCCAAGTGTTAGTATCATGTTTGTTTCCATGATTCTTGATATTCAAAGGATTGTCTTAATATCAAGGTTATCTAGGATCTGAAAGAGTTGTTTCAGAAACCATGATGTGTGGAAGATATTGTGATATCTGAAACGAAGTTTTGGTTGCAACATGATAGAGTATAATATGGCTAAAGTCATGTTCTCATATTTGATGAGAATTTGCAAAAGGTTGGAGACACTTGTTGTCCTAATCCTCCAAAAGGTTTTGGATAGCAACATTATACTCATAAATTCATCGTTACAAGCTAACAGTAGCTTGATCATGGACAATTCCATGATAAGGGTGAATATTTGATGTAGGTAAAATGTTTACTACACCAAGAGATTACTAAAGAAAGGAATTTGAAAGAACACCAAATATTTGATGATGGTGATCTACTTCAAAGTGCAAGTCCAAAGACATTGGTATTTAATTATACACGCTTTGGACTATATGTCATATGTATGACTCCACTATTGATATTGATAGATTCTTTCAAACAGAAAAGGAAATATTGAAAGAGAATCTCATAAATATATGGCAGAAAAGAAAAGACTAGAATTGTTCAGTTTAAGTATATAGATGATATACATGTTATGGCTATATTCTTTGCTTATTAAACAATGTGGTTCTCAAGTATTTGATACTGAATTTGTTGGTGTGAATCGTCATACGAAACAACACAATTCATGAACTACAATGGCCTAAGTAACTAGCAAAAGAATATGTGATGATGTTCATCGAGAACAAATAAAGGGTTATTGTGTTGCTCGTTAAACATCAAAGCTTGCCTTCAAGATTTGTTTTATCAGGTATTATGAAAACAAAAGGGTTGTTCAAATAATTGCTGTAATCCATAAAAGATGGATGATTCACAAATCTCGTTGGAGAAATCACATCCATAAAACTAGTGCTAAAAATGTCGAAAGACAAATTGATTGAAAGATCACTTAGGAAGTGACATCGCCGTTTAAATTATAATGGAAAGAAAACATGAAGAAACTCCATGTGGATGGAATTTTGGAGTCTTCTGATTTTTGATCAAATGACGCTTGTGAAACTTTCCTAGAGATAATTGAAACTTCGTTCATAGGCCAAAAGGGAACGAAAGACTAGCTTATTGGAATTTGTACATATTGTTGTACGAAGTCCATTATGTGTAGTCAAGAGCGGTGGATTTCAACTTCATATGCCTTCTCCGAAAATTTGAGTGAATATATGAATATTTACTTAATAAGGATGAAGTGTGAAATATTTGGAAAAGTTCAAAGACTTTCGAGATGAAGTGCAAAATCATTGTAACAAGAATATAAATAGTTTATGATAAGATCATAAAGGAAGATATTTGAGTTACAGAGTTTAGCATAATACCTAAGATTTAAGGAATCATTCCGTGGATTTGCATTTCCCGAAACACCATAAGAGTATGGAGGATTCGAGATATGTAATTAAACCTTGTTTGACATGGTAAGATCAAAGGTATAATTCATAAAACTGCCATTATATTTTAAAGATTAAAAGCTTTAGAGATTACCGTTTTTCCACTGAAAAGAGCTCCATCATAATCCGTTGAAATGACACCATATGTTATGGTTTGGGATAAAACCCAAGTTGTCCTTTCTTAAACATTGGTATGCTATGCATAAGAAAGATGTTTGCAACCAAAGTCGGATGAACCTGTCTTTGTTAAGTATTCCTCCATAACATCGGAGACAAAAGTGTTTGTCACTTAGAACGTCAAGTTTCTTTTAGAAGGAATTTTTCGTGAAAAGTAAAGTGGGAGGACAATAGAACTTTGATAAGGTTAAAAGAACCTTAGCTATATGTGCAAAGTTGCACAGCACCGAAAAGTGTTCCGGAGGCAGCAACAATGCTCATGGCTCACGTGCCTCAAAGGTTGTGGTCACGGAGATCTAAGTTCCTATTGAAACAAGTAGATCGGGTAAACAATCAAATACCAAGATTTGAGGGTTGAATCATTATTTGAGAATAATGAACCGACTACATACAAAGAAGCGATGATGGGCCCTGACTCCGTCAAATGGCTTGAAGCCATAAAATCCATGATAGTTCCATACACGAGAAATCAAGTTTTGAACTTGAAGGACCCTCGAGAAAGGTGTAAGACCTTACAGTTGTGTCTGGATCTATAAAGAAATAGACATGGATGTTTTACATCTATGAAATAGTCGACATGTTGGGAAAGAGTTCACAAAATGTTCAAAGGTTGACTATGACAAGATTTGATCTTTCATAGTGATATTTAGTCTAGACGGATTAATGTAGCAACCAGTACATATAATTTGTTATATGGTAGTTGAATAAACAAAACAAGTTCTTCTAATAGAATCGTTACCTAGGACATGTGCATAACACGGTCCATAGGGTTTTGTTAATTCAAAAGGATGCTAAAAGTATATGCAAACTTCAATGGTTAAAGTGAGCATCGCGGAGTTGGAATCTTCACTGTGATGAAACTGTTAAAGGAGTTTAAAAGTTCATCAGAGACGATGGAGATGCTTGCATTTGCAAGAAATTAAGTGGGAGCGCTAAGACATGTTTCTAATACGTTATGTGGAAGACATATTGTTGATTGGAAATAATGTATCTTTTATTAACACATATTAAGAATTTCATCCCGATGAAAGACTTAGGCAAAACCTAAATATTTGGCATCAATAGACGCTAATAAGGTTGTGCCAGAAGTACATAGACGAGATATTGAATGAGTTCAATATAGAAACTACAAGAAAGGTTCTTGTCGCACAGAAAGGATTGAAAGAGTTCAATGTTGATGATATATTCAAGTGTATTGACATTTGGTAAAGTGAAACAAATAATCAAGTATAGATTGATACTTGATGTATGAAATCATAAAGAGTATTTATATCAATCATACTGTGATATGTACAAATCCAGATATGTCCTATGATCTAAATGTTGTGAGCATATACCAGAATGATTCGTAAGATGATCATTGGACAATAGTAAGGATATTCTTATGATCTTTTGGAAGAACTCAGAGTATAATATTTGTAGAAGTGACAAATAGATGGTTAGTTCATTGTAAAAGTACTACATTGATACTAGCTTTGTCACAAAGTACAAATTAAGTTTATCTCAATCTAAACTAAGGGTGGCACAATATAATGGAAAGTGAGTTCCATAATGGATTTGGATGAGTTCCAAAGTTAAGACATTGTGACAGATACTACAACAAAAGGCTAAGTATATAACTGTTATTTTAGCATCAAAAGAGGGCATTTGTGTCAAGTAGTTTGTTATCAAACTAGGTGTAGTTCACAGTGGGATAATACTATCAAGATATATTGTGCGACAATATTATCAACATGTTTTAACCCCAAAGAGCTAAAGGTCACACCGAAAGACCAAATTTATACAAAGCCATCTCATTAGAGAATGAGTGATGCGTAGAGACGCAAAGACATGCAATTACACACGGACCTAGAAGTGTCAGATCCGGAGATCAGTTGACCACTAGCAATCGTGTACATACAACACCGGAAAGCCATAGGTGTTGAATACACAAAGGTTTGAAACTAGATTATTGACTCTAGTGCAAGTGGGAGACTGTTGGAGATATGCCCAAGAGGCAATAATAAAGTGGTTATTATCATATCTTCACACTTATGATAAATGTTTACATACCATGCTATAATTGTATTAACCGGAAACATTAATACTTGTGTGATTTGTAAACTAAAATAAGAGTCCCTAGTAAAGCCTCTTGTTAAACTAGCTTGTTGGTTAATATATGATCATGGTTTCCTGATCATGAACATAGAGATGTTATTAACAACAGGATCATATCATTAGGAGAATGATGTGATGGACATACTCCTATAGATAAGCGTAGCATAAAGATCAAGTCATTTAAATAGTTCAATTGCTATATGCTTTCTGATACATAGTAACCTAATTCCTTCGACCATGAGATCATGCATATCACCTTTACCGGATGGATGCTTTGATGACATCAAACACCACACCGTAACTGGGTGGCTATAAAGGTGGCATTGAGTGTTCGGAAAGTATTGGTTGAAACACATGGATCAAGAGTGGGATTTGTCCATCCATATGACGGATAGATATACTCTGGGCCCTCTCGGTGGAATGTCATCCAATTGGCTTGCAAGCATGTGACTGGCTCACAAGGGATCACATATCACGGGAACGAGAAAAGAGTACTTATCAGTAACGAGGTTGAACTAGGTATGCAGAGATACCGACGATCATAACCTCGGATAAGTAAACTATCGTGAGACAAAGGGAAATTGGTATCGTATGTAAGTGGTTCATTCGATCGCAAAGTAATCGTAGAAATATGTGGGAGCCATATGAATTTCCAGATTCCTCTATTGGTTATTGTTCGGAGAAGTGTCTCCATCATGTCCGCATAATTCACGAACCGTAGGGAGACACACTTAAGGATTCGACGTTGTTTGAGTAGTTATGGTATTATGAGAAAGAGACCGAATGTTGTTCGGAGTCTCGGATGGGATCCGGGATATCACGAGGTGATCCGGAATGGTCCGGAGAATAAGATTCATATAAGGAAAGTCCCGTTTCGGAGTTCGGGAATGATTCCGGTGTTTTCATCAGGGAATGTTCTAGAAGGTTCCGGATTGTCCGGCACTCCGAAAGGGGAGGGTACATGAATGTGTCATTGAATGATTGCATCATGTACTAAGTGTTCTTTATGTTCCAAAACTGAAAAGTCAAATTGCCAGTTTGAAAGTCAAACGGCTAAAACAGGAAACTGTGGGAAACAGGAAACTGTGGGAAACAAGCAAGAGAGGTTGAAACCAACTTGGAGGAGGAGTTCCTCTCCTCCAAGCCGGCGGCCAGCCCTAGGCCGAGTTGGGGAGGGACTCCCCTCCCTCCCTGGCGCGCCAAGCCCCTCCACCTATAAAAGGAGGGGCAGGGCCTCCTCCTTGAGACACACAAGTTTCTACCTCTAATCTCCGGTTTAGAGCCGTTTTGGTTTAGAGCTTCTAATTGCTTTAGCCTGCGGTTTAGAGCCTTCTAATTGGTGTGTCTAATCTCTAGACCACTAATAGATCTCTCTCATATTCCACCATACTCGCTCCGGCTTAAGGCGAAGCCCTGCGGGATTTCCCCTCTACTTCCGGTACCACGCCGTTGTGCTGCCGGAATCGCGATGAGAGTGCTACAACCTCCGCTGCCTGCTGGAACAAGGGAGAGGAAGGTCTTCGTCGAGTACCGAACATGTGACCGACTGCGGAAGCGCTGCCGGAACGCAGCGCCGGAAGGATCGTCTACGCGATCTTGAGATCGGAAAGAGTACGACTACATCACCCACGAGAATCTGCTCTCGTTAACCGCTTTGGAATCTTCGAGGGTGAGTTCCTCTATCGACTCGTTGCTACAATCTAGTAGATAGATCTTGGCTTGTTTGTTTGTATGCGATAGAAATTTTTTGTTTTCCATGGTACGAACCCCTTCACCTTGTACCCCCTACAACACCCTCGCTGCCATACAGAGGTGCAAGCTTCATCTTGTTCTCACCAAGAGCCGCAGAGTGCATGCGTAGACCAACTAGAGTGGATACACCATGAAAGGTCTCAAAGATGACATTGGCAAAGTCATGGAATGTAGCTATGCAGCGGGTGGTGCCGGACATCCAAGTCATGATCATGTCTTGATTAGAGCCAAATACTACAGTGGCGTAGAACTGCTGCACAAGGTAGACATTGTAGTCTTCATGAAGCTCCATCAAATTAAACAATCCTAGCTTCTCACAGATCCACAGAGCATCATTGAAGTAGGGTGCTGAGCCGCATCTGCTCAACTCTCATGAATTTCTGAGGGCATACAGGTGATTTGGTGAGCACACAATACACATCTTTCATGAACACTGCCTGCTCCTTCCTCCAGAAACGAGGGTCATCGCTGGTACGAGGCAGCCCATAAAAATCAGTCTTTCTCAGCTCACGGAACTCCTCTTTTGACATGTGCTCCATATATAGTCATGCGTGCTCGCAATGAGAACTTGCACAACATCTTTTGTCCTGCCATCCCGTTGCAGCGGGGCCTCAAGGGAACTACTGGAAATTAAGGTGCTCCTTTTAATAGAGCACGGAGGCAAAGCATTAACACTCTGTGAACACACGTGATCCTCACATCACAGCCATCCCCTCCGGTTGTCCCAATTTCTGTCACTTCGGGCCCTTCGGATCCGGACAATGATATGCGTACACAACTTGCAGATAAGATCACAAACAATACTATCATAATGATTCAATAATAAGTTCAGATCTGAGATCATGGCACTCGGGCCCTAGTGACAAGCATTAAGCACAACAAGTTGCAACAAAGTCAAATAGCACTAATAGAGATACTAGGCACCATTCCCTAACAATGTTATTCGATTACATGATAGAACTCATCCAATCCCTACCATCCCCATAGCCTACAGCGGGGGATTACTCACTCATGGATGAGGGAAACATTCATGGTTGATGGAGAGGCGTTGGTGATGACGATGTCGATGATCCTCCCCAAATTCCCCGTCTCGGCAGGGTGCCAGAACGGAGTTTCTGGTTCCGAATCGCGGCTTCTGGTGGTGGTGGCGCAGCGGAACTCTTTCTGGAAAAACAACGAACCCCCCTCGATTTTTAGGTCAAAAGGCTTCTTATAGGCGAAGAGGGAGGCCGAGGGGATGCCTGGGGTGGCCACACCACCCATAGGCGCGGCCAGGCCTGGCCCGCGCCTGGCAGGGGTGTGGGCTCCCCCAGGCCTCCACTCCGTCTCGTACTCTGGCTCCATGAATCTTCTGGTGAAATAGGATTTTTGGCATATTTTCTAGGATTTTTCCTAATAGTTGATTTTCTACACAAAAACTAGACACAGAGGTAATTCTGCTGAAAACAGCATCAGACCGTGTTAGTTATATCCAAATCACACAAGTTTAGAGGAGAAACAATAGCAAAAGTGTTCGGGAAAGTAGGTATGTTTTGGACGTATTAACTCCCCCAAGCTTAGCTTATTTCTTGTCCTCAAGCAATTCAGTTGAAAACTGAGTGCGATAAAAGAACTTTCACGAACACATTTGCTTCATATGATGTATATATTCTCAGCACAAGAGTAGATACTTAAACCATTCATAATAAGAAGTATGCAACCAAGTCTACTCAATAGTCATTGCAAGCTATGAAGAGAAACCAACTCAATAATAATAAGTAGCATGGAACATAAACATAAGCAACATTGCAATGCTCATAAGAAGGTATGATAGAGTGGTATCTCTCTTTCTTTTGTTGTAGATCACAATATAAATGCCAAAGCACCTCTAAAGTTCAAGTGAAGACTAGAAGTAAAGATATCAGAGATACAAGCACCAAAGTCATGACATAATCAACCAAGTTTTGGAACAAACACAAGAATTACAACTATGCTCTCAAGAAGGTGCTTAAAGAATAAGTGGTGACTCAACAAGGAAGCGAAAAGGGTTTTGAAAAATTTGAAAGGCTTCCAAATGCTGAAAGTAAGGTACTCATTAGCTTTGAGCTCTCATTGCCCCTATCATAAGCATCTTTATATGGTTAAGGTGAAAGTGAGGTCCAATCTGAGTTATATGCTTGACAGACCATAAACTAGAAATCCCATGTCCCTTGAGTACGAGGGCCGCTCTGCATGCTACTCAACTTTAGTTACCTGTAAGTTCTTGTAATTGTAAATACATGCATATCATAGAGCCACCAACGGGGTACACCTTGCACATGATACATGAGCTCTCCCATGATCAGAATGACAAGGCAAGCAGACAATGAGCATCTCAGCGATCCTTTTATTTGCTATTTGCATAGGTTTTTATTGAAGATGCTTCATAGATGCTTATTATGGTGATGCTGCAAGTTTCCACCATGATTAGGCATGGCTTAGGCTAGCGGCCCAGGCGTTTCTCTAACACACACACACACACACACACACACATATATATATATATATATACTCCATGAACTCACAAGCTCCCCTTTTATTTCACACCGACGACATCCGCACAAAAAAGAGCAAGGTATCAACTGGATATGTATCCATAAGTGTTGAAAGCATTCCCCATGACAGCACGGTTCTGCTAACTCCCAGCCTAAAATTTGCAAGCATATAACTTTCATGGATAGGTCACAATGGTTCAGGATTATTAAGTGCAAGAAATAAAGTGTGCCATCAAGTTCGTGAAAGCTTTACTAACTAAATTTCTCAAAGCAGTCAAACATTTTATTTGGAAGAAAACAAGGCATATAAAATATGCACTGAATAGCAAATGGTGCTAATAGGTAGGTATGGTGGACACTGTTGGCAATATTGGTTTTGGGGAGTTGGATGCACAAGTAGAGCTCATACTCAGTGCAAGTGAAGGCTAGCAAAAGAGAGGGAGAGACAAACGAGAGAGCAAAAATTGTCATAATCATGCTTGCAACAAAACATGACTAATTATGGCATGAAAGTGATACAAGAACTCTGAGGCAAAATAAATCATCGAGGCTTACTGACTATTGTTTAGTCATATGCATGCGTGAGCATGTGCCAAGTCGATTCATATGAAACTTTTAGAGGAGGATACCACAATATGATACCAAAATATGAATAAAACAATGCAAGCAAACATTCATATGACATGCTACAAACTATTAGCAAGCTAGAGCTAATCACAAGAAAGAAAGAACTACTAAACATCCATAATAACATACACCTTACATGAACAGACTAAGCATGCTCACCATGATGAGTATATGTACAAAAATGAAAACAAATAGAGTTCGTTACCAGCCTCTTACCACACCTCAAGTTATCTTAATCTTCATTATTGCCCTTCACTTGTGTGACTTGAATAATAACATGAAACCAAAATCCACAGAGGATGGCTGAACCCTGCAAAGAACTCACAAAACCAAAGAAGAATAACGAATATTTTTGGTGTTTTCGATTTTTAAAACAAGCAAACAAAGCAAAAACAAACAAAGCAAAATATTTTTGGATTTTTCTTTAAGGAAAACCAAAGCTAAAAAGCAAAGAAACAAACTAAGAGAAACAACGAAAATATTTTTGGTAATTTTGTGTTTTGAGAAAGCAGGAACAAAAACCAAAAAGAAAGCGAAACAATGGATATACAAAGAACCGACAGAACATGATATATAGATGAGTGTGATGTCGGTATACCTCCCCCCAAGCTTAGGATTTTGGCCTAAGTGGGGCTCAACTCCATGGTGACCAAGTGTAACATCCCAAAAATATTAACTAGAATCATCAAACTCTAATCATCAAATTTAGGGTTAACAAAAACTTTTCTAATCAAAATTATGAAGGCATGCATATGTATATGCATTTAAGTTGAAATTCTTTTGAACCACCTTGTTTGTGTGTTTCCTTGCTTGTAAAATGTTTCTTAGGTGAAATAAACATCATCTAAACATTTCCCAAACTTTTCCTATAGACAAATCAATCAAAACCAATAAAATAAAGGAATGGTCATTTTGACCAATTTAACTCCCATGCCTACTTTGGCTGTCTCAAACTTTCAGAACCTAATGGAAACTTTTCTGGATCTTTGCACCCCTTGAATGTACTCATAACAAAGTATCAAGGCCCACTTTGTGATCATCCAGAAACTTTCAAATGCATAGTTTAAATGACAATTCAAAATTGAATCTTTATCATATGGGAAGATCCCACTTTTTCAAAAACCACTCAAACAAGCTCAACTTTCAAAACCCAAGCATCTGCAGACTCACCAGCACCAATCTAGCAAACTCACCAAAAATCTTTTCAAAATTCAAAACTTGATTTCATGCGGCCATTTCATTAAACAGGTTGTAGACACAAATCATACAAAATCTAAACACTATTGTGAGCAGTGATTCTTGCCTAACTGGTTCCCTCTCTATCTCACAACCAGCTCAGTAGATCATCTAGCAAGATTAACTAAACACTAGCACCACTGTGAGCTTGGCATTACCATCAATGGTGAACAACCGAAGCCAACCTTGTCACCCTCATGTCGACAGCAAGCTAGGAAGAGAAGCAAGCCTAGCCAGCATGTCTGGGAGGCAACCCACTGTCCAGTGCCACCCCCTATCCCAGCCGCGAGCGTTGCCAAGCCCTGGACCACACGCAACCTCGCCAGCGACCATGCCGAGCGTGCGCCAGAGCGCCACCCTCGACCAGCGCCCACAGACCGCGCTCCGCCCTCACCGCGTGCATACACGATCACCACCGACCCAGGAGACCGCCAGACATCCTTGTTCGCCGCCCCATGCCGCACAGCCACCGCTCGCCGTCGAAGACGCCGCCTCTGCCGCGCAGAGCGTCGCATGTTCCAAACCAAGCCACACCGCCCCATGCCTCGAAACCATGTCGTTGAGCATCGCCAGGGAACACCGCACCGCCCCTACCTTCGCCCATGCCAATAACCGCCTGTAACATCTCCCCCGACGAGCTCACCGTGCGCCCCGTCGGTCCCCTCACTCGACTGTAAATAGAGGCCACCCCCAGTCGATTTCTTCACACCATCTCACTCCCCTCTTCTCACTGATCGTGCCACGCCGTTCCTGGAGCGAGGCGAGCACCACCTCGCTGGAATTTCACGGAGCCCGCCGCCTCTGGAGAAGAAGGGCGCCCTTGATTTCGTCCACCCCAGGATCTGCCGCGACCACCCCTGAGTTCGCCGTCGTCGACTTCGTCGTTCGCCCGCCTCGCCGACCCTCGCCTGCACCCCGGTGAGCCCCCAGCACCCCTCGCTGACCGCGCTAGGTTTCTTTCTCGCCGGCGTTGCTCAACGTCGACGATGACTCTCAGCCGTTGGATTAGAACTAGATCGAACGATCCACATCGCCCCATACCGCTTCGACCCTCCCTGTCTCACCGACGAGTGGGGACACCCACTTAAGCAGCCCGCGGGAGCACTGCGCTTAGCAGGCCGGCCCGTTAACTTTTCCCGCGCAGCCTAGTTATTTGAATTAAACCTTTTTCATTTTATTTCAAACTCACTTCTGTACCCAACTTCAAAAATCAACCCAGATCGATTCAGTGCACCAAATTGAATGAAACCAATTTTGTTAGAAAGGTCTGAGAATGCTGAATCTAAGCCCGTTGGATTCAAGTCATTTGGATCTATAGATCACCCATGGTAAAAATAACAAGGCAGAAGCTTTTCTGCATTCAAACATTTTTCAAATTTAAACTATAATAGCTTTTGAGTTGATTCCAACTCTCAAAAATCACATTTAACCATACCTTTCAGAATATATAGGTTTACTTGCAGAAATAATGTTCAAGTAATAAAAGAATGCTACATAGGCATTTCTAGACACATTAATTAATTAAAATAAAAGGGTAAAACCTTATTAAATTGTGACACCACTTTAATTCATATTCCCATGGACTAAAATATGTGGTGATAACATGTGTCAACATGATCCCATGTTTGGTTTGGAGAATATTAAATCTTAAGTAGTTTTTCAGTGAGTAGAAATTACTTTTCTAAAAATAAAAGGAATTAAACCAAGCTTTAATCTTGTAATGTTAGAGATGATGCTAGATCATCTATAGGACCCTTGTGTGTGATGATTGCAAGTAGTTAAGTATTGTTTGGTGATTGTGTACCTCGTATTTATTTATAGACGCTAGTACCGACCAAGGATACGAGGAGGAAGGAGGATACTACGAAGAAGAAGCCGAGGAGAACTTCAACCACTGCTCTACACAAGGCAAGCTAAAACTTGCAAGATACTCTACTTTAGCAAGCCTAATACTACTAGTGAATGTGCAAGTTAACACTTGCAATTTAGCAAGTCGTACTACATCAATTGACCTATGCAAGCTATTAACTTAGCAAGCTTATACCACTTGATAAACCATCCTAGTTTTATTTGCAAGTCTATTACTTTATTTCTTTATCAAAACTCTTACTTAGAGTTTACTGAAATAAATGGTAGATACTATAAGGATATTTGAAGGTTGCATAAAGAGCATAAAATTTTGCCTAAGCTAGATAATCTTGATGTCATCCTAAGGCATGAGATTGAACTTAGTTGAAACTCTACTAGCTTACCACCCCTCATTATTGCTTACCCCCACCTGTAGATGCTAGTGCTAAGCATAAAACTTGATCAAATTTAGATGGGAATACTTGGTGGAAAAATGGTTATGAAAACCTTGGAATGATGGATCATTATATTGAAATGTTTTGGACATGTGTTTCCGAACACCTGATGGTTTTGGTGATGAAAATTATGAGGCATGAGCCTTAGCCCTTTATAAAACTGATGGTTGTCTGGATGCGATACCATTCCAATTTTATCGTACAACCACAATACCCAAATATTGGGTAGGGCTTGACTGGAAACTTATATACCTTAGTATTAGTTCCCTCACGGCCAAGGTCTGAGCTGAGGCTACCTTGTGAAGATTGTCCACCTGTGCAGTACCCAAGATGACAGTTGGTCATGGTTGGGAGGCCAAACTCACAGGAGAGGTGCTTATACTAGGGCGTGTAATTGAAAGGTTAGGATTGATTATCCGCATACTGAGTATGGTGAATTCAGGATTTGTTCCTGACGGATGTATCGAATGTTGTGGTGAAAGCGTACAATCTCTGCAGAGTGTCAAACTATTCGAATAGCCGTGTCCACGGTTATGGACAGTTGGAGTGGCCATACTGTTCCCCCGTCAGACTTTTCAAAATTACTTGTGAAATGATTGGAAACTTTGACTTGACCACAACAGAGTTGTGATATGAAATACAAGTTCCCACTTAGGAGTTATAAAATTGTGACGAGCATTCGTTGCTTCTAAACTTAGTAGAGATAAATCTGGCTTTTGCAAAACAACCCTAGAGCCTAGTGTCCTATTATCCAAAAACCCCTTTACCTGTTAGTACTAGTTTGCGAGTACTTAAAGAGTACTCATGGCTTTGTCCCTGGCTATTCCCATGGCCAGACTATGAAGAGGAGTACCTGGAGGATGGACCCCAGGAAGGTTACGACAACTAGTATCATCTCCCATCGTCAGCATTGCCTGTGACCCTGAAGATGGAGCTTCGACTACGCTACCGTTATTATTACGTATTCTGCTGCCTGATGTTGTATTAAGAACTGGATCATGAGATCCCTATTTGTGTAAGAACCTATGTATCGTTTGTAATGGATGATGTACTATGGTATCCAATTCTGTTATGTCTCACAAAAATGGTAATCCTGGGATTGCGATGTATGGCATAACATGCATCTAGGATTGAAAAATCCGGGTGTTGACACCAAGTAGGTGCACCTCCGTAGTATGTCGAGCATGCCCCTTCGTCCTGGTAAGAGATCGAGGACTCCCCAGTGTAGTGTACAGAGGGGTTGTCTGAGGGCGCGTCCCCCTGATAATGTCCATGGAAGCCAAGAATGTGCAGCTTCTCATCCATATCCTCCTTAGAGCGTGACAAAGGTCCCTGAGAAATACTGAACAAAGTGGTTTCGGGTAGAGGGATCTCTCTCTCTTCCCCGTCAGTAAACAACATTCTATAAACCAGGCTCTCAAGGGTAGAGCCAGCAGTGACAAAGTGATGCGCTTTCATAGCAGCAAGATCAAGCCTCTGAGGAGCCAAAATTGTATCATTTGTATCAACAGCAAGGTCCAAGGCAGCAACAACACGTGCAACAATAATTCCCCCATAAATGGTTCCCTTAGCAGCTAAGCTACGAGTAATGAGAGAACCAAGGATGTACCTAGTTTCATTGTTGAGCGCAGCAGCTGATAGCTGGGAGTTGAATATTTCTTTTCTTTCCCCGTTGGGCTCTACGATCATCATCATTGGTTATACCGTGGTAGAGATCCAACAAATCAGCGGGTTGAGCTGGAATCTTCTTCGTCGACCCAACTGTACCAAGTCACAGGGCCTCGCAAAATTTCTTCAATGTCATGGTGTAAGGCCTGCCATAAATTTTGAAAGACACATCTGGCTTGAACAAGATGTTAGAAAAAGAGAAGCTCTCCACAAATGTTTTAGTGAGCGTAGCATATTGCACGCTCTCATCCTGCATATAGCTTGTTAGTCCAACCCTTTGAACCAAGGTTAGAAAATCCTCAAGAATCCCAGCACCCCGCAAAAAGGTTGGGCAAGGAAAGGTGGAAGGGTGCGCATCCCCCTCATCTCCCTCGTCCTCAAATCGCGGTGTAATGAGATCCTCGTTGTATGAGGGCCTAGCTCGGGAGGATGATCTTGAAGTCCTTGCCCTCCTAGGTGCATCACTCTCAAATATTTCACCAAAGGTGTGGTTGTCCATGACCTCTTTTTTTCTAAAAAATTTAGACAAACATCAAACCAAGTGATTTCCAAGTTGATAAATGATGATAAACTACTATAGGAACTTGCTAGAGAGCTACACATGCATCAAAATGAAATCTCTAAGCATAGAACAAGCATGCAAGATCACACAACATGTCACCTATAGCGGCAAAATACTCAAGATACAATCTACCAATCACAAATCTAATTGACAAGTGGAGGAGGCACATACCAAGGAGCAATCCCTCCAAAATCAACAATAAAGATGGGCTGAGCTAGGAGATCGAAATTCGCGAGCAAGAACAATAGGAACTCGGGCTTGAGAAAGTTTTCCGGTGTTTTTTGGGAGAGAGAAAGAAGATGGCTGGGAGGAGGCATCTTGGAGGCATCCAGGTGGGCCACACCCCAGCCAGGCGCCTCCTGGGGCTGGCCGCGCCACCCAGGGGTGTTCTGGGTTGGGGTGGCCCCCTGGTCCAGGTGTCCCTCTGTCCCTTTTTTCGAGGAAAAATTTATTTTGAATTTTCTGGGATTTTCGGGAAACTTTATTTTTGGCCAATTTTCAGGGTATGAAATTGATTTTCTCTTAGAAACAGTTTTTTAGAAGAAGCAAAAGCAAACCAAAAATCAAACTACAAAAGTTCTAAGACACTCTAACAAGCAAACAACTAACAAAACCAAAGCTAGCAAAAGAAAAGGCAAAGACTAGGAAGGATAAAAGTAAAAAAAGCAACTATAACCATAGTGAAAACATTATTTTGTTCATTAAAATCCTTTTGTTAACAAGGTTGATCAAGTCTTGTTACCAAAACAATCTTATATGAAACAAAACTTTGCATTCCACAAGGTGATTATGTTACCTCATACTTGATAGCAATGGTACCAATCATAATAGTTTCAAAATTTTCTTGTGGAATGGGACAATATATTTCTCCAACCTTGATGCTCTCAATATTTTCAATGGAATTCAGGCAATATCTTTTAGCAACCTTCTTGGGGAAATAGACAATATGCTTATTGTCATTAATATTGAATGTTACTTTTCCTTGATTACAATTGATGACAACACCTGTAGTATTAAGAAAAGGTCTCCCAAGAATAATAGACATATTATCATCTTCAGGCATCTCAAGCACAACAAAATCAGTTAAAACAAAGCAATTATGAGCCACTTGAATAGGAACATCCTCACATATACCAATAGGAATAGTAGTTGACTTATCAGCCATTTGCAAAGATATATTAGTTGGTATCAACTTTTCTACCTGGAGTCTCTTGTAGAGAGAAAACGTCATAACACTAACTCCAGCTCCCAAATCACATAAAGCAGTTCTAACATAATTATTCTTAATAGAGCAAGGAATAGTTGGTATACCTAGATCACCAAGTTTCTTTGGAACCTTACCATTGAAGGAATAATTAGCAAGCAAAGTAGAAATCTCCTCATTAGGAATCTTCCTTTTATTAGAGACAATATACTTCATATACTTTGAATAAGGAGGCAACTTAATAGCATCAGGCAAAGGAATTTGCAAAAATAAAGGTTTCATCCACTCACAAAACTTGTTGTAGTGTTCTTCCTCCTTTGACTTGTGTTTCTTACCTGGAAAAGGCATAGGTTTCTCCACCCAAGGTTCACTCTCTTTACCATGTTTATTAGCAATAAAATCTTCCTTAGTGTACCTAGTGTTCTTAGTGTGCTTCTCAGGTTCTTCCTCAACTTCCTCCTTATTAGGAGCATCATTTTTATCATTACCACTCTCAGTTTCAGCATCAGAGACATATATACTATTAGGATCTACAGCAGGTTCAAGTGGCTCCTCAACTATTTTATGTTTCTTTTTCTTTCTCTTACGAGGACTACAACTACTTTCACCTTGTTGAGAATCCTGCTCAATTCCTTTAGGATATCCTTCAGGATATAAGGGATATTGAGTAGCTATACCACTCCTAGTTCTAATTCCATAAGCATGTTTATCTCCTGAGGCATTAACTAGCATATCTTTTTGTACCTTAGCAAGTTGATCAATTTGGGTTTGAACCATTTGAAAGTGTTTACAAAGAATTTTAATATCATTAGAAGTTCTTTCCATAATATCTTTCAACTCTTTAATAGCTCTAGAGTTTTCCAATAAATGATTCTGAACTTGTTTATTAAAATTACCTTGTTGAACAATAAAAATGTCAAGTTCCTCTAAACATTGATCAAGAGGCTTACCATAAGGAATATCACCTTCATCAAAGTGTTGGAGAGAGTGTACCTTAATAGTGGATGAGTGGGGAATTGGCTTACATAATTCTTCTATAGGAGGTAGATTCTTCACATCTTCAGCTCTAATACCTTTCTCCTTTAGACACTTCTGAGCTTACTTCATCACTTCATCATTTAATGCAATAACTCCCCTCTTCTTTGGTGTTGGTATTGGATCTGGTTTAGGCACAACTGATTCAGGAGTAATAGGCTCAGGTGTATTTAGCTCAGTTGAAGTCCAATCATCATAATTCTTGCTTATTTTAGCCATTAATTCTTCAGCATCTGTAGGAGTTCTTTTCCTGAAAACACAATCAGCAAAACCATGTAGGTATGTCCTAGAATCATTAGTTAGTCCATTATAATAAATATCAAGAAGCTCATTTTTAGGCAATGGACATCCAGGATGTGCATGAATCAAGGCACAGAACCTTGTCCATGACTCAGGCAATTTCTCTTCTTCTCCCTGTTTAAAATCAAAAGTCTCTGCAAAGCAGCATGTCTACCACTAGGAGGAAAATATTTCTGGAAGAAAGAAGCGATCAAGCAATCAGGGCTATCAATGGAACCAGGAGGCAATCTATTAAACCAAGCCTTAGCTTCTCCTTTTAGTGAAAAAGGGAAGATCTTAGTAACAAAGTACTTGCGTATTTTAAAATCATCAGAGAATAAAGCACTCATAGTGGAAAGCTCATTCATATGTGCCACAACACTCTCACTCTCAGTCCCACATAAAGGTTCTTTCTCAACAATGTCTATAGGATAAATCAAGAGAGAAATCATAATCTTTATCTTTAATATCTATGGGAGAGGTGGCAAACTTAGGATCAGAGGAAAACTTAGGAATAATAGTACGTCTCGCAAGGAGGCTCTTAATAGCACTAGTATCATGTGTGTTTCGGCACTCTTCAACAAATTCATCAGTAAACTCAATGTAGCCATCATTAATATCATAACTCTCTCTAGACTCATGTGAGCTAATAGGTGCAACAGTGTCTTCACTAGGAGTTTCAGTATTTCCTAAACTAGCCATAGTAGCATCTAGGAAAGGACCTAATGAACCAGTCGCATCAAGCACAGTTGAAGTAACATCATGAGTATCAAAAGCAGTTTCAGACTCAGCAGTAGTAGCAGTGTGTGTAGCATGTGTATGTGGTGGTGTAACAAGCTTACTTATAAAAGACAGTGAATCAATAGCATCAAAGGTGTTTAGGACTATACCTCTTCTTGTAGTGGATGGTAAAATAGGAAACTTTCCATCACGAGACTTCCCCATGATGAAAGGAGTAGTAGTGAACAGTAATAGATCCAAGTGAACTTACAAATAAAGCTATGCTCCCCGGCAACGGCGCCAGGAAATAGTCTTGATGACCCACAAGTATAGGGGATCACAACAGTCTTCGAGGGTAGTATTACCCAATTTATTGATTCGACATAAGGGGAGCCAAAGAATACTTGCAAGCCTTAACAACTGAGTTGTCAATTCAGCTGCACCTGGAAATAGTTCTTGCTCACGGAAGTTTATCAGTAGCAATAGTTTGTAGTAGCAACAGCAAAGCAACAACAACAGTAAAACATGAGCAATAGTAACAGTAATAGCAAACAGTAGGATATGAGCCTCGTAGGCATATGGATGGATGGACGGGTGTTGCATGGATGAGTCTAAACATGTAACTTCAAGATCTAGGGCAATTGCAGATAAATAAGAATAAGCATCCAAGTACTAAACAATCATAGGCATGTGCTCCATATATAGTCATGCGTGCTCGCAATGAGAACTTGCACAACATCTTTTGTCCTGCCAGCCCGTTGCAGCGGGGCCTCAAGGGAACTACTGGCAATTAAGGTGCTCCTTTTAATAGAGCACCGGAGCAAAGCATTATCACTCCGTGAACACACGTGATCCTCACATCACAGCCATCCCCTCCGGTTGTCCCAATTTCTGTCACTTGGGGGACTTTGGAACCGGGCAATGATACGCGTACACAACTTGCAGATAAGATCACAAACAATACTATCATAATGATTCAATAATAAGTTCAGATCTAAGATCATGGCACTCGGGCCCTAGTGACAAGCATTAAGCACAACAAGTTGCAACAAAGTCAAATAACACTAATAGAGATACTAGGCACCATGCCCTAACAATCTTATTCGATTACATGATAGAACTCATCCAATCCCTACCATCCCCATAGCCTACAGCGGGGGATTACTCACTCATGGATGAGGGAAACATTCATGGTTGATGGAGAGGCGTTGGTGATGACAATGGCGATGATCCTCCCCAAATTCCCCGTCCCGGCAGGGTGCCAGAATGAAGTTTCTGGTTCCGAATCGCGGCTTCTGGTGGTGGCGGCACAACGGAACTCTTTCTGGAAAAACGATGCCCCCTCAGTTTTTAGGTCAAGAGGCTTCTTATAGGCAAAGAGGGAGTCCGAGGAGGTGCCTAGGGTGGCCGCACCCCCCTAGGCATGGCCAGGCCTTGCCCGCACCTGGCAGGGGTGTGGGCCCCCTAGGCCTCCACTCTGTCTCATACTATGGCTCCGTGGATTTTCTGGTGAAATAGGATTTTTGGAATATTTTTAGGATTTTTCCTAATAGTTGATTTT
The DNA here is from genome assembly GCA_916181665.1 of Avena sativa. Taxonomy (NCBI): domain Eukaryota; kingdom Viridiplantae; phylum Streptophyta; class Magnoliopsida; order Poales; family Poaceae; genus Avena; species Avena sativa. The sequence continues at coordinate 31,230,100 of OV702284.1, forward strand.
GTGCACAAAAACTAGACAGCAAGGTAATTCTGCTGAAAACAACGTCAGTCCGTGTTAGTTGTATCCAAATGACACAAGTTTAGAGGAGAAACAATAGCAAAAGTGTTCGGGAAAGTAGATACATTTTGGACGTATCACCCTCCCTCTCATAAATAGAGGGGAGGGGTGCCCCAAGGACACACAACACCAGCCCCTCCCCCCCTAGCCGCCGCCAGCCGCCGCTGCCTCGTGCCGCCACCGGCCAAGCCTCCTCCTCTCCGGCCTAAACCCTAGATTGCCGGAAACCCTAGATCCACCATAACCTGCTCCGGCTTAGGTGAAGCCCTGCAAGATCTTCCCTCTACTTCCGACACCACGCCGTCGTGCTGCCGGAATTGAGAGGGGAGAACTACAACCTCCGCTGCCTGCTGGAACAAGGGAGAGGAAGGTATTCATCGAGTACCGAACGTGTGACCGACTGCGGAAGCACTGCCGGAATGCAGCGCCGGAAGGATCGTCTACACGATCTTGAGATCGGCAAGTGTATGACTATATCACCCATGAGAATATGCTCTCGTTAACTACTTTGGAATCTTCGAGGGTGAGTACTCTAATCGACTCGTTGTTACAATCTAGTAGATAGATCTTGGCTTGTTTGTGTTCATGCGGTAGAATTTTTTCCATGCTACGAACCCCTACACCTTTAATTGATGATTTGCTTATTTGGTTGTAAATAGCTCATAAATGCTCCAAGATCTTCCAAAAATGTTTATTACCTGAAATTCGTCACAAGAATCCAAAGTTTCGCTAATCTGCGATGTTAACATTAGTTCAAAGATACGAAACCCAGCAAGAACCAAAGGAAAATCAATGGTAAAAAGTGTCAACATTTGGAGCTATCAGTAGGCGTAGTGCGGTACTGCCATGAACCTTGTGAAAGTTGAGCGCCCCAGGATCGCGTGGTATTGTGACGGCCAATCCATAACTTCGAACTCCATTTTTTCTGCCTAAAATTATCTTGCAATCCGAAGAAAACATCAAGGTAGATTTTGCCTAGAGGAATTTTGGGTTTACCTGGTACTATTCCGTGAAAGGATGTCTCCATTGGTGCTAGATTTATCAGGGAGACGTTCATGGCTCGTAGGTCTTGGAGTAGATGAGGTTGATGTTGTTTTCAGTGTCTATGAAGACCTTGGTCATATCAAACTCACCAATTTGTGTGTCAACAATGAGAGCCGAATGACCTGGTCAAGGTACTCGAAGTGTGTGATCAGCTCTGCTAAAAGTGATTTCCTGTTCTAACAGGTGGAGAAATTCAGGAGTTGGGGGTGGCACTGTTACCGCCATATTGACTTGTCGGGTAATTAGTTTTTGGATCCTTTTTGATGGGTGCCCTTTCTGGATCATAAAACATTGCTCCTATAGACCTAGGGTATTCCTCCTCTTGGTTTCTTGTCACATCCCAAGATTTTCCAAATCTTGTAATGTGAAAACAAATGAATAAAATAAAACTTTGTTTGATTTTCAGAGCCAGAAGAAACTTTTTGAATTTAATTGGAACTTCAAACCCATTTGAAATAAATAAAACCTAAAGGGATTTAAAAAGATAAAAATTTAATAAAAGGAAAAATAAAAACATTTGGAAATATTATTTTGAAACAATTAAATGAAAAGATTTGTTTTCAAATAAAATAGAAGTTTTACAAATAAGGGTTATTTTATAAAGCCAAATTAAACCTTGGCCAAGCTTTGAGAATTAAAAACATTTTATTTTTAATAAAAATTAGCAAAGGTTTATCTAAATAAAATAATAAGGAATTAATATCCAAACTCTATTTAAATAAAAGGTTATTTTGTTTTAAACAAGTTTCCCAAATATTCTTTATTTCCAAATAAAACCTACTGATTTTGTTTTGAAAGTATTTGGATTTCAAATGGAGATTTTATTAAGTAAATCAAACCCAATTTGATTAAATAACTTTGGTCTATTTTATTTAATTATTAAATAAAATCCTAAAAAGAATAAAATATTATTTTATTTTGAGAATTGGTTTATGCTGATTAACAGAACCAAAAACTCATTACAAGTTTGTTTTGTTTGAATTGTTTGAATTGTTGATTGGGTCATTTGTTTGATTAATCAAATCAGAAAATAGAAATAGAAAAGAATAAAACAAACAGACAGAAAAAAAAATGAAATTGGACCAGCCCAACTCAGCCCAACAGCCCAGCAGCCCACCTCTCTTCCCCCCCCCCCCGAAGCATTCTTTTCTCACTCAAAAACTTACCCGCACAGAGAGTGACAACTGGACCCCACACCCGCGCTCTCTCTCTCACAGACAGCCAGGACCCACCCCTCCTGTTCATCGTTCTCACCGCATCGACCGTTCCTCCCCGTTCCTGGCAGTGATTTCATGTCGTCAATTCGACTTAATACCGCGATTAAACCTCGCAGTGATCACGCGTGATAAATCCCCTCTTCCTCCTCTTTCATTCCCCCCAAACCCCACGCCTCGAGAGCCACCAGGCTGTCGCCAATATTTTCTGCACCGTCACCGTCTCCGACGAGTTCTCGGCCAAATTCCGGCGGCATCACATCGCCCTTGACTTCCCGAGCAAGCAGGCAGGTTCGCCAGACTCAGGAGCACCGCTCTGTAACCTCATCTCACCCACGGGCACCCCTGAGCTTCGCCAACGACAACCCCAGCACCGCCACCGTTTGGCTCCACTCCGGCGGAACCTCTCTGGTAAATCAGACTACCCTGACCCCTCTCGTTCACGCACACGCCTTCGTCGTGTCCTTGCGCTCCTGACTGTGTGTTTCGTTTGTCTCCGGGTGATTCCTAGCGTCGTCCTCGACCTCGACCGCGCGCGTCCGTCGCCAGAACCAACTCCGGTGAGGAATTCCGCCCGTTCCCGTGCGCCCCTTTCCACGACGACCACACGACCAGCATCACCTCATCCTCGCAACCTCGGTGAGCTTTCTCCCTCCCTGTTTCGCTTCCTGCCTCGCCAGCGCCGCCGCCAACTGGCCGCTCCGCCGCTCGCCGTTAACACTTCGCCGCCAGTTCTTGGCAAAGCAGTAGGCACCGTTCGATTCAGATCGAACGAATACGATAGATCTACTTAAGTCGTGAAGAGGTACGCAATAGGGGCCATGCGATCTAACTTGATCCAACGCACCGCGTTGCCGATCCGGCCGAACCGGTACCGTCCAGTAGGATACTGCCGCGTGGCGCTAGAATCTGTTTAAAAGAATGTTTGAATCAGATTTATTTGCAAACTTCAAACCCTTGTATCTTTGGAACCACACGTCCAAAAATTACAAATTTTATATCAATGGATTCAGGAGAGCAAGACCTAGCCAACCATGCCCTTAGTTTAGCAAATAGTATGTGTTAGCTTGTTTGAATTTGCAGAGACATTTGTATGCTTGTTAAGGATGTAAAAATTGTTTAAAAATTGAATTTAGGGTTAAAATCTTTGGCAATTGGATTGATTTGAACCTACTGACCCTAGGAAACACTTTGTGGACTCAAAAATGTATTTGGTGAAATTAAGAAATGATTCTTTGATTTAAAACCATTTCTAGTCAAATAGAAATGTAATTTATTTATTGAAAATGATTTTGAAGGTAAACTTTTGCAAAATGGTATGTTGTGACCTTACTGACCCTATGAACCAACCCATGATTTGGAAAATAGATTTGGAAAAGTTTAGAATAGATTAATTAGTTTAGTCCATTTCTAGCCAAATGAAACTATTGATTTGTTATGAAAATGGTTTTGAGTAAAAACTTTGGAGAAAATGTTTTCGATCAAACCCACTAACCCCAAAACACCAAGTCCTAAGAGTTAGAAACTTTTGGTGAAGATTTAAAGGTTTTAGACTTGATAAAACTAAAATTCCACCACATAAAATAATGAATGGATTTAAAAATGGTTTTTGGACAAAACCCTCTTGTTAATGACTTTGCCACTTTGGTAAATGACCAATTTGGATCTTACAAAGTTTAGAAACCCAATAGAGACCCTCTTTACAAAATAACACTATCTTGTGCATGCTCCCATGCATGACTTAGATTCCATTGGTTTGTGTGTGTTAAATTGTTTGATTGATTTATTGGCTTGGAATGCTAGTTGATTTTGTGTCTACTTGATTTACTTGTAGTGAAGTGTGAGACTAGCAAGATCAAGGAGTGAACCACCATTACCTACCAAAAAGGCAAGTGATGCTTCATACTTTTTGTCCCATTACTTTCACTATGCATTAGTGATTTTTCTCTAAGTAAAACTTGCATGAATTTTGCTAAGTATAGACCTTGCTATAAGAAAACCTAGTAGATGAATCCTTAGTAGGATTTCCTAAGTTAAGATTCCTACTACTACCAAGCTTAGCCTAGCTAATAGAAAACATGGGTGGAATATATATTCACACTATGGAAAAATATTCTAAGTCTGAGGACTTGTGATTTTGTCTAATAAAACAACTAAGTTAATGAATCACCTGGGTGGAATGGGATAGCTTGGTGGAGAATGGTTGAGTGGTTCACAAGGCCATGGACTTGGATTGTGTATCTCACTTGTGGTATGCCACCCAGGAACAAAGAGATTTGAGATGTCAAATGTTGAGAAGCTTCAAGTGCAACCACTTGGCAATATGGGCTCTGCCATGATCATATAGGTTGCAAGAACTTAGCCATATGGACAGTGGGTGGTAGTGTTTGATAGGTTGGAGCGCGTCCATTTTGGTCTAAGGGAAGGCTTCTAAAAGATCTTGTCTTGGGAAACCAAGTCTTGTGGGGAAAGTGCACCACCTCTGCAGAGTGTAAAATCTAAGTACTTAGCCATGTCCCTGGTAAAGGACAATTTGAGCATCAAGACATGGAAGCAATCAAGAATCTCATCATTCAAATTTCTAAGTTAAAATCTTGTGGATTGAACAAGGGTTGTTTGAAATCTTCAATTCTTTGATTGAGAGATGCCTTGAAGGATCTTCAATCTTTGATTGAGAAAAATGATTTTGTCAAGCAAAAACTTAGTATTTTCAAATGATAAGGAAAAAAATCTATTTTGAGCAATGCAAGCCTCAAACCCCACTTAGCCAAATGCATAAATATGATAGACTCCACTATACTACCTTAGTATCACTTGCCAATACAATTCAAAATGTATTGACCTTTGTGGCTGTAACTTGTATGTTGCAGGTTGATTGTTTTTAGTGAAGAATGATTGATTAGGATTACAAAGTCTACAACCAACATCTGCCTGTGGCACTTTGAAGATGATGGACCCATACTTATAGTTATTCCGATGCAATGTAATGTAATAGCCAAATAAGCTATGTTTGATGTAATAAACTTATGTTATTCCTAGTTATAAAGTTATATTATGACCTTTGTTTCTTGATATTACATCTTAACTATGGATGCTATCTATTGATCCAGGGACTAGCATTGTAAAACACAGGAGGAATCTACCTTATTAGGTTGAGACTCTACATTTCTGTTTTCGGAAGGTTGCGTTTGCCCAGCAGATGCTGGCCCTGGTGGAGGTGGCGGTGCCACAAGAGCAAGAGTTCCTGGTGCTACAATGCACCCGCATTCGTTGCGTCATTCACCCTTGCATTGCATACTGTCTGCATCCCTAGGAATGTGCGGCAATCTTTCGTGAGGTGAATCAATCGTCGCCTCCTCTCAGAGTCGACATAGAAGTGCATATTGCTTGGTCCTTCCAGCATCTGCAATGGGGACATCAAGGATTTCCTTGGTCGATATGGCTGAGTTGTCCTACTTTTTCCCGCCTCCTCTCGGCTGGCACGATATCCGCCACTATGGTTGTCACTCCTCCGGTTATCCTTCCCGAAAAGGCAGCTTCTACATAGTTTGGTCTGCTGTAACCATCGAAATTGTGCCTTCTTTTGTTATCATTGTTTCGCCTATCGCGGTCTTCCTCGGGTGAGCGCCCGTGTTTATTGTGTATGGCATCCTCACCATCAGCCCAACGGTTTGCCATGTCCATCATTAGAGAAATTGTTTTCGGCTTCACCTGTCCCAACTCTTCAATGAAATCCTTTCTCTGCAAATCATCATTGAAAGCATCGATTGCCCTCTTGTCGGAGATGTGTTATGCAGAATTTTTCACGATGTTCCAGCGCTAAATGTATGCCCTAATAGATTACCTAGGTTTATGCTTGTAGGCCCGCAACTCCTTGATAGATGCAGGACTCTTGAATGTCGATTTGAAGTTTTAGATGAACTTGTCCTCTAGATCGGTCTAGCTGCTGATAGATTCTTTGGGTAATTGCCTGAGCCATGAGCATGCCGCGTCGCTTAAATGTAACTGGAGGCTCTGCATCACTGTGGCCTTTGAGCCACCCTGAAGTTTGACGGTTTGCAAATAATCGACTAGCCATGCCTCGGGTTCTTGGAGTCCGTCATATTTTTAGCAGTCATGAGGGAGCTTGAAATCCTTGGGTACCGGAGTCTTGCGAACTCGACGGTAAAGCAACTGGAGCCATAGGGTTTGCGCTTGTCATCACTTTTTGCATCAGAATATCTTCGGCTACTGCGTTCCTCCTTGATCTATCAACCATTCTCTATGTAATGTCGTTTCTGGTGTCGTCGACGCGTGAAGAATGTGTAAATCGTGCGTGGTGAGGGGAGCTAGATCGTCGGGTGTTCCTCGTGTGCCAAGGGCTGCTGCGACTGTGTGGTGATTTGTCGGCTCATTACACGACTCCTTGCTCACCTTGCGCGAGAGTTTCGCCTACCATGCCCAGTCCCATGAGAGCGAGGAGATGAATGGCTACCCGCGGATCATCGGCTGCTGGATGAGTTGATAAGAGGTAGGTCTGGGCGGCGACAAGGGTGGTCTCTTCTATTTTTGCTTCGATGTTACCCACAGAATCTAATGACATGAACGATAGATCCAAGTCTCTGGCCAGCTCTCGCCTTTCGTCTTTTGGGATGCGTTGCAGCCATGAAGTGCTCCTTTTGGGCTATGGTCCTCCAGTGATGATGCCGGAATTTCGGGTGGAGCTGAGTTGTGCCCAGCGAAGGCTGGATTCATTGGCTAACCTTTTCCTCTCGTCTAGAGACCGCTTACTTCCTCTTGTGGTGCAGCAAGTACTGGTAAGCCATCAATTCTTCCCTTGTGGTGTTTGCTGTCATAGGCACCGCACCTAATACAACGTATCGGGCCTTTTGTCAGGCTGCTGGAGGTAGCTAAAGTGTTATGCGCTTGCCAGAGCGTTCTCCACCTCTCCGTACTACATGATGGTCTCCCTCTGGCGGGTCCTGTCTCTCCTCACGACGCCCTGCAGTATCATTCGACAAAATATCGTCAGGGTTGATAATCGGGTTACCGTTGGAGTCTATGGGTGCTAAGGTTTCTCCTTCTTCCTGGATTGCGCACACTTGGTGGTGCATCATGTATGACTGGTTGTCGTCACTTCCATACCCATAGGAGACACTGATTTGTGAACTAGTGAAGTCCCAGGGATCTTGTTCTGGATATAATTCCGCCTTCCTGATTCCGGAGTCGATGCTTTGTTCAGCTTTGTCGGGAACCATGATTGATGAACTTGGGCGACGCAGGTGTGGCCAACGGATCCGAATAGATCTGAACCGAAAGGCAGAGGTTCTTGAATCCTCCCACGCGAAAGTGAAAAGTTCCGATCATGAGATCGGTCTCCTGGTCGAAATCGACGAGAGTCGACAAAGTGGTGGGCGGGCGCGGATCAGCGAGATCGTAATGGACCTCGCCAACCTTGATCGTCAGGGTTGCTTTTTAGGGAAGGGGAAGCCGCCGAATCCATGACTCCAACGCTCAAAGTTCACACAAACGGCACCAATTGACGGGGGGTAACCTCGCCAATGCCCACTGTTATGGACTTAGGGTTTCGTGGAAAAGAGAGCATTGGGGATTTCGTCGGCTGATCAGACAAACAAGGAAGTCGATGTAGTCTGATTATGAGAAAATATTGATTACGAAGTCGCCGTTTTGCTAGTTGCGATCTAGCTCACGACGGATTGCAGAAAACAGAAAATCTAAGGTGACCTCCTCATCGGGTCCTCCCAGCCTTTATATAAGAGACTGTGTCCTAGAGCCGTATTCAGAGAAGTTACATGTTCACAGTCACAATACAAACTCTAAGTCGGTTCATAATCCTTCCTTATCTGACAAGGTAAGCTTCTATCCGTCGGATGCTCCTTGAACTCATTTAGGTTTCATGGGCGATAAGCCTTTATGCGCCTAGGATAACTAACCATAAGGATCCGATAGGTCATATCCATGTCAGCTGCGATCTAGATATATGATATGCATCTTTTAAATATCAAGACCCTCTAAACGATCCGCTGAATTTTGTGTATATCTAGTGTATGCGTGGTACTTGGTGGTCTCAGCGGCATGTACCGGTAAGTAGAGGTGGTTGGGAGCCTAAGTTCTTATTTATTACATAAAAATGCACTAAGAATATCAATACAGGAGTCAAAACGTTTTGGAGTCAGCTTTTTGATTAAACCGGCCGTGACTATATATTACATGTGACGGTTTTTAGGCAGCTTTCTAGAAAGAAACCGGATTAAGCGGATAGTATCGTTTAGAGTCGAGGATTTTTACAATACCCTGGTACTCTGTCGGTACTCCCGGAGAGGGACGGGAGTACCAGGCAAATCCAACCATCTATTTACAGGAGTATTGTAGACTTTTTATTCGTGGTAATGAATAACGGTTACTTATCCAATTATCCTCTCGATCGACATCCCCCTCCTCTGGGTCGCACGACGCTTCATCCCATAGCGATCTAGCACGTTGTTCCCTCCCCTTTTGACTGATTCGTTGCTTGCCACTCTCGTAATTTCTCCATGGCAGAATATTTGCGCTAAAAGTTAAAGAATTGTCGTCCAATATGCATGAAGAGATACTTGGCACATAAGCATGCGGTCATTACACATCCATCACAAGGATTCCGTTTTGATCTTCAGTTCCATAGAATTTACATAGCCACCAAAGGATTGAAGAGTTTAGGAAGAAATTTCAGGAGCAATAGATTTATCATGCGACGTGAGACATTTGAGATTCTGAAAAAAGATGAACTAGGAGCACCATGTGCATTGTGGCGTCTGCTGCCTATCTCTATCGCAGTTCATCGGATGTGGTCGGCGGCAGCAAGCCAACAACGAACCGGCGGCACGCGGCAAGATCGTGTCGCCGGAAAATAGAAACCGTTGAACGAACAACCTAAGAAGAGAGAAGACGAGTCTTTTACTAATTTACCCTTAACACTAAGATACTCCATAGCGTTTGGTGGTAGTACTCCGTGTTCTCTGTTTTGGAGTACCAGTTAACAGTAGGTAAAGGCTACCTATCGAGGTCCGATCAGAAGCAAATCGTCGGACCTCTGCAGCATCGTCGATCTCGCCTCAATCGAACGCTGGGTTTTCCATCCGTTATCTTCCATATAACTGCACAGTTAATTTCACCTCTTCTTCCCCAAAACGTATCCCCTAATTCAGCGAAACGCTGCCTCGCCTGCCATCCCCGCACCGCTCTCGCACCATTCGCCTCTCCTTCAACGTGGAAGAATTGACTGGTGGCTGGTGGAAGTAGGTGCTGGAGGCGCCTCATCCGATAAACCAGGCTACGCCGGGCCGAAGCAGCAAATCCTTGGCTGCTTCAACCGCGGGTGCTCCAAATCAATCCAATCTCACTGCACCACCCCCTTTCCTCATTGTTTCTTTGCTTCCTTTGCCGCTTCGATGAGACTCTCTCCTGATTCCCCTCTTCTCTTCCACAATGCTGCATCTTTCAATCTAGGATAACACCTTAACCTCGGGGAATCGTACGCAGGAACACATGATGCTTCGCCTCACGGAGACGTAGTACGGGCAACACTAACCGACAGCCGGCGCAAACAGGTGTTGGAACCAGCTCAACCATGTCGTCAAGGCTAGCAACATGCAAGAGCTGATGTCGTTCCACCTGCAATGAAGCCATCTTAAACGGGAAAAGCACATGCGTGTGATGTCGTTCCACCGCAGGGAAGCATGGCTGACTCCTCTGTAATAGCCAGCTCATTGGTCACTGCTTCCTCCGTTGCAGGGTCTACCAGCCCTTCTCCATCGCAAAAGGCTGGCATCACCTGCATCTTTGCAGTAGCATGCCAACATGGTAATTTTTGTTTATAAATTTCTGTGCTTCCACTAGGTCTCCCAGGTGTGTCGTGATGGCAATTTTATTTGCTACACAGATTTATGCTTCATATATAATTGCAATATGTGTTTACCTCATTGGCACTACAGTGACGCTTCTTCAGTCTGTATCCATGCTTCTTATACCCCTACACATGCTTCCTAAGTAAGATGCACTGCAGCGAACTTCCTACATTTGTATATTTGTTTCCAATAGTTAGGACACTTTTTTAAACATTGCCACCATCTTCCTATATTTTTCATGTGTGTTTCACATGTATCTCATCTGTGAATTTTTGTTTTACTATGGATTACACATACATGTTCCTAACTATAAAGGTTACACAAACTTGACGTTCAACCACCTAACATGTTATCTGAAATTCTTCTTTTTTTAGTCCATGCCCTTTTTCCACCATGAAGGAGGCCCAGTGTGATTGTCTACTACTAAGTTGTTTTTCTGTATTGTGTTTTCTCGAATTAGGCTTTCGCCCCGCTTTATAAATAAAGCACACAGGTGAGACAGCTGCTGGGCCAGACAGCACAACGCCCAAAGGAAGTTCCGAACATTGCTGGGGCCGAACAGCACAAGCCAAGCCCAAAAGAAAATAAAAAGAACAAAAGAGAAACAAAGCCAACATTGGTAGCTCGACGAAACAAGGATGGCCCTCAACCACTGCGCCCTCCGGAAAAGTTCCACCACTCCTCAGGCATTTCAAACCGCCGTGTACCAAGCAACACCTTCAACAAGGAATGTGACGATGACGCCACTGCTGCCCGGACCATTCCTAGAGTTTCCCCCGGTACACGGAAGGGGATGGAGGGGGGGAACCCGACGCCCTTCAAGAAGGGATGATGACACCCGCAGGCGTCACCGCGTCGGTGCCGGACGGGGCCGACAGGGATTTCGCCCACCCCAAACAACCAACACCCCGGACAGTCCGAAGCGCTCCACCACGCCCACCGCCAACCAGCACACACCACCATGGAAAGGAGCCAACTTCGTCATCTCACTGAAGATCTCGGCGCAAGGTCTCGAGACACAAGCGAAGGAGGCAATGGACATAAGGGGATAGTAGCATCGCAGCCGCGCGGGAGGGAACTACCTCCACCGCCGTGGCAGTAGCCGACCGGTCACAGCAACAGGGGCACACCAGGTCTCGGCCCGGCCGGGCCCATATGGGCCCGCAAAGCCCCCATCGCCATGATGCAGCAAGGACAGCCACAACGCCACCACCACCCCCGAACCACCGTCGCCCCGCCTCCACCTCCAGAGAGCCTAAAGGGCGAGCACAGGAGGCTGGCCCATCCCAACCCAGATGGGGCCCGATTAGGCCCAGATCTGGGCCTAGGAAGAACCAGCCGCCATGGCTGCACCCGACCAGCCCCGCCGCCAACGCCGGCGCCGCTGCGCTCCGACCCACCCAGCCCACGGGTTCCACACCGCCGGGCCGGACCGCCGCCGTGCGAGCTGCTCCGCTGCCCTTCGGGACCCCGCCTCCCTCCAAGCAGACGGGAAAAAGCCAGCCCGCCGCCGCCAGCACCGCGCGGGAGACTCCCGGCGGCCCACGCCGGCGGCGGCGGCAGAGGAGAACGGGGGAGATGGGGTGTTGGGGACGAGCAGAGGCGGCGCCCGCCGTCGCCCGCGGGGGGGCGAGAGCGGGGCTCGGTCGCGTCCTCCTCAAGGCGTGCCACTGTATTGTGTTTTAGGCATGGAGGAAGCATACTTCCATTCGGTCTGAAACAGACGGTCATTTCTTGGGAAGCAGTCTATTGCGGTACACGCCTAAGGTGAAAGGAGATGTCCATTTCTTTGGAAGCAGATTTACGATAATGTGGAAGCAAATCCCTATGTAGTTTGAAACATATATGTGTAATCGTTACAAGTGAATATATATATATTTTTTTTGATGGCAACAAATTCCTATATTGCTTCATGCAATTATTTAGTCGAAGGAAACAATCTTGTGGTATATTGGAAGCAAACTAGTCACCATAAAAAAACTTTTCTTCGATGGAAGCAACCTTATGTTTCCATAACAATAAACATTAGATCAAAGTGAATTTTAATTGACTAGAAGCATTCTCGCATCGTGTTGGAAACAATTTTTACTTCTATGGAAACCACTGGTTTCATCGAAACGAATTTTAGAATAGTAATTAGTGTCCTCCAAATCAGGAATAATTGGATATGCAAAAATAAAAAATGAATAGTGTTTACAAGGAACTTTTTGGAAATATCTGTAATTCGGATGCATGGTACTACCTGGGAACCTGGCGGAATTAACGGGCTGGCGACATTAGCGGACGTGGGTTACGATCTCAGTTTATGGAAGCATGAATTTGATCCTTAAATAACGGGAATTAACGCATAGGGCTTGGTTGTCCTACGGCTGTACACTAGTCCGATGGGAAGCTTCATTTCGGCGTCCGATTTCTAGCACTGTCCTTAACAGTAACCGTCAGATTAGTTTCAAAGTACTGTAACGTAATTATTAGTGCCTGATTGGTGCTGACTGACTGTTCTTGCTTGTCTTGGGCCTGCTCTAGTTTTGGCGCTGCGGGTCGAATATCGTGACTTGATGAAGAGGAAGCCGAGTATCTTTGGTCTTGAAGAGAAAAAAATCCAACCACTTGCTACTGCCCAACTCAGTCTGAGTCGTACCATAATGTGCTTGGACTAGTTTTAGGATGTAACGTAATTATTAGAGTCGGCTCGAAATTATTTTAGTGGGAAGACCGGCTGTAGGAGAAGCTCGGTTTTGTACAAGTGTGTGGCGCATGCAAAAGTAAAAAGAATCTGAAAGACTTATTTTTGCTATAGATGTAGAGATCGACTTGTGTTTCTGCAGAATTCTGTGCAGATCGATCACCTACACTGCACGTGGTTAACGAGGGGATGTGCCAAATGGGCAGCAGTCACATGCATAGGGAAGTGACAAATCGTTGTGTCCCCTTCTCTCTCGTAGCCTAGCGCACACTGTACGCAGCGTGACCACCTGGACCTGGATGTGAAGGTACGTGGTGGCAAACTTCGTATATATCTCCGCGTCTCACACATATACGCACATGAAAAACGAAACGATGAATGGTCAGGGGCTGTAATGGCCCAGCTAGCCCACCAGATATCAAACCAATGTTTGATGCTTTGGTGTAAATGTGTTTATTGGGGTGAGTATACGCTCGTTTTTTTTTTGAGGACTGCATTGTACCGTTTTTTTTTTTAAAAAAACATGACGCCCTGAAGCACCGACGGAATGCTCTTTATAAGTAGCGCCATATACTCAGACAGATAGACGCAGCCTGGCCTGGACTAGAAGCAGAGAGCTACAGAGAGGAACGTACCTAGTGGTCGAAGCTCGACCTATAGCAACCCAGCCGCCATGATCCATCTGAAGCAGCCTCTGGTGCTCTCGGCGCAGAGCGGCAATGTTGCCTCGCCTCTTTTCGCCACTGCGGCCGCAGCCAGCAGCCAGCAGAGGCGAGCCCCCAGAGCCGGCGGCCCGGTCAGAACGCGCAGGATTAGCTGCGTATCGACCGAGGAGGCCACCGGCGTCTCGACGACGTCCGTGACGACCAAAGGGAGGAACCTTACGGTGACGGCCACTGTGACCGCGCAGGCGGCGCGGACGTCCATGTACATCTCTCGCGGCCTCGACGACCTCGGGGACCTCTTCGGCAAGACGCTGCTCCTGGAGCTCGTCAGCTCCGAGCTCGACCCCAGTGAGTTTCTGGGGCTGGAGAACCGTCCTCTGCACTGTTCATGGTTTGTTTGCACTCACGTGACATGACTAATTGTAAGTGCCCCCTTTTCTTTGCGAAGGTACTGGGAGGGAGAGGGAGAGAGTGAAGGGATTTGCGCACATGACGCTGAAAGAAGGGACGTACGAGGCCAAGATGTCGGTGCCGGCGTCGTTCGGGCCGGTGGGCGCGGTGCTGCTGGAGAACGAGCACCACAGGGAGATGTTCATCAAAGACATCCAGCTCGTCACCGGCGGCGACGAGAGCACCGCCGTCACCTTCGACGTCGCCTCCTGGGTGCACTCCAAGTTCGACAACCCCGAGCCGCGCGTCTTCTTCGCAGTCAGGGTAATGAATCGAAGCTGCCATGCATGACACTCTCCCATGGGATGCACATGCACGCACGGGCACCGGCCGTCCGGAGGAATTAACTAACGACCATGCGTGGGTACATGTTGCAGTCGTACCTTCCGTCGCAGACGCCGCCGGGGATCGAGGCGCTGAGGAAGAAGGAGCTGGAGACGCTGCGCGGCGACGGGCAAGGCGAGCGCAAGGTCCACGAGCGCGTCTACGACTACGACACCTACAACGACCTCGGCGACCCTGACAAGAACGTCCAGCACAGACGCCCCGTGCTCGGTGGCAAGGAGCGCCCCTACCCTCGCCGATGCCGCACCGGTCGCCCCAGGACCACCTTCGGTGCGCACACCATGCATAATCCATCAATCTGACAGATATCGTCAATCGACGACTGAATCGATCAGGAATGAATTGTAGTACTAACTGAAGAAATAAACCGCAGACCCAGAGACGGAGAAGAGGAGCTCGTCGGTGTACGTGCCGCGTGACGAGCAGTTCTCCGGCATTAAAGGGCTGACATTCAGCGCGACGACGCTGCGGTCGGGATTGCATGCCGTCCTGCCGGCGCTGGCTCCGCTGCTCAACAACTCGGAGCACTTCCCCCACTTCCCGTCCATCGACGCCCTCTACGACGATGGAATCCCGCTCCCCGTCGACGGCGGCGCCTCCCTGAACATCATCAGGGACGTCATCCCCCGTGTCGTCAAGATGGTCGAGAACACCACCGAACACGTCCTCCGCTTCGAGGTTCCACACATGGTCCAGAGTGAGCAACCGCCGTCCGCCGCCGCCTACTTGAGCTATAGCACATGACACAAGCAATGACTGACGATCGATCATCGCATACCTGACATGGTTTTGCAGGGGACAGGTTCTCGTGGTTCAGAGACGAGGAGTTCGCGAGGCAGACGCTCGCAGGGTGCAACCCTCTATCCATCCGCCTCCTCACGGTAACTAATAATCAGCTAGGACTAGGATGGATTAATTAATACGTAGTGGGTATGATAACACCCTCCAAGTTACATTCACTGAAGTAGAAAAAGAATCCAATAAAAACATGCAGTAGAAACATATCAAACGTTGAAAAAAAAATCGTTTGAAGCTAGCAGTCCTCCTACCGCTTTTTGGTAATTAAACGAGAGAGCATGCATGGCATGGTGCAGGAATTCCCCATCGTGAGCAAGCTCGACCCTGCGGTGTACGGCCCGCCGGAGTCGGCGCTGACCAGGGAGGTCCTCGAGAAGATGATGAACGGCGTCATGACGGTGGACGAGGCGCTGGAGAGTAAGCGGCTGTTTATGCTGGACTACCACGACGTGTTCCTGCCGTACGTGCATAAGGTGCGTGAGCTCCCGGAAAGGACGCTGTACGGGTCCCGCACTGTCTTCTTCCTCAGCGACGAGGGAACGCTAATGCCGCTGGCCATCGAGTTGACACGGCCGCAGTCGCCGACCAAGCCACAGTGGAAGCGCGCCTTCACGAGCGGGAACGACGCCACCGAGTCGTGGCTGTGGAAGCTGGCCAAGGCACACGTGCTCTCCCACGACACGGGCTACCACCAGCTCATCAGCCACTGGCTGCGCACGCACGCTTGCGTCGAGCCGTACATCATCGCCACCAACCGGCAGCTCAGCCGGATGCACCCGGTGTACCGCCTCCTGCACCCGCACTTCCGCTACACCATGGAGATCAACGCGCTGGCCAGGGAGGCTCTCGTCAACGCGGACGGCATCATCGAGGACGCCTTCTGGCCGGGGAAGTACTCCATCGAGCTCAGCTCCGTCGTCTACGGTGCGACCTGGCAGTTCAACACGGAGGCGCTGCCGGAGGACCTCGTCAGCCGGGGACTCGCCATGCGCAAGGAGGACGGGGAGCTTGAGCTCACCATCAAGGACTATCCGTACGGCAACGATGGGCTTCAGATCTGGAACTGTATCGAGCAGTGGGCGACCGATTACGTGAATTTCTACTATAAGTCTGATGAGGACGTCAGAGGCGACGAGGAGCTTCAGGCATGGTGGGAGGAGGTGCGCACCAAGGGGCACGCGGACAAGAAGGACGAGCCGTGGTGGCCGGTGTGCGACTCCAGGGACAGCCTCGTCCAGATCCTGAACACCATCATGTGGGTCACGTCCGGCCACCACGCCGCCGTCAATTTTGGGCAATACCATTACGCCGGGTACTTCCCCAACCGCCCCACTGTGGTGCGGATGAACATCCCGGTGGAGGAGAATCGGGAAGACGAGATGAAGAAGTTCATGGCCAGGCCGGAGGAGGTTCTGCTGCAGAGCCTCCCATCGCAAATGCAGGCCATCAAGGTGATGGCGACGCTGGACATTCTCTCCGCACACTCGCCCGACGAGGAGTACATGGGAGAGTATGGCGAGCCGGCGTGGCTGGACGAGCCCATGGTAAAGGCGGCATTCGAGAAGTTCAGCGGCAGGCTCAAGGAGGTGGAGGGCAGCATGGACGAGCAAAACAACAACCCAGAGAACAAGAACAGGTGCGGCGCTGGGATCGTGCCATATGAGCTGCTGAAACCATTTTCGAAGCCAGGGGTCACCGGGAGGGGCATCCCTTACAGCATCTCCATCTGATCCCGGCTCCAGGATTAAGCGATAGGATTGTATTTCTGTATGTAGGATTGGGACTTGGGAATAAGACGCACACCATGTAGGAACCCATATTGCTCCCGTACACAACACGGGCTGGGACAGGGTATCTATAGCTAGCGTGTTTCCGCAGATATATAGAATGTCATGGATCAATATTACTTTCTCCGTCCATAAATAAATGGACGCTGCTAGGGAGTGCGCGCTCGTCTCTCCACTACGCGGTGCTTCCCTGTCGGAAAGTAACACATTCCCAAAATAGAAAAAAAGGCACGTGGTTCATGCACAACATCCCTAGTATTTTGTCTTCATCTAATAATAAAGGTCCCTAACCTCCTAAATCCTAGACTCCATAGCCCCGATCTGGTGACAAAGGATTTGTTACATGCTGAGGAGTTTTTCGTCAGTTGGTTTCTTCGCTGCTTCATCTGATCCCCCGGGTGTGTACAAATAGAGAGAGAGAGGTAGATTGGTTTGGCCGTGGTGAATCATCTCACCAGGCTCATCGTCATATATATATATTGTCCTAGCCTTGGCCGGCAAGTAAACAAGGATTACAACGAATATTGTTACAACAACTCACGAGTCTATCTACAGCTACAGATCGTACCAACCTATCAGGTTGTTACGCTAACATCCCCCTCGATCGAAAGGTGGGGAGAACGTTGAGATCGCTTTGAAAGCGCTCAAACTGCTGTACCATCAGTGGCTTGGTGAGAACATATGCTAGTTGATCGTGAGTTGATATATGACGAATCTCAAGCGCCTTCTTGGCTACCTGCTCACGCACAAAATGGTAATCAATTTCGATATGCTTTGTGCGGGCGTGAAACACTGGATTCACTGAGAGGTAAGTTGCTCCAATATTGTCGCACCACAACGACGAAGGACGACTCAAAGAGATACCCAGCTCTCGGAGCAATGCTTGTAACCACAGGACTTCGGCTGTACCATTAGCTACTGATTTGTATTCCGCCTCGGTGCTCGACCGTGAGACTGTGGGCTGCTTCCGAGAGGTCCAAGCGACTAAATTGCCTCCAAGAAATACTGCATGCCCCCCTGTTGAACGACGATCATCGGGGCAGCCAGCCCAGTCGGCGTTAGAAAAGGCACTAAGATGCATGTCCAGAGAGCGACGCAACAGCAGCCCATAAGATGACGTCCCTTGAAGACGTCCCTTGAAGATACCGAAGAATCCGTTTCACGGCTGTCCAATGTGAATCATTCGGTGAGTGCAAGAACTGACACACTTTGTTGACATTGTAGGAAATATCCGGTCGTGTGAGGGTGACATACTGAATAACACCAACCACACTACGATATTGAGTAGCATCAGCAGCGGACAGAAGACTGCCAGAATCCTTGGAGAGCCGGTCGGTGGCTGCCATGGGCGTGGTACAAGACTTGGCCAGGTGAATATTATCTTTCTTCAGAATATCAGTGATGTACTTCCGCTGACAAAGAGCAAGTCCATCAGCAACAAAGTGCACCTCAATACCAAGAAAATAGCTGAGCGTGCCAAGGTCCTTTACTGCAAAATCTTGA
This sequence comes from Avena sativa, assembly GCA_916181665.1. NCBI lineage: Eukaryota > Viridiplantae > Streptophyta > Magnoliopsida > Poales > Poaceae > Avena > Avena sativa. The sequence continues at coordinate 31,248,532 of OV702284.1, forward strand.
CGCATTTGGGCAAGCAACCGATCAACAGCGACAGCAGACGAACTAATCACAATTATGTCGTCGACATAGATGAGGAAGTACATGCACAAGCCCTCCTTTCGAAAGATGAACAAAGAGACATCAGCGGCAGAGGCAGAGAACCCAAGAACAAGCAGACGTGAGCTCAAGCGGGAGAACCAGGCCCGGGGTGCCTGTTTAAGGCCATATAGGGACTTCTGGAGTTTGCAAAGATGTCAGGGGTAGCGGGGATCAACATATCCTGGTGGCTGGTACATGTAAACATCCTCAGCAAGAACACCGTGTAAGAAGGCATTTTGAATGTCGAGCTGACGCACACTCCAACGATTTGACACTGCCAAAGTGAGAAGAACCCGGATGGTAGTGTGCTTGATGACCGGACTAAAAGTATCATCGTAGTCGATCCCTTCTCGCTGCTTGAATCCTTTGGCGACAAGGCGGGCCTTGTAGCGATCAACGGATCCATCCGCCTTGTGTTTCAGCTTGAACACCCATCTGCTATCAATAATATTCAGACCGGAGCAGGGAGGAATCAGACGCCAAGTTCCATTGCGATGGAGAGCAGCCATCTCATCATCCATTGCAGCCTTCCAGGGAGAGTACTTATAACACCCTCAGAATCGGCCCTATGCAAGTTTCAGCGCTTCCCGCCAAACTCGCATAGAAACGATTCAAAGGTGCCCACCAGGCACTTTCGTGCGGGTGGAAAACGAAGTAATAACATTACACAACAGTCCTCGATGGGACCCACAGAACAGATATATATACAACAGCGACTCAATGAGTCAAGAATACAGATATAATATACAAAGATCCAAATCACCTTGAAAATGATAGAGTGTCCGACTACGGACAAGACGCAAACGGGGCTAAGAGCCCTGAAGAATAACCAATGGCGTCCATAATCCTGCCCAGGCCAAGCCGGAAGGGTAACCCTGCTAACGATGTCGATCTCGAAACCTGCTTAAACAAAAGGGGTGCCGACAAAGGGCAAAGGAAAAAGAGGAGCGTCAGTACTGAGGCCAGTACACGGCGAGGCTAGAATTCGGCGGTCCTCGCCTACATAGGTATGGTGGACTGAAGCGGCAGCGCGGCAAGCACTAAACAACCTATAGAGGCTCGACATAACTGACGGCTATCAGAGAGGGATAAGAAAGAGCTATTCGGATCCAACCTGAATCTTACACCAAACAATCCCATCCTGGTATCTCCCCCTCGAGACCAAACGAGGAAGTCCACCGAGGAACTCACACAGTTGGCAGTTTTATTGATTCGGTTATCGTTACACCAATTACTAGTCAGGTATAGATAGTCATCCTGATATAATAAGCAGTAGGCAATTTTAGTTAACCATTCCATTGTAGTTGCGACACTTACTAGTCAAATACAATTAGCATGAGATATCCCAAAACCCAGCAGTTGTTGGCACTTTTATTTAGCCATTCCGTTATAGTTGCAATACTTACTAGTAAGATACAATGGTCGCAAGCGACAACCCAAACAAGCAATTGTTGGCAGTTTTATTTAGCCATTCCATTATAGTAAAGCTGATTACTAGTCATTATAAGTCAAATTTATAGCACTACTTTAGTTATAGTTGTCTATGATCGAGATACTGTGCTCCAAGTCGTCCATAACCGCGGACACGGCTTTCAGAAAGTTTTACCCTGCAGGGGTGCACAAATAGCAACACACACTCGATCAACCTTGGAAAAACCAAATCAAAACCCAACGAGGCCTTCACGACAAAGCAATCACAAGATTCAGAAATATTTCAGGGGGCCACCCCATTGAGTACACCCGCAACGAAGTTAGCTGACTCCGAGACGGACTCAAGGTTTGCGCCAGTGGCTGTAAACGACTGGGAACCCAAAACTGAGCTTGTCGATACCGCGAAAACACTCCGCTTACCTAAACAGTACAGGTGCTCCTCGCACAATCGTAATAAAGCAGTAAAGCATGGCATAAGTACAGGATAGTAAATAAAACCTCAAACTAGTTTGTGGCCCCAAGAAATAAGAATGAATCAAGCTCTGGCTCAGGGGGGTCCCATAAGCCTCCCGGATGTGGATAGCGCGAATATTCAAGGAACAGGTATCAAGTACTCGGGGTCCTACGGGACACAAGTGGACGGTTAACAACCAAATAACATCTATTGCCCACCTGTGCCTCTGCTTACCTACTTCAATTTTAGTTGTTAAACAGTAATTAAAGTTATGAACATCTCCAACATTAAACATGCGGCAATACTCCAACAACTGTGGTACTCGACGACACGCAACAGCACTCGAGCAAGCGACTACGACGCGCAGGTCCCACTATCTACCAAACAACAGATAATAGGAGGTGTCCAAGGCAATATATGGCTGCAAGGGAGATCACGGGTACGAATACTAGAGCATCGTAACACAGATAGCAATAGATCAACAGGAGGGAATAAATACTATAAAAGTAAGATAGGTAGAAAGGGGGAGATGCTCGCCTGAAAACATTGCCGAAGGTTCATCCGAAGATCGGGTCGACACTCGCATCAACTCAACGGCCTTATCCGCGAAGAAGCAAAACACTAGAATAAACACCGGATGCACTATTTAATACTACGGCAAAAGATCGGGCATGATGCATGTATGATGTATGACATGGCAAATATGTGATGCAATTAGGCCATATTAAGCGGAACCGGGGTCCCGACAATTAATTAGATGGTTCATGTTATTTATCTACCCCGCAAATTAAATGTTGAACTAATAAGGCAAAGCATGGCATCGGTCCGTTACACAAATTTAAATGAGGCCAATATGAGACTAGATTTGCCCGCATATGGGCCCCATATTTAATTATAAGGTGAATCGGCATAGTGCCCCCAAACCACTCAAATATGTATGCGACATGAACAATTAAATATGCAACAGTTTATATAGTTGACAATTTATAAAATAGGGTTCTCGGATAAGGGGTCACACATTAGGGTTCGGCGAACTCGGGCTCCGAGGGGTTCGGGGTTCGGTCTCAGGGTTCGGATCTGGGGCTCGGCCTCGGCGGGATCGTTCTCGGATAACGGAGGTTGATCTTGGCATTCCGGGAAGGAGGACTTGGCGTTCCGCGGTGACGTGCTTGTCGTTCCGGTGGCGATCTTGGCGGCAGTTATTCTTGGTGATCCTTGTCTGATTTGTCGTTGCCACCGAGGAAGATCATGTCGGCCTTGCAGCTCGGAAGGTTTTGGACTCATCTGGTACTGGTAGGGTTGGACACGTGGCCCACACTCGGTATGTGCCAGGAGGGCAGGCCCAGACGGTTATTTGGTCAAACACCCTGCATGCTCGGCTCATGGACGAGCGTCTCGAGGAGGACGGGACGAACGACGCCGTCGACACCACCGCGAGGCAGCGAGGAGACCAAACCGGGGGGGGGGGGGGGCTCGACGACGAGCTCCTACTGGCGTCCGCACGTTGGGCGTGGACGAGGCCGGCAAGGAGGGCCCCGGGAGGCCCGCGGCCTGCGCGACGGAGATGGGGCGGTAGGGCGAGCGGCGGCCTCCTGGGGAACGACGTCGAAGGCGCGCGGGCGCCACTGGCGGGGAGGGTCGGCGGCGCTCGCGGTGGCCGGGCGCAGAGGAGGCGGAGGTCGCGGTCGACGGCGGGGAAGAGAGCCACAGCGCGATGGCGGCCGGCCAGAGGAGGCAGCGCCATGCGGGACCGGCGAGGCGAAGGGGGCCGCGGGTCGGCGGCGACGCGCGGGAGGGCTCCGGCAGCGAGGAGCTCGAGGCGGCGTGCAGGCGAGAGGTGCAACAGCCGACGGAGGAGGCCGGCGCGGGCGGCGCTCGAGCGAATGCTGGAGGCGACCGGCGAGAGGAGGGCGAGATGCAAGCGGGGGGAGCGTGGTAGAGGCGGCCTGGGGCGGCGCCGGAAGAGGAAGGGGAGCCCTGGCGGCGCACGTCGGGCGGGCGGCTTGGCGGTGGGCGTGCGGGGAAGAAGGGTCGTGGGCGACGGGCAGCCGGCAGGGGAAGCTTGCAGGGGCCAGAGGCGGCGAGGCGGTCGGGGTCGCTGGCGAGGCAGCTTGCAGAGGTGGCGACGCGGGGTGGGCAGCGAGGAGGAAGGCCGGCGGGGTCGTCGGCTAGGGAGAGGAAAGGGGTGAGAGGAGCGGGGCGCGTGGGTGGTTCACGGGGGATGGGGCCAGGCGGGAGAGAGAGGGAAGGAGGTGGGCCAGGGGGTGGGGGCGCGCGTGGGAGGCGTCGGCAGGTGAGGGAGTGAGGCTGCGGGGTGGGACCGGGTGCAGGAGGTGGGCCGGGGTGGCGGTTGGTGGACGGGGAGGGAGTAGGGTCAGGGGAGGTGGGGATAGGCTGGCAGGGGTGGTTCAGGGTGGTGGCTAGGGGGAGAGCTGGTGTGTGTGACAAGGTGAGGGAGTGAGGAAAAGAAGGGGATTGGTGAGGTGGCGGTGGGTGTGATGAGGTGGAGGGAAAGGTGAGGTGGCCAGCTATGGTTGGTCGGGGTGAGGTGGAGGGGGTTGGGTAGACTAGATTTAGGTATAAAAGGGTTTGGGGTAGCCAGGATTTTTAACTGGAGGTGGCCAGCCGGGCTTTCGGGCCTAGCGGCTGCCTCCCAAAGATATTATAAATCTTTATTTAATTTAAAATAACCTTTTGTAAATAATTCTTAGACAAATAGAAGATCTGAACGGACCGATGTTTTAATTTGAAATAAGACGGGGGCTATTTAGAAAACAAAACTAGGCGTTTCGAAATAGTTTCAGACAAACAATGCATGATGATGGCGATGCAATGCACAAAAACAACGCGATTTTCTAGTAGTGGTTTTGCGGGATGCCACAATTCGACACCACTAACAATGGATATCGCCCTCGAGATCCGCCTCATGGTACCGGGAAGAAGGGCGGCGACCTGAATCTTCTCGCATCGTGCAGATCCTCGCGACACCACTAACAAGAGGTCGTTGTCCGTGATCGTCGAGGGAACACTCCGGGAACAAAAGGTCGAAGGTAGAGGTATCAACAAATAAAGCCACCTCTAACTCCGATAGAAAGAGAGAACCGATGCATTCTCATCCACTTCAATGTACACAAGCGAATAGAAGGGGTAGTCGGCATGGGGGCCAATCCATCACGCACCCAAACTATTACTCTACACAATCAGTAGAAAAGCGTGCAACCATTCTCGGAATCAGACTGAAGATCTCGACAATCGAGGTTCGGAAACAAAGGAGGGATGCCGACTCTGCATCGGATCTGGCGTAGATGATGTCGTCGCGTCGGAAAAACACCGTAAGGCACGAGGAGGAGCAAAGAGAAGTCCACCAGACGAAGGATTCCTCGGATAGCATGAAGACCAAATGTAGCAACACAGTTACCAAAAGAGGAAGCGAAACCCCGAAGGTACGACGGAAACCCAACCGCGAGAATTCCTGGACTCGAAGAAAGATAAGAGAGTAGATTCAAATCACGCAGAGGTAAGAAGAGAATAGCAGAGGGGTAAGGAGTAAAACCAGACCTAATCAGAACTATCCAACCGATTTTGCAAAAATAGTTTTGACACTCTACTTCGGCCGTTAGCTAGGTTATCCTACAGGCTGGACTCGTGGGTATCGCAACTGCTGAGCTCTGATACCACTCTATAACACCCTCAGAATCGGCCCTATGCAAGTTTCAGCGCTTCCCGCCAAACCCGCATAGAAACGATTCAAAGGTGCCCACCAGGCACTTTCGTGCGGGTGGAAAACGAAGTAATAACATTACACAACAGTCCTCGATGGGACCCACAGAACAGATATATATACAACAGCGACTCAATGAGTCAAGAATACAGATATAATATACAAAGATCCAAATCACCTTGAAAATGATAGAGTGTCCGACTACGGACAAGACGCAAATGGGGATAAGAGCCCTGAAGAATAACCAATGGCGTCCATAACCCTGCCCAGGCCAAGCCGGAAGGGCAACCCTGCTAACGACGTCGATCTCGAAACCTGCTTAAACAAAAGGGGTGCCGACAAAGGGCAAAGGAAAAAGAGGAGCGTCAGTACTGAGGCCAGTACACGGCGAGGCTAGAATTCGGCGGTCCTCGCCTACATACGTATGGTGGACTGAAGCGGCAGCGCGGCAAGCACTAAACAACCTATAGAGGCTCGACATAACTGACGGCTATCAGAGAGGGATAAGAAAGAGCTATTCGGATCCAACCTGATTCTTACACCAAACAATCCCATCCTGGTATCTCCCCCTTGAGACCAAACGAGGAAGTCCACCGAGGAACTCACACAGTTGGCAGTTTTATTGATTCGGTTATCGTTACACCAATTACTAGTCAGGTATAGATAGTCATCCTGATATAATAAGCAGTAGGAAATTTTAGTTAACCATTCCGTTGTAGTTGCGACACTTACTAGTCAAATACAATTAGCATGAGATATCCCAAAACCCAGCAGTTGTTGGCACTTTTATTTAGCCATTCCGTTATAGTTGCAATACTTACTAGTAAGATACAATGGTCGCAAGCGACAACCCAAACAAGCAATTGTTGGCAGCTTTATTTAGCCATTCCATTATAGTAAAGCTGATTACTAGTCATTATAAGTCAAATTTATAGCACTACTTTAGTTATAGTTGTCTATGATCGAGATACTGTGCTCCAAGTCGTCCATAACCGTGGACACGGCTTTCAGAAAGTTTTACCCTGCAGGGGTGCACAAATAGCAACACACACTCGATCAACCTCGGAAAAACCAAATCAAAACCCAACGAGGCCTTCACGACAAAGCAATCACAAGATTCAGAAATATTTCAGGGGGGCACCCCATTGAGTACACCCGCAACGAAGTTAGCTGACTCCGAGACGGACTCAAGGTTTGCGCCAGTGGCTGTAAACGACTGGGAACCCAAAACTGGGCTTGTCGATACCGCGAAAACACTCCGCTTACCTAAACAGTACAGGTGCTCCTCGCACAATCGTAATAAAGCAGTAAAACATGGCATAAGTACATGATAGTAAATAAAACCTCAAACTAGTTTGTGGCCCCAAGAAATAAGAATGAATCAAGCTCTGGCTCAGGGGGGTCCCATAAGCCTCCCGGATGTGGATAGCGCGAATATTCAAGGAACAGGTATCAAGTACTCGGGGTCCTACGGGACACAAGTGGACGGTTAACAACCAAATAACATCTATTGCCCACCTGTGCCTCTGCTTACCTACTTCAATTTTAGTTGTTAAACAGTAATTAAAGTTATGAACATCTCCAACATTAAACATACGGCAATACTCCAACAACTGTGGTACTCGACGACACGCAACAGCACTCGAGCAAGCGACTACGACGCGCAGGTCCCACTATCTACCAAACAACAGATAATAGGAGGTGTCCAAGGCAATATATGGCTGCAAGGGAGATCACGGGTACGAATACTAGAGCATCGTAACACAGATAGCAATAGATCAACAGTAGGGAATAAATACTATAAAAGTAAGATAGGTAGAAAGGGGGAGATGCTCGCCTGAAAACATTGCCGAAGGTTCATCCGAAGATCGGGTCAACACTCGCATCAACTCAACGGCCTTATCCGCGAAGAAGCAAAACACTAGAATAAACACCGGATGCACTATTTAATACTACGGCAAAAGATCGGGCATGATGCATGTATGATGTATGACATGGCAAATATGTGATTCAATTAGGCCATATTAAGCGGAACCGGGGTCCCGACAATTAATTAGATGGTTCATGTTATTTATCTACCCCGCAAATTAAATGTTGAATTAATAAGGCAAAGCATGGCATCGGTCCGTTACACAAATTTAAATGAGGCCAATATGAGACTAGATTTGCCCGCATATGGGCCCCATATTTAATTATAAGGTGAATCGGCATAGTGCCCCCAAACCACTCAAATATGTATGCGACATGAACAATTAAATATGCAACAGTTTATATAGTTGACAATTTATAAAATAGGGTTCTCGGATAAGGGGTCACACATTAGAGTTCGGCGAACTCGGGCTCCGAGGGGTTCGGGGTTCGGTCTCAGGGTTCGGATCTGGGGCTCGGCCTCGGCGGGATCGTTCTCGGATAACGGAGGTTGATCTTGGCATTCCGGGAAGGAGGACTTGGCGTTCCGCGGTGACGTGCTTGTCGTTCCGGTGGCGATCTTGGCGGCAGTTATTCTTGGTGATCCTTGTCTGATTTGTCGTTGCCACCGAGGAAGATCATGTCGGCCTTGCAGCTCGGAAGGTTTTGGACTCATCTGGTACTGGTAGGGTTGGACACGTGGCCCACACTCGGTATGTGCCAGGAGGGCAGGCCCAGACGGTTATTTGGTCAAACACCCTGCATGCTCGGCTCATGGACGAGCGTCTCGAGGAGGACGGGACGAACGACGCCGTCGGCACCACCGCGAGGCAGCGAGGAGACCAACCCGGGGGGGGGGGGGGGGGGGCTCGACGACGAGCTCCTACTGGCGTCCGCACGTTGGGCGTGGACGAGGCCGGCAAGGAGGGGCCCGGGAGGCCCGCGGCCTGCGCGACGGAGATGGGGCGGTAGGGCGAGCGGCGGCCTCCTGGGGAACGACGTCGAAGGCGCGCGGGCGCCACTGGCGGAGAGGGTCGGCGGCGCTCGCGGTGGCCGGGCGCAGAGGAGGCGGAGGTCGCGGTCGGCGGCGGGGAAGAGAGCCACGGCGCGGTGGCGGCCGGCCAGAGGAGGCAGCGCCATGCGGGACCGGCGAGGCAAAGGGGGCCGCGGGTCGGCGGCGACGCGCGGGAGGGCTCCGGCGGCGAGGAGCTCGAGGCGGCGTGCAGGCGAGAGGCACAGCGGCCGACGGAGGAGGCCGGCGCGGGCGGCGCTCGAGCGAACGCTGGAGGCGACCGGCGAGAGGAGGGCGAGAAGCGAGCGGGGGGGGAGCGTGGTAGAGGCGGCCTGGGGCGGCGCCGTAAGGGGAAGGGGAGCCCTGGCGGCGCACGTCGGGCGGGCGGCTTGGCGGTGGGCGTGCGGGGAAGAAGGGTCGTGGGCGACGGGCAGCCGGCGGGGGAAGCTTGCAGGGGCCAGAGGCGGCCAGGCGGTCGGGGTCGCTGGCGAGGCAGCTTGCAGAGGTGGCGACGCGGGGTGGGCAGCGAGGAGGAAGGCCGGCGGGGTCGTCGGCTAGGGAGAGGAAAGGGGTGAGAGGAGCGGGGCGCGTGGGTGGTTCACGGGGGATGGGGCCAGGCGGGAGAGAGAGGGAAGGAGGTGGGCCAGGGGGTAGGGGCGCGCGTGGGAGGCGTTGGCAGGTGAGGGAGTGAGGCTGCGGGGTGGGACCGGGTGCAGGAGGTGGGCCGGGGTGGCGGTTGGTGGACGGGGAGGGAGTGGGGTCAGGGAAGGTGGGGACAGGCTGGCGGGGGTGGTTCAGGGTGGTGGCTAGGGGGAGAGCTGGTGTGTGTGACAAGGTGAGGGAGTGAGGAAAAGAAGGGGATTGGTGAGGTGGCGGTGGGTGTGATGAGGTGGCGGGAAAGGTGAGGTGGCCAGCTATGGTTGGTCGGGGTGAGGTGGAGGGGGTTGGGTAGACTAGATTTAGGTATAAAAGGGTTTGGGGTAGCCAGGATTTTTAACTGGAGGTGGCCAGCCGGGCTTTCGGGCCTAGCGGCTGCCTCCCAAAGATATTATAAATCTTTATTTAATTTAAAATAACCTTTTGTAAATAATTCTTAGACAAATAAAAGATCTGAACGGACCGATGTTTTAATTTGAAATAAGACGGGGGCTATTTAGAAAACAAAACTAGGCGTTTCGAAATAGTTTCAGACAAACAATGCATGATGATGGCGATGCAATGCACAAAAACAACGCGATTTTCTAGTAGTGGTTTTGCGGGATGCCACAGTACTGAGCAGCTTCAATATGATTACGAGGCTCAGCAGGAACAACATGCAACAGAGACACAGTCTGGCATGTATACATGATGGTGCCATCTGTGCGCTCCAGCTTCTTGACGATGCCCGAGCGAGAGCGCGTGTGCGGGCGCTCGGGAGCAGGCGCAGACGGAGGTTCCGCGGAGGCAGTGGTCGCACTTGGACCGCTCGAGTCGGCGGCAGAAGACGGGCCGCGGGAGGACGTGACAATACGTGAGGCCAAGACAGGAGAAGTGGCCCGAGACGCCTGGAGGGCGAGGACTCGCGTGACGCAGCCTCGGGGTCGCCGTCTGGTGCATGTCCCATGCATGGTGAGGAAGACTCGGATGGCACGGATGTTCCTGCAGTAGGATCAAACGAAATAGCATGCTCATCGATCATTAGATCATTAGTACCATTAGCACTTCCGCTAGGCTGTGGGTTTGGGGCTGTTGGAGGTGGTAGAAGCTAGACGTAGGAGGGAGGCACGGAATCAGCAGGAGCAAGAGTAACTTGAGTCTTGCGAGAAAATGGGAAGACGGCCTCGTCGAACATGAAATCGCGAGAGATGTAGATGCGTCCAGTGCTAGTGTCAAGACACTTGTACCCTTTATGATGTGAGCTATAGCCTACGAACATGCATTCTTTGGATCTAAAAGCAAGTTTCTTATTATTCATGGGGCGGAGATGTGGCCAACAAGCACACCCAAAAGATTTGAGCATGGTGTAGTCCGTCTTGGCTTGGAATAGACGTTCCATGGGAGAAGAATTGTCAATGACACGTGTAGGAAGACGATTAATAAGAAAAGTGGCGGTGAGAAAGGCTTTATCCCAAAAACGAACAGGCATACATGAATGTGCAAGTAGTGCAAGACCGGTTTCGATGATGTGTCGATGTTTGCATTCAACGACACCATTTTTTTGGTGAGTGTATGAGCATGAAACATGGTGTGCAATGCCATGTGTTTGGAAATATTTATGAAGACGTTGGTACTCTCCTCCCCAATCGGATTGGACACAAAGAATCTTGCGGTTAAGCAAACGTTCAACATGAGTTTGAAAACGAATAAAAACTTGCTCAACATCAGATTTTGCATGCAAAAGATAGATCCAAGTGAACATGCTAAAGGCATCAATAAAGGAAACATAGTACTTATAACCACCAACTGATACCGTTGTTGGCCCCCATACATCAGAGTAAATAAGTTCTAAGGGAAATTTTGCAACAAAACTAGAAATGCCATAAGGGAGTTGATGACTCTTGGCCATTTGACATGCATTACAAACCGATGCATCATGTGCTTCACTAACAACGGGAAGCTTATTCAAACTAAGGATAGACTGAACCACTTGGGAAGATGGATGACCGAGGCGATGATGCCACTGCCTTTTATTGACGGATGCGAGCACGGCGGCACGAACATGTTGGAGGGTGGATGATGGCAACGGGTAGAGGCCTGCTCTACATGGTCCTCGGAGCATAATTCTCCGTGTTGCTAGGTCCTTAATAAGAAAAAAAAGCGGTGAAATTCAGCAAACACATCATTGTCTCTAGTAAGCTTATGAACGGAGAGTAGGTTTTTGGTGATGTGAGGGACATGAAGGACATTTTTAAGTGCAAGAGGTTTAGCAGCGGAAGTATTAATGGAACTTTGACCAGTGTGAGCGATGTGCAAACTTGCGTCGTTGCCCACTTGAACGTTGTCGTTGCCGTTGTAGCGCTCGCGGAAGGAGAGGCGGTCTAAGTCGCTGGTGATGTGGTCCGTTGCGCCGGTGTCCGAATACCAGTTCAGGTCCACCTGGTAGCCAGCATTGGTACTGGCAATGTTTGCCGTGTTGAATTATGCCCTAGAGGCAATAATAAAGATGTTATTATTATAATTCTTGTTCATGATAAAGTTTATATTCCATGCTAGAATTGTATTAAGCGGAAACTTTGATACTTGTGTGGTTTATGAACAACGTCGTGTCCCTAGTACGCCTCTATGGACTAGCTCATTGATTAATGATGGTTAAGGTTTCCTAACCATGGACATGAGTTGTCGATTAATAATGAGATCATATCATTGGGAGAATGATATGATGGACAGACCCAAATCAATCAGAGCAATTAGATCGTGTCATTGTGTTCATCTTTGCGAAGCTTTTTCTTATGTCAAATATTGTATTCCTTAGACCATGAGATAATGCAACTCCCTGGTATCGGAAGAAAGCTTTGAGGTCATCAAACGTCATCCTATGAGAGGGTGATCATAAAGGTGTCTCTCAGGTGATCGGAAAGTATCTGTTGGGTTGTATGTATCGAGATGGGATTTGTCCCTCCCAAGTCGGAGAGATATACTTCGGGCCCACTCGGTAATCGATATCAACACCGCTTGTAAGCACGTGGTTAAGGAGTTAATCACAAAGTGATATCGGATTACGGAACGAGTAAAGTACTTGCTGTGAACGAGATTGAACTAGGTATGCCGATACCGACGATCGAATCTCGGGCAAGTAAAATATCGCGTGACGAAGGGAATATATATGGGATTAATTGAATCCTGGCATCGTGGTTCATCCGATATGATCATCGATGAGTATATGGGAGTCAATATGGGTTTCCAGACCCCGCTGTTGATTATTGATAGAAGATCATGTCTGCATATTCTCGAACCCGTAGGGTCACACACTTAACGTGTCTCGACGCTAGGATAGAATGGATAATTGGTTTATGAGTTTTTGTTCGGAGTCTCGGATGAGATCCAGGACATCACGAGAGGTTCCGGAATGGTCCGGAGAATAAGATTCATATAAGGGAAAGCAGTTTTTGGATTTCGGAATTGTTTCGGATTGTTCGGTATTGTACCGGAAGCTTCTAGAACCTTCCGGAGTGGGACCAAAGTGGCCCCACTTGTCGGGAGGGGGCGTGGGCCTACGAGGGAGTGCCCTGGCTGCATTGGGCCAGGGGCACAAGGCCCCATAGGCCCAGCCGGCCAAGCCCTAGGGGAAACCCTAGGGAGAGCTTCTAGAAGGAGGGGGAAAACTTGCCCCCCACTCCAACCCTTGGGGCCGCCGCCCTAGGGCTTGGAGGAGGGGCCAAGAGGGCCGGCCAGTCCCCTATATATAGAGGGCAGGGGCGCATCCCTCCTTCCCCACTCCTTCAACCCTATCCGCCATACTGCTGCCCTCCAGATCTCTCTCTCCCGACTACGCGTAGGCGAAGCCCTGCCGCAGAAGCTCTCCACCTTTGCACCACGCCGTCGTGTTGTAGATCCAATCTATCTCTCCACCCCACTTGCTGGACCAAGGAGGGAGGAGACGTCGAGGTTCCGTACGTGTGCATCTCTCGGAGGCATCGCCACTTGCGGTGTTGGATCGGATCGGATCACGAGGAGGAGAAGCTAGTACGACTACATCAACCACGTTCCGTTGAACGTTCCGCTGTGCGAATCTTCAAGGGTATGAAGATCTCATCTATCCCCCCTCGTTGTTTGCATCTCCTAGATTAGATCTTGGCCTTTCCCGTTCGCATTCGTAGATTTTTTTGATTTACTATGTTGCGAAACCCTTCAGTGATATCAGAGCTAGATCTATGCGTAGATGTGTTTCACGAGTAGAACGCAACATGCTTGTTGAGGGTGTTTATGTTTTCTGTTGCAAGCCTCTTGTTTGTGTACTTCTTATGATGCGGGATAGTGAGATCGAAGCGGTCCAGGCCAACTTTACGCGACCTCATTCGCGAGACCGGCTCCGCACTTGACGTGTGGCTTGTTCCACACATGCGGTTGGTGGATGCCAGTTTCTCTCACTATAGTTGTCATGGGATTTACACCGGATGTTGGCAACGATAATATCACCGTTGTGGCTTTCCGTAGATAAGAATCGTTCTTATCTTGTTACTCCCATAAGCCACGTAAAACATGCAACAACAAAGTAGAGGCGTCTAACTTGTTTTTGCAGGGAGTGTTTCTGTGATATGGTATGGCCCAAGATGTGATGTGTATGTTGTATGCAATGATCATGTTTTGTAATGTTTCACGACTTGCATGTCGATGAGTACACAACCGGCAGGAGCCATATGGTTTTCTTTATAATTGTGTATGACCTGTGTGTCAACTTATTATACGCCATGTAATAGCTTTACTTTATCGCTAAGTAGTTAGCAATAGTTGTAGTTGCTATTCGTGGTGGAGACAATCATGGTGGAGTGATGGAGATCATGCTGGCACGCACAAGATGGAGATCATTGCACGGAGATTGGCTATACCATGTCACATAAAATTATATGCATGTGATGTTTATCCTTTTATGTATCTTATTATGCTTAGATCGCGACGGTAGCATTATAAGATGATTCCTCACTTAAAGATCAAGATAAAACTGTGTTCTTCCCATGTATGCACCGTTGCGAAAGTTCGTCGTGTTCAAGCATTACGTGATGATCGGGTGCTATAAACTCTAAGTTCACATACAACGGGTGCAAGCCAGTTTTGCACACACGGAAATACTTGGGTTTGACTTGACGAGCCTAGCATGTATAGACATGGCCTCGGAACACACGAACCGAAAGGTTAAGCGTGAGTCATATGAATGATATGATCGACACTTTGTTGTCCACCATTGAAACCACGTCTCTTCTCGTGAAGATCGGATCAGGTGTGGTGAATTTGGATCATGTTCACTAAACAACTTGAGGGATGTTGAATTTAGTGGGAGTTCATCTAGTAATTTGATTAAGTTGAACTAGTTATCATGAACATAGTCTAAATTGTACTTGAAAATTTTGTAGATCAAATGGCTAAGTCCAACTTCAACTTCAACGTTTTTGCTGAGAAAGAAAAGCTTAAGAATAATGAGTCTAACTTCACCAACTGGTTCCGCAATCTGAGAATCATTCTCTCTGGCGGACAAAAGGACTATGTCCTTGAGAAAAGCGCTAGGTGACGCCCCTGCTGTAGATGCGCTGGCTGATGAGAAAGCTGTTTAGCAGTCGCGCAAGGATGATTATGGTGTGATTAAGAGCACCATGTTGTTTGCTATGGAATCAGACCTTCAAAATCGTTTTGAGGAGTTCCCCGGGCCCTTTGAGATTCTTGAGGAACTGAAAACTATGTTTCAGACTCATGCCCGTTCTGAGAGATATGAGATCTCTGAGAAATTCTTTAACTGCAAGATGGAGGAAGGGAGTTCCGTTAGTGAGCACGCCATTAAGATGTCGGGCTACACTCAACGCCTTGAGTAACTGGACTGCAAGATTCCAGAGGAGCTCAAGATTGATAGAGTTCTGCAATCACTCCCTCCTAGCTACAAAGGTTTTGTAGTTACTCATAATCAGATTGGTTCCACTAATACGATCACTGAGCTCTTCGCTAAGCTGAAAACTGCGGAGGTGGACATCAAGAAATATAATCATGTGTTGATGGTCAACAAGCCCCCTAGCTTTAAGAAAGGTAAGGGTGCAAAGAAGCCCTTCAAGAAAGGCGGCAGCAAGCGCGTTGCCCCTGCAGATAAGAAGCTCAAGTCTGGACCTAAGCCGGACACTGAGTGCTTCTATTGCAAGGACAAGGGTCACTGGAAGCGCAACTGTCCGAAGTACTTAGCGGACAAGAAGGCTGGCATCATCAAAGGTATATTCGATATACATGTTATTGATGTTTTCCTTACTAGCCCTCGTTGTAGTGCCTGGGTATTTGATACTGGTTCAGTTGCTAATATTTGTAACTCGAAACAGGAGCTACGGAATAGACGGCGGCTAGCGAGGGATGAGGTGACGATGCGCGTTGGCAACAAATCAAGAGTTGATGTGATGGCTGTCGGCACGCTCTCCTTTGTTTTACCTTCGGGATTAGTTTTAAACCTCAATAAATGTTATTATGTGCCTGCGTTGAGCATGAACATCATATCTGGATCGTGTTTATTGCAAGACGGTTATTCATTTAAATTGGAGAATAATTGTTGTTCTATTTATATGAGTAACATCTTTTATGGTCATGCACCTGCTATGAATGGTTTATTTCTTCTGAATCTCGAAAGCAATGAAACACACATCCATAACATTGAGGCTAAGAGATGCAAGGTAGATAGTGATAATACGACTTATTTGTGGCACTGTCGTCTAGGTCATATTGGTGTAAAACGCATGAAGAAACTCCATTCTGATGGACTTTTGGAGTCTCTTGATTTTGAATCATTTGACACGTGCGAGCCATATGCCTCATGGGCAAGATGATCAAAACCCCGTTCTCCGGAATAATGGAGCGAGCAACGGACTTGTTGGAAATCATACATACCGATGTATGCGGACCAATGAGTGTTTCGACGCGCGGTGGTCATCGCTATTTTCTCACTTTTACTGATGACTTAAGTAGATATGGGTATATCTATTTAATGAAACATAAATCTGAAACATTTGAAAAGTTCAAAGAATTTCAGAACGAAGTGGAAAACCATCGTAACAGGAAAATTAATTTTTTACGATCCGATCGTGGAGGTGAATATTTGAGTTATGATTTTCTCACGCATCTTAAAGCAAGCGGAATCGTTTCGCAACTCACGCCACACGGAACACCACAGCGCAATGGTGTGTCTGAACGCCGGAATCGAACTTTATTAGATATGGTGTGATCGATGATGTCTCTTAAAGATTTGCCGTTATCATTTTGGGGTTATGCATTAGAAACCGCTGCATTCACTTTAAATAGGGCACCATCTAAATCCGTTGAGACGACATCACGAGAGGTTCCGGAATGGTCCGGAGAATAAGATTCATATAAGGGAAAGCAGTTTTTGGATTTCGGAATTGTTCGGTATTATACCAGAAGCTTCTAGAACCTTCCGGAGTGGGACCAAGGTGGCCCCACTTGTCGGGAGGGGGCGTGGGCCTACAAGGGAGTGCCCTGGCCGCATTGGGCCAGGGGCACAAGGCCCCATAGGCCCAGCCGGCCAAGCCCTAGGGGAAACCCTAGGGAGATCTTCTAGAAGGAGGGGGAAAACTTGCCCCCCACTCCAACCCTTGGGGCCGCCGCCCTAGGGCTTGGAGGAGGGGCCAAGGGGGCCGGCCAGCCCCCTATATATAGAGGGCAGGGGCACAGCCCTCCTTCCCCACTCCTTCAACCCTAGCCGCCATACTGCTGCCCTCCAGATCTCTCTCTCCCGACTGCGCGTAGGCGAAGCCCTGCCGCAGAAGCTCTCCACCTTTGCACCATGCCGTCGTGTTGTAGATCCAATCTATCTCTCCACCCCACTTGCTGGACCAAGGAAGGAGGAGACGTCGAGGTGCCGTACGTGTGCATCTCTCAGAGACATCGCCACTTGCGGTGTTGGATCGGATCGGATCGCGAGGAGGAGAAGCTAGTACGACTACATCAACCACGTTCCGTTGAACGTTCCGCTGTGCGAATCTTCAAGGGTATGAAGATCTCATCTCTCCCCCTTGTTGTTTGCATCTCCTAGATTAGATTTTGGCCTTTCCCGTTCGCATCCGTAGAATTTTTTTGATTTACTATGCTGGAAAACCCTTCATGCCGATGGTTGGTCCTCCTCGCCATGGAAGGAGGAGTCGAAGCGGCGGTAGCACTTGAGGGCGACGTGGCCCAGTTTGCCATAGAGCTAGCATTGAGGGCGAGGTCGGCCACCGCCTCCACCCTGGTTGTCGCGGCTCCAGTTGCCGCCGCCACCATTGCGGCCACCACCGCCTTGTCCTTGGACGCCTCCTCCGCCTTGCTGACCACCGCCACCGCCCTGGTTGCCGCGGCGCTAGTTTCCATTGCCGCCACCACCATTGCGGCTGCCTCCCTGGTTGCCCTGGCCGTGACCACCACGGTTGGGCTGATTCTGCGAGCGACCGGACCCAACAAAGTTAGCGGAGGAGCTGGATCCAATCTGCAGGTCGGAGTTGTAGGTCTCCTGGCGATGCTCGTACCCCATCATGTAGGAGTACACGTCGTCCAGCGTGAGGTCGGACTTGACGTTGAGCGAGGAGACGAGGGACTCGTATTCCGAGCCCAGCCCAGAGAGGATGTAGGCGATGACCTCGTCGGCATGGAGCGGGTGGCCGATCGCTGCAAGAGTGTCAGCGAGCTTCTTCTTCATCTTGAAGTAGGCAGAGCCGGTCATGCCGGCTCGCTTCGGCGTCGCGAGCTGCGCCCTGATCTGGTTCAGGCGAGCACGGGAGCGCGCGGCGAACATACGCTCCAGCTGTCCCCACGCTCCCGCCGCAGAGGTCGCAACCATGATGTGGGGCAGCACGTCCTCGAAGACGGTGGCGAGGATGCCGCGAGGATGGTCTGGTCCTTGGTGTACCAGACGGTGTAGGCAGCATTGGCGACCTGCGTGGTGGTGCGGTTCTCGCCTGTGCCGCTCTCAGTAGCGATGGTCTTGGCCGGCGTAGGCTCGCCCCCATTGACGATGCCAAGCAGCTGGTGGGTGCGGAGGTAGGTGAGGATCTGGGCTTTCCACATAAGGTGGTTCTCGTGCGTGAGGCGCATAGTGATAGCCGAGGAGATCGGCGGCAGGACGCCCAGGATCGAAGGGGAAGAAGGTGAAGACATAGGTTACGGTAGCTCTGATACCATGTACAAATATAGAGAGAGAGGTAGATTGGTTTGGCCGTGGTGAATCATCTCACCAGGCTCATCGTCATATATATATATATATATATATATATTGGCCTAGCCTTGGCTGGCAAGTAAACAAGGGTTACAACGAATATTTTTATAACAACTCACGAGTCTATCTACAGCTGCAGTACCAAGCTATCAGGTTGTTACGCTAACAGGTGATGCTCTAATTCCTGCTTTTTTTCTTCAAGATGTAACTCTTCAGGTACTGCAACAAAACGCATCCTTTCTCATCCACCAGGTCCATGACCACCTATATTATGTAACTTTTGACCCAAATAGCTCTTCTCAGATGTGACCATCATTACATCCCCGTGTTGTGCTCATGAAAAAAAACAGATATATAAAACACAGCAACATCCGTATGACTTAAACATGGAACTTGCTTGGGAAAAAGATCTATGTAGCCCGTAACTCGTTATATTTTCATGTAAACCTGAAACATCCATGTGATTGATAGTTCGGAAATAATTAACAAGGGACTTGCAATATATTTGCACTAGAAAAAAGATATAACTAAGTTGGACATTTGAACAAGAATTGTGCATGTATCAACAAGCAGCACTTGGGTTTTTTTTCCAGAAGAATGAAGAATGAGCAAAAAGGAAACAATGGCAGAATGTAACAAGTAAGACTAACACACAAGCAGCATTGACGCACACCACACAAGGGCAAAACTTTGCAGTTAGATGTCCATTATATTGTGCACATGGTTTTTGAGTGAACCGAGATATCAGGATGTAACAATATTGTTTCTTAAATCGCAACTAGAAGTGGCGCCTAGAAGTTGCATGTTGGAAGTCACAACTTCCACCACCCCATGTAGCTCGACACCCATAGGTCGCAACTAGTAGTTCCCTTTACTGTGAACAAAATCTTGGAACCGTAAAGCAGCACTATCTACAGAGATAATAACACATGTTTGAACCAGTACTTGTGTATCCCCTTTGCAGTTAGTAGTTTCTCCTCCTATTGGAGATAACTGCATGTAAAAAATGAAACAAACAAGTAGTTTAGATGTTGGTGTCTATGGCAATAAAAAGGAAGTGTTTATGGCAATGAAAAGGAAAAGGTATAAACTACATGTATTTGGAAAGACCAAAAAATAATGATGCATGGTAGTTTCACTCCACTGTCGTGCTGATTTAAGTATTCAAAATTTGTATCCTCTATACTAAAACCATGCCATTGTTGTAACAAATATAGCTATAGTTGAACCAAAACTACATCTAGATACTAGGCGTGGGTCCTAATGAAATTACTCTGATCTAACTAGCTGCACATACTAATTATTCTGGAGAAAGTATATCTAGTACTTGTGATTTATTGGTTTATTACATACATGAAGTACATTCATATTTGTAGAAATAAAATACTGTAACCATTTGAACAGGTTGTATCTATGGTCATAATTATACATCTCATGATTATTTCAATAAACCCATCTTAACAGGATGTACAAATGATAAAAAAACTTGCATCCTACAATAAAAATGGTAACATGTATAAAATATTTTAAAACTATAGGTGTAAAAAGGTACCTTAGATTAGGTAAAACCAGACAAACTTCTTTAACTCATGATGTATATATTTGAAGCATGAAAATATACATCCCAAGTCAGGTATAGATACTATACACATGCAAAAAAATTACATGCTATATATAAAAATTTATAGTTCATATACACTTAATACAATAAAGTTACATGCTATATATAAGTTACAGGCTATATATATATAAAGTTACAGTCCATATGCATTTAATACAGTAAAGTTACAGCCGAGATACTATCCATATGAAAGTTACAGTCTAGATTTTTGGAAATGGAGTTACAGTCTAGATACTATCCATATGTAAAAAGTAACTTGCTAATTACAGTCAATATGTATAAAAAGTTTTCCATATGCATTTCATATCGTCCATATGTAAAAAGTTATAGGCTAGATAAAAAAAGTTACAGTCCATAAACAAAAAATAGCAGCCTAGGTGCAACCAATAAAAATACATCCATGATTTTGGAACAATATTTGTGAGCTGATAAATTACGAAATAGATACTTCAGGAATTCACATAGTAACATTTACATTTTTTTGCAAAAGACCTGGAGCATACTCGTAGGAATCAGGAATTTCGTGGATACATGGATCCAATGCAAAATTGGCAACTTTAGCCCGTCATTATAGAAGTTGCAAGCAGATTAATTGTTGGTACCAAATTATACAGAGTACCATGAAGCTAAGTTAGTTGGATTTGTTTACGACACTCACCTTTGTGCGTGGCTGGAAGAAACTATCCCCGACGAGCCGGCGGCAAGCCTTCCACCGCCTCCCATTTGGACCTCCTATCCGCATCTATGGACACACCTACCATGGGGACAGGATTACGACATGGACGAATCTGGGAACGGTGGCACCGCCAGCTGCAGGATCCTGGCCATTCGGATACGCCTCGACCGCCCAGGGCCTACAACTGCTCGTGCTGCTGCTTGGACCTATGCCAAGAACATAGATCGAGCTCCTCCTCTTTCTCCTCCCATCAACCACCCCCCGCAAGAGCTCTCCTCTCGCCGCCACAACAAGAGGTGGCTTGCCGAGGGCGAAACGCACGACCTGCTCCTCCTAGTCTTGCATCACTCTGCACTGATTGGATTCATCCGTGTATGAGTTTTTATCCGTGGGATTGAGAGGGGAGAGAAAGTAAATGGAGATGGGGAAAGAAAGTCACAAGACAATGAAGAGATTACTGACACTGCGTGGTTGCTGGTCTTCACCATGTAATGCCATGTGGGCCTCTCCCTTGGATAGGACTCCTTCACGTGAATATGTATCCCGTACACGGAGCCAGGTTGGTCCTCGTATCGACTCCTGTCGACGGAAGTTCATCCAACCAGATCGGACGGTAGCGACGTGTGCGCACTCCGTAATGCCAGAAAGTGCCTAGGCAAGAATTAGATTTCACGTAAATAAATGACTTGAATTTGAGTTGAGTTATGTATGTTCTTTTTTTTCGGGGGAAGTTATGTATGTTCTTGTTCAGATTCTAATCTTTACCCATCACTGGGTCATACCTTTCTCCTTGGAATTCTTATCTTATTGTGGTCACACTTTGAAAGAATGGGAAAACATTATTACAAACATTTATGGCCTCACCTGCAAAGCCATCTTACTCGGCTTGCAGGCCTATTTTAGTAGCTCTATGGTCCAAGTGTATTATTCACATGCAGGAATGGCGCGCTACGCCGAGGGTAAAAAATGGTCAGCGTAGACTACGCCGAGGACTGCTCTCGGCGTAGCGTCATCGGCAAATACCTCCCTCGACGGAGCGCATGGATCCGTCGGCTACGCTTGGCATAGCGGCTGTCGGCATAGCCTAACGGTCGGTTATAAAAATAATTTCAAAAATAAATTCAATTTTTTCAAATATTTTTTAACTTTTTTAATCTTTGAATTGTTTGACTACTTAATCTCGCACTTGAAATATTCTTTAACACTAATTATATTTAATATTTGATCAAATTATAGTCATGATCAAACTTTCCGGTTAATCACCCATCCTCATTACTCCACCCCCAGCACACTTAACTTATCCGTTTCTTCAGAATCTGTTTCCGCAAAGCAATTTATATCTTATTGTCAATACTATGATATTAATCCTACTAACTCTTATATCATCATGCCAAATGTTTGTATTTTTTGAAATTACAAAAAATTATTTAAGTAAATAATAATGAATAAGTAAAAATATTATTGAATTCAAATAAAAATATAATTTTTTTGTATTTTTCTATTTAATATGGGATAATTAATATCTTTAAATCTGTAAATCATAATTTGACAAATAATATGTCTAAATTGATCATAAAAATAATAGGAATCCAAATATGATATCCACATCAACTTATCACAAATTATGTATGTGATTCTAGCCATAATTTCATTTGCCCGTTTAAAACGACAGGTAAAAAGATTCTTAGCTCGGTGTTGAGACTTGCTAAACTTGAAATGGATCTCTGATGAAATAGCATATTGTGAACCTAAAAATGATTTTTAAAAAAATCACGAGCATCAGATCATGTACCTGTAGTTCATATTTTACCAACTTCCTGCCGATTTAGCAGGAATTTATCTTTTTTCACCAGGGATGTAGATGGGAAGGTTTGAGATCCCCAGTTGGGACATTTTCCATATATAAGGTGGTCTAGTATTTTTTTTTAAATAGGGTGGTAGCATTTTGAATTAGCCATTTTGTGGTTGCTTCATAAAACCCCTATTTTTTGTGCCCGGAAAATGGAAAATGACTTTTTGGTGCGACAAAAAGGTAAACTTCCTCCCGCAACATTGTTCGCCATCCCATGATACACATATATGCACAATATGGACATATTATCATAAACTATGTCTTGATTCTAGACATAACATTGGTCATTTTATCAAAACGCCAGGAAATCTCGAATAAGATAGGTCATTTTGTGAAGGTTTTTTAAGACATAATCAATATACCAAGTTTGATATTTTTCCTTCAAGCTATGTCATTGTAAGGGGGATGACCCCTGATAGGGTCATAAAGGGTGAAACTCAATGCGGTACCTGCCTGGCTTGGGCCGATTCTGGTTGACACGAGCCGAGTAACGGTGGCTGGGTCATCTTGCCAATACGTGCCGACATAAGAAGCAAGTCGGCTAGTAAAGGACAATGATTCACAATCTGTAGGTAACGACAGGGCGAGTCTCACAAAGGGAAGGCGAGTGAAGGAAGGATCGTGGCTCCTTTCCGAGTAAGTTCCGGGAAAGACCACGCTAAAGCAGAGTCAATAGAGAAGGGCGCCGCTGGGTGACAACCAAAGGAGCCGGGTGACACCAAAAGCACCAAGTGACGTATAAAGCGAAGTATGATGCCAGAGGAGCTGGCGCCTACGTACAAGAAGACCTTTGGATACATACATTTGCTGACTGGGTCAAGGACCTAGGGCTGGCCCATTGACCCGACCCGCAAGATAATGACAAGACCCAAACAGTAAACCCTAGGATCCAAACTGCAACCTAGCTATTGCCGTTGCCTATATAAGAACGGGCATAGCTAGGGTTAGAGATAGACGCAACTAGTGCCCCAAGGTTGGCATTCTTCCTTCTTGCTAGTAGGCAAACAACTCGAGGAGCACTTGTAAGTTAGAAGGTGAAATAAAATCACAAGTCCTTGGTGGTTCTTCGTGTGCGGCTGCACCGCGCACACCCTCCCCGGATTCCTCAAGCGTCCATCCGGTCCCAACTCAAGCCTACCCATGTCATCTGCTGTGACACCACCATGACAATTGGCGCCCATTGTGGGGCCAGTAGCGACGCTTGCTGGGGTTTTCATCCGGACGAGAAACATCATCGCTTCAATAGGCGAGCGCATCTACTTAGGCCTCATCCAGAGGTTTGGCACACTCAACTACATCAGCGACAATGCGGGCTGCTACGGCACAAGTCCGTTCCCTAGGGGTGGTCGCTTCATCAAGTTCGGCGAGCATCAAGTCTAGTCACGGTGCGCGTGAAGCGTGCGTACCCCGAGCGAGTCATCTTGGCGCCAGATCCACCTGTGGTTCACGCTGCAGGAGAACTACACCAGTTTGCTTCTCCGGAGGTAATGATGACTGCACCCGCTGCCCTGCGTCCTCCGGTGCCTCCAATAGTTCCAGTAGTAAACGAGCCAGACGAGGAAGATGGTCTGGATGTCACGCCCAAGGCAGCAAGGACTGCAAATGTACCACTAGAGAGACCGGAGAACATAGCAACGAGTAAGAGAGCAAAAGAGTTGCAGGAAGCGATAGACAAGCTGGCAAAACTAGTAGCACCAGCAGCTGAAACAGCGCGTGCGCAAGCCGAGTTAGAAGAAACAAGGAAAAGGTGTTAGGAAGAGCTAAAGAGGTTGCACGGCTTCAACAGGATCTAGATATTACCCTCCGAGAGTATAACTCGGCAAATCATGTCAAGGGAGCTAAAACCCAGCTCGACACAGCAAGAATAAGAGGAAGGAACCTCAACAACGAGCTGGCCGCAGACGACACGTCAAGAGTGACTCCATCGTGCAACCATGAAACCGCCATACGACCGAGATACAAAACGGCAGCTGCAAATCTCAAAGCTGCAGAAGCGGCGATGGCCGAGATACCTCACTTGACGGGTGAGGCAAAGAGAAAACAGAAGGAAAGAGTAAATGAGTTGGTGAAAGCTGCTAGGAAACTGAATGAAGCATACTACAGGGAAAATCCGGGTGTAGCAGGCAGAACACAGCTTGTTCACTCGGCAACGCCAATCCCGGCCAGATCCGTAGGACATGCAGCTTCCTCGCCGGGTGACGCGTCGAAGCAAAGACGAAAAAAGAGTGTAGACTCGGGAAGAAACAAGCAGATGGTTGCATATGACCCGGAAGTTTCTCATGGTAACCCAGGTCATGGTCAAGGCATAAGAAAAAATACCGGCCAGGGAAACGAGAACCAAGGGAACATTGGCCGAGAAAGTCATACCGGCCAGAGAAATGACAATGGAGATCAGAATTATCCGACACGGCCTAGGAGTGGAAGTCACTCGGCAGGAGGAGGAAACGCACATCCGAATCCACCACCAGCACAGCCAGAAAGGTATCAGCAAAATGTAGGGCGAGCGACGCAACAACCCGTAGATCAAAATGCAAACAGATACAATGATGGTTACTCGGCCATGACGAATGCCAGGTGCAAAATGTTGGATCGCGTGTACAACACGCTGGGATCTCGACTGGGAGGCAGAAACCTCTAGTCGGATGATGCGAGACTAAAACTCGACCAAATAAAAATGGCTGAACTTGCCGAATCACAAGGTCCACTGGGTCCACCATGCTTTGGGCCAAGGATCATGAGAGAGCCACCAGTGCCGAACTTCCAGCTGGAAAGAGGAACCAAGACATACGATGGTAGCACCAAACCTGAATATTGGCTTATCGATTACGGAACCACGGTAAACATTGCGTAGGGTAATTTGAGATGGGCAGTGCAGTACATGCCACAAATGCTGGAAGGACCAGCGAGAGTGTGGATGAATAACTTGGCACCCGAAAGCATCAACTGCTGGGTTGACTTTCAAGAAGCTTTTGTGAGTAACTTCACAAGCACATACAAGAGGCCGAATCGCCCACAACAATTGGCTATGTGCAAACAAATGCCGAATGAAACGGAAAGGGGGTTTCTCACTAGGTGGTGCACGATGTGTAATTCTTGCAAAGGGGTAATTGAGTCATAGGCTGTAGCATGGTTTGCACAAGGGTGCCGACATGAAAGTTTACTATGGAAAAGGTTGCAAAGAGATATGCCGACAAGCCTAACCGAGACCATAAAGATCACTGACTTGTATGCATTGGGGATCCGACTCAACTTTTGCTCGTGTCGGCAGATGGAAACACTTAGACTCAGATCTACAAGGCAGCCGGGTCACAGAACAAGTGGGCAGCAGGCGAGATGAGAGGCCAGATTACAGGTACGGTTTGACTCAAGTCGCCGCTGTAAGTCAAGATCGTCCTGATGATGGCAGCAGCCAACGTTAGAGAACAAGTGGGCAGCAGCAATGGGTACCAAGGAATGATGGCAAAAGGCCATATGAGCAAAAGAAGCCTTGGCAAGAAAGGAAAAAAATACACTTACGAGATGATGCTATATCAGCCGTGCAAGTTCCACACGCCAAGTCCGAGTAAGCCGGCAAACCACATGACTCGACAGGGTAATTGGTTCCAAAAGGGTGATAGAGTAGATTCAGCATGTCAGCAGCTACCACCACCTCCCCCCACCGCTCACATGAGGAAATGCTCAGATTATTGGTAATGAGCCAAGATATGAGAATCAGCAACTGAGATACCATAACCAAGAAAGAAGAGAGGAAGTGTATCAAGTGCAAGACCCAAGAAACGATGGCACTCATCTCGACCACAGAGGACGAAACAAGTATAGGGAGCATCACCAGAGTTACGTTGTATTTGTTATAGAGCCGAATGACAAGAAGAGTCAGCAGACGCAGATGATGGAAGTAAATTCCACAATGCCAGTGATACCAAAGTATATGCATTGGTTTGAGCAAGAAATAACGTGGATCATAAAAGATCACCCCAAGATCATGCCAACTCCCCTGGTGCTAGACCCAACTTTCATGGGCCCTGATATCAACGTGAAGTTCTCCAAAATACTGATAGATGATGGCAGTAGCATCAATATCTTGTATAAGGATACGATGCTCATACTGGGTATTACCATGAACATGCTGGAGCCGAATAAGACGATGTTTCATGGCATTGTGTCGGGATTGTCGTGTGAGCCAATTGGAAAAAATTGGGTGGATGTCTTATTCAGAAACAGGGAGAACTGTCGCAATGAGGCCATAGAATTTGAGGTGGTAGACCTTGGTAGCTCATATCATGCGTTACTTGGCAGACCAACTATGGCAAAGTTTATGGCTACTCCTCACATTGCTTATCTGAAGATTAAGTTGCCGGGTCCATGTGGGGTTATCACGGTTCAGGGTGACTACAAGTGATCTGTTGCATGCTCCTTAGCCGGCTCTTCGTTGGCCGAGTCTTTGGTGATAACATAGGAAAAGCATCAGATGATGGAGGTTGAAGCATTGGATAAGGCCGCACAATTGTCTATGCCGGCATTAACTAACCCGCACGGAAGTGTTTCTTCCAAGCAACAAAGGAGACAAAGAATATACAGATTGACGAGGCTTTCCCGGAGTGCACAGTGACCATTGGTGCCGGGTTAGCTGACAAATAGGAAAGCGAGCTCACCAACTTCCTTCGTGAGAATCAGGATATTTTTGCATGGTCCACACAGGATTTGCAAGGTGTTCCGAGGGAGTTGGCTGAGCACTCTCTACATGTAAGGCCAGATGCCAGCAAATGAAGCAACCCCCTTCGCCGCTTCGCCGAAGATAGGAGGAAAGTGATAGCTGCCGAGATAGCCAGACTCTTAGCTGTCGTGTTCATCATGGAAGTACTTCATCCAGATTGGTTGTCAAATCTAGTCTTGGTCAAGAAAAAGAAGGATGACCCGAACGTGCCAGTGGTATGGTGCATGTGTATTGACTATACGAACCTAAATAAGGCGTGTCCAAAAGATCCATTTCCACTGCCTCAGATCGATCAAGTCATTGATTTCACTGGTAGATGTGAGTCGTTATCATTTGTAGATGCGTACCCTAGTTTCCACCAGATACCACTGAACCCGGATGATCAAATAAAGACGGCTTTTATTACCCCGTACGGGGCTTATTACTATCGTAATATGCCATTTGGATTGAGAAACATAGGTGCCACATATCAAAGGTGCATGCAAAAATGCCTGCAAGATCAACTTGAAAAAAACGTTCAAGTATATGTTGATGATGTGGTAATAAAAACCAAGCAGGGTCACACTCTCATCGATGACTTGCGTCAAACATTCGAGAACTTAAGAAGATTCCGGATGAAACTTAACCCGGAAAAATGCACCTTCGGTGTCCCGACTGGAAAGTTACTTGGATTCCTTGTATCCAACCGAGGAATCAAAACTAACATGACAAAGATCAGGGCCATTGAAAGAATGGAATTGCCAAAAACCCTCAATGATGTCCAGAAGTTCACAGGATGTCTAGTCTCATTGAGTCGGTTTGTGAGTTTGCTAGGCAAAAAATCCTTACCATTATACCAACTGATGAAGAAGTCAGACAAGTTCATATGGATGCAACAAGTTGATAGCTCTTTCCATGAACTTAAGAAGTTGGCAACATCACCAATATTGGCCTCACCACTATCCAAAGAGCCAATGTTGCTCTATGTCACAACAACTAATCGGGTGGTTAGTGCGGTGATAGTGGTAGAGCTCGAGGAAGAGGGCAAATTAGTCCAGAGACCAGTTTATTACTTGAGCGAAGTGCTCTCTATGTCGAAACAGAACTACCCCAACTATCATAAAATGACATATGGGGTGTACATGGCAGCTAAGAAGTTAAAGCATTACTTTAAAGAGCACCCAATCCGAGTAATATGCAAGGAACCTATCTTAGATATTTTGGGAAGTAAGGACGCATGCGGCAGAGTGGCAAAATGGGTCATAGAGCTAGCACCATATACCCCACAATATCATAGGCGGGAGGCCATTAATCTCAAGCAGTGGCAGACTTTTTTGTATATTGGATGGAAATGCAGTACGAGCCACCATTACGTGACCCGAATTATTGGAAGATGCACTTTTACGGGTCCAAAATGAAAATGGGTCTCGGTGTCGGGATAGTTCTCACCTCACCAAAGAGGGATCAACTCAAGTATGTGTTGCAAATCCATTTTGCTGCGTCCAATAATGTCGCCGAGTATGAAGCACTTGTTCACAAGATAAAAGTGGCTAAGGAAATTGGCATCAAAAGAATCATGTGCTTTGGCGACTCAGACTTGGTCATTCAGCAAGTGTCTGGGCATTGGATGCAAATATGGTACTGTATCGTTTCCATGTTCAGCAGATTTTGGGATACTTTGAGGGATGTGAGTTCCACCACATACCCAGAGAAGAAAATGAAGCAGGTGATGTTTTATCCAAGCTAGGTTCATCGCGGCAAGCAATCCCGCCAAGAGTAGCATTGGATCACCTTAGAAAACCGTTAATCAAACCTTCACTAGAGTCTGAGTCAATCTTTATCCCGATAAGCCAAGAGTCAGAGGATACACCAATGGACGTGGATACGGGGGCAGGTTCGAGTAACACGGGGACTGTTCCATTACTCCCAGGGACTGTCGAATCAAACCCGGGGACTGTTCCATTCAACCCGGGGACTGCCGATTCAAACTCGGGGACTCGCCAGGTTATGTTGGCAGAAGCAATGTCGGCTGAGCCCATGGAAATTGATGAAGAAACAGACCCAACACCAATTATACCAATTTGGGCACAACCAATATTTAACTACTTGAAGGATGGAACTCTTCCGAATGATGAGATATTGGAAAGACAAACATAAAGAAGGGCAAAAGCATACACTATTATCAACAAGGAGTTATATAAAAGGAGTGTAACCAATGTACTACAGCGATGCATTAGCTTAGAGCAAGGCCAAAAGATACTCATGGATATTCACTAAGGAGAATGCGGGCACCATGCCTCATATAGAGCATTGGTGGCCAAGGCATTTCGACATGGTTTTTACTGGCCAAGTGCACTCGAAGAGGCACAATAATTAGTGAAGAAGTGCAATGGGTGTCAACGATACTTGGCCAAAACACACTTGCCGGCATCGGAGCTCAAAACTATACCAATCACTTGGCCGTTTGCAGTATGGTGCTTGGATATGGTGGGACCATTTAAACCCGCACGAGGTGGCATGACTCATATAATTTTTATGGTTGACAAGTTCACCAAGTGGATAGAAGTGAAACCCATAAAATGTGATGGAAAAACAACAGTGACATTCTTAAGGGATATAATCCTAAGGTATGGCTACCAGCATAGCATAATTACAGAAAATGACACAAACTTTGCCAAAGGAGCCTTTGTTCGATTCTGCATGGACAAACGAATAAGACTCGACGTAGCGTCAGTCGCTCACCCGGAATCAAATGGGCAAGTCGAAAGGGCAAATGGGATAGTCTTTTCCAGGATAAAGCCTCGCCTAATTGAACCACTCCAGAGGTCACCTGGATGTTGGATAGAGGAATTACCCTCAGTGTTGTGGAGCTTAAGAACAACTCCAAATCAATCAACTGGCTATATGCCATTTTTCCTTGTCTATGGAGCAGAAGCAGTTTTGCCTACCGACATAGAGCATGACTCGCCAAGAGTAAGGCAATACACAAAAGCTGAGGTAAAAGAAGCCCAGGAAGATAGAGTTGATTTACTCGAAGAGGCACGAGAACTGGCATTATCCAGAGCAGCCATATATCAGCAAAATCTCCGGCGATATCATAGACAAAAAGTTCACCCTCGTGTGTTTAGAGAAGGGGATTTGGTGCTCAGGCTGGTGCAACGCACAACTAGAATACACAAGCTATCACCCCCATGGGAAGGTCCGTTTATTGTAAGCAAGGCATTGCACAGTGATTCCTACTATATAATAGATGCCCATGAGGCACAAAAGAACAAGGCGGACAGGTCGGGTGACAAAACCAAAAGGACATGGAATGTGGCATTGCTTCGTCCTTTCTATACTTAGGGAAGGCAATGCATGTATATCTGAACTCTCATATGTCGGACCTTATGCCGGCTATGTGCTAATAATAAAAATGGTATGGCTCGAAAACTGACTCAGGGAATTCCCTTTATCTATGGTTCGAGGTCAACTCTTCAACTTAGCTGTTGTTCGAAACATGGCTTCATGACAAGCAAGAGAAAAAGACCAAAGATGGGTAAACATGAACAGCGGATAAGGGGAGGAGAAAATGCGAGCCGACTCTATGTATATCTATGTATATCTAACCCATTGAATCATAGCATAAGCTCTCTCCTGGCGTTTCTTGATGAGTTCCGAGTCATGGGTCCACTTGCCATCAGCTCTCATGTTTTGCAGCACGTCCAGATTGATATCCTCATACCAAGATAAAACAAAGGATAGAGCCTTATCTGCTGCAGCCCGGCCGACCGACTCGCGCCACTGATCCATCTGTTCTTCAGAGAGCATAAGTCTCACCGCGAGCGGGTCAATAAGTTCGGTAGGATCTTCATCCGGCCAAAGCGTCCTAAAGACGTGAATTGCAGCCTAGAGCAGATCGACCCCACGGAATTTCAAGGTGGTAACCCGCTTTGAAAGTGTAGCGAGATGTTCATCAATGGTCACGTCGCCATCTTCTGGCTCACCAGACTCGGACCGAACCTTCTGCATGGCCCTAAGGGCAAACATGTTGGCTTCTGGGAAGTTTTCTGAAAGAAAGGGAGAAATCGTCAGGAAATGGAAAAAACGGGGATGTCGAAAACAAGATTACAACAAAAAGAGAAAGGACTCACTACCAAGGAAAGTGTTGACGCGTCCGAGTTTGGATTTCCATGTCTTAGATTTGGCACGAAGAGCTTCAAGATCTTGATGAGCCGAGGTTACCATCAACCCACTCTCTTTAAGAAGCTTATCCGTTTTCTCGATCGTGCCAAAAAGTTGACAGTGTTCCTGTGCAAAGTCTTCACGCAACCCCTCAACGTCAGCTTTATGCTTCTGCTCTATCTTGGCAATCTGCTTCTTCAGCTGGTTCACCTTGTCTTGATCCTTTTGGAGCTCGAGTTGGTGCTGCCCTGCTTGTTCGAGAAAATGTTCCATCAGATCCGGCATGTAGACACTGTCCTGGAGGTTGTTCTGTGAGAAAAAGTTTCTCAGCTACTCCAAGATATAACAACATGGAAATAAAAAACTTTAAGCTAGATAGCTACAAAATTACTAAGGAAAAGGGAAATACCTTTAGCATTAGAGATCTGCTTATGAAGCACCTCCACCGTAGACTGAGCAGTAGATGCAAAGCAAAAAATAACAAGAGAAAGTTAGTATAACAGGTAAAATGGTTAGTCAGAAAGAGGCCAAGTAAGATGATGTACCTTTGCCCTGGACCTCAGCAACAAGATCGCGATGTTCCGCAGAAAGCTTCTGGTACTTTCACAACAAAGTCTGGAAACTCTTTGTGCGCTGGTTGTACGTAAGCTATGAAAAGGAACATGAGCGCATGAGCCCCTAGTTAGCTAAATTTGTTAACATGTGATCCCAGCAAACGACATGATAAGATATACCATAACTTTGAGATTACCGCCGAGTAAATGCTTTACTCGGCAGTAACCTCAGGGACTAGGGGTCATTTTTTCAACATGTGACCATGGCAAATGGCAGGATAAGATATACCCTAACTTTGAGCTTACGGCCGAGTAAATGCTTTACTCGGAAGTAACCTTGGGGACTAGGGATCAATTTTTCAGCATGAGATCATGGTAAACGGGAGGATAAGATGAACCTTAATTTTGAGATTACAGCTGAGTAATTGCTTTACTTGATAGTAACATAGGGTACTAGGGAATATGCATATACTAACACTCAGAACATTAAAGAGTGAAATAGTTTCATACCTCATTCACCTGATGAACTCGCATCATAATATTGATGGCGTGTTGAGTCATCTCGAACACAGTCTGTGGGCCTAGCTGTATTTCTTGTTGGCCTGATGCTGGAGGAAGGCTTGAATTGACTTCGTGATTGCCCGTGGCATTCCATTCTAGCTCAAAGGGTTTAGCCGAACCAAGGTTGTGCCCACTCAAGGTCCGATTCAGAACTTGGCCTTTCTTTAAGGCAGATCCAACAGCGGCACGAGTAGCAGTAGGGATATTATGCAATGTCATTGCCTTAGAAGTGCCACTCGATCCGGGTGCAACTGCAGGTTTATCTAACGAACCCGCCAAAGCGGGTGCCTTTGTTGGTGCGGTTGGATTCTTCTGGGGAGATGTACCTTGGCCGAAGCTCAAGGTCTGCTGCTTTGAACCCGTTGATTTGACGGGAGCAGTCCGGGTCTGACCAGCTCAAGGAGGCCGGGTTCGTCTTTTCTGCGCTGGTGGTGGTAGAGTCGATTTTCTCTGTCGCTGCTACGAAGGAGTCGAATGAGCTGGCTAGGCTTGTTGCTAAGAAGGCAAGGCGGATTTCATCTTCGGATCAGTCACAAGGGGAGCTGTCACAGTGGCAGTCTAGGTGGACTCGGCGTCGATGTTGCTGGCTCCAGGCCCCTTCTCCAAATTTCTCTCAATGATGGGTTGTGCTGGCTGGGTCTCCTCCCTTGGCTGAATTTCCGGGTCGGCCTGTGGCTGAGACTCGAAAGCCTCAGTCGTAGATGCGGAGACCCGGATGGGAATCTGAAGCTCGGTTTTAGCATGAGCAGGAGAAATAGGCTTAGAAATAGTCGACACCATGCAAGTGGCAGACTGGGTCGCAGACATGGCCGAGCTGAAAATAAGAAGCTAAAGGCTCATAAAATAAATACTGAGAGAAAAACAAAGGATGAAAAATAGCAAAACTTACACGGAAACAACGGGATCGCGAGGAACACGCCGTGAGACTTTGCGGATCTTGCGGGGCTGCGAGGGTTCGGCGTTAGGGGCCACGGCAGCAGCAGCTCCATGCTTCTTTGAAGAATGGACGCCGCTAGCGGATGCCTCGTGCCATTTAGTCGGCTTGCTAGCTGGAATCTTGCCACGACCACCCATGGCGAGAGGAAGACCCTCATACACATGTCCGGCTACATCGGCAAATGCGAAATTCAACGAGATAAGCCAAAGGCATAAGGCAAGGATCAAGTACCTCTAAAAGTTGATAGTCATCATCATCGTCATCCAGCCAGCCCTCAAAGCAATTCGGGTAGGATTCTTACCCGGAGAAGGGCCGACAACGGCGGACGGGATAGGCATGAAGCATTTGGAATCAAAATCCTCATCATCAGGATCAGGGCGATCCTCGTAAAAACCAACAGGAGGACGGGTGATGTCATTTACCTAGGCTACAAGGTTCTACAAAAAGCAGATAAGATGAAATCAACATGGGAGCGCTGAATAAGTGGAAGTCAAACAAAGGCCGAGTAATGTATGTCGGCAAAGTCGGGTTACCCGGAAACTTACCCAGGTGTCGGGGGGATAACCCCCGGTAAGGTCATAAGGGGTAAAACATTACCCAACTTGGCTCAGGCCGATTCAAGAAAATACCAGCCGGATCATAGCGGCTGGGATATGAAGCCTGTGTAAGGCCGACATAGGAAGTGTGTCGGCCCGCGTAGAACAAGGAAGTTTAACTTGCAGGAAACGGCAAGCTAGATCTCAGGAGGGTAATCCAAGTCAGGAAGGATGCATGGCCCCTTTCCGACTAATATCCAAGAGGGGCCATGTTAAAGCATGGTCAAAAGAGAAGGGCACCGCCAGGTGAAAACAAAGGAGTCGGGTGACGCTAAAAGCACGAAGTGATGTATAAAGCACCGTATGATGTCGTAGAGCTGGCGTCTACGTACGGACCGTTGGCTCTACAACTTTTCTTATTGGGTCAAGGTCCAAGGGCTGGCCCCAAGACCCGGCCCGCATAGTAAAGACAAAGATCCAAACAGTAAACCCTAGGGCCCAAACTGTAACCTAGATATTCCCGTTGCCTATATAAGGAGGGGCATAGCTAGGGTTTAGAGAGGGACGACTAGTGCCACAGGGCTATGCAAAAACAGCTCAAGGAGCACTTGTAAGTTCTAAGGAGAAATAAAATCACAAGTCTTGATAGTTTTCATAGTGTTCATCGTGTTCTTCGTGTGCGACTCAACCGCACACACCCTCCCCGGTTACCACAAGTGTCCATCTAGCCCCCAACTTAAGCCTACCCATGGCATCTGCCGTCACACCACCACGACAGTTGGCGCCCACCATGGGGCAATCAATGGCTCTTGCTAGAGTTTTCATCCGAACGGGCAACATCATCGCTTCAACGGGCGAGCGCGTCTACTCCGGCCTCATCTAGAGGTTTGGAGCGCTCAACTTCGTCAGCGACAATGCGGGCTGCTTCGGGACCAGGCCGTTCCCAAGGGGCGGTCGCTTCATCAAGTTTGGTGATCATCAAGTCTACATTGCAGTGCGCGTGGAGCGCGCATACCCCGAGCGCTTCGTCTTGATGCTGGATCTATCCGTAGTCCATGCTGGGGGAAAGCTTCGCCAGGATGATTTTGTTGAGGTAATGATGACTGCACCTAATCCTTCTCGTCCCCCAGCACCTCCAGTAGTCCCAGTGGTGAATGAGGCAGCCGAAGAGGAGGACCCATATGCCACACCAAGGGCAGCAAGGACTACGCAAGTAGCACTGGAGAGACCGAAGAACATAGCGATGAGCAAGAGAGCCAAGGAGTTATAGGAAGCAATAGAAAAGCTGGCAGAGCCAGTAGCACCAGCAGCTGACCCGGCACATGCGCAGGCTGAGTTAGAGGAAACCAGGAAAAGGGTATTGGAAAGATCTAAGGAGCTTGCCAAGCTATAGCAGGATCTGGAGATTACCCTCTGGGAATATAACTCAGCGCATCGAGTCAAGGACGCAAAGACCCGGCTCGACGCGAAGAGAATAAGAGGAAGGAACCTCAATGAGGAGCTGACAGATGCTACGTCCAAAGTAACCCCATAATGTAGTCATGAAACAGCCATACGTCTGACATACAATACGACAGCAGCCAACCTAAGAGCCGCAGAAGAAGCGATGGCTAAATGACCTCACCTAACGGGTGAGGCAAAGAGAAAACAATAGGAAAGAGTAAACAAGCTGGTGAGAGAAGCAAGAAAGCTGAATGATGCCTATTACAGGGCGAATCCGGGTATAGCTGGCAGGTCACAACTCGTTCATTCGGCAACCCTGATCCTAGCCAGGTCCGCTGGGCATACAGCCTCCTCGCTAGGGGATGCGTCGAGACAGAGAAAAGAGAAAAGTGTGGACTTAGGAAAAAACAAACAGATGGTAGCCTATGATTCGGCTGTAGCTCAAGAAAACTCGGGTCATGCCCAAGGCACAAGAAAAAATGCTATCCAGGGAAACGAAAACCAAGAGAATGTTGGCCGAGAAAAGCATGTCACACAGAGAAACGATAATGGAGGCCAGAACTATGCACCGCAACCTAGGCGCGGAACTCACTCGGTAGGAGGAGGAAACCGAACTCCAAACCCGCCACCGGCTCAACCTGAAAGACGACAGCAAAGTGCAGGACGAGCGGTGCAGCAACCCGTGGATCCAAATGCTAACAGGTATAACGATGGTTACTCAGCCATGATGAATGCTGGGTATGAAATGCCAGATCACGTGTACAATGCGATGGGATCTCGACTAGGAGGCAGGAACCTCCAACTGGATGACGCAAGACTAAAACTTGACAGAATAAAAATGGTAGAACTTGTCAAGTCACAAGGTCCGCAGGGTCCACCATGTTTTGCCCCAAGGATCATGAGAGAGCCACCAGTGCCAAATTTTCAGCTGGCAAGAGGAACAAATACATACAATGGCAACACCAAACCAGAAGATTGGCTTATCGATTATGGGACTACGGTAAACATTGCGCAGGGCATCCTGAGACGGGCAGTGTGGTACGTACCGCAGATACTGGAAGGACCAGCAAGGGTGTGGTTGAATAACTTGCCACCTAGAAGCATCAATAGCTGGGTTGGTTTTCATGAAGATTTTGTGAGTAATTTCACAAGCACCTACAAGAGACCGAATTGCCCACAACAATTGGCTATGTGCAAACAGAGGCCGAATGATACAGACAGAGAGTTCCTCACTAGATGGTGTACCATGCGAAACTCTTGTGAAGGGGTAATTGAGTCTTAGGCCATTGCGTGGTTTGCACAAGGATGCATACACGAAAGTGTGCTATGGCAAAGATTATAGAGGGATATGCCGACAAGTTTAGCCGAAACAATAAAAATTGCTGACTCATATGCGCTAGGGGATCCGACTCAGCCTCTGCTCATGTCGGCAGATGGGAACACTGAGACTCAAATCTATGATGCATCCGGGTCACAAAGGCGCCAAGACCAAAGTGAGTACAAAAGCAAAAGGTGAGATGAGATGCCGGATTACAGGTACGGTTTGACTCAAGTTGAAGCTGTAAGTCAAGATCTTCCTGATGCTGGAAGCAGTCAACGTCAAAGAACAAGTGGGCAATAATAGTGGGTACCAAAGAATGATGGCAAAAAGCCATATGAACAGAAAAAGCCTTGGCAAGAAAGGCAAAAGTACACTTACGAGATGATGTTGGATCAACCATGCAAGTTTCATACGCTGAGTCCAAGTAAGCCGGCAAACCACACAACTCGACAATATACTTGGTTCCATAAGGGTGCCAGAGTAGACTCGCCAACTCAGTAGCTACCACCACCTCCACCCCACCACTTACGAGGGAAATGCTCAGGTTATTGGTACTAAGAAAAGATATGAGAATCAACAGCAGAGATACTGTAATTAATAAAGGAGAGAAGCAGTACATCAAGTGCATGATCCAAGGAACGATGGCGCTAATGGCGGCCATGGAGGCAGAAACGAGTATAGAGAGCTTAACCAGAGTTACGTCGTGTTTGTCACAAAGCCGAATAATAAGAAAAGTCAGCAGAGATGAATGATGGAAGTGAATGCCACAATGCCAACGATACCAAAGTATATGCATTGGTCTGAGCAAGAAATAACGTGGAGCATAAAGGATCACACCAAAATCATGCCGCACCAGGAGGGTACGCTCTAGTGCTGGATCTAACTTTCATGGGCCCTGGTATCAATGTGAAATTCTCCAAGGTGCTGATCGATGATGGCAGTAGCATCAATATCATGTACAAGGATACAATGGTCAAACTAGGCATCACCATGAACATGCTGGAGCCGACTAAGACAACGTTCCATGGCATTGTGTTGGGATTATCATGCAAGCCAATTGGAAAGATTTGGGTTGATGTCTTATTCGGCAACAGGGAGAACTGCCGCATCAAGGCCATATACTTTGAAGTGGTAGACCTTGTCAGCTCATATCACACGTTACTCGACAGACCAGCTATGGCAAAGTTTATGGCCACCCCTCACATTGCTTATCAAAAGATGAAGTTGTCGGGTCCAT
Organism: Avena sativa; assembly: GCA_916181665.1. Lineage (NCBI taxonomy): Eukaryota > Viridiplantae > Streptophyta > Magnoliopsida > Poales > Poaceae > Avena > Avena sativa. Next base: position 31,286,596 of record OV702284.1, read on the forward strand.
GTGGAGTTATTACAGTTGAAGGTGACTACAAGCAATCTATTGCATGTGCCTCAGCCGGCTCTTCGCTGGCCAATTCTCTGGTAATAGCACAGGAAAAGCAGCAAATGATGGAGGTTGCAACATTGGCTAAAGTAGCACCGTTGTCTATGTCGGCACTTACTAACCCCCGCTTGGCAGTGTGTCCTTCCAAGATACTAAGGAAACAAAAAATATACAGATTGATGAGGCTTTCTCGGAGCGCACAGTGACTATTGGCCCCGAATTATTTGACATATAGGAAAGCGAGATCACCAACTTCCTCCGTGAGAATCGGGATATCTTTGCATGGTCCACACAAGATTTGCAAGGTGTTCCGAGGGAGTTGGCTGAGCACTCTCTACGTGTAAGGCCAGATGCCAAGTAGTTCAAGCAACCCCTCAGCCGCTTCGCCGAAGATAGGAGGAAAGTAATAGCTGCTGAGATAGCCAGGCTTTTGGTTGTTGGGTTCATCATGGAAGTGCTGCATCCAGATTGGTTGTCCAATCCAGTTTTGGTCGAGGAAAAGAAGGATGACCTGAACGTGGCGATGGTATGGCGCATGTGTATTGACTACACGAACCTCAATAAGGCATGTCCAAAAGATCCATTTCCACTGCCATGGATCGATCAAGTCAATTATTCCACTGTCGGGTGTGAGTTGTTATCATTTGTAGATGCATATTCTGGTTTCCACCAGATACCACTGAATCCGAATGATCAAATAAAGACAACTTTTATCACCCCGTACATGGCTTATTGCTATCGTACTATGCCGTTTGGATTGAGAAACGCACGTGCAACATATCAAAGATGCATGCAAAAATGCTTGCAAGATCAGCCTGACAAAAATGTTCAGGTATATGTCGATGATGTGGTAATAAAAACCAAACAAAGTCATACCCTAATCGAGGATCTGTGTCAAACATTCGCAAACTTAAGAATATTCCAGATGAAACTAAACCCGAAAAAATGCACCTTTGGTGTCCCGACTAGAAAATTACTCGGATTCCTTGTGTCCAGCCGAGGATTGAGGCTAACCCGACAAAGATCAGGGCCATCGAAAGAATGGAATTTCCGAAAACCCTCAATGATGTCCAGAAGTTCACAGGGTGTCTGGCCTCATTGAGTAGGTTTGTGAGTCGGTTAGGCGAAAAAACCTTACCATTATATCAGCTGATGAACAAATTAGATAAATTCATATGGACACAGCAAGCTGATAGCGCTTTCAATGAACTTAAAAAGATGTTGGCAACAACACCAACATTGGCATCACCACTATCCTAAGAGCCAATGCTGCTCTACGTCACAGCAACCAATAGAGTTGTTAGTGCAGTAATAGTGGTGGAGCGTGAAGAGGAGGGCAAATCAGTCCAAAGACCAGTTTATTACTTGAGCGAAGTGCTTTGTATGTCGAAACAGAATTACCCTCACTATCAGAAAATGACATACAGGGTGTACATGGCAGCCAAGAAACTGAAGCATTATTTTTAGGAGCACCCAATCCGGGTAATATGCGAGGCACCTATCTCGGACATCTTGGGCAGTAAAGACGCCAATGGTAGAGTGGCAAAATTATCCATAGAACTAGCACCATATACTCCACAGTACGATAGGCTAGATGCCATTAAATCTCAAGCTGTGGCAGACTTTTTCGTGGATTGGATGGAGATGCAATATGAACCGCCATTGCCAGACCCGAAATACTAGAAGATGCACTTTGACGGGTCCAAAACAAAGATGGTTCTGGGTGCCGGCATATTTCTCACCTCACCAAAGAAGGATCAGCTCAAGTATGTGTTACAGATTCATTTTGCTGCATCCAACAATGTTGCTAAGTATGAAGCACTTGTTCATGGGATAAAAGTAGCTAAATAAATTGGAATCAAAAGGATCATGTGCTTTGGCGACTCGGAGTTTCTTATTCAGCAAGTATCTAGGCATTGGGACGCGCTAGACGCGAATATGGCACTATATCGTTTCCATGTTCAGCACATTTCGGGATACTTTGATGGATGTGAGTTTCATCATGTACCCAAAGCAGAAAATGAAGCAACTGATGTACTATCAAAGTTAGGATCATTTCGGCAAGCAATCCCGCCAGGAGTAGCACTGGAACATCTGAGAAAGCCATCAATCAAACCATCACGCAAATCCGAGTCAATCTTCATCCCGGCAAGCCAGGATTCTGATGCTGTGCCAATGGACATTGACACAGGGGCAGGTTCGAGTAACCCGAGGACTGTCCCACAAAACCCGGGGATTGGCAAATCAAACTCAGGGACTCCTCGGGTTATGTCGACAGAGACTATGTTGGCTGAGCCCATGGAAATTGATGAAAAGACAGACCCAGCAACAGTGATACCAATTTGGGCGCAACCAATATTTCACTACTTGAAAGATGGAACTTTGCCGGATGATGAGATATTAGCAAGACAGACAGAAAGAAGGGCTAAAGCATACACCATAATTAACAAGGAGTTATACAAGAGGAGTGTGACAAATGTGTTAGAGCGATGCGTTAGCTCGGAGCAGGTGTTGGGGATATGCTATATGGGTATCCTCATAGCATGTCTCTTATCCGACTAACCCGGGTGGCCCATAGTCGGTAGCATGGCCTATGGCCTGCTGGGCGGCCCAATTAGGTGGATCCAGAAGGGAGGCCCATGCCGGATAAAGGAAGGCCACGGTGGAGTCACCAGCGTACCCGGAGCCTTGGAGTGCAAGATTGTTATCGCCATATTTTGGCCAAAGGAGGAGATGGGCCGTAATCAAGATGGGCTTGGAAGATACATATATGCAACGTGTTGTTGAATCGGCCTTGTGCGTGGATTTGGGCTAAATTGCCCGTGTATCTTATATTGTAGTAGGTTCCGTTTCGGTTTAAGTAGGAGATAGAGTTGTTAGGGTTATTCCAAAGATAGAAAGTCTCCGGACTATAAATATGTACCTAAGGTTATTGAGAAAAGGAGGACGATCACGTTCACAACAAACACAATCTCGGCGCATCGCCACCCCTTGTTTCTAGGGTTTCTTTCGGGTAAGTGTCATGCTGCCTAGATCGCATCTTGCGATCTAGGCAGTATCTGCTTATGCGTTATTTGGTGTTACTCGTACTGAAGCCTTGTTGATGGTGAGTAATACTATTATCATAGATTTGTTTAGGCTAGCATCGGTACTTTTTGCTATGATTGTTTAGTTATGCTGCCTCTAGTTATCTCGCTGCCTTTGCACCTTTTCCCGGGTGTAAGGGTAGCATCTTGCTTGATCTTTATTCAGTCGATTTGATCCGTTATAGTTTTGCCTTGTTTTCCAAGGTTTAGTTTGATATCCACGTAGTCAGGCCTTGCAAACGGGTTGAACGATCCAGTAGTACGTGAGGATATGGTTTGCTAATTCGAGAGGAGTTGTTCCGGGAATTGACTTTACGTCGGTTGTTAGGCCTTCTCTAGGGTTAGTTTTCTATCATCTTTTGTATTTACCAGGCTCAATTACGTGTAGGATGTTCCAATTACGTGGTGAAAACGTTAAACTGTCGTAGATCGATTTAACTTGTATTGATGAAGCAAAACCCCATGTTATCATAGATCTAATGCAGAACCATGGGGTAATCGGCTCCAGGAGCCGATTCACAGGGAAACCTGGGAGCCGATCGCGGCTCGAATTTTACGTATACTTGTTTGCCATGAAGGAAACCAATCGAAGCAATCCATCACCTTCCTGACCAGGTATAGGTCAGGTGGCATGCCCTTACATCAGCCAGGACGTGTGTCGGAGTTTTGCGGGCCGTTGCCCGAGGGACCAGGGCCCACCAGCAGTTCTGGGAGCCTCCCGGCTCTTCGTGTTGCCCGTCGCTGCTCGCCGGTGGGTTTTGGCAGGCAACACATTCTGGCACGCCCGGTGGGACCTTCAACAACGTCTACATCAACATCCGACGCTGCGATGGAGAACAGACCGGTCACGTACGACGATCTGCCTGAGGAGCACAAGGCGAAGTATGATGATATCAAAGCTCTCTTCGAAGCCGATCTCATCGGCTCTTTTGAGAGGACCCGTAAGCATGGCATCAGGTGGAAAGGGTTCTCACCCGAAGGTGCTCTTGACGAGGTGGATCTGTCTGTTCCGTCAGAGGAGCGCACCAGAGCTCTGCGACAGGAAGTCAATTACATGGTGGCTCATTCTCTTCACCGCCATTCTGAGAGCCTAGTGAACGCTTTCGAGCGCATCGCGGTTCGCGTAGTTCAGGAGATCATGAAACATCAGTACTCTCCGTCGGGGCCTACTCTAGGGACTCACCAGGGAGAAAGACTGCTCTAGACCAGGCCACAGCTGCCATTCACGCTTGCAGCTCCGGAGCCACCAGGGGCACCGGCGTACGTCGTCTACAAGGTTGGAGGTGACCCTGGCGATTGCCAATTCCTGTTTGAACCACCTAAAGAGATTCCACATGGATATGTGTGCACCTACGTGCCGGACTGCAATAGCCTGCCGCGCACGAACCAGATTGCAACCGCAGGGATTTCTGGGGCAGGAGTTTCTGGAGCAGGGGCTTCGGGAGCAGGTATTTCTGGAGCAGGGATGTCTGGGATGGACGCTGATAAACAGGCATGGCTAGCCAAATACGCCACCGGAACGAGTCATGAGAATTTAGCCCCTGCAGCTCAAACGGTGGAGCAAATCCGTACCATCCTGAGAGACCAGTTCGGCTTCGTGCCGAAGAGAAGGACAATCGGCTACTCCAAGCCGTACCCCAACGAGTTTGATCTGATTCCGCTGCCACCCAAGTATCGGCTCCCTGAGTTCTCAAGGTTTAGCGGATCAGAAGGGTCGAGCTCGATCGAGCATGTGAGCCGATACCTGGCACAGTTAGGCATGATTTCAGCATCGGATCAGTTACGCGTAAGGTTCTTTGCGCAATCTCTGACAGGACCAGCTTTTGGGTGGTACACCTCGCTGCCACCGGATTCGATCCAAACCTGGAAGCAACTGGAAGAGCAGTTCCACATTCAGTATCATTCAGAAGATACCGAGGCTGGCATTGCAGATCTGGCACAGGTGCGGCAAAAGCGGGGAGAAACGGTAGCCGAGTACATTCAGCGTTTCAGGACTGTCAAGAACCGATGTTATTCGGCTCGTTTAACTGAGAAAGAAGCAGTCGAACTGGCAGTGTTGGGTCTCTCAGCACCTATCAAAGATCTGGCTTTCCAAGTAGAGTACAACTCATTGGCGCACATGGCCCAGAAGCTGACAATGTATGAACAGCGCCACCCTGAGTTGTACCAAGACAAGTTCAAACGTCCGATAGGCCTGGTCGATACAGAAGAAGAGGATCCTACACAAGACCAGGAGGTGGCCGTGGCTGAATGGGCTCGGGGGGCAGATCCTGTGTCCTGCAAATGGGTGAAGCAGCAAGGGCCTGCAAAAGGGTTCGACTTCGATGTGAGCAAAGCTGAGCAGATATTCGATTTACTGCTGAAAGAAAAGCAGCTGAAGTTACCCGAAGGCCATAAAATCCCTACGGCTCAAGAGATGAACGGGAGACCATACTGCAAGTGGCATCACTCGTTCACCCACACCACCAATGATTGCAAAGAGCTACGTCGCCAGATCCAAACGGCGATAGAACAGGGCCGTTTGATCCTTGGGCAATTCGCCATGAAAGTAGACACAAACCCATTTCCCGGCGTCAACATGGTAGAACACAGCCACTCCACGAGGCGTCAGTTGGATTTCTCGTTTGATGTTAATATGGCAGGACCTGTGTACCACCATGGCACATATAAGGAGGAAGACGGTCGCTCTCGGGGCAAGGAAAGAGAGGAGGCTGGTCCACGCGACCGGCCCCGTTATGACGACAGGCGGTATTTAACCGAGGAGCAAGTGAGAAACGTGCGATATCAGAAGCCACACTCCACGCATCTCCTTAACAAGTATGAGCGTCAGTATGACCGACGTCGCCGGCGCGATAGGGATGATGAAAGATATGAGCACCTCGCTAGGGGAAAGTCAAAGGAAAAGGAAGGCACGGACAAACATTGGGATTGTCCCTTCTTCAAGTATTGCTAGGATGCCGGAATGAGCCGATTGCCTACAATCGACAACTGCCCAGAATGTGGACAGTAGAAGGATGACACAGGTCCAGTCTCAGTGTTCAAGCGCCTAGGGCCTCTCCCTCCTCGAGCAAAAGACCTCAAGGAGCCAATGGGTGGAAAAGAAGAAGACAGATATCACCGACCAAGGTGGTGCCCCGATGGACTCAGGCACACCCAAAAGCGTAGAGTTCAGCGACTGCGTAGCTTGGAGGAAGCCGAAGCGCAGTACCTCCACGCTTTAAGGAAGGCACGGCCCAATCTAGCCGTGAAAGTTCGGCAAACCTTGGAAACGGAGGCTCGTCCGAAAAGAAAAGAGTGGCGCCCCAAACCAGTAAAAGCCGATGCGAAGACATCGGCTGGCACAAACATGGTGTTCACACTTCCGTCAGAATTTTGCGCTCCAAGAACCAAAGAACTACCAGTGGCACAATTTGACTGCGGCCCACGGCCGGTTATCTTTGAAAAGCCACAAGAGAAGGGCTACAAACATCTGAAAGCTCTGTACCTGCGAGGTTATATCAATGGGCAGCCTGTCCGCAAGATGTTGGTTGACACCGGAGCGGCAGTCAATATAATGCCATACTCCATGCTACGGCGTTTGGGACGCTCCACTACAGATCTGATTAAAACCAACGTAACGTTAAGCGACTTCAACGGCCAAACTTCAGAGACGCAAGGCGTTCTGAATGTGGACCTGACCGTGGGCAGAAAAACCATCCCTACGTCGTTCTTCATCGTTGACAGCAAAAGCACCTACGCTGTCTTGCTGGGGAGGGATTGGATTCACGCTAACTGCTGCATTCCATCCACGATGCACCAGTGCCTAATACAGTGGGTTGGAGATGAAGTGGAGGTCATTCATGCAGATGATTCGATCGAGATCTCCATAGCTGGCATGAACATCTGGGAGACAGAAGACCAAGAGCCGATCTCTGGAATCAGTCTAGACGGCTGTGAGCGCATTGAAGCTACAAAAAACGGGGTGAGGCTGGTCTTATCCACTGGCCTGACAGAGTAGCAAAGTCCACGATAGTACGTGGTATGGCCGATCTCTGCGATCGGCCACAAAAAATAAAAAGCAGCAATCTTACGACAAACAGGTCATGCAGTCGTAGTAGGGAGGTTCCCTGCCATTGTAGAGCACAGATAAGTTGTAAACCTTCCTTGACTAATGCAATCAAAAAGGGGGCCGATTCCGGCAATCGGCCCAAATTACCTTTGTTATCCTCACCAACTGTTTGCCCCGTGTTTAGCATCGATTTAGCAGGTGACGGAAAGCTAGGGTATGGGTTTACCTCCACTGATGAGCTAGAGGAGATTGACATCGGTCCTGGGGATAAGCCACGACCAACATTTATCATCAAGAAGTTAGATCCGAATCTGCGGGGTCCGATGATAGCTTTGTTGAAAGAGTATCCAGATTGCTTTGCCTGGGACTATACAGAGATGCCCGGGTTAGACAGGAGCATCATTGAGCATCGACTCCCGCTTAAAAAAGGGTTTCGGCCATTCCAGCAGCGAGCACGACAGATGAAGGCCGAAATTTTGAAAGAAGTCAAGAAAGAGATCGAGAAAATGTTGACAGCTAAGTTAATCAGGCCATGCAGGTATGCTGAGTGGATTTCTAGTATCGTACCTGTAGAGAAAAAGGATGGCCGCTGGCGTGTTGCCATAGATTTTCGGGATCTCAATAGAGCCACTCCAAAGGATGAGTATCCGATGCCGGTAGCAGAGACATTAATCAACGCAGCTGCTGGTCATAAGGTTTTGAGCTTCATGGATGGCAATGCCGGTTACAACCAAATTTTTATGGCTCCGGAAGATATACACAAGACTGCATTCAGAGTCCCAGGTTCGGTGGGGTTGTTTGAATATGTAGTCATGACGTTTGGACTGAAGAATGCCGGCGCCACATACCAAAGAGCCATGAATTACATTTTCCATGATCTGATCGGCAAGCTGGTGGAAATTTATATCGATGACGTGGTGGTCAAGTCTGCTTCAGTACAAGGACACTTGGACGATCTGCGACGCGTCCTGGACCGAACAAGAAAATTCGAGCTACGAATGAATCCAAAGAAGTGTGCCTTCAGGGTGACGGCCGGTCAGTTCTTGGGTTTCTTGGTCCATGAACGCGGAATTGAGATCGGCCTGAAAAGTCAGGAGGCAGTGCGAACAATGAAGCCACCTACCACGAAGAAAGAACTGCAGTCTCTCATCGGCAAGATCAACTTCGTCAGAAGATTCATCTCCAATCTGTCAGGAAGAATAGAGCCGTTCATGGGACTAGTGAAAATTAAATCTGATGAAGAGTTCCGCTGGGGGACAGAACAACAACGAGCCTTCGACGAGATCAAAGAATATCTAACGAAGCCGCCAGTATTGGTTCCGCCCCAGCCGGATAGGCCGTTCTACATTTACTTGTCAGTAGCTGACACGTCCATCGCCTCGGTGGTGGTGCAGGTTTATGATGGTCTGGAGCGAGTTGTGTTTTACATCAGCAGAAGGATGCTGGATGCAGAGACAAGGTATCCTGAGATCGATAAGTTGTGCCTCTGCCTGTTTTTCACCTGCACCAAGCTGCGCCACATCTTGCTCTCAGCAGAGATTATCATTATATGCAAATCAGATGTCATAAAGCACATGCTGTCGGCTCCTATGTTGAAAGGCCGACTCGGCAAATGGATGTTTGCATTATCGGAATTTGACATCCGGTACCAACCCGCGAAAGCGGTTAAGGGTCAGGCATTGGCCGACCTTATTGCTGAAAGGATCAACACTGATATAGCAGCGCTGTTTATACGAGCGTGGGCTATGTTTTTCGATGGATCGGTTTGTGATGATGGTTGCGGCATTGGCATTCTACTCGTGTCGCCCCGGGGGGCAACATATTCCTTCTCCATCAGGCTAGCTACCCCTCGCACCAACAACGTCGCCGAGTATGAGGCGATACGCAAGGGAATGGAGTTGCTCATCGAAGCTGGAGCAGAGGCAGTAAATTTTTGGAGACTCCAAATTGGTGATTTCCCAACTCACGGAGGAATACAAGTGTGAGAGCGAGTCGCTCTTCCCATTATGGTTGCAATGCCGTGAGCTCATTGCACAGTTCCGGTACATAAACTTTAACTGGATCCCGCGATCGCAGAATACAGAGGCGAATGATCTCGCACAAATGGCTTCAGGCTACAAGGACGTAGCAGAGGGAACTGATGTTCAAGTACAGTTCCTGGAGGCGGACGACTGGAGAGCCGATATCTTCAATTACTTGAAAGATTCGGCTCGGGGGGCACCTAAACGGATAAGGTACAAGGCCATGAAGTATGTGCTTATCGGGGACGACATGTTCTACAGGACTCTGGAAGGGTTACTGCTCAAATGCCTGGGACCAACCGAGGCCAATCGGCTCCTACACGAGGTACACGAAGGCGCCTGTGGAACTCACCAATCGGCTCACAAGATGAAATGGTTGATCAGGCGATCAGGGTTTTATTGGCCCACCATGCTTGAGGACTGTTTTAAGTACTACAAAGGGTGTCAAGCATGTCAGAAATTTGGAAAAATTCAGACGGTACCCGCGTCAGCAATGAACCCCATCATCAAACCTTGGCCATTCCGAGGTTGGGGCATGGATATGATTGGCAAGATCAATCCTCCATCAAGCAAAGGCCACATGTGGATTTTGGCCATTACGGATTATTTCACTAAATGGGTGGAAGCCGTCCCTATGAAGTCAGTGACCTCGAAGGATGTTATCGATTTTGTGAAAGAACATGTCATTCATAGATTCGGGATTCCCCAAACTATCACGACCGATGGAGGTTCGGTCTTCACTTCTCACGAGTTTAGAGAGTTCTGTGAGGACACGGGAATTAAGCTGATCCGATCATCTCCATACTATGCTCAAGCAAACGGGCAAGCTGAAGCGTCCAACCAGAGCCTTATCAAGTTGATCAAGAGGAAAATCGATGAGCACCCTAGGCGTTGGCACGAGGTTTTGTCAGAGGCTTTATGGGCTTATCGCATGTCATGTCATGGAGCGATAAAAACCTCGCCATACCATCTAGTCTATGGACAAGAAGCCGTATTGCCCTGGGAGCTTACGGCTGGATCGAGACGTGTCACTTTTCAGAACGATCTAACAACTGAAGAATATGCGGCCCTGATGAGTGACAGTGTTGAGGATTTAACTGAGCTTAGGCTGTGGTCGCTTGAGAAAATCAAAGAGAACAAGGCCAAGGTAGCTCGTGCATATAATAAGAAGGTGAGACCAAACGAGTTCCACGTTGGCGACCTGGTATGGGAAGCTGTATTGCCATTGGGGACTAAGGATGCAGCATATGGTAAATGGTCTCCAAATTGGCACGGGCCTTACAGGGTCGATCAAGTTTTAAGGGGAAACGCGTACATGCTTGAGGAGCTGGACGGCGTGAAATTCCCAGTGGCTGTCAACGGTCAGCATCTCAAGAAATATTTCCCAAGCATGTGGGATGGTGGACAGTGAAATATGGGGGCCGATACATGAAATCGGCCAATAAAAAAAAATTATAGCTGATGCACAGCCATCGACTCTAGAGGTTCAAGCTGTTACGAGCAGGTGTCAGTTTACATGAATGAGCTACTGAAGGAATGCCTCGAAGGCGTGGAGGGCGTCAGCGCGGACACGATCCACCTCAGCGATCTCGGCTTCGTCATCTTCGTCCTTGCCCATCACTAGCTGCTTGTTCAGGGCACGTATTTCCGCCAGATCAGTCTTCAGTTGAGCTTTGAGGCCTTCTTCTTCGTCTTGGGAGCGGGCGATGAATGCCTCCTTATCACGAATGAGCTGTTTAGTCGCTCGGACCTTCTCTTCAAGATCTCCCAATTCCTTTTGCAAGGATGCAAGCTCGGCGATGCTGACAGAGGTATCAGTTTTGGCATCCAGAGACGCTTTTTTCTCGTTGAGCTGCTGACATTTGTCTGCAATATTGGCCTTCAGTGGGAGTTGGGCGCGGCGCAGATTAATCCTCTCACGAGCCAACTTCACCCTTGACCCATAGAAAGACAGAGTTACAACTGGCCAAAGCTTCACCTGCAGTGCTACTGGGAGTTGGTCCTTGATTTCAGCAAGAACACTCTCCACTTCTTCAGAACCCTCGATCAACTTCTCGATCGGGGAGGACAGCAAGGCTTTGAGACGCTGGAATTGAGGTAGAACAGCCCTTGCTCGTGGTTCATCGTTGGCAACAGAGAGAGTTGGTTCGATGGATTCAGGGTCGAACGTCAGCAGGCCTGAAATATCACAACCCTGGCAGGCCGAAATGGCGTCAGTATGCATCGAACATGGAAGGATGAGCCGAACGAGGCGAACGTACCTCTCCTAAGATCAAGGGGACAGCAGATGACGAGACAATCGGCTTGTGTGTTGTTGCTGGGGGCTTGACTAAAGTGGTAACCGTTTCATCTACACCGTCAGGGATTACTAGATCCAGCCTTGCGAGAGACATCGGCGCTGCCCCGGCTTTCCCACTAGGAGTGTCAGTCGCCTGCATAGAAGGTGCTTACCGATGTAAATAGTGATGAATCGGCAGATAAAAAACAATTGGTAAGAGCATGGAGGGTGATGTTGCGAAACCTCCTGGCTCGACGAAGAAGTTTGTAGTCCCTTGCGAGCCCTTTTGGGGCTCACGACTGGCCCCGCCTCGACTGATGCTCGGGGGGCAGCAGGTTCAGGAACTGGCCTTTTCCTGGGAGCCGATTGTGGCAAACCTGGCTGGCTCGGTGTGATGGTCCTCTCAGAGTCTGTTGGACCCAATTCTCCTCGATTGGATTGTGTGTCCTCGCTGGAGGTGTCTTCGACGGAAGCCTGTAAGAAAGGAGAGCTAGTAAGCACGAGCATGTTTGCAAGGATGAAAGAGATCAACCAAGGCATGGATCAGCGTACATGCGAACTTTCTGGAGAAGGGCTCCGGCGCCTCAAGGTCTTCCTGGCAGCTACCTTCCTCACCATCGTTCTTGTTTTAGTTGGAACTCGAGAGGCGGCTGACTTAGAAGTTGCTTGGTTCTTGGAAGCCGATTGTGGTGATATCGGCTGGTTCTGCATCACGACCTTTTTCAAAGGTGGCGAGTTTTTGCAGAAAAGGACCACAGGAGCTGGTGGGAAGAATTCGAAGGGGGAGCCATCACCGTGCGTAGGTTCAGGACCATCTTGTTGCTGCAAGGAGACAGAGTGGTTTATTAGGAGGATCATTTGTGAGCTGCATCCAGATTTACGAGTAGTGGTACCTGTTCTACGGGGATGTCATATTCAGCATCGAGCTGTTCCAGCAACGGTCCCAGAGCTCTCCTGAAGGCATGAGTCTTCCACATCGACCACCAGTTCTCGAAACCATCGGTTGATGAAGCGAAGGTGAGGTTGTTAGGAATTGGGATGGTCAGAGCATCGAAGAAGGAATAACACCTTTGACTGGTGAGAGGATCGGGCAGGTCGGCTCTGCTCTCTGTAAGATGGTGGAGAAAGAAATGGGGAGGTACTTGTCCAAGGCCAAATTGCCGAGCCGCTACGACCGGCTGGTAGAATTTGTATCCAGGCTTGATTATTCTGTTGGATGTGCTCATACCAACTGGAAGGAAACAGGGACGGATCACAGTGGAAAATAGCTGCCGAGTGCTGGTGTCATCGGCAAAATTGTCTAGCCTGAAGGAGATTGGATTTTCAAAATGTTCCGATTATTCCATGTAAGGAAAGAAGATAGGATTGTCCAGGCCTTGGAAGAAAATGCTGAACCACTTGGATGCTTCCTGAGGGATCAGTTTACTACCTGGCAGTCTATACAGAGCTTGGCCGTAGCTGGTGCATCGGATCTGCTTCCCTTTGGCATCTGGAAAGGTGCAACTCGCCAAAAGGGGAAAGTTTGGGACATGGTTTTGAAAATACAGCTGGGCCCATAGCTGAATGAACCACCAAGGACCTCCTGTTTTGACTGCTATGCCGGAGAATAGCTTGACAGACATCAACTGGAGATATCGATAGACTTCTCCAAGGAACAGTTTGCTGATGCCAAGTTGAGTGCCTTTGGCAAGTTCGTAGGCCAAGGAGAGATAATTCTTGGTTGGAGCAAGGGAAGGGCCACAGAATATGAAATGTTCCAGCCAGAAGTTGAGGAAAGCCGTGTGTTCTTTCTCTGTGACAGGGCCTTTAGTTTTCATGTGTTTTTGAAGATAGGCACCCCAGTTCGTGCAGTCTGTTTTGGAAGAAAGCTTGAAGGGGACCTTTGTCAGCTTAAAAGCAGAGGGACTGGGTGATGTAGCGTCCAGACCAGTAATCATCACCACGTCTAACAGAGTTGGTGTCATGGGGCCATGACCGAACATGAAGCAGTTCAGAGCATCGGACCAGAAATAACCGATGGTTTTTAGAAGATTTTCATGTTTTTCAAGGGGAGACAATGACAAATACAAGGCATCAGCTATTCCCGTGGTTTCCCATTGAGATTGGTAAGTCTTGGCTACCCTGCTGTACCAAGGGACCCAATGTTCAGGAGGATTAGGCCAGGCTCGCAAGCAGTCGGCCCAAGAATTCAAATCTAGGTTTTGGCTTACGAAGGGGATTCTGTTTGCCTCGCAAGAGATCAGATGGGAAGGACTAGATTCTGTACGGGGGCCAAGACAGAGAGAATTTGGGAGAGAAGGATGCGGCATCAGAATGTCTGAAACCTAAAAAATTTAATGGTGGAATAAAGCATTAATTCAGGTGTTTGCCATTAGTTCCAGCACCGTGTTCAGACTGCGAGGAGTAGGCGTACCTTCAGACCAGAGACCGCTGTGTTGGTGTTGGACGATTCCGCCATCTAGTTTGCCGGCGGAGATGGATCTATGCAATTGGGGATCGAGGGTTCTTGTCGCTGTCAGCTCGGTCTATTCCGTGAGGCAATTGGAGATCTGGGTTGGCCTTTTTTGAAGAGGGTCGCAGGTTACCGTTTGAAACTGGAAAGTGGCCGCTCAGATTTGACTAAGTATGCGACCAAATTTGACCTTGTCAACGTTTGTGGGGAAAGCCGATGTGTTACCATCAGCTCTTGGGGCTTTGACTTGGTTGACTGTATGAGCGCAGTATGGTGAAAGCCGATACATTACTATCGGCTTCTGGGGCGTTGACCTATTTTGACTATCGGCGAAAGCGAATTGGAAAAGCAATCTTTGTTGATTCAAAAGACGATTGTTTACAATGGAGCCGATTGCTTACAAAAGGAAATCTACTGCTAGTACTACTACTACTAGTTCCTAATCTAGAGGCCAGTGTCGTCGCCGCTGTCTTCGCCGTCGTCGTACTCGCTGTCATCAGCGCTGCTGCCGGCGTCGTCTTCGTCGCTGCTTCTGAGGATGTCAGCGGGGACCTCCTCGTCCTCGTCCTCGTCTTTGGTGTCCTCGCTGGACCCGGCGCGGAAGCGCTTCACCGGCGGGTATTCACCGGAGGAGGTGTCCTCCTCCGCTTCCTCCTCCTCGTCGGAGGATTCGACGCCATCCCAGGACCAGGCGTCGTTGGAGCTCTCCACCTCCAGTTCCCCGTCGACAAGGAACTGGTGGCCCTCCTCGCCGTCGGTCAGGGACTCGTCGTCCTCCGACCAGGCGGCGAAGTCCCAGTCCCTCTCGTCCCACCATTGTGGGGCGAGAGCCTCGTACGCCGCCATTGGCGGGTGCTCTGGCGTCGGCTCTCGGTTGCTCATCGTGTTGGAAGATTGGGAAGAAAGGGCGGATGATTTGGAGGAAGAAGAGGAGGCCATGGCGGAGGAAGAGGGTTTTTTCGGCGGAGGAAGAGGGTTTTTTGGCTAATGGAGGAAGATGGGGGCTGCAAACTGCTCAGATGAATTTAAATAAGGGGAATAGTGGGAGACGGTTCAATGCCATAGCAGTTTCCATAATGTGGTGCCAAAACGGTCAAATCATGCACTGCGGAGGAGTTGAGAAGACAGGGCATCATGATGAGGGGGTGGCGTGACGATTCTGCTCTGCAACGCGTAACCCGATATAAAAAAAAGGGGGAAGAAAAAACATCAGCAGAGTGATTTTGGAATTATTATTGCCAAAACCAGGGGGGCATGTGTTATCGCCATATTTTGGCCAAAGGAGGAGATGGGCCGTAATCAAGATGGGCTTGGAAGATACATATATGCAACGTGTTGTTGAATCGGCCTTGTGCGTGGATTTGGGCTAAATTGCCCGTGTATCTTATATTGTAGTAGGTTCCGTTTCGGTTTAAGTAGGAGATAGAGTTGTTAGGGTTATTCCAAAGATAGAAAGTCTCCGGACTATAAATATGTACCTAAGGTTATTGAGAAAAGGAGGACGATCATGTTCACAACAAACACAATCTCGGCGCATCGCCACCCCTTGTTTCTAGGGTTTCTTTCGGGTAAGTGTCATGCTGCCTAGATCGCATCTTGCGATCTAGGCAGTATCTGCTTATGCGTTATTTGGTGTTACTCGTACTGAAGCCTTGTTGATGGCGAGTAATACTATTATCATAGATTTGTTTAGGCTAGCATCGGTACTTTTTGCTATGATTGTTTAGTTATGCTGCCTCTAGTTATCTCGCTGCCTTTGCACCTTTTCCCGGGTGTAAGGGTAGCATCTTGCTTGATCTTTATTCAGTCGATTTGATCCGTAATAGTTTTGCCTTGTTTTCCAAGGTTTAGTTTGATATCCACGTAGTCAGGCCTTGCAAACGGGTTGAACGATCCAGTAGTACGTGAGGATATGGTTTGCTAATTCGAGAGGAGTTGTTCCGGGAATTGACTTTACGTCGGTTGTTAGGCCTTCTCTAGGGTTAGTTTTCTATCATCTTTTGTATTTACCAGGCTCAATTACGTGTAGGATGTTCCAATTACGTGGTGAAAACGTTAAACTGTCGTAGATCGATTTAACTTGTATTGATGAAGCAAAACCCCATGTTATCATAGATCTAATGCAGAACCATGGGGTAATCGGCTCCAGGAGCCGATTCACAGGGAAACCTGGGAGCCGATCGCGGCTCGAATTTTACGTATACTTGTTTGCCATGCAGGAAACCAATCGAAGCAATCCATCACCTTCCTGACCAGGTATAGGTCAGGTGGCACGCCCTTACATCAGCCAGGACGTGTGCCGGAGTTTTGCGGGCCGTTGCCCGAGGGACCAGGGCCCACCAGCAGTTCTGGGAGCCTCCCGGCTCTTCGTGTTGCCCGTCGCTGCTCGCCGGTGGGTTTTGGCAGGCAACAAAGATACACAAGACTAGTAATAGACGGTGTAGAACTCGGTAACCTGTCCGGCTAGGACTTTTCCCTGTAACCCTAGGACTTGGCGACTATATAAGTCGGGCCTATGGGAGCCTTTAGGGCACAATCTCAGACGATAACTTAGACTTTCTAGTCACCTCGCACAGCGAACCTAATCTTTGTAACTCGGCGTATTGCCATTATAGTGATTTATAGCATGAGTAGGATTTCGCCACCGTTGTGGGATCTGAACCTGGGTAAGTTGTGTTATCTCGTACCCGTCAACCGTCCGCCTTATCCCACGTCTCTAAACACGCACTATAAGGACCCATCCATGGCGTACTCGTAGGCAATACCACGACAGTTGGTGCCCACCATGGGGCAAGAGGCGCTTCAGGCTCTTCAGCGGCCGAGGACCAAGATCTTCGCGGGAATCGGCAAAACCGTAGCCATCGGTCGCGTTCTCTTCTCCGGCAACGTTCCGATCGTCCCGCCCGACGAGTTCTGGATCCCGGCGAAGACGAACCCTACGCGGTGTTCGATCGTTCCTATCAGAGACATCCACCTATTCATCAGCGAAACCGACTCGGGCACTGGTTCCCTGGGAGTCGGAGGAGCGTCAAGACCCGCACGTACCGCCTACGGGCAGGATACGTTCGCGGAAGGATCGATGTCGGATCTCTCTTCGGAGTTTGCCGGCAAAGATCGGAAAGATTCAAGACCCACCCAGACCGCCCCTATGCAGGATATAAAGGTGGAAGATCACTGCAAATCCGCCGGCTTCGCCCGTGCGTCTGGACAGTAGAGATCCAAGTTCGTCGGCATGGTTACCATCTTCGATCTGGCGCGCTGTGTTCATAGAGAGGGCGAAAACCCCCGTGACTACCTCGCCAGGTGGCTCCGTATATGAGCCGATCTGGCCCACTACCCCGATGATGATGCCGTCTATCACTTTGTGGAAGGACTGGACCATGGCACGCTCCTCCGACATTCTCTAAGACGGTAATAGGCGTCAGGATGCCTCACCTTCGAAGGCATGGTGAACACCGTCAACAATTACGCGAAGGCTGAAGCGGCAGCTCAGACAGCGCTTGCGCTCATTGACGGAGCACCTCCGATTCAGCCACCACCACCGCCTCCGCCCGCCATCGTCGCAGCAGCGCCACCACCTCCAGTCATCGTCGAGGCCGTTGCACCTCCACCGCCCGTCATCAAGAAAGTCCTGGCACCCTCCGACTCTGTCATTGACGCACTTTATACTGATTTCAGTGCAGATTCAGAGGAAATAGACTTCAGTCCAGAAGAGCTAGACTCCGCTATGCAGGAGATGGAGGAGGAGTACTCGCGCGACGAACAAGCTAATAACACCGTCATGTTCCAAGGGGTGTTCGTCACCATTGGGATAGCGATGGATGAAGACCAGCCCGGGCAAGCTCCGCCTACGGTGCTAGATAAGGGGAAGGGGCCACTTATTGCTGCTGACGATGATCGCGCAAGAGTCATGCCTCCTCCGCCTAATCCAGTGCAGCAGCCGTAGGAACTCGGCACCGGTCCGAGCAACAACAACACTGCAAACTTGCCGCCTCCAGCATCTACGTCGGCGGCAGCCCATGTTACTGCAGCTGATAGAGTGATGTACGGCAATCTCCTCGTTGAACCACTAACTGTTGATCATATCCGGAATGTGACTCAGCTTGACGAGAAGCGCCAGTAACTGCTGGAGGAAGCGCAAGCCATCGCGGAGCAAGGCGCTAAACTAGATCGAGATCTTGTCAACGCGCAGAAGTCCATAGAAAAAGCTAGAGCAATGGAGGCCGAGTACAAGACTCTGCTCCAACAGCAGAAGGCTAAGAAGGCTCCGGCTCGCGTCATCAACGATCCTGGTGTACGGCGCAACCTAGGATGGGCTCCCTCGAAGCCGGCACGGGCCAAGCCATACATTGACAGTGAAGGCAAGCAGGTAATTCCCACCCCACTCCTTAACCTCGCCGTCGCCAAGACCCTTCTGGAGCAGGATAGATCGCCTGAGGCAGTGGAACAGGTCTATGACCTAGTGGCCAAGGCGGTAAAGCAGCAGGAAAAGGCCACCTCTCACAGGCTTGAGTCTGACCCAACGCTCTGCCGATCTAGCCAGTACAAACCGCCAAGGGACAGATCTCCTCAGTATGTCGGATCGCAGACGGGTTCATCAGAACGAAGATGGAGGGATGCGTGCAACAGGAAGGATGCTATCCCCATATCCTCCGACCATGGAGAAAGAGCCCAACCTCGCCGCCCATCGCCACCGTCCCGATCCCCCCGACGTCAGGAAGACTATAAGGATCACCATCGCACGGATATGCCTCCACCAAAGCAGTGTGGCATCGTCATCCGCGACAACGCGGCACAGACCCGTCATGATGAAGAGCGCCACCAAGGACATAAGAGCAGGTCACACCACGACGCTCCGCGTCCGACAAGCAACCGCGACAGGCGTGGGGCGTCGCAGGAAGGTAACAGCAAGAAGGCTAACCCACCGCCACCTCCGCCTCCGTCGCCGCCAAGCAGTCACCATGGTAGAAGAGGCCCGCGTCGTTCACGCAGCCCATCCCCTGTTGACAACAAGAAGAAAAACTCGGAGCCATACGACGCACGTTCGCGGATCGATAAGATTCACGAGGCCCGGGAAGGACCATACCTGGGACCACGTTGCTTTGGACCTGCAATACGGTCCGCAACTTACCCCAAAGGTTTCCGGATTGACAAGACCATCAAGCCCTATGACGGCACCGCCAAGCCTGCCACATGGTTGCAGGACTACGACAACGCGGTGGAGATTGCCGGAGGCAACCCCAACGTCGCCGTCAAGTACCTCCCGTTAATGTTGGCGGGCACGGCCCGTCAATGGATCGACGACTTGCCGGAGAAATCTATCTACAACCGGCTGGACATGCAAGAAGCATTAACCAAGAACTTTGAGGGTACATACAAGCGTCCCTGTATGGTGAGCGATCTACAGCAGTGCGTGCAAGAGAAAGACGAGACATCTCGCGCCTACCTCTCTCGCTGGCTGGATATGAAGAATTCCTGCGCAGGAGTGCACGCCCAGACCGCCATGGCCGCCTTCATCGATGGGTTGGAAAGGGGTAGGTTGCTCCGACATAAGCTGAAGCGCTTGCAGGACAATCATCAGCTTGACTTGAATCAGATGATTCAGTTAGCTAGTGAGTTCGTAGCTGCCGCCGACGACGCTCGTGGTTCTTTGCCGGCAACGGTCGTTCCAACTCAAGCTCGGAGGAACAGCAGTACAAAGCGGAAAACCGCTCCAGAAGAAAAGGAATCTACCAATATGGTCGCCATGACTTCTGCAGGACGAGGCGAAGGCGGACAACGTGGCCGAGGAAGGGGAGCAGGCCGTGGGCAACAGCGAGGAAGTGAAACCAACTCGGCGCCGCTCCGCGTTCCCCAAACCTACTAAGAGTACCGCGATATGACATGCCTCGTACACCTCGACGCCAACGGCAAGGCCACCCATACCAATCAACACTACAAGTTCATCAACGACCTCAAGGAAGAACCGGAGTCCGGCTATAAGCGAAGTCGGAAGAACAGACCGCGAGGCAAGGGCAAGGGGAAGAAGAAGGAGGAGGATTCGAAGGATTCAAGTGACATGGACGAGGACGTTGACCCCAAGCACGCCGCCAAGAGTGACGGCAAGGGCAAGAACCCCTTCGCAAAGAAGGCCCCAGTCTACCACACTTTTCTTGGCACCCCCACCGTCCGACAACAGAAGACCTCTTTAAGGATCCTGATGGCTACTCTCCCCCCAGTTCCCCAATACCTGCGCTGGTCGGAGGTTCCAATCACTTGGGACAGGACGGACCACCCAGACCTTGTGCCCACGGAGAACCAATACAACATGGTCATCAACCCATTGATTGACGGCGTGGAGTTCACCAAGTGCATGGTGGATAGTGGAAGCAGCATCAACATCATGTACCTGGATACACTGCAGAAGATGAACTTGATGGAGGCAAACCTAAGACGGACCAACACCGTGTTCCATGGCGTAGTGCCTGGTCGGGAGGCTCGGTCCCTTGGGTGCATCACACTTCAGGTAGCCTTTGGCGACGTTAATAATTACCGCCAAGAGCGCATGACCTTTGAGGTAGTCCCCTTCAAGAGCGTATACCACGTCATATTCGGCCGCGACATATTCCACACGTTCATGGCCAAGCCATGCTTCGTCTACAACAAGCTCAAGATACCCGGACCGAACGGTGTCATCACCGTATCCGGAAGCTTTACCAAGGCAAGGGACTGCGAGATCAATGAAGCAGCCGTTGTAGAAGCTGTCCTCTACAGCGAAGAATTCAAGGAGATCCACAGCAAGGTCAATGACTCAGAGATGCCCGCGTCGAAGAAGCAAATCTCCGACTCCGCTCCTGCGTTCAAGGCCGCCATCGAGACCAAGCCGGTGGAACTTGTGGTAGGCGATGCCTCCAAGACCGTCGCCATTGGGACGAACCTGGATCCCAAATAGGAAAGCGCGCTCGTCGAGTTCCTCCATGAGAATAGGGACATCTTTGCCTAGCAACCTGCCGACATGAAAGGTGTACCTAGGGAACTTGCCGAGCATAGCTTAAACATACATCCAAAATGTAAACCAGTGAAACAACCTCTACGACGCTTCGGAGATGAAAAGAGACGCGCCATTGGCAAAGATATAGCTAGGTTACTTAAGGCTGGTTTTATCCGAGAAGTCCTTCACACCCGATGGGTGGCCAATCCTGTACTTGTCCCCAAAAGGGGAACCACTGAATTAAGAATGTGCGTTGATTACACCGGCTTGAACAAAGCGTGTCCCAAAGATCTGTTTGCTTTGCCTCGCATTGACCAAGTCATTGACTCGACGGCTAGCTCGGAACTTTTGTGTTTTCTGGATGCATACTCAGGATACCACCAAATCAAAATGAGGAAGTCAGACCAATTGTCCACTTTGTTCACTACCCCTTACGGCACGTTTTGCTACGTCACGATGCCCTTTGGGCTGAAAAACGCAGGTGCTACCTACCAGCGGACAATGCAACGTTGCCTTCACGACCAAATTGGTCAGAACGTTCACGCCTATGTGGACGATATTGCGGTGATGTCTAAAAAATCAAATGACTTAATCTCCGACTTAAAAGAAACCTTTGATAATCTCCGAAAATACAACATGATGCTCAACCCTAAGAAGTGCGTCTTCGGGGTTCCAGCCGGCAAACTGTTGGGCTTCATCGTTTCCCAGCGCGGAATCGAGGTCAACCCGGAGAAAATCAAGGCCATCTTAAACATAAACCGTCCGACATGCCTAAAGGACATCCAATGACTAACAGGTTGTGTTGCAGCAGTTAGTCGGTTCGTTAGCCGACTTGGAGAGAAGGCTCTGCTGCTGTACAAGTTGCTGAAGAAGGCGGACAAATTCACATGGACGGACGAGGCAGATGCAGCATTGAAACAGCTCAAGGAGATTCTTTCCTCAGTGCCCATCCTTGCAGCACCCGAGCCTGGCGAGCCCCTGTTAATTTACATGGCGGTAACCAACCGGGTTATCAACATCGTCGTCGTGGTAGAGCGGAAGGAACCAGGCTATGAGTACGGAGTTCAACGACCAGTTTACTATGTAAGCGAAGTCTTGACAGAGTCCAAGCAGCGTTACCCGCACTACCAAAAGATAGCTTATGGAGTATTCCTCGCTTCGCGGAAGCTGAGGCATTACTTTCAGGAGCACCCAATCACAGTAGTGATCAATACTCCACTGTCCGACATTATCAACAACAGCGACGCTACAGGAAGGGTCGCGAAGTGGGGCATCGAACTTGCCGCCTTCGAGATCACCTACAAGAGACGCGACACTATCAAGTCACAAGCCTTGGCGGATTTCATTGCAGATTGGATGGAGATGCCAGATGCCACTCCGTTGCCGGAACCAGAGTACTGGGTGATGCACTTTGACGGATCAAAGTTGCTCAATGGCTTGGGGGCTGGTGTATTACTACAGTCACCAAAAGGAGACAAGCTACACTACGTTCTGCAGATCCACTTCGAGGCTACAAACAACATGGCGGAGTATGAAGCACTCATTCACGGACTGCGTGTAGCCAAGGATATTGGCATCAAGCGCATAGTTTGCTGTGGAGATTCCGACTTGGTTGCCCAGCAGGTGGCTGGCACCTGGAATGCGCGGAACCCTATGATGACGGCATATCGTGACGAAGTGGACGAGATAGCCAAGAGCTTCTTGGGCTACGAGGTCAAGTATGTGCCTAGGGAGCAAAAAGAGGCGGCTGATCTACTGTCTAAACTTGGATCAGGGCGCAAGCAAATTCCGCTAGGAGTTTTCCTAGAGCATCTACGCACACCATCCGTGAAGGGCGCCGACATCGACAACCCGGATAGAGCTGACTCTTTCGTCAACATGGTGACAAAGATCCCTCCGGCTTGGACAATACCGCTCATGGAATATCTCGAAAACGGAACTTTGCCCGACGACGAGGTCGAAATACGGCAAGTAGTACGACGAGCAAAAGGTTATACCATAATCAATGGGCAACTCTATAAAAGGAGCACTACTGGTGTATACCTAAAGTGCGTCTCGCAGCTAGAAGGTATGGAAATCCTGCACGAGATCCATCTCGGAGATTGCGAGCATCACGCCGCTCCTCGATCGTTGGTCGCGAAAGCCTTCCGGCAAGGATTCTACTGGCTGACCGCAAAGGCGGACGTCGACAAGCTGGTTGAGACATGCACATGATGCCAGTATTATGCCCGACAACCACATGTTCCTGCTGAGGAGTTGCGAACAATACCAATAACTTGGCCGTTTGCAGTCTGGGGGCTAGACATGATGGGGCCGTTACAAACGGAACCGTGTGGGTTTACGCATCTGCTTGTAGCAGTTGACAAATTCACCAAATGGATAGAAGCTAAACCCATTAGAAAGCTTGATGGGGCAACTGCCCTCAGGTTTGTCCGGGATCTAGTGGTGAGATTTGGTCTCCCACATAGCATCATCACCGACAACGGAAGCAACTTGTCACTCGGAGAAGTGGAGGCCTATTGTTGGGACAAAGGCATCCGACTTGACCTTGCATCTGTGGCACACCCACAATCCAATGGTCAAGTTGAGCGAGCCAATGGATTAATTTTGCAGGGAATCAAGCCACGTCTTGAGGCACCGCTACATAGAGCAGCTGGAGCCTGGGCAGAAGAATTGCCATCTGTGCTGTGGAGTTTACGAACTACACCCAACAGATCCACCAGCTACACCCCTTACTTCATGGTATATCGAGCAGAAGCCATCTTACCTTCCGACATCCTCCACGATGCACCAAGAGTTGCCGCCTACGACGAAGATGACGCTGAAGAATCCAGACGCCTAGATGTGGACCTTCTCGAGGAGGAGCGCGTTTTGGCATGCCAAAGATCCGCCATCTACCAGCAGAAGCTACGAAACTACCATAGTCTCCGTGTTCGGCATCGCTCGTTTAAAGGGGGGGATTTGGTGCTCCGACTTAAGCAGAAGAAGTCACACAATTTATCCCCGGCATGGGAAGGACCGTTCATCATAAGCAAGGCGCTGCTCAATGGGTCTTACTACCTTGTCGACAATCGTGAATTCAAGGATAGACCCAACAAGGATCATAAGCGTAAGCGACGTGACCCGGATGATGACTACCCGGAGCTTGATCGGCCATGGAACATAGCACAGCTACGTCCTTTCTACAGTTAGCATTTTTATCTAATCGTGTACCTCTTATATGATCAATGAAATAAAGCTCTTTGGTTCACTCATTTTTCTGAGTCTTCTACCTCCTTTAGTGTTCATTTTTGGATCATATAAAACTTTTATGCACAAGCCTTGCGATTGCACTTGTGAAAATTCCGCCTACGGGCGTTAGCTTAAGTTTTCTGGTCTACACGTTCTTTGTTGTTTTTATGTGGATTCTGGAGTAGTGACTTTTGGCACTTGTCGTCGGCGATTTTGTGCTCAGGTTATTGACGGTGCCATTGGGCATCATCACCTAAGCGCATGGTTCCGACAACGAGTCTTCCGACTCACGAAAAGTCAAGCATAAGAACCAAAGTGATGGATAAAGCCAGCACTTGCTTAAAAAATATATACATGCTGAAACTTAATTCTTAAGTAGCAGGATACGATAACTATTGTTTTCCGCCTTAAGATTACATCAACAAAGTTTTTCCCGCGCACACTCCAGAGGTGAAACAGAAATTACAAAGTGTTTTTCACTCTTTGGGCGCAGGAGACTTGGAGGCCGCATCATCACCAGTCGGAGAATCACCCTCAGCATCGGTACTATGGTGAGACTCGGAGGATTCCGGGTTGGCGTTGTCGAGAAAGTTCCTGGGCACGAAGACATCAACATCTGCCAACTCGGCAACCTTGGTATCATACCCCGCGAGTGATGACAAGATGGCTTCGTGATCGATCTCCTTGCCGTCATCATCCACGTCGGGGATGCCAGATGTCACCGTGCCGATGTTGGCATCTTCATATTGTGCCTTCACCATAGACAGCGCCATCCTTGCGCCAGCCCGTGCACATGAAGCTTTCCAGCTTGCAACACGCTCGGGGGCTCGGCGCAGAATCTCCGAGTACTTCACCACGGAGTCCAAGGCCTTGATATAAATCTGGAGCGGCTTGGCGATCTCCTTGGCTTAGGCGATGGCGGTGTTGATGAAGTTGCCGGCAAGAATCATGCATTCCTTGTCCGAAGGAGGCGAGCGGGTTAAACCCATAGGCACTGAAAATTCCGACAATGATTGCATGAGTTCAAAAGTTCTAAGTATCCAGACTACAGAACTACAAGGTAGAGGACACTTACTGAAGATGCTGGCCTTAGCCTGCCAGACGACGTCCGCCAAGGATTCCTTCTCTTTTTGGAGGAGCTTAAACGCCTCGCTATCGCGAAGGTTTTGATCATCGGCAGCTTGCTTCTGATCCTTTAGGATCGCAAGCTCCTCCTTCAAGTGATTGATCTCAGCGGAGGCGGAGTCCTGCAGGGCTTTCATGGAATCCTCGTGCATCTTTAGCATTTCTTCCCTCTCCTTCTTAAGGATCTTGTTCTCGTTGTCCAGCTGCTGAATGTGCTTGGACTACTAGACAATATCCTTGGCCTTGGCGACATGCTCTGCAAGTCGGAGAAAACAAAGTACACCGTGAGTACTCGAAGAAGGAAGGCACCAAAGTAAGACGGAAATGCGCAAAAAGAAAACAGACTCTTGTTTTTGATGATCTGTTCCTTCAAGATGGCGGTTTTACCCTTTTCAGCTTCAAGGTCCGCGCGCATCTTCTGGTACTTTTCATTGGACATGCCCCTCCGAGCATTCTCGTTCTGTGGAAACAAATACAAAGTCAAGTAGTTGTTTAGTCTACTTGGAGCCCCTAGCCGGAGATTTTCCATCTAGGCGCTCGGGGGCTACAGTGAAAGATTTTAACTTAGCAATATGCTTAGCTTTTCTTTAAGCATCTAGTCGGAGCTAGTTCAGTTCTCAACTAGAAGCTTGGGGGCTACAGTATAAAGTTTTAACTTGGAAAAAGCTTAGCTTTTCTTTAAGTATTTAGTCGGAACTAATTCAGTTACAACTAGAGGCTTGGGGGCTACGACATTTGAATTTATGAACATTGTGTATGCTACTCTTAAAGCATCTAGTCGGAATAATTCATTCCATCTAAATGCTTGGGGGCTACAGTGAGAGTTTTTTCTAACTTAGTCACTCTTAGAGCATATAGATGCAAAACCAATGGTTTTCCGTCTACATCCTCGGGGGATACAGTGGGATACTCATATGAAATGCAAAAGGTAAAGTAAAAATTACAAGTGCGATGATCTTGAGGTTGGTAGCGCTTTCGGCCAGCAGCTTGCCAAAGGCAACGCTGTTTCGGCGCAAGATGTCTGCTTGCCGGAGTAGCTCCTCAAGACCGCACGTCGGAGATGACGGCACTCCTCCAGGAACCATAGTGGTGTTACTCGGCATGAGCGCCGGGTAAACAATCTTCGGGAACTTGAAGGGTTTCTGGGGAGCAGAGGCGCCGCCTTCGGCAGAGGTACCAGCTCCCATCACCGCATTGCCGCTATCGATGGCATCCTTAGCCGGAGCTTCAGCCATTTGAAGAGCAGCACTCTCCTGCGTTGCCTACTCGCCGACAACAGCAAGCTCGGTTGAAGCGCCAGAGTCCACTTCCATGGCAGAAGGGCCTGGTGCCTCCTGGACTATGGAGCTTGTCGGAGCAGAGGAGGGCTTAACGGCAGGAGTGGCAGGGGCGAGGGCGGGAGAGGAGTCGCGATGCAGCATATCTTTGATATTTCTAGAAGCCCCAAGAGTCTTGGAGGACTTCTTGAGGCTGGTTGTGGCTTTCTTCCTGAAACGTGCAAAATGCATAAGTACAGGAATAAGACAGATAAACGAGACAATGTCGGAGAGTGAGAAGCTTACACTAGGGGGCGCTTTAGCAAACATCCTGGTGGCTTTCTTCTTTTCCGCCTCCAGGGCGGCAGTACTCTTTTTGGAGGCTCCACCCTCCGTCTTCTTTTTCTTGCCTCCGTCGGCAGCGTCAGAGGTGGAGCTCTTCCGCTTTCGCGCCAACGGGACATCGTCGTCGGACACGACCGTGACTTCCTTCATCTTTGGATCATAGATTTGGGCAGCCAGGTTGCCCTCCTCTAGATCGCTAAGCTTTTAAGTGAGAAATCATTGTGTTAGACAAGATGGTATTAGCAAGACGAAAAAACTGGAGCAATGTCATACACAAAAAATAAATGTCTACCTTTGGGCACTTTCTGTCTATGAACATGTCGTAGGTGAGGGTGAAGCCACGCTTCTTATCCTTCACCTTGACAATGTCCTTGAGGCGGAACTTGACGGAGTCGCTCGAGAAGTTGTCCTCGGAGATTCAGAGGGAATCCCTTCGGTCGCTGGTGTACTCGTGCATATACTTCGTGCGGTGCTGCAGAGGTTGGATCCGCCTGATGAACCAGCACATGGCTAGGTCCAAGCCGGTTAGACCCGTCTCTACGAACCACTCGATCCGCCTTATTGCGCGAGAAGCGTCGAGGTCGGAGGGAAGGGAGGCGTGGGACCGCCATGTGGAGACTTCGGTGGCGGCTCTGTCCACAAAGTCCGGGTACGTTACTTCTCGGCCCGCCAAAGGAATGTCGGGGCCGTAGAAGTACGTCTGCTGCCAATTTTTGCATGACTCGTGGCCGACGATGTCGGGGAACCGCCGGCCAAGACAGATCTTGAAGCTTATGGTGCCGCAGTTTCTAAGCTCCTCCTTACTGTGTCCAGCTTCACGTTTGACGGTGAAAAAGTACACAAACAAATCTAACCTAGGCCTAATCCCCAGGTAACCCTCACAAAGTGTCGCGAAGTTGCTAAGCACTAAGATACTATTGGGAGAGAGGTTGTGGGGTTGGACCTTGAAGTGATTCAAGACGGACAGGAAGAAGTGGGAGATGGGCAGAGAAACGCCGCGTACCAATTGCGCCTTGAGGTATACTTTCTCCCCGGCTTGGGGAGAGGGGGTCACCTCGCCGGCCGGCGCCGCCCGCCAGGTGAGCCCCTCCGTCGCAGGGAGGTAACCCTCAGCGACCATCTCTTGGATGTCGTGGCCGGTGATGTCCGAGCCGCGCCAGTCGCGTTTGTGCAAGTCTGGCTCCTCTTCCAGGGGCTCCAGCACCGCCAGGTTATGGTTGCCGCTGGTGGTTTCTATCACCGCTGATGCAGGGATGACCAGGCCCTCTGGGGGCACGACGATGGAGCTCGCCGGCTTTGCCGCGGCTTCGCTCGACGCCACCATTGACGGGGATGAGCTGCTGCTAGCCATGGAGGAGGGAGAGGACGCGACTGGTGCAGAGAGAGAGGCTAGGGTTTCTCGAGGTTTTCGCGGAGAGCTCGAGGAGGCACGCGACTGGAGGAAGAAGACGATGACGTGAGGGAATGGGGTGAAAAAGTGGCAAGTGTCCCACGGTCGCTATTTATCTTACCCTGCGTCAAGATTCGTGCAGCTAATCGGACGGTTGCCGCGTAGACGACGTGTTCGTGAACGTGTGCGGTAATTTCGCCACGTCTCCAACCGTCTCCGCCAACGGTTCGTATCGCTTGCGCGGGAAAATCGGATATGATTACGTTCTCTGCATGTGTGAGTTACGAGGCGTCGCTGACCTACAGCCTACGTCGCCTTAACTGACATGGTAGATGAGCCGTCCCATCGAAGATTCCGGCATGGACGGATTTAATCCGACAACGGGAGCGTACGATGGAAGATTCAGCATTTCTCCGACTTACTCATGGAAGACGGAGAAACCTTTGCAGGGTTCTTTGGGAGGACTACAAGATATTGCTTGACGATTTGCCGACATCCATCTAGACGGAGCATTTCATGGGAAGAGGCAAGACGGTGCAAGATCTCGGAGTTCTCCGGGGGCTACTGTTGGGGATATGCTATATGGGTATCCTCATAGCATGTCTCTTATCCGACTAACCCGCGTGGCCCATAGTCGGTAGCATGGCCTATGGCCTGCTGGGCGGCCCAGTTAGGTGGATCCAGAAGGGAGGCCCATGCCGGATAAAGGAAGGCTACAGTGGAGTCACCAGCGTACCCGGATCCTTGGAGTGCAAGATACACAAGACTAGTAATAGACGGTGTAGAACTCTGTAACCTGTCCGGCTAGGACTTTTCCCTGTAACCCTAGGACCTTGCGACTATATAAGTCGGGCCTATGGGAGCCTTTAGGGCACAATCTCAGACGATAACTTAGACTTTCTAGTCACCTCGCACAGCGAACCTAATCTCTGTAACTCGGCGTATTGCCATTATAGTGATTTATAGTAGGAGTAGGATTCCGCCACCGTTGTGGGATCTGAACCTGGGTAAGCTGTGTTACCTCGTACCCGTCAACCGTCCGCCTTACCCCACGTCTCTAAACACGCACTGTGAGGACCCCTCCATGGCGTACTCGTCGGCAATACCATGATAGCAGGGCCAAGTGATACTGCTGGATATCCATCAAGGAGAATGTGGCCATCATGTTTCATCTAGAGCGTTGGTTGCTAAGGCGTTCTGACATGGGTTTTATTGTCCAAGTGCATGTCGTGGTATTTCCGGCGAGTACGCCATGGAGGGGTCCTCATAGTGCATGTTTAGAGATGTGGGGTAAGGCGGACGGTTGACGGGTACGAGGTAACACAGCTTACCCAGGTTCAGATCCCACGACGGTGGCGGAATCCTAATCCTGCTATAAATAACTATAATGGCAATACGCCGAGTTACAGGGATCGGTTCATTGTGCGAGGTACGATTTAGTTGGGGCCCTAAAGGCTCCCATAGGTCTGGCTTATATAGTCGCTAGGTCCTAGGATTACAGGGAAAGTCCTAGCCAGAGAGGTTACAGAGTCCTACACTGCATACAACTAGTCTAGCGTGTCTTGCACTCCAAGGGTCCGGGTACGTCGGTGACTCCTCCGTAGCCTTCCTTAATCTGGCATGGGCCTCCCTTCTGGATCCATTTTACTGGGCCACCCAGCAGGCCATGGGCCTTGCTACCAACTGTGGGCCACCCGGGTTATCTGGATAGGAGACATGCTATGAGGATACCCATATAGCATATCCCCAACAGTAGCCCCCGGAGAACTTTAAGATCTTGTGCCGTCTTGCCTCTTTAGGTTAAATGCTCCGTCTATGTGAATTTTGGCAAATCGTCAAGCAATATCTTGTAGTCCTCCCAAGAACCCTGCAATGTTCTCCATCTTCAACTTGTAAGTCAGAGAAATGCTGAATCTTCCACCGTACTCTCTCGTAGCCGGACTGGATCCGTCCATGCCGGAATCTTCCGATGGGATGGTTCATCTGCCCGTGTCAGCTAGAGCAACGTAGACCATAGGTCAGCGATGCCTCGTAACTCACACATGCAGAGAACACAATCATGTCTGTTTTCCCGCGCGAAGGATACGAACCGTTGGCGGTGGTGGTCGGGAACGTGGTGAAACTTCCGCGCACGCGCACACACGCACTGTCCGTGTAGCAACCATTCGATCACTTTGCACGAATCTTGATGCTAGGGGTTATAAATTTCAATCGTGGTGGATTTTTATCTTTTCACCTCATTCCTCCCCTGTGTCATCGTCTTCCTCCTGTGAGCACTTCCTCGAGCTCTCCGCGTGCATGCGAAAAACCCTAGCTTTTCCCAATCTTCCAGTCATCTTCCCTTTCACTCTAATGGCTAGAAGCAGCTCTACCCCGTCGATGGTGGCAATGAACGAGAGCGCGGCTAAGCCGGCAAGCTCCGTCCACGTGCCTCCAGAGTTCGTGGTGGTGCCGCGGTCTGCGGCGGTGGAAACCACCGGCGATGACCATATTCCAGCGGGGTTGGAGCCGCTCGAGGAGGAGGGTGACTCCCACAAGGGAGATTCGCGCGGCTCTGATATCACTGATGGTGACATCAAAGAGCTGCTCGCTGAAGGTTACCTTCCCGTGACGGAGGGGCTCATCTGGCGGGCGGCACCGGCCGTCGAGGTCACTTCTTCTCCCCAAGCTGGAGAGAAGGTGTACCTAAAAGCGCAACTGGTACGCAGCGTCTCCTTCTCGATCTCCGACTTCTTCCTTGCTCTCCTCAAGCATTAACGGGTTCAACCTCAGAATCTCTCCCCCAATTGCATCCTAGCACTCATCAACTATGTAGCGCTTTGCGAGGGCTACCTAGGGATTAAGCCTAGGTTAGATCTGTTTATCTACCTTTTCAATGTCAAGAGGGAAGCCGGTGCTAGCAAGGACGAGCTTAGAAATTGCGGAACGATTAGCTTCAAGATCTGGCCTAGCCGGCGGTTCCCCGACATCGTCGGTCACGAGTCCTACAAGAACTGGCAGCGGACGTACTTCTACGGCCCAGATATCCCTCTGGCCAGCCAAGAAGCAATGTACCCAGACTTCGTCGATGGGGCCGCCGCTGAAGCCCCGACATGGAGATCCCAGGCCACCCTTCCCTCCGACAACGACGCTTCCCACGCCATAAGGTGGATAGAGTGGTTTGTATAGACGGGTCTGACCGGGTTGGACCTAGCCATGTGCTGGTTCGTCAGGCGGATCCAGCCTCTGCAGCACCGCACGAAGCTGATGCACAAGTACACCAAGGAAATGAAGGATTGCCTCTGCATCTCCGAGGACAACTTCTCGAGTGAATCCATCAAGCTCCGCCTCAAGGACATCTTCAAGTTGAAGGACAGGAAGTGTGGCTTCACCATCACCTATGACATGTTCGTAGAGGGCAAGTGCCCAGAGGTACCTGTTTATTTTCCGTGTATGACATATACTCCAGTTCTTCCGTCTTGCCATTATCATCTCATCTAACACTTTGGGATTTCACTTAACAGCTCAAAAGTCTATAGGAGGACAGCATGCCTGTCCAAATCTATGACTCCAAGATGAAGGAAGTCATCGTCGTGTCCGACGACGATGTCCCGTTGGCGCGTAAGCGGAAGAGCTCCACCTCTGACGCTGCCGACGGAGGCAAGAAGAAGAAAGCGGAGGGTGGAGCCTCCAAGAAGTCCACTGCCGCCCTGGAGGCGGAGAAAAGAAATATTACCGACATCCCTTTCACCAAGGCACCCATCGTTGTGTAAGCTTTTTATCCTCCGACATTGTCTCTTGCTTGTATTATTCTTGTACTTATACCTTTGCATGTTTTAGGAAGAAGGCCAGTTTAAGTTTGAAGAAGTCCTCCAAAACATTGGGGGCTTCTAAAAATATCAAGGATATGTTGCACCAAGCATCTCCCGCCATCGCCCCTACCACTCCCAGCGTCCAGCCTGCTGCTGCACCGACAAGCTCTCCAGCTAAGGTAGCATTTGGCCCCTCCGCCATGGAGGTGGATCCAGGTGTCATTGCGGATCTTGTCCTTGTCGACGAGCAGGCGACACAAGAAAGTACTGCATCCAAGATGGATGAAGCTCCGGCTAAGGATGCCATCGGTAGCAATAAGGCGATGGTGGTAGGTGGAACGTCTATCGAAGGCGGCGCCACTGCACCCAGGACATCAATAGAGCTCCCAAAGATTGTCTACCCGTCGCTTACTATAGGGGTTCGTAGCATGGAAAACAAAATTTTCTACCGCATGCATACAAACAAGCCAAGATCTATCTACTAGATTAAAGCAATGATTCAATTGGAGTACTCACCCTCGAAGATTCCAAAGCAGTTAACGAGAGCAGATTCTCGTGGGTGATGTAGTCATACACTTTCCGATCTCAAGATCGCGTAGACGATCCTTCCGGCGCTGCATTCCGGCAGCGCTTGCGCAGTCGGTCACACGTTCTGTACTCGATGAAGACCTTCCTCTCCCTTGTTCCAGCAGGCAGCGGAGGTTGTAGTTCTCCCCTCGCGATTCCGGCACCACGAAGGCATGGTGTCGGAAGTAGAGGGAAGATCCCACAGGGCTTCGCCTAAGCTGGTGCGAGTTATGGTGGATCTAGGGTTTCCGACAATCTAGGTTTAGAAGGCCAGAGAGGAGGAGGTGTCGGCGGCTAGGGCAACGGAGATGGGCCAGCGGTGGCGGCGCACGGGTGGGGAGGGCTGGTGTTGTGTGCTTTGGGGGCAGCCCTCCCCCTCTATTTATGAGAGGGATGGCAGCTTGGGAGAGGGGAGTTTGAATCCATACCCAAACCCAAGTTGGATAGAAGGAAGGATTCTTTCCTTCTTCCACTATGAAACTATTGTTCCAGTTTGACTTTTCAAACCTCCCTTTTGACTTTCAATTTAGAGCTTTATTTCTCTCTCGCAAATGCCCAACCAAAGTGACCTAGGACATGATCCAATCATTCCACTTACCCATAACACATTCATGGACCATTCCCCTTCCGGTCTGGTGAATCGGACTTTCCTTATATGAATCTCATTCTCTGGACCATTCCGGATCTCCTAGTGATATCCCGAATCCCATCCGAGACTGCGAACAACATTCGGTTTCCCTACTTACATTCCATATCTACTAAACAACATCGAATCCTTAAGTGTGTCTCCCTACGATTCGTGAATTATGCGGACATGACCGAGACACTTCTATGATCAATAACCAATAGAGGAATCTAGAAGTTCATATGGCTCCCACATATTTCAACGATTACTTTGCGATCGAATGAACCACTTACATACAATACCAATTTCCCTTTGTCTCACGATAGTTTACTTATCCGAGGTTTGATCGTCGGTATCTCTGCAGACCTAGTTCTACCTTGTTACCGATAAGTACTCTTTTCTCATTCCCGTGATATGTGATCCCTTGTGAGCCAGTCACATGCTTGCAAGCTAATTGGATGAGATTCCACCGAGAGGTCCTAGAGTATATCTATCCGTCATATGGATGGACAAATCCCACTCTTGATCCATGTGCATCAACACATACTTTCCGAACACTCAATGCCACCTTTATAGCCACCCAGTTACGGTGTGGTGTTTGATGTCATCAAAGTATCCTTCCGGTGATGGTGATTAACATGATCTCATGGTCGAAGGAATTAGGTTACTATGTATCAGAAATCTTATAGCAAACAAACTATTGAAATGACTTGATCTTTATGCTACGCTTATCTATAGGAGTATGTCCATCATACCATTCTCCTATTGATATGATCTTGTTGTTAATAACATCTCAACGTTCATGATCAAGGAGCCACGATCATCTATTAACCAACTAGCTAGTATTATAAAGAGGCTTTACCAGGGACTCTAATTTAGTTTACAAATCACAAAAGTATTAATGTTTCCAGTTAATACTATTATAGAATGAATGTAAACATTTATCATAAACACAAAGATATAATAATAACCACTTTTATTATTTCCTGTAGGGCATATCTCCAACACTTTATTCCGAGTAGCCCAACCCTGGCTCCTGGTGTAGCGCCAACTTCTCCGACTTGCGGCCTTGAGGAGCTTCTCAGGCAAGTGGATATCCTGCGAGGAAATAGCCTTTCCTTCAACAAGATATTTGTCGAGAGCGCCACCAACCTCAAGATCATCACACTTGTAAGTTTTATTTGCCTTTTGCGTTTCATATGAGTATCCCACTGTAGCCCCCATCTGAATGCTCTAAGAGTGACTAAGCTAGAAAACTTTGCACTGTATCCCCCAAGTATGTAGTTTGAACGAATTATTCCGACTAGATACTTTTAGAGTAGCATACGCAGTGTTTGTAAATTTCAATACTGTAGCCCCCAAGCTTCTAGTTGAAACTGAATTAGTTCCGACTAGATGCTTAAAGAAAGACTAAGAATTTGCCGAGTTAAAAACTCTCACTGTAGCCCCCAAGCCTCTAGGTGGATATTTATCCGGCTAGATGCTACAAGTAGACTAAGCAACTTTGAATTTATTTCTACAGAATGAGAATGCTCGGAGAGGCGTCGCCAAAGAGAAGTTCCATAAGATGCGCGCTGAGCTGGAAGCTGAAAAGGGTAAAACTGCCTTCTTGAAGGAACAAATCACCAAGAGCAAGAGTCTGTTTTTTCTTTCAATTTCGCAATCAACTTGGTTTTCTACCATCACTCTCCGACTACTCATTGTGTGCTGTTCTTTTTACGACTTGCAGAAACCATCGCCAAGGACAAGGATATTATCGAGAAATCCAAACACATTGAGTTGTTGGATAGCGAAAACAAAATCCTTAAGCAGGAGAGGGCTGATACCTTGAAGATGCACGAGGAATCCATGAAGGAATTGCAGGAGTCCGCCAACACGGAGATGAACCACCTAAAGGAGGAAATTGTGATCCTCAAGGAGCAGAAGAAAGCTGCCGATGAGCAGAATCAGGGCAACCTTCAGGCTTACAAGGTTCTCCGACAAGAGCAGGACTCCATGGTTGAGACACTCCAGCAAGCGGAGGCGAGCATCTTTGGTAAGCGGTCTCCGTCTTGTGCTTCTATAAGCCAGGTACTCCGAAATTTTTGTGTTATTGAACTCATGTGCTCCTTTGTTTTTCGGAAATGCAACTCCTATTGGTTTGACCAAGTCGCCTCCACCGTCAAAGGAATGCATGGTTCTCACCGACAACTTCATCAGCACTTCCGTCAAGCAAGCCAAGGAGATCGCCAAGGCCCTCAACATCAACATCAAGGTGGTGGACTCCATGATGAAGTACTTGGAGATTCTGCGCCAAGCCCCCGAGCGTATCGTAAGATGGAAAGCTTTGTGTACCCGGGCTGGTGCAAGAATGTTGCTGGCAATGGTCAAGGCCCATTACGAGAACACCGACATCGACACAGTAACCTCAAGTATTCTCGACGTAGACGATGAGGGCCAAAAGATTGACCACAAGGCTATCTGGACATCGCTTGCGGGTTTTGACACCAGGGTTGCCGAGTTGGTTGATCACAACGTCTTCATTCCCCTTGAGGTCATTGACGGCGACCACCAAAGCTCCTCTGAGTCCCTTAAAACCACCGACTTTGAAGAGGATGGCTCTCCTGCTGCCGACGATACTACATCAAAGTCTCCCGCGCCAGAGGAATAAAAACACTTATTTGTTTCCTCTGGATTGGTGTATGCGGAAAAACTATTGTCGGCAGGCACATCGACCATGGCCTCAGTCTTCGACCGTCGGAGTTCTTCACTGAAGTTCTCCAACATTATGGTGTGCAACTTCACAATCTTCCTCCCAAATCTTTGCTTGAGCTTAGCGCTCATGCAGCTCTTAGTGAGGGATTTCTCGGTATTAGACCGAGTCTTACTCTTTTCCGGTACTACTATGGTATACGGAAGAACTCCATTTGTGTTGGTGTTCCTTATATCATCGGCCCTCTTAGCTTAGTCCTTAGGAGAAACCGAGTGAAAGAACATGTGGGCCCCCATGTGTGGTTTTGGTAATTAATGACAATATCTATGGACTAATGCTTGTATCAAGTTGTACATGTAGGAATTGTCCATAGGCAATGCTTGAACCATATGTTGGCTTCAAGGTTTGGAGAAGAAGAAAGTGAAGAGGATCAAGTGTTTACTAAGGTGTTCAAAGAGTGATCCACAGATTGGTCATGTGAGAGTTAAAACTATGAAGATCTCATGCTTAAAGCTTGCCAACCTCGGTGACCATGGATTGATGAAGACAAGGTCAAAGTAAAGGTTTCTCCATGTTGTATGGGGGAGTTACTTGCAAGTCTTCATCAAGCAAGTGCGTACAAGAGCAATCAAAAAAGCTGTTCCATCTTGAGAAGGAAAAGACCGTCTACATCATAATCAAGTGGAATATGCGCAAGGCAAAGGTATGATCTTGATAGGGTTTCTTTCTTACCGGTCTCAGGATGTTAGTTGGGGAGACCGGTTTATAGGATAGATAACCGTACTATCAAGAGGGGCTCTCAAGTGAGTAACTCGATCATATCGTTCAAAGAGAGCTCAAACCTTTGCATACTTTGCATCATCCTTTCTTGGTTGTTATTTGGATCTTATCCATGTGAGGTTCTAGAGCTTGTGGTAATATTCATAACAAGCTATAGTCCATCAAAAACGGATTTCCCTTTTATATCATATTGTGTTTTTTATCTTTGAGGTTTTCCGATTTCTCACCAAGAGAGGTATCTCGCTTTATAATACATGAAATGTTCTCTCTTGGTGGTATCCAATATTTTCAATTTTTGTTGGGTACCTCTTGTTGTCCTCTTTCCAACAAAATTGGTTTCGGGTCAATCGGAGTTTACAAACTCTAGATATCGCCATTTGAAGTTTGCCTCTTTTTTGGTCCAGATCGGAGTCTCCGGTCTGCGTGGACCGGAGTCTCCGGTGTGGTCCGGAGTTTCCGGAACTGTTTCCGGTGGTGACTTCAGAATCAAGGCCGGGACATACTATATGGGGGTCCGGAGCCAGGTCCGGAGGCTACCCCGGAGTCTTCGTTGTTGGCTCAGTCCGGAGTCTCCGGTGTTGGAAGACCGGAGTCTCCGGTCTTGTTGGGTCATGGATGGCCCAGGTCATTTAGATTCGCTGTCCGGAGGCTGGTCTGGAGATTGGCCGAAATATCCGGTATAGACCGGAGTCTCCGGTGTAGACCGGAGTCTTCGGTCTGACTTTTCCCCAACGGGCAGAAAACGGTCAGAAATCTGTGGGCCTATAAAAAGGTGCCCTTCTTCCCCAATGTCCTTGCTCGAGTTTCACAGGCTTTATCCTCCATTCTTGACCCTCTTGAGCTTGCTCCCCCTTCAATCCCTCCCTTGATTCTTGCATATACTTTAGGGATTTGAAAGAGGAGATCTAGATCCACAAACTCACCAATCCATCTCTCCTCTAAGTGAGGGGAACATCTTGGGATCTAGATCTTGGAGTCTTTTGTGGATTTCCTCCATTGTTCTTCCTCTCTTATTCCCCCACAAGCTTTTGTAGCTTTGGTGGAATTTGGGAGAGAAGGATCTGAGCACTACTTGTGTTCTTGCCATTGCATTTGGTGCATCGGTTTGAGTTCTCCCCTAGACGGTTTGTTGGTGTTGCAGGTTGTGGCCTTGGTGGCATTGTGGCCTTGGTGGCGTTTGTTGGGAGCCTCCAATTAAGTTGTGGAGAAGTGCCCCAACCTTGTGAGAGGTTCCGGTTGTTGAAGCGTGGATCGATCCCATTGGGGTGAGATTCACCGGAGAATAAGGGAGGCCTTTTGTGGCGTTGGTGGTTTGATACCACCCCCTCTCCAAACGAGACTACTCCATGTTGGAAGGAACTCGGTAAAATATCATTGTCCCCTCGTGCCTCGGTTATCTCTATACCCGAGCTCTTTACTTATGCACTTTACATTGTGATAGCCTTCGTGCTTGAAGTAATACATATCTTGCTATCACTTTGTTGCTTGTATTGCTTAGCATAAGTTGTTGGTGAACATAGGTGAACCTTAGTTGTTCTAGGTTATGCTTATCAAAGTAAACACTAGTTTTATTCTGCCTTTGTTGATCCACTCTAGGAAAAGTTTTAATCGCCTATTCACCCCCCCTCTAGGCGACATTTGTATCCTTTCACCGAGTTTATCCTAGGATTAACGCTAGTGAATCCGTAAAAATATGGGTCGGAACCATTTTTTTATCATAAGGATATTCCGGCTCCGAACAAAGCAGAAGGTCTTCCGGCCTTGAATCGTGGGACGTAGAAGTGTCAGAATTGCCGAAGACTTAGTCCTCGCCAAGAGGCGGATCGAGTTTTTGATGAAGCACAAAGGGCTCAACGGATCCAACTTGATCCACTACTGGCTGGATCGCCGGATTTAGCCACTGCAGTATCACAGAGACCGCTTGATGCACACGGTCACCATAGACTGAAAAGACAGCCTGAGGGTCAGTCCAAATCGCATTCCTGTGAAGGACTACAAGACCCAGATGAATTTTTTTATCAAGGAGATAGTTTAAAGGAGGCTCCCCAAAGTCTCCATGAAAATGTTCACTGCCGACCGTCCTCTGACTCCGGTAAATATTTCGACTTTGTTTTTAAGTTTTGCCCTTTTCTGTCTTTTCCTTCAACTCTATTTTTACTGATGTACTTAAAATTATCAGCTCGAGAACCTCCCTGAGTCTGACTTGGTCCTCTTGAGGGCTTTATTTTAGACGATTCCGAGGCGATGGAGGATGACGAGGTGCACAAAATTCCTGCCTCCGCCTCCAAGAAGCGCAAGGCCAAAGAATCTGTTGTTACCGCTAGCACACAAGTATTTCTAGTGGTTAAAATGTAATCACCTTATAATATTTTAGTACTTTATACAATGTTTCTTTCCAAAGCACACCCGACATTCACTATTGTGTAT
This sequence comes from Avena sativa, assembly GCA_916181665.1. Taxonomy (NCBI): domain Eukaryota; kingdom Viridiplantae; phylum Streptophyta; class Magnoliopsida; order Poales; family Poaceae; genus Avena; species Avena sativa. The sequence goes on from OV702284.1 coordinate 31,325,722, forward strand.
TTTAGAGCTAAATTAGTTTTGAAGAGCAAGCTTAAGTTGGAAGGCAAGCCAGCCAAGCAACTACACCAGCAGAAGCTTGCATTATCTCCAGCTATGCCTCCTCCAACTCCCAGCAGTACTCATACCTCAACACCGGAGGTTACTGACTATCCTAGTGCCAGTTCCATCATCCCTGATGCAACCTCGCAAGCCCTGGTTACCATTGGTAGCCAAGCAACTGACAAGGGTGAACCCGTCAAGGGTAATGATCCCATGGTAACGTCGCCAGGGAAGGTTGATAAAATGGACGGCTCTGCCACCTCCAGCCTAAAGCAGAAGAAGAAGGAGGAGATCCTCAAGCTGGCGCAACCCAGTCTCGAGAAGCAAGTCCTTACTCTAAAGGAAGCGAGCCAGGATATGGAGGATGTCAAGCTAGTGAGCCTCCTGGACCAAAATTTTCGTCCGGGATGCCAAGATTGAGTCTGGCGAGCTTCCATCAGCAAGCGTTTCTCCCCTCTCCCTTGCCTAGAAAGTGTTCTATAACACGAAACTCGGATTTGAAAAGCTGCACTTGGAGCACATTGTAAGTTTTACGATTCTTGTTTATAGTATTTATTATCATATCCTCTAGACACCAAGCATGAAGTCGGATAAAGATTGTAGTATAAGATCCAAGTTGATCCTTATAGGATGCAAAAGAACGATATAGTGTAACCCCCAAGGCTCGTACTGTATTTTGACTTAGTTGAAGGTGCAGCCCGAGTCTTAGTAGCCGTCTGACGGTATTCTGTCTTTAACTTACAGAAATTTGCATATTACAACCAGGACTTGCTCAAGAACATTTGCAATAAGCGTAAGGAGATTAAGGCCTTGCGTCTTGAGAATTCCAAGCTGCAGGTTGAGAAGGATGAGGCGGAGGGTAATCTTTTCCGACCTTTTCCCTTAGTGATTGTCATAGTCAAACTGTTTAGCCGACTAATATTTTTCCCTTTGCAGAATTGCTAAATCAATCCAGCAAGATGGTGGAAGAGGCCGAAAACTTCAAGGTCTTACAATTGGAAAATGTTGAACTCCGGGACGAGCTTGAAAAGCTTAAAACTGAATCGGAGAAATCCGTGAACTCTGACCTGGAGTCAAGCAATATAGCGACTGAGAGGCTCGAGAAGCTGTTGGACCTCCGCAATAAACAACTTGATGATTTGAGGAAGGATTTCAACAGCTAGAGGGATCTAGCCCAAGCCATAGAAGCAGAACTAAAGACTCTCCGGGAGGAGCATTCTCAGTGGAACCACTATGTGCTAGGTAATATTTCCGACTTTACTCTTCCTTTGATTTTCGACTTTCTTTTAGTCATATTTTGATTTTTGGTTCTTTCCCAGATCCTCTACATCTTTACAACTCTTCTTCCTATGAACCTCGTCTCGAGTGCATTAAACTTGGAGGATATGTTATTTTCGACTTCCGCCAGACTCTTGAAGAGGCTAGCAAGTCGATCAGACTTTCTGATTTCAACAATATGACAGTGCTTGAGGTGAGGAACAGAGAGAAGGAGATTCCAAAGCTCATCGAGTATTGGAAGATTTCCTATGCTTGGACTGCTGCACAGACTGCCCTCACTATGGTGATGAGCCACCACAATGATATTGAAATCTGGCACGTCACCAAGGGCATCACCGACGAGAACGATGAGGGTAACCTGCAAGACATCAAGGCCATCCAAGAATCTTGCATGGGTTATGCTTGTAGTGTGACGAAGATGACAAATTACACAACACCATTATTCCTATACATCGCTATGCCTCCTTCGCCCCAGGAGCCGGAAGATAGAATCGTTGAAGAAGCTTCCGAATCTCATGAGCAAGGTGGCGACGATGTCGACTCCAACGCTCCAAGGTCTCCACCACCACTGCCTGAATCTGCAGCATAAAATACTCGATGCATTACCCTAAATTTTTCATTTGGTCTGTAATGATGGGAACAATATTTTGTTTTAAATAACTGATGCTTTAGTACTTACCAGTTGTTGTATTTTGATTTGTGTGCTCGAAAGTGTCTTAAGCACTGCGCATTTATACTTTTCATTTTATCTGGCTTTCTGCCTCGTCCCTTTTATAATCCAACTTTAAGCACAGAAACTCTACCGAGTCAACGGAGCGCAATTGCTAAACTAGTTTAAACTCGGAAATAGAGGTGGCCTCTAGTACCAATGATTCATTACTCGGAATATGCCCGTGCCTGAGGAATCAGATAAAAAACCAAAGTATAAACACAAAATTAGGTTTACACCCTAAGGTAACATTTTTTTATAGATATTCAAAAATCATAACCATAATGAACATGAGCATAAAGTACTTTCAAGCATCCTAGGATTTTTGAAAATGACATGCTCTTTTGGAAATAAGATGGTGATGTCTATGCACTTCTATTCTTGTAGACAGTTGTTGGGCCTCCAAGTGTAGAGGTTTGTAGAACAGGAGTAAGTTTCCCTTAAGTGGATTACCCAAGGTTTATAGAACTCAGGGAGGAAGTGGTCAAAGGTATCCCTCTCAAGCAACCCTGCAATCAAGATACAAGAAGTCTCTTGTGTCCCCAACACACCCAATACACTTATCAGGTGTATAGGTGCAGTAGTTCGGCGAACAGATAGTGAAATACAAGTGGTATGGATGATTATAAGACAATAGTGCCAGAAAAGAGCTTGACGACATGGAAGAGACTAGAAGCAAGCAAACATGCAACAGATCTAGATGCAAGCGGTGTTTCAATGCTTAGAAACAAGACCTAGGGATCATACTTTCACCAGTGAACACTCTCAATAAATATATTCTCCTCATGATACTACCCTGAACTACTCTCTGGTTGGACACTCTAATCCATGGTAGGGCTATAACAACACACCTCAAAGTCCGCCTTCCCCATATAGATAACCCCACACTATCACCTTGAGCGCTAGATGGTTCCAACAAACACCAAAATTTCATAAAGACATCCAACTCCAAATATACTCATGATAAATATTTATGAACTCTAGCCTAACACTTGAGTATTTATGAACTCTAGCCTAAGTGCCACCACAGTGTGCACGCTGTCACTTTCACACACGTGGGTAGAGACAGAGATCTATTAAAGCACTTGAGTAGCAGAGTAGATCTACTTGATTACAAAGCTCATGATCACAATATGATCATGCATAGAGAGATATGAACACATAGCTACCGGTAGAGCCCTTAGCCTTGAGGAAGAACTACTCCCTCCTCATCATGGGAATCAGCAACAGCGATGGAGACGGTGGTGGAGATTGATGGAGATGGCTCCGGGGGCACTTTCCCGTCCCGGCAGGGTGCCGTAACAGAGACTTCTGTCCCCCGAATCTCCCCTTCGGTGGCGGCGGCGTTGTGGAACTTTTCGTGGATGTATGATGGATTCTTTAGGGTTTCTACATCGGAGGCTTCTTATAGGCGAAGAGGGCAAGGCCGGTGGAGGCCCAGGGGGCACACACCCCCTAGTGGCGCGGCCAGGGTGGGCCCATGCCACCCTAGGGTGTGGCCACCCTGGTGCCCTACTCTGTCTTTGCTTCGCGTTTTCGTATTGCTCCAGGAAAAATAGTAAGTTTGGCTTTTGTCCCGTCTAATCCGAGAATATTCATGTTTTAGCTTTTCTGAAACCAAAAACAGCAGAAAATAGGCAACTGGCACTACGACATCTTGTCAATAGGTTAGTTCTAGAAAGCGTATAAAAATACCTCAAAGTGTAGACAAATCATAAGACAAATGATACTAAACAAACATGGAGCATCAAAAATTATAGATACGTTTATGACGTATCAAGCATCCCCAAGCTTAACTCCTGCTCATCCTCGAGTAGGTAAGTGATAAAAATAATAATTTTTGAGGTGACATGCACCATCACAATCAAGATCAAACCATTTGCAAGCATTGAAAGCTGGGATCAAAGTACTCTAAACAAGAGCATGGAAGATGAAGTTCTAACAATAAGACATAGTAACTATGCTGCAACATGAAAGGATACAAACAAAGATTCATGAATAACAATGCATTTAAAGACGTTTGTTTGTTTCACATATAGAAAACATAGCATAGTGGCATTCAGCTTGTCCCTCATGGAGTAGCAAAACATAAATGCATAGGACACCTTCAAAGTTCATAAGGGTGACTAGATACAAATAGTTCAAGAGCAAGCAATATCAACAATATGAATCAATTAATATGTTTTGGGACAATGCACATAGAACTAAGAATGGAAACTATGCTCTCTTAATTTGTGCCTAAAGATAGAAGGTGGAGACTCAATATAAAAGTGGAAGAAAGGCCCTTCAAAAGGGAAGCAGGGATTTCAAGTTTCATAAAGAGCTTCCAAAAATTATGGTACTTGTTAGCTTCCATCTCTCATTGCCCCTATCATAAGCATCTTGAAGTGATTAAGGTTAAAGTGAACAAAATATGGAGTATATGCTTGACAAATTATAAGTTGGCAATCTCATGTCCTTAGAGTACGAGGGTCGCTCCTCATGCTACTCAACTTTAGTTACCGGTAAGTTCATGTCATAGTAAGTACATGTGTATGATAGAGAACCGCCAACGGGGTACCCCTTGCCCCATGATACAGGAGCTATCCCATATCAAAATGACAAGGCAAGCAGACAATGAGCATCTCAGCAATCTTCTTATTTACCATGGGAAAATGGTGCTTTTTTCTCTCTTTCCTCTTTTCTCATCTCTTTTTTTCTTTTTCTCAATCTCTTTTTTTCTATCTCTCTTTTTTTTTGTAAAAAGAATGCTTCATAGATTGCTCACTATGGTGATGCTGCAAGTTTCCACCATGATTAGGCATGGCTTAGGCTAGCGGCCCAGGCGTTTTTCTAACACATATACATAACTCCATGGACTTATAAGATCCCCTTTTATTTCACACCGACGACATCCATAAGCAAAAGAGCATGATATCAACTGGGTAGATATTTACAAGTGTTGAAAGCGTTTCTCGTGACAGCACGGTTATCCTAATTCCCAACGTATAAGTGCAAGCATATACAACATAGATGACACAATGGTTCAAGTTCATTATGGGCAAGAAAAATAAAGTGTGCCATCAAGTTTGTGAGAGCTTTAGTAACTAATTTTCACATAACAAAGTGAATTTTTAATTGGAAAGTAGATAAAACAAGAATATACTCGGAATGGTGTAACACACCATGCATAGGAATTTATAGTGTACTCTTTGGAATAACTTGGTTTCTTGGGAGTTGGATGCATGAGTAAATCTTACTCAATACAAGTGGAGGCTAGCAAAAGACTGGGAGCGACCAACTAAGAGAGCAATAATGTCCATAATCATGTAGAGCGAAAAAACATTACTAATCAAAGCATAAAGTGGTAACACAAGTCAAAAACTAAATGATCATAGAGGCTAAGGTGACTGGTTCATAGTCATAACATGGTGTGAGAATGTGCCAAGTCAACCCAAAGAAAGCATCAAAGGAGAATACCACAATACTATGCTTTTGTATGCTAAAACAACGCATGATTCCTTCAAAGCACATTAAGCAATCTCTATTATTTGGAACAAGTCATGCTACAGCAATAATCACTAAGCATAAGGTCAAAACAACATCTATCATGACATGATAGAGTCTAAGCCATAGTCAAAGCAAGCTCCCTTTTGTACCACCTAAGCATGAAACTTTCTACTCTTTTCCAGCAACAATTAACTTATTTGAAACAACTCACAAAGATAATAATCAACAAAGATTAGTGAGCTTGTCTCACAAATCCACAAAGAAGAACTAAAAAGTTATAAGCTGAAAGCACAAGAAAACTAAGGCTAAACATGGTGCTAGCAAAAGAGAACACTCACAAACCAATAAGAGTGAAAACTAGAGTGTTCTAAACAATGAAAACAGAGTGTCTCTCTCTCTCCAAAAGAAGTGTGCTAGGATCCAACCAACTTATTGTAGCAAACCAAGAAAAATAAAACTAAAAAAAAGACGCTCCAAAAACAACACAATAGTGCATTAAACAATAAAAATGAAGTGTCTAGAAAGACCTGAGATTTTTATTGATGAAGAAGGGGATGCCTTGGGCATCCCCAAGCTTTGACGCTTGTACCTCTTGAATATTTATTAGGGTGACATGGGGTGGCAATCCCCAAGCTTGAGATTTTGTCCATTCTTAATCTCATTACATCACTCTTCCCTTACACCTGAAAAATTTCCTTCATACAAAACTTCACATTATCTTCATTAGCAACATTAGTGCATTCAAAAGTAATAGACCTATGGGTTTAGTTTCAAAACATTAAAACTTTCATTAAATACACAAGATACTGTAGCAATTCCTTCAAAAAGTTTAATTTACCAAAGCGAACCCAAAAAGAAATCGATAGGAGACAAATGCAAATAATGGCAGAAATCTGTCAAAACAGATCAACAGGTAAAAAGCGATTTTTTCGAAGACCTTATGTTGCTCAAATCAAAAATTGTTGAACTAACGAAAGTTATCTAACAACCCAAGGGATTTATCAAGAAAATTACAGCTATATCCGACATACAGATATTTTTCATGAATCACAAAAATCTGTTTCGGGACAACAACTCCCCAAATCTTACTTCCCTCTCATTAGAGGTTATTCTTGGCACAAAAATCAAACAAAAAGGATAAGTAGAGGTTATTACAGAAGTAATAACTTCCAAGACTCAATAAAACTATTGGGTTATCTCCCAAGAAGTACTTTTCTTTAATGCCTTTAAGTTAGGCACAAGAAGCAAGAAGAATCAAGTATTTTCAAATGAAGAAGCATTAACATCAAATCTTGCTTTCAAAGGAGGAACAAAAAGCAACTTATCTCTCCTCATAGGGAAGTGTTCAATACCTTTCTTGAATGGAAAATGATATTTAATGGTGCCTTCTTTCATACCAATGATGGCACCAACTATTCTAAGAAAAGATCTTCCCAAAGTAATAGGACAAGAAGCATTGTATTCAACATCCAAAACATAGAAATCAACAGGGACATAAGCATTGTTAACCATGATGAGAACATCATTAATACTCCCCATGAGTTTCTTCTTAGCATTATCATTGAGTAGGACATCTAAATAACAACCTTCCAATGGTGGCAAATCAAGCATTTCATAAATCTTCCTAGGCATAATAGAGACACTAGAACCAAGATCACATGAAGCTTTGAGGTCAAAGTCATTCACTTGCATATTAATAATGGGTTCCCAACTATCTTCTACTTTCCTAGGAATAGAAGCTTTGTGTTTTAGCTTCTCTTCCTTAATTTTCACAAGAGCATCTGTAATGTGTTTGGTGAAAGCAACATGCATATCACTAGCATCAGGACTTCTAGCAAGCTTTTGCAAGAACATAATCACTTCAGAAATATTGCAACCATCAATATCAAAGTCAAACTTGGCATCACTAGTACTAGGATCAATAGGCTTAGGCATAGTAGGGGTAGGAATAGGGACTACTTGTGGTTTAGTGGTGATGGTGCACACACACTATTGTTTCTATTAATTTCAGCTTCCCTTTCCCACTTAGCATGAAGTTGAGCTAACAACCTAACATTTTCATCAATAGTAACTTGTATGGCATGAGCAGTAGAAAAGGTATTTTCCATAGTTTCAGGTTTAGCAGCCATTTTATTAATCAAAGAGGACTGAGCTTCAGACAAAGAGGATATATTTTTCTCAGCACTCAAAATTTATGACTATAAACTAGGAATTTCTCTATACAAATTCTCAAGCTGATGACTAATGTTTTTCAAGATAATAGATTGCTCCTCCATAGTTTTAGTGAAAATCTTATTTTGCTCATATTGCATTTCCATAAAATTCTTAGTGGATATCTCTACTTCTATAATACTTTCTTCACTAAGCATTCCAGATCTACCATGATAAGCATTTCCACTAGGAGGATAAGGCTTATAGTTACCATAAGTATTGTTGCCAAAATTGTTGTTTCTAATGAAGTTCACATCAACTTGCTCTTCTTGAGCAACCAAAGAGGCTAAGGGAACACTATTAGGATCTAAAGGAGCTTTCCCATTAACAAGCATAGCCATAATAACATCAATCTTTTCACTCAAAGAGGAAGTTTCCTCAACAGAATTTACCTTCTTACCATGTGGAGCCCTCTCAACATGCCATTCAGAGTAGTTAACCATCATATTATCAAGGAGCCTTGTTGCAGCACCCAAGGTGAGGCCCATGAAAGTACCTCCAGCAGCTGAATCCAATAGATTTCTTGAGGAGAAGTTCAAACCTGCATAAAAATTCTAGATAATCATCCAAGCAGTGAGTCCATGAGTAGGGCAATTTTTAACCAGAGATTTCATTCTTTCCCAAGCTGGAGCAACATGTTCAATATCAAGTTGTTTAAATTTCATAATATCACTTCTCATAGATATAATCTTAGCAAGAGGATAGTACTTTCCAATAAAAGCATCTTTGCACTTAGTCCAAGAATCAATACTATTTTTAGGCAAAGAAAGCAACCATTCTTTAGCTTTTCCCCTCAAGGAGAAAGGAAAAAGCTTGAGCTTAATAATATCTCCATCTATATCCTTATACTTTTGCATCTCACAAAGTTCAACAAAGCTATTAAGATGGGCATCAGGATCATCAGAACCAGCACCAGAAAATTGCTCTCTCATCACAAGATTCAACAAAGCAGGCTTAGTTTCATAAAAGGTAGCATCAGGAGCAGGTGGAGCAATAGGTGTGCTAAGGAAATCATTGTTGTTGGTGCTAGTGAATTCACACAACTTGGTGTTCTCAGCAGAGTTCATTTTGGCAAAGGCGGGCAAGCCAAAAAATAGCAGCAGCTAGAGCAGGAACTAAATTTTTTGTGTTTTGAATAAAGCAAGCAAACAAAACTAGACTATTTTTTTGGTTTTTCTTGAAAAGAGGCAAACAAAACCAAGCAAAAGAAATAAAGCAAACTAAAAACAAAGTAAAGAGAAAGGAAGTGAAGGACTCCCCTAGTGAATACGTCCTTGGCCTCCCCGGCAACCGCGCCAGAAAAGCTTGATGCAGCGCTGAGTTGATGTAGGAGTGCTTCGTTGGGTACCCCAAGAGAAAGGTGTGAAGCAACACAGCAGCAAGTTTTCCCTTAGTAAGAAACCGAGGTTATCAAACCAGTAGGAGGAAGGAAACATCACACAGGTGTTGCAAGTAACGCGGAGACCTGCACAACACAAACTCAAGACTTTGCCCAACGAATCAGTGAGGTTGTCAAGCTCAACGGTTTACTGTAACAAAGGATTAAACGTATGGTGTGGAAGGTAATGGTTTGCATCAAGCAAGAAAGTAATAGTGGAAGATGTATCAATTGTAAAGATTGGACCGGGGTCCATAGTTTACTAGAGGTGCTCTCCTTAGATAAACAACATGGCATGAAGGGTAAACAAATTACAGCAGGGCAATTGATAGGAACTGAGCAAGGCATAACAATGCAATTACTAGTCAGAAAGATCCTATGAGATTCGATTGGGCAATACAACAAGATACATAGACCGCCATCCAACTGCATTGTAACTACCTCGGTGAATTACGCTCCTAGTTACAAGCCTGGATGAGCGGAAATGGTTGAAATAGTACGGTGGGGCCCAAATGCCACTCACAGGTAGACCTTTCGGCCGTCCCAACCATTTCCAAACATCGGGACAAGAACGGGCGGCGTAATCGGCAGGCGAAGGGATCAACTACATACACAAATGGGTATGTATGCAAGCCACCATACAACAGTACATCAGAGCCATTCCATCTAAAAGAAATAGAAATATTGCAACGCCATACGGCAAGATCCAAATATCCTAGATAGATATAATAGTTTAGGATATCTCCTCATACATCAAACATCAGAGTATCAGGCGGAAGCGGCAACAAGATCCGAGTACGGATAAGAAGCAAATTGGCATAAGATGCCCCATAAAATAAACACATCCCGCCCACAGATCTCACGGATCCCCGTTCCCGGAATCTCTACACCGAATGATCGTTGCCCACATCGTCTGTCTCCTCCACCCAGTATCCATCTCGTGAGTGTACCTGTTCATCTGAATCAAATAATTTATCGTGTGAGACCCTAGGGGTACTCATCAAGTCTTTATGCCTCTAAATGGGACACAACCTGGGGTGACGCAATTGCAGCAAAAGATAAACCCTAACAATTCTATAGATACTCGCTAACCATCCGCCTAACCAAAGATAGACGGATGTCCGTGAATTAATGACAACAGTTATAACGGTAATATTAACAGATCCATCCTCCTCCTCGCTTACCAACGAGGAAGCGAACGAACACCCCCCATCCGTTGGCAGTTTTATTAACCATTCCATGAGTGTTGCACTATTTACTAGTCAGTTACTTAGTCAAATTAAAGCGATACTTTAGTTATGCTTGTCTATGATCGAGAAACTGTGCTCCAAGTCGTCCATAACCGCGGACACGGCTTTCAGAAAGTTTTACCCTGCAGGGGTGCACAAATAGCAACACACACTCGATCAACCTCGGAAAAACCAAATCAAAACCCAACGAGGCATTCACGACAAAGCAATCACAGGATTCAGAAATATTTCAGGGGGCCACCCCATTAAGCTACCCACAACGAAGTTAGCTGACTCCGAGACGGACTCAAGGTTTGGGTGGACGGCTGTAAACGACTGGGAACCCGAAAGTGTGACTGGGCTTGTCGATACCGCGAAAACGTGTCCCGATCCTAAACAGTACAGGTGCTCCTCGCACAATCGTAAATAAAGCAGTAAAGCATGGCATAAGTACAGGATAGTAAATAAAACCTCAAACTAGTTTGTGGCCCCAAGAAATAAGAATGAATCAAGCTCTGGCTCAGGGGGGTCCCATAAGCCTCCCGGATGTGGATAGCGCGAATATTCAAGGAACAGGAATCAAGTACTCGGGGTCCTACGAGACACAAGTGAGCATGAAAAACCAAATAGCAGATATTGCTCACCGGTGCCACTTTCATTAGTTATCCCATACTACTCAGGTTAAGTTGTTTAGGTACCTCGTTATCCATCAGACACTCACATACCCTACACATGCTGTTCTACGACTCGCATGGCTCAAACAACTCTTGTAGTAATGGCTCATGGGATGGAGGGACAAGCTTCGGTGGGGTTTAAAAGTAAAGGCTATGCAGTACTTGGGATTCAGTTTAATGCAATCGCGACTCGATGATGCAAGAATAAGATAGAGGCAATAGGTACTCTATGTATGCAAGCATGTGGTAGTGCTTTCCTGGCAGCTCAGTTGAAGCGAGAGAAGGATCTGGGTAGTGCTCCTGGGTTTCTTGATATATCCCCTGCTCAGCGTCTATTCGAAGAAGAACCAAACAAACAAGGGCCAACATAAATAACGTGCACAAGCATAAGAATAAAATGCGACAAGCAACCAATCATGCCATGATGAATGATGCACAATTTGCATGGCAATAAAGTAGCATGGCATGGGTGAGATGTGGAATACAAGAATAAGTCATTTTATTGAGTTTTAATCATGTTTTATACTCAATTAAGTTGTTGTTTACATTATATTTATATGATGCATGCTGCAAAACAGAACATGGAATGCATAAACAGAAAGGTCTCGTCGAGCTAATCATTTTAGACATATCATTTGTCAAATTTGGAGTTAGAAAAACAAAAGTTATTAATTAATTAAGGAAAAGGGCATTTTATTGTAATTTTGATCAACTCGAAAATTAAAGTGTCCAAAATATATTTTGGATAGCATAATTGAATTCCTCATGTTTTTTTGATTTCAAAACATATATTACATGCATTATTTGGAAATAAAAATTAAAAGTTATTAAAAACATATTTAAATTCATCTTTAAAACATTTACTGAAATTGTTTTTATTAAGCAGAAAAACGAAACGACTTTTTGTACTCAGCACCAGCTAGCCATAGCCACCGACGAGTGGGGCCGACGCTGACTAGGCCTAGCTGGAAACGTTGCACAGGTGCGGGGTTTTCTCACTGCAGCAGTAGCTAGCCGCAGCCACTGCTCGGTGGACCCGACGCTCACGTGGGCCCACGCGTCAGCGGGGAGGGGGAGAGACTGCCACGCGTCACAGCGGGGAGCGCGGGTTGAGGAACTAGGAAACCCAGGTGCCTATCTGTAAAAAGACAGGGAGGCCGACCGGTGGGGCTCAGGCGGACCGCGGGTCAAGCGCGCAAAAAGGCAGGGGGGTATGCGAAAAAGGGCCATGACCACTGTTTTTCTTCTACGCGATCTGTCGACCGATCGGTGCGCGGCGCGGGGCGGGGTATCGAACCCAGGTCACGGCGCTGGCGCAGGGGATGGTGGCCAGTGCGGATGGCTTCAGGATGATGACAGAGGAACGGGCGAGGCCTAGCTAAGCCTCTGCGAGGCGCATCGACTCGTAGACAACAACGACTGCCATGCACGGAGGGCGTTCGGCGAAAGCTCCGGCGAGCACAGACCGCGGCAGCGACAAAGGAGATGTCCGTCAGGACGAGGTACTCACCTAGGGGAGGTTGATGGCGATGGATCGGCTTGGGATTCGTCGGAACGGCGAGGAAGCAGACGCTCCGGCGAATCTAGGGTTTCGGTGTGCGCGCTGGAGGTAGCGCGTACAGGGGTCGTCTCCTCCTCGCCGGCGTGTACTGGGCGATGCAGGGCGGTGTAGAGGGACGTCCTCGATCTCCTCGACCACTCCCACGTCGTGCTCGCTGGCTGGAACGAGGAGGCGGCGGGGTAGACGGCGGCGGCTGGCGGCAGAGCTGGGCGTCGGTGAAGAGGAAGGGGAGGAGAGGCATGGCTCTGGGCGGATCTGGGAGAGACAGAGGAAACGTGTGGAGGGAGGAAAAGAGGGAGAGAGGAAGGACGAGGCCGGTGGGCACGGGGTAGATAAAGGTGGCTTCGGTGCCACCTTTTCCCTCCTCCTCGAGCACGTGCTCGGCCAGCTGGGCTGGCTGGGGCTGGTCCAGGGCGAGGTAGAGGCAGGCAGGTGGGCCAGGAAGAGGGGAAGGGAAGCTCGGGTGGGACCTGGTGGCAGCAAGAGAGAGAGAGAGAGGGGAACCAAGAGGGGAGGGGTAGGTAGCTGGGGTGTGGCCATGGAGAGAGGGTGGCCAGGTGGGGCCAGCTAGGTAGAGAGAGGGGGTGAGGCCGAGAGAGGGCAGCTAGGGTTAGCTTGGAGGAAGCTCGGTTTATGTTAGATGGTGTCCATGGTGGTGGTAGGGTGTACTAGGGTAGATGAGGGGTTAGGTTTAGGGTTTTTGGCATGATCCACATGACCATGCATGGATGGAGGTGAAAGGAGAGGAAGGTGAGGAAAAGAGAGAGAGAGATGTGGTGTGGTTTTTAGCAAGACCAACTAGATCAAGCAAAAGAGGGGTAGAGGAAGATGGAAGATGATCCACTCAAAATTCAAATAAAATCCAAAAGACTAGAATGTGGTGGTTCTCGCATGGGCCATGCATAAATAATAAATGCCTCCTCTAGTAGTGAAAACCACTAGATTATCTCATGGCATTTGTATAAGCAAGCTTCCCAAATTTTGGAATAAGGCCCAACAAAATAAAAGAGAGCTTGTTTACCACATGAATTAAATAAAAGATCATGCATGAATATAAGGTGGCCAAGCTTGTGTGTATGTGCCACTAGCCAACATGACCCCAATGGTATTCCTACATGAGCTTATATTCATATTTAAACCATATGAAAGCTTGACAAGGGGTTCCACTCACATAGCATGCAAAGGTGGCCATGTGGCTCTCATATACCAATAATGTGAAAACAACATGGTGCATACATGGGAGCATGTGGAGCTAGAATTGGATCCATCCCAACCCACATGAGCTAGATGTAAAACCAAATAAGTTGCAATGCTCATATATGGTGGAATGGTGGAATGATGGGGTGATGACAAGAAAGGTGGTGGAGTTGAATAAAAGATATGCCCCCAACTCAACTTGGGCATTTAAACAATATATCAAGAACCAAATACCATATCAAGAGGCAAATACAATTTACAATGCATATGAGAGAAGAACCAAATCAAAAGGGTTTTATATGATGCTCAAATGCAAGGTGGCATGATGACATGAGCATGATATAATGATGATGCAACAATTATATATAGGAAGTAGCATTTATATAGACTAGGCTAGTAGCATTGCAATTGTTAGACAATTGGGATGCTACAACTGCATCTATGACTGGAAGTCCACCTTCAGGTTATCATCCGAACCCCCTCCAGTATTAAGTTGCAAGCAACAGACAACTGCTTTAAGCAAAGTGTGTAAGGTAAACAGTCCACATGTTCCATGAACAAGAGACTGTTGTTTTCTCCCTAGTGGCAACAACACATCTACAACCGAAGAGATTTCTGTCACTTCCCTTGGAAACTAGAGGCATGAACCCACTATCGAGCATAAATGCCCCCTCTTGGAGTCACTAGCAACTACTTGGCCAAGATAGCTACTAACAACGGAGAGCATGCAAGATCACAAACAACACACACATGATAGAATCATAAAGACAAAACCATTAATCAAACCAACATAATAATCTCAATATCCATCGGATCTCCGCAAACACAACATGCATGATTACAAATAGATTAGATCTTGATCATGAACGGAGCTCACAAGATCTATACATGAAAGCACAAAGGAGGAGATACAACCATCTATCTACTACATGGACCCATAGTCCAAGGTGGAACTACTCACGCATCATACCGAAGAGAAGGCCTCCGGGATGATCTCCCCTCCGGCAGGGTGCCAGGAAGAACTTCAGATGCCCCCGGTCTAGGGACGATGGTGGCGGTGGCTACAGACGGTTTCGTGGAGATTTGATTGGGTGCTTAGGGTTTCTGCATCGGGGACTCTTATAGGTGAAGGGGGAGACCGAGGCGGCGGCCAGGGTGGCCAAACCCTAGCCAGGCGCGGGGTGGGGCCCACCCGCTCCTGGGGTGGGTCTGGCCCCTCTGGTTGGCCCCTCCGGCTCTCCTCTGGACTTCTTGTTCCCCATGGGAAGTAATTGACTTTGACGTTTGTCCCGTCTAATTCCGAGAATATTTCTTTACTAACTTTTCTGTAACCAAAAACAGCAGAAAACAGGCATCTGGTACTGTTGCAACTTGTTAGTAGGTTAGTACCAAAAAACATGTAAAAAGCACCTCAAAGTGTGGACAAGTAAAGCAAAGTAGATACTAAACAAGCATGGAGCATAAAAAATTATAGATCCGTTTCCAACGTATCATCCTTTTTAGGCACGAGTACAGGATTTTCCACCCATTCTGTATGGATGATCTCTGTTATGAATCCGGCTAATTCTAGTCGGGCTAATTCCTTGGCTATCGCTTTGCACTTTTCATCACCAAACCATCGTAAGGACTGTTTGACGGGTTTAGCATTAGGGTACACATTAAGGGAGTGCTCGGCAAGTTCCCTAGGTACTCCAGTCATGTCAGAAGGCTGCCATGCGAAGATATCACTATTAGCTTTGAGGAACTCGACGAGCGCGCTTTCCTATGCGTGGTCTAAGCCTACCCTTATATTCGTTGTCTTGGAGGGATCATCTTCCTTGAGCGATGTTTTCTTTGTCTCTTCCGACGCCTTGAACTACAAACTTGACTTCAACACCTCGTTCTTCATAGCGGGCATCTCGGATGGATTGATGGTCTTCTTGATCTCCTGGTACTCCTGGGCGTGCATCACAACTTCAGCGAAGGCAGCAGATCCTTCGTCGCACTCTCGCGCCTTCCTCGGGTTTCCCCGGACGGTGATTACACCCTTTGGACCTAGAAGTTTAATCATGTTGTAGATGTAACAGGAACAAGCCATGAACGCCCAGTAAGCCGGACGTCCGAAGATGGCGTGGTAAGCACTTTTGAATGGTACCACCTCAAAAGAGAGTGGATCGGTCCAGTAATTGTCTCGGGTTCCGAATGTCACGTCCAGAGTAATCTCACCCAGAGAATCTGCATGTCTCCTGGTATAATGCCATGGAAAGTTACACCGCTGTAACTCAACTGGCTCTCGTGCAGCTTCATGCGGTGGAGTGTCTCGATGTAGAGGATATTGATGCTGCTCCCATCTTCCATGAGTGTTTTAGAAAAGTCATAGCCATCAATAAGAGGATTTACGACTAGAGGGTACTTTCCCCGATTATGTTTTCTCGGGTGATCTGAGCGATCCAAGGTGATGGTTACATCCGACCACTCCAGAAATTGTGAAACAGCCGGAACCATGGCATTGAGGTCACAAAGAACTGCCTTCTTTTCCTTAGCAGGTTGGGATCCAAGGAAGCAGACGCATGCGTCTTTCTTATTCGGAAAATTCTTATTTACATACGACTTGGGCTCTGCGGCGGTATCCGCTTCTTCCATGTTGGAATCTTCCTTAGGCTCCTTTCCTTTCTTGGAATTTTTCTTTCCTTTTTGTCGCTTGGCGCTGTAGCTAGTAGATTCGTCTTTCTTGATGTCGTCATTGAAATGACACTCTACATTTGTGTGGGTAGATCCTCCGTTACTATCCAAGTGGTGGACACAGGGATTATTGGCAATGTCGGCCCAGGTATAGGTTCTTTCGGGTTGCTGATCTCCTTTGCCCTGGATTCGGGAACTTCCACGACCTCTACCCCGACCATCTCCGTGTCCTCCTCGTCCGCCAGATCCAAACGTTGCATTAACAGCTGCGTTATCCGAAGCCGGTTTTTCATCCGAGGTGTTCTTGTGCTTCTGAGCTTGTTGTTTTGACTATTTGGCCGCATTGGGATTGGCCAGAATGTTTAGCAGCCCTTCTGAATCATCATCGGCATCAGCGTATTTGCTTGTCGTCTCTATCATCTCTCCCAAATCTATGACATGGTCACGCTTTAGTCTGTGACGCAAAAGTCCGACTGGGAGTCCTACGATGAAAGCTTCTATCGCAGTTTGTTTGTTTACTCCCTCACAAGAGTTCTTCGTGTCAATCCAGCGTCCGAGGTAATCCCGTCAGGTTTCTCCGGGTCTTTGTGTGCAACGCTGCAAGTCTCCGACTGTGCAGGTCCTCCTTTATGTTCCCTCGAAGTTTGAAAAGAACGCACTTTGTATATCATACCAGTTATGAATTGAATTCTCTGGCAGTTTGTTGAGCTATGATGAGCAGGAAATATCAGACTGCGAATAGGCTGTTTCCTCCTTTGGTGATGCAACAAGCGTGGAGAAAATCCTGGAGCCAGGTATCTGGCCGAGCCGAGCTATCGTAGGGCTGAATGTGTTTGGCAATACAAAAGTCAACCGGAAATTTGGTCTGACATATGTGTGGTCCAAAGCATTTGGGTCCCACGTGTACATCCTCTTCCTCGTACCGCCGCGCCTCTATGTTTGATTCAATGCGATGGCAAGCGTCATTTGGCGAGAGAGATCTGCGCCTCGGAGGCTCGCGGCTTCTGCACGGTGGAGTCGGATTTCTACTTCTCCTCTCACCATTGCCGCCTCCGCCCCCACGGCTTCCATGGATACGTCGGGATCCTTCATGGTCGCTGCTAGGAGGCGATGGTGGCCCTGGTGGATTATTTTCGGCTAGGTTATGCGGTGGTGGCGGTGGAGCCTTATTATGCTGACTCCGATGCCGGTTTCTTTGGGCTTCGCCCCTACTTGATTCAGGATGATCTGGATCATCTCTTCGTCCGACATTGCCAGCCGGACGGCTCGGTGGTGGCATCCTTAGCCGATCTTGTCTTCTTGCTGGCGGCGTGTTTCCGGGTCTTCTCTATAGCGGTTGTTTTGCCGACGATGGTCCTGATGAGGGACCATTGCCCTGATGGCATCTTCGGACGCAGTCGAAATAACACTTGCCCAGTCACGTGCCGGCCAGCGGGAGTGGCCGTTTGAGCCGGTTCTTGAATTCTCTTCTTCTCCACGCGGACGATAGTGTTGATCTGTATCCCTGCGTAGCCTTCCATCAGCGCTTTGATCACCGCCAGTGTGGCAAAACTCGGATTTTGAGGCCAGCTTGCCACTAAATGACGCGACCGTTTTCTGCTGCTTTAATCCTTTGTCCAGCAACGCGACACACTGTTGGACCTGCTGTGGAGACGGATTGTTGGCGAGGATAGCTCAAGCTGCAGCAGCGTTTTCCAACGGCGTGCTGTAGACTCGGATCTTCTCTCCGATCTTTCCATCGAATAGATCTTTGTGGAAATCCGAGTTCTTGTTGGCAATAAATGGACCTCCCCTTGTCTTGTTTGGGTGTCGCTTGAAATCTGACTGATATTTGGCAGGATCATTGTCTAACTGCTGCCTAAGCTCGACGATGCACGCAGCCTCTTCGAGCAGAAACAGACGGTGTTTTTCTAGGTTCTCGGCCCTTTTCTCCAGCGCCTCTGGTGTGAGATCCGAAGCCGTTGGGATTGGAATCGTGAGAGCATCTCCATAAATTTCACGTGCACCCTTGGTGACGACGTGTCCATCCACAGGAGGGTCGATCGGTGTGGTATTAATCGGATCTCCATCCTGATTCTCCATCTCTATCTCTTCATCAACTTTTTCTTTGTTGGTTTCCTCGATGTCTGGCTCTGCCGGTGTCAGATTCTTGTTCTTCTTCTTCTTCTTCTTTGATTGCCTAGTAGCCTTAACGTGCGTACCAGTGGCAAAGACGTCTTTTGGTATGGTACCAGGGGATAAACTTCCGTCGGTACTTTCCATAGTGGTTGGCTTGTGGACCTTGGAGGAATCTCTGGTATCCATATCATCCTGCAAGGTGTAGCTTTCATCCATGCTATCATATGGACTAGGAGAATTTTCCGGCTCACCTTGCGTTGTCTTGGAGGCGTGTTCTTGCTCGTACTCCTTCATCTCCTTGTCGAATTATCGAAGTTCCTACGACGTTATTGACTCTTGAGGGGAGCCAGGTAAGTCAGCATTTTCTTCGATTGCGTCTAGGTCTGAATCGCTACCGGCTCCAGCATCGACAAAGTCAGATCTAAAGCTTATGTGGTACACGAAACATTGCTTCTTCTTGTTTATGTTCTTGAGGTAGTGGTATAACTTGGTTTCTTCCTCAACATCGGCAGAGCCGGATCCGTAGCGGATGTATTCCTCATCCGTGTATCCGATCTCGTCGGAGAGATCAGATCCAGATTCTTCTTCCACCTCTTCTTCCACTACAGGAGTGGGTTGGGTGGGTTTGATTTTCTCCGGGATCTTAAACTCTTCCGCCTCTGCGGAAAAAGTAGATCCATATCTTTCTTATGCCATGGTCATCACCTCAAGGGTGGGTTGGGCGGGGTCAGCGAAACCGAGATAAATATCGATCTCGCTGATAGACATGATCGTGTAGGTCGTCACGGGTTTTGAAGCTGGAATCCAGGTCTCGCCGAGAAGGACGAGAGGGACATTACTGGCATAGACCACGCGACCCATGGCGATAGTTTCGCCGATTCCTGCACGCGTAGATTCCTCCTGGAACAAAGATCCAAAGGTCAGATGCCCCATGGTGGGTGCCAACTGTCATCGGATTGTCGACAAGTACGCCATAGGGGGTCCTAGTGGTGTTGGAAAGATGGGGTGTGAGACGTCGGATGTTCTAGGAGCGGTGAGCACAAGTTTATGTAGGGTTCGCAACATAGAAAACAAAAAATTTCCTACGATGGGAACAACTATGTACCAAGATCTATCTACTAGATACAAGCAATGGGCGAATATAAATCCATAGAGATCATACCCTTGAAGACCGACAAAGCTTAACGAGGCTGAACTCGTGGTTGATGTAGACGATCTCTTGACGATCTCAAGATCGAGAGGAAGTCCTAGCGCCGCAAATCAGCGGCGCATCCGTGCTCGCACACACGTCCGAGGAACCGAGCAACCTCCTCCTCCTCGCTCCAGCGATGCAGCGGAAGCACAACTCTTTCTTGCCGAATAGCCACCGGGAACATGTATCTCGCTACTCCGAGACCATGGGGATAAATACTAGAGGGGGAGAGAGATCCTTCACGAGGAGGTGTGAGTGAGAGAGAGGGAGGGGGATCCTTTTATAGGAGGAGGGGGGAACCCCAAGGGGGTGGCCGGCGCATGGATTCCCCTTGCCCTCCCTCCATTGATGTGGGTGGACACACCACTCACAAAAATTCCCTTCAATTTTCTCCACTAAAAAACCCACTCAAATTCCCATTAAATTTCTACCAAATTTAATGCAAAATCTCATTAAATAAAACTTATTTTTTTTATTCAGAATTTTTTCAATTACTTTAATGACAAACATTCACATATAACCCCTTGCTAGTATTTCATTTCACATGCAAAAACACTTTCTGCAATTTCACCCGAAAACCTGTTTCGGTATCTAGTGAAATAAATTCCTGCACTTGTTATTCTTCTCAGCATGAAACTTTTGCTCCAAATGGTGTCGATGTCTCTTAAGTGTGTCACCCTACAGTTCACGAATAATGTGGACATGATCGAGACTCCTCTCAGATCAATAATCAGAAGCGGGACCTAGAGATCCATACTGACTCCCACACATTCAACGATGACTTTCTTGTGATCGTGAGAACCTTTTACGCTATTATCTTAATCCTATTGTTTCATGATATATTACATGTCCGAGATTCGATCATCGGTATCTCCATACCTAGTTCGATCTCGTTACTGACATGTACTCTTTTCTCGTTCCCGTGATATAACATTCTAGTGATCAAATCACTTGCTTGCAAGCTAATCAATGTGATACATCGAGAGGGCCTAGAGCATATCTATCCGTTATCGGGATGAACAAATTCCACTCTCGATCCATGGGCCTCAACATAATACTTTAGTAGTACTGAACCCGTCTTTATAATCACCCTGTTATGGTGTGACATTTGATGTTATCAAGATACTCTTCCAGTGTTAGTGATTGACATGATCTCATGGTCTAAGGATTAAGATCACTTCGTATGATGTTATAGCAATATAAACTCAATGACTTTGATCGTAATGCTATACTTCGGATGTTCATTACATCATTCCAATAATGTTGTGACCTCGTTATTAACAACATCCAATGTCCATAATCAGGAAACCTTGATCATCTTGTTAATCAACGAGCTAGTTTATGAGAGAGGCATAACTAGGAACTTTCTGTTTGTTTATTAAACACACATGTATTAATGTTTCCGTATTAATACAATTATAGCATGCAAAATAAACATCTATCATATACTTGAAATATACATAATAACCACTTTATTATTGCCTCTCAGGGCATATTCCCTTCAGTTTACCCAGGTTTAGATCCGACAACGGTGATCAGATCCTACTCCTGCTAGCAGCCCAGTAATATATCGGTGTAAGTCGAATGTTACATCGGATTATAAGAGAGGTTCACCTGTGCGAGTTATGATTGTGGTAGTACGATTGGTTGTGCCCTAAAGGCTTCCATAGGGCCGGCTTATATAGTCACCGGGACCTAAGGTTAGAGGAGAGACCTATCCGGCTACGTTATAGAGTCGGTAACTAGATACAACTTGGACTACAAGTAATACTACAATCCTAAGTCGGTAACTCTTCTGGGCCTTGTCGTAGCCGGAACTGGCTCCTCCTATTTCTCTGACTGGGCCGTTCGTGAATCAAAGATCTAACCCGTTGGTGGGCCACCCTGGTCAGCGAGTCCTATGGGTATACCCGGAAAGTATATCCCCAACAGGTAACTCTTCTTGGCCTTGTCGTAGCCGGAAGTGACTCCTCCTCTTTCCCTGACTGGGCCGCCCATGGAGCAACGCTCTAACCTGTCGGTGTGGCACCATGGTCAGTGAGTCCTATGGGTATATCCGAAAAGTATATCCCCAATAGCAGCAATTTTTTTCTTACCATGAGCAAAAACTAAATATGGCCAAGTTCATAGACCAAGAATGTCCTGTCTCCATCTGGACCTAGCTCACTCGACAGGCTTCTAGGGAAACCCTCCTCGCGCGTCCCTCCGCCCTCGTTTGTTGACGGAAGCAAGGCCGTGCTGGCGCCGCCACCAGCGAGGGCCACACCGGTAGGCCGTTCGCCACCTGTCCCCCGACCTCTTCCTGATCCCCGCTCCCAGCCGCCCGTTCGCCTACCTCCTCCTGCACCCTGTCCCATGACAGCCTGACCCCCTGCATCGCCTGCAGGCGAGGGCGCAAGGCTATGAGCCAGGCCTCTATGGTACCGCCGATCTCTTCCACTCCTGGCCTATCGTGTCTGGTTCGTGCTGGCTGCTGTAGCGCTGCACTGTCTGCACTGAATGGAATCAGTATTTGGCTAGGTAAATTTCTTTAATACTCAATTTGAAATTTGAAATTCAGCTATCTAATTGAATCAGATATCAGAATTGATTGAATTAGATACATTGGTAACTGAATTCACAAAATTTTCTTTACTATCACAAGAGTTTTTTTAGTATTTTCTTACATTTAGTTTGGCCCGGGGCTTGCCCCAATCCTGGCTCCACCGCTGAATGGAACCAACGTCCGAGTGTCATTCCATGTCAGCCCAAGTTCGACGGTAAATCTACTAGACCCTACTAAAATTACAGAAGTACACTGGTAGCGTATTTAACTCCCTCTTCCCGCCCAATCCCAGCGCCTCCCCGTCCCGTCTCTGTTCACCTATAACGGCTTGCGTGACAGCCTCTCCCTCTTCTTCCTCGCTCCCCGGGTCCTCTTTCTCCCTCTTCCCTTCCAAACCCAGAAGCTTCCGGACCAATTCAAAACCCTAAACCCTCGCCACCCAAACAAGCAAATTCCCGCAGCTTCGCAGGCCGCTCCGGGCGATTCGGTCCGCCCCGATACCCCTGCTTCTCCTATTCGCGCCCGCATTGGTCGATCCGACCGCGACCCCGCGGGAATCGGCTCGGATTTGGGCGCAGGATTTCGCTCGAGCGGCGTTCCCGCGCCCGGATCTCCTGAAGCTTCTAGAACATCCTATGCTGTGCGGCCACACAGCGCGGTAGGATCCTCTGGTTCGTGCTCCGTTTGCTCGATTCGGGAGGGGCTTCGCTAGAACCGGGGCGGATTTGGGGCGCGCGGGGGTTCGGAATGGCCGCGGCGCCTCATCTTCTCGCCGCGGTGGTGCTCTGGACCACGTTCTCCGCCGCAGCGTCTTTCACCGACCCCTCCGATGGTACGTTTTCTCACCCACGACACGTGGTGGATCGAGCCCACCCCGTGATTCCTCTACTTTGTGCGTGCGTTACGCGCGCACTTCCTCTTTGTGGCTTTCATGAGCGCGCGCGTGGTTTTGGTCAGTTTCTCTCTGTCCAGTGCGCACACGGTGGGCTGGTTTGTATCGCAGTTAGGGAGCTTGCCCATGCTCGTGGATTGGTGTGCTTGCGTTCCTTGGGCGCGCTTGTGATTGTGTCTGTACATGCTTGCACTTTCATTTAGATCTGTCATCACTGGATATGGTTGCGTAGTGGTCACATTTGTGTGCTAGCACATGGAAATAGCATCTCTTACTTCTGACCCTTGCTACGACGATTAATATGCTTATGTAGTGCCATAATATACATGAGTGTGCATCTTTTTGTGTATGTAAAGTACTTCGCTTTGTGCAACGACTCTGTCTGATGCCATCCTGTTCTCTGTGTATGTCTCTTGCTGCTCTGAAATTTGTAAGCTGTAGGTCCTAACAGCTTCACTGTTTGTTTTGTTATTGTACTATTGTTACTGTCCAGCAATCGGGATTTGGGAATTATATCGCACACTGGAGTCGCCATGGCAGCTTTCTGGGTGGACAGCCATGGGTGGTGACCCCTGTGGCGGAGACGGGGAACTTGGATCGTGGCGGGGGGTCTTTTGCAAGGACTCGTGTGTCGTGGCTATGTAATTCTCATTTAATTCTTAACTTGCCGCTTTGTTTGCCTGCAAATTTATAGGAACATTTATTCTATTCTTTCTGTTTTGTGACTTCCATGCAGAAATATTAGTGGGCTCGGGGTTGGTGGGTGGCTTGGCCCAGAACTGCTCAAACTCCACTCTCTGAAAGAGCTGTAAGCTTATTGTTACAAAATTTGTGACATCTGCTAACCGGTCTTGATTCTGCAATTTTTGACACACATTTCTGCTTATGGTGCTTTTATGTGTCATGATGATAGTGATGTGAGCTTCAACAACATCGCTGGTGAAATC
Organism: Avena sativa; assembly: GCA_916181665.1. Lineage (NCBI taxonomy): Eukaryota > Viridiplantae > Streptophyta > Magnoliopsida > Poales > Poaceae > Avena > Avena sativa. Next base: position 31,349,842 of record OV702284.1, read on the forward strand.
CCACCCACTTTGCCCCCAAACGTGGAATACTTGTACATTCTTCTTGCCTTTGTTTCTTATCCTCTTCAAGCTTGGTTAAGTATATTTAAATATGAAATATGAGTGGTATGACTATTGTACGGTGTGGTCTCTTGCAGAAATTTGGCAGCCAACAAGTTTGAGGGAAATATACCACCGGCACTGCCATATTTGCACTCCCTTAAATATTTGTGAGTTGATTTTTGGAAATTGGAGCATTCCCTAGTCCCTACTTAAAATTTGGTGGCAGAATCAATTCTGAACTGTAATCTTGATTCCAGGAATATCAGCTATAATAATCTCTCTGGAATAATTGGTGATGTGTTCATTAACATGGAGAGCTTGGTAACGATGTAAGATCACCATATCTTGATTACTTCTAAAACATATATGTTCCTCGCAAAATAAATGATTTATTTTATCATACTCTGAAATGCAACATGCTGTTTCAGCATGCTATGCACATATCTGTATCCTGAAACATCTGCATACCACTGCATGAATCATCAAATGTAGTATGGGATTGTCACGTGTAATGGTTTGTGCACTTCATTTTGTTGTGAACTTCTCGCAGTTCTTTTGTTCAATGATCTGTTCTAAAACAATCTTTCAGTTCATTTCTATGTTAACAGACGACACATTTTGAATCGTATTAACCCCCTCCTCCCACACACATACACACATTTCGATGCCAAAATATATTTTTCTTTTTTTTCTTGCTCTGGTCCAATTTGTTCTGACCAATTTGTCTTAATATTTTGATCTGTCTGTACGTTCGTGTCATATTTGTCCCCTCTTTTTTCAGGGACTTGTCATCCAACTCTTTCGGCGGTGACTTGCCAAGATCATTTAGTTCATTGAACAACCTTCACTATCTGTAATAGCAATGTGCCTTCTATATCATGCGCACTGCACACAGCTGCAGGAACTTGTTAATTAGAAGTTTCCTTGCCTTGTTTTGCAGTTATTTACAGCATAACGACTTCACGGGATCTGTGATTTTGTTAGCAGACCTTCCACTGGTAGCACTGTAAGAAATTCGACTGGGCTGGAGGCATATTTGATTTTCCATATTATCTGTCAATGCTAATGTTCTTCTATTGCTTGCAGCAACATTGAGAATAATCACTTCAGCGGGTATGTGCCTGGAACTTTTGAGTTCATTCATGAGCTGAGGTACTGAATTCTGTTATACATTGCCCCTTCCTGTTCGTCCACAGGATCTTGTGTGCATATCTATATGTCTTGACTTCATATCTAGTACATTATGTGATTAACCTTCTGGTTAATATTCCAGGATTGATGGAAACCATTTTCAACCAGGTTTCAAACGTTCACCGTCCTCATTTACTAGGACGAAACATTCACCTCCACCCCCACATCTGGCTCTACCTCCACTTCCATCTTCACCTCCACCTCCACCTCCACCTCCACCTTCACCAGCAGTCAAGCAGAATTTAAAGCACAGAGAAAAACCTCCGCAGCCTTCTGTTGGCTACGCATCTCTGCACAGTCCTAGCCACCATACGAAGTCACACTCTCGAGTGACAGCAGCTGCAATAGCTACGATCACTTGTACAATTTTTGTACTCTTCATTGTTGGGTTGATTCTGAAAAGCTGGAAAGATTGTACATGTGACCCGAAGAGCGCTTCTGACAATATCAAGTCTTTACCAGCCAATTTGGAAGGAGGTAGCACTGGGAAATTTACTAGAATTTTCGTACCAATTTGTGCTAGTTGATGATCAATTGGTCATGCATATATTTGTATCTATTTTGGTTATTTTTATTACTCACCATGAATCTAGGACTGGTAACTGTAAACTTGAGTCACTAGAAACCCCGAACCCTTTAATTTTTCATGCCCATTGACAAAGTGTTACATCAAATTCATCTGGATACATTTTCCTTTCATCCTTGCATTCATTCACATCATTGAAATTTATATTATTGCCATTTTGTAGTCCCTAAAGCAAATGAGGTCCTGTACTCTTGGAGTTCTCTTATGATTGGACGTGATACTTCCTCTAGCAATAATAATAGCATTAAACCTGGAAGAGTTTCCAAAAGGAAAATTTTGGCCAAGACATCCAAAAACCTTGTACCTGCAAAACAATTTCTGGCAGTCGACATTTTGGTGGCTACCAGGAACTTCAATGAAGAATGCCTTATCGGTGAAGGTATTACTGGCCGGGTTTACAGAGGTGATTTTCCGGATGGCCAGGTATGATACTTTTATCATAACAAGTGGATCATTATGACCTTTCTATATTGCTAATGTGTTATTCTGGAACAGGTTCTCAAATCTAATTTCTATAGCTTGTACTTTATAACCCTGGTTGTTGACTTGTTCTCTATCTGGTTTATTATTGACTATACTAGATTGAATACTTTTCCTGTCGGTATGACATCTCGTCTTCCTGTATTGAGGGCTGTAGCAATACTTGTTCTCCATGTCTTCATAAGATTTACAGTTTGATGGACAGGGAGGGACATTCTTAGTTTCAAATATCACTTTCAAAAAATGTGAATTTTTAAAGCGGTGTAATGAAATTGTCATTTTAATAAATAGCGAAGGTATCTTCTCTAAAAAAATAGCGAAGGTATCAAATTTGTATGAACCATTTTTTAATCTATAATTCATGCATTTCTCCTTGTATGCACAGCTCCTGGCTATAAAGAAGATCAACATGATAGATTTGTCATTATCAGAACAAGATGAGCTCATGGACATTCTTTGGAATATGTCCAGATTAAAGCACCCCAATATATCTTCGCTTGTGGGATATTGTGTGGAGTTTGGACATTGTGCTCTTCTATATGAGTATGCAGAAAATGGCTCCGTTGAAGACCTTCTGTTTTCATCAGCCACAAGATCGAGGGCTTTGTCATGGAAAGCTCGGATGAAGATTGCTCTTGGAGTTGCCTATGCTTTGGAGTAAGTACAGATTGTCTGGGTTGGATTCACACCAATCCTCTAATCAGTTCTATACGAAGTACTGCAGAATAATGGATTACACCTATCTTATAACCTTAATAGCTTTGTTCGTATTGTTTAGTTGAGGGATGCCAACTACCAACTTCCTTAGACTTGTATACAGGAACTGGAATGCCAGATATTTCATAACTGTGTTTGATCTCTGCAGATACATGCATTTGATGTGCTGTCCTCCAGTTACCCATGGAAATATTAAAGCTACAAATATTTTGCTCGATGCTCAGCTCATGCCCTACCTCAGTCACTGTGGGTTAGGGAAGTTCAGCCATTTTGTCAGCGCCACAAGAATGGTGAGTGTTCACAAGTTAGCTATAAGCCTATAACCAAGGATCGTATTGCTACTCTATGATTACTTTGTAAGAAAGAATGGTGATAGAGTTAACATTTACTTTATCAATTCAATTACATATGTGAGTGCCAGATAATCTAGCTTGACGCTGAATCTACACACTAAAAGATGTCTAGATACATTTGTTTCACAAAAGCTAAAACATCTTATATTATGAAACGGAGGGAGTATGTGGTACCTCTGATGTTTTGCGATAATATTTGCTTAAGTCAGAGAGCGACCCCCTCCAAACAATTGAATATCGTGAAACTACCCATGCTCCCTCCAAATATACACAATAGGTGGAAGGATCTGATGTTGCCCAATTTGACTGTTATACTGCACTTAAACTAGTACTAGATTCATTGGCCATTAACAGTATCCCACTTGGAAAGCAGGATTCAGAAGCTCTCAGCGGTGCTAAAGGCTATGCTGCCCCTGAGGCTAATGGTTCAGGAACGGATTTCGTAAAAGCTGATATTTACAGTTTTGGTGTGATATTGCTTGTGCTTTTGACTGGACAAAAGGCTTTTGACAGGTATGTAATCACACACACTTGTGCCATACTAGCAGTCTGGTTTACTGAAGGAATCTTGTTCTCTTCAGTTCAAGAAGGCAGAGTGAACAGTTTCTAGTTGATTGGGCCTCTCCTCATCTCCATAACCTTGATTCTTTGGCGGGAATAACTGATCCAAGAATATGTGGCCACATGCCCACTATAGCTATCTCTGCATTAGGCAACATCATCTTGCTTTGCATCAAGGTAGTTCTCCATTCTCTTTTCTGGTACACAATTTGTTTTGCATTTTCTTAACCTTGCTGATAGCTATTGGGTAAAAACTGAAACACTGACCATGCTGCTATGTGAAATGATTAAAATGTTCAGAGCCACAGCAATATCTTAATGCTCACTGCATTCACGAACTGGATTTCAGGACAATTTTCTGCGAGCAATACATGTTCTTTTAATTAAAAGAAGATTTATTGCCTCCTGGCGAGAACTGAGCTTTGGCTCAGTGGCTGGAGTTCAGGGTGCTGAACCCGCCCACCCAAATTCGAATCCTGCGCAAGGCGCGGATTCCTCAGGGGTGCTATTTGTGCTGAAAAAGCGCAGAGATGTCTCATATCTATCTAACAACTTATAACCAAGGAGAGATCATTCCTCCGTTGGACACGTTTTTTTTATTGCCTCCTAGCTTCTGCATCAGATTTGTGCACATAGCTTAAAAAGTTTACAAAAGTACGGAACTTGAACCAAATGGCACAAAAGGTAAATGATATTACACAAACCGGTGAATTGGCAGCACAATTGTTACATAATCTATTAGGTGATCACACATCCATGCTTTGAATAGTACTTATGTTATTTCTTAAAATGCAGGAATCACCAGATCTACGTCCACCAATTACAGTCGTAACAGACAAATTAGTAAAGCTTGTCCAGTCAACAGGCCTTCAAAAGACCAATGCAGCACAGCAATTTGAGGCTGATGCTCAGGACCCCTCTTACATAACAACCCGGCCATATTTTGAGCCATCGTCCACTGGTATCTCACTTGAAAGCGCTGCTTCGTTCATTTTATACTCTTCACATCTTAGTCTTAATTTGATTGTCTGATCACAGTCAGTCAGGTTGCAACTGAGAGCTTCATCCCTCGGTGACGAAGATCTGCTCTTCTCCTCAAATTGCTTCACATATCATGATACTTTGTGTTCTCAAGGTCTTGGAGTATCTGAAGCGTCGCAGCTCTTTTCCAATTTTCCGCAATGCCAACCCAAAGCTGCTGCGTTGAGACACACTGAGCACAGGAGACAACCATGCGGTACTCGACCATGTCGAGTAAGTAACCAAAATAAACTGTTTGCTCTCATGCTCACTCTGGTAGAAAATTGGTGCAAGCATGACTTGTAGTATCTCATGTTCTGTTAGATCGGACTCAGGTTAAGCTCACATGGGATGCTGCTTGGAGCGCTCCTTTTGTAAGTATACTGATTCTGACTGACAGATCCACGTATTACCCGTTCCCCACTTCTGTAGTCCTGTCTATATGCTCGTTTTCTTGTGTTGAAATTGTGTGGACGACATGCTCGTTAGCCAATTGGCACTGGCCCCCAACACGGCACTGCTCTGGCCTGGTTCTGATCTTACAATGCTGCTCGGTTCACATGTCTTGTGATTCTTTTTGGGCGATATGCGCCAAGTGAGTGTGATAGGTCGTACGATATGATAGTGACTACATAAATACACAACGATGCCCATTCTTTCTAAAGTGAGTGAGTAGTAACGTTACAACTTACAACCGATAAAACTAACCATCTAGGTTTTTGTTCTTCACAATCAATTCTATTAGCTGACAGTCGTTGGCACCTAGGTATTCATTTCATTTATATTATGATTCTAAAAACACCCACATGTTTGGTGGCTGTCACCGGAATTTGAAAATGACGGGTCTAAGATAGGAATCAGTTTACACATAAGGATATTTTAATGGATTTACCAAATAAAATGATAGCATAATTCTGTGCCAACCAAACAACATAAGGATGGAATTGTAAAATAAATTCCAAAATTTCAGGCTCAAATACGGATACCAAACGACCTAGTATTGATCCATGACATTATAATAGCGGAAACACACTAGTACTAGTAGATACCCTCTCCCGGCCTGTGTTGCATGCGTACGGGAGCAATAATATGGGTGCGTACAGCATGGTGTACATCTTATTATTCCCAACCCTACATGACATGCAGAAATACAATCCTATCGCTTAATCCTGGAGCCGGCCGGGATCAAATGGAGATGCTGTTAGGGATGCCTCTCCCAGTGACCCCTGGCTCTGAGAATGGTTTGAGCAGCTCGTATGGCACGATGCCAGCGCCGCACCTGTTCTTGTTCTCTGGGTTGTTGTTTCGCTCGTCGATAGTTCCCTCCACCTCCTTGAGCCTGCCGCTGAACTTCTCGAATGCTGCCTTCACCATGGGCTCGGCCAGCCACGCTGGCTCGGCATACTCTCCCATGTATTCCTCGTCGGGCGAGTGTGAGGAGAGAATGTCCAGCGTTGCCATCACCTTGATGGCCTGCATTTGCGATGGGAGGCTCTGCAGCAGAACCTCCTCCGGCCTTGCCATGAACTTCTTCATCTCGTCGTCCTGGCTCTCCTCTACTGGGATGTTTTTCCGTACCACAGTAGGGCGGTTGGGGAAGTACCCGCCGTAATGGTATTGCCCAAAATTGACGGCGGCGTGATGGCCAGACGTGACCCACATGATGACGCTCAGGATCTGGACGAGGTTGTCCTTGGAGTCGCATGCTGGCCACCATGGCTCGTCCTTCTTGTCAGCATGCCCCTTGGTGCGCACCTCCTCCCACCACGCCTGAAGCTCCTGGTCGCTGGTGACGTCCTCATTGGACTTGTAGTAGAAAGTTACGTAATCGGATGCCCACTGCTTGATACAGTTCCAGATCAGGAGCCCGTCGTTGGCGTATGGGTAGTCCTTGATGGTGAGCTCAAGCTCACCGTCATCCTGGCGCACGGCAAGTCCCCGGCTGATGAGGTCCTCCGGCAGCGCCTCCGTGTTGAACTGCCAGGTCGCGTCATAGGCGACGGAGCAGAGCTCGATGGAGTACCTACCTGGCCAGAAGGCCTCCTCGATGATGCCGTCGGCGTTGATGAGGCTCTCCCTGGCCAGCGCGTTGATCTCCATGGTGTAGCGGAAGTGCGGGTGCAGGAGGCGGTGCACCGGGTGCATCCGGCTGAGCTGCCGGTTTGTGGCGATGATGTACGGTTCGACGCTGGCGTGCGTGCGCAGCCAGTGGCTAACGAGCTGGTGGTAGCCGGTGTCGTGGGTCAGCACGTGCGCCTTGGCCAGCTTCCACAGCCATGAATCGGTGGCGTCGGGCCCATGCGTGAAGGCACGCTTCCACTGCGGCTTGGTCGGCGATTGCGGCCGCGTCAACTCGATGGCCAGCGGCATAAGCGTTCCCTCGTCGCCGAGGAAGAAGACGGTGCGGGACCCGTACAGCGTCCTGTCCGGCAGCTCGCGCACCTTGTGCACGTACGGCAAGAACACGTCGTGGTAGTCAAGCATGAACAGCCGCTTCTTCTGCAGCGCCTCCTCCACTGTCATGAGACCGTTCATCATCTTCTCAAGGAGCTCCTTGGTTAGCGCTGACTCCGGCGGCCCATACACCTCCGGGTCGAGCTTGCTCACTATGGGGAATTCCTGCACCATGCATGCTCTCTCGTTAATCAAACTGATTAAAAGCGGAGGAGGCCGGATTTACCTTTGAATGATTTTTCTGGTGCATTGCATGTATAGCTAATTAGTTACCGTGAGGAGGCGGATGCAGATAGGGTTGAGCCCTGCGAGCGTCTGCCTCGCGAACTCCTCATCTCTGAACCACGAGAACCTGTCCCCTGCAAAGCAAGTGAGGTCATGTATGTGGTGATCAGTCATTAATTGCTTGCGTACGGGCTCAAGTAGGCGGCGGCAGTGGTGGCGTGCTCACTCTCGACCATGTGGGGAACCTCGAAGCGGAGAACATGGTCAGTGGTGTCCTCGATCATCTGGACGACTCGGGGGATGACGTCGTTGATGATGTTGAAAGAGGCGCTGGCGTCGACGGGGAATGGAATACCATCGCTGTAGAGGGCATCGATGGCCGGGAAGTGCGGGAAGCAACGGGTGTTGTTGAGCAGCGGCGACAGCGCCGGCAGGATGGCATGCAACCCCGACCGCAGCGTCGTCGCGCTGAATGTCATCCCTTTAATGTCCGAGAACTGCTCGTCTCGTGGCACGTACACTGGCGAGCTCCTCTTCTCCGTCTCCGGGTCTGCGTTATTTTTTGAATTTCATTATTCTGTCACAGTTCATTATTCTGCTTGATTGATTGATTCAGTGAATTGATATTGTCAGACTGATCGACTATGATATATGTGCGCACCGAATATGGTCTTGGGTCGACCGGTGCGGCATCGGCGAGGGTAGGGGTGCTCCTTGCCGCCGATCACGGGGCGTTTGTGGTCGATGTTCTTGTCAGGGTCGCCGAGGTCGTTGTAGGTGTCGTAGTCGTAGATGCGCTCGTGAAACTTGCGCTCGCCTTGCCCGTCGCCTCGCAGCGTGTCCAGCTCCTTCTTCCTCAGCGCCTCGATCCCTGGAGGCGTATGTGATGGCAGGTACGACTGCAACATATATGTACGTGTCCACTCAATCGCATGGTTAATTTTCCGGACAGTGTCCGTGCATCCATGGAGAGGGCCATGGCAGCCGCGCGCATGTGCCTAGCCTAATTAATTACCTTGATGGTGAAGAAGACGCGCGGTTCGGGGTTGTCGAACTTGGAGTGCACCCAGGAAGCGACGTCGAAAGTGATGGCGGTGCTCTCGTCGCCGCCGGTGATGAGCTTGATGTCCTTGATGAACATTTCCCTGTGGTGCTCGTTCTCCACCAGCACCGCGCCCACTGGCCCGAATGTCTCGGGCACCGACATCTTGGCCTCGTACTTCCCTTCTTCCAGAGTCATGTGAGCGAACCCCTTCACGTTCTCCCTCTCCCTTCCGGTCCCTTCACACCAAAACGAAAAGAAATCGCCCTAGTCATGTGAAAACAAATCAAGAACTTTGCATCCATGCAGATGCACTGGTTGTCCAGCCATAGACCAGAGAGAGGAGTGAGAAACTCACTGGGGTCGAGCTCGGAGCTGACGAGCTCCAGGAGCAGCGTCTTGCCCATGAGGTCCTGGAGGTCGTCGAGGCCGCGGGAGAGGTACATGGAGGTTGGCTTCTGGGCGGTCACAATGGCCGTCACCGTAAGGTTCCTCTCCTTGGTCGTCACGGACGTCGAGATGCCGACAGCCTCCTCGGTCGAGGCGCACCTAATCCTGCGCGCCCTGACCCGGCCGCCGGCTCTGGTGGCTCGCCTCTGCTGGCTGCCGGCTGCTGCCGCAGCGGCGACAAGAGGCGATGCAACATTGCCGCTCTGCGCCGACGAGAGCACCAGAGGCTGGTTCAGACGGATCATGGCTGCGCCGGCAGGGCTTGGTATAGATTGAGCCTCGACCACTACGTGTACGTGTGTTCTTGCTTGGCGACTTATCAGCAGGAGAGCATACCAGCAGCGGAAGAAACTCAAGGGTGGAAGGAGAGGCCGGCCGGCGGTCTCTCTCTCTTTTTTCTCTCGGCTCTCCAAGAGCTCTGCGTCCGGGCTGCGTATTTCGCAGAGTATGTGGTGCTGGTAAAAACAATATTTTTTTAGATTGTTAAAACCAATCTGTGGATGCTTCTCGGCGTCGTGTTTCACGCGCGAATGTTTGTGGCCGTGCAGTACAGGCGGAGCTCTATCATATAAGAGACCTTCTTACGATGAAATCTAACGAGATACTGGCCATTTTATGGTGTTTTAAATTCAAATAAATAAAACTTGAATTTTTTGGTCGGTAGGTCAGATTCCCGGGGTGCTTGGAATATGGAAAATGATACACATCAGCCGGGATGAAACGTTTCATCCCCGGGTCCTCCCACGTGGATGCGACCGGTCGTGGAAGAGTACAACCAACCGCAAGTTTTTCCACTCCTATCGTCTTATCTCCTCTGGGTTAAAAAACAGTGCCACAAATCAAAACCGTGTGCCGCCGTCCTAGCTTCTCGGCGCCCCGCCGCCGCCGGAGTTGGAGGCCGCCGGAGCCATGGCCCTATCCCGCGAGCGCTCCGTGCACCAGTGCGCCTTCACCATGGCCTTCCTTGCCGCCCTAGCTTCCCGGTGCCCCGCCATCGCCGGAGTTTGAGGCCACCGTCGCCATGGCCCTATCCCCGCGAGCGCTCCGCGCAGCAGCCCGCCTTCACCATGGCCTTCCTCGCCGCCCTAGCTCCCGGCGCCCCGCCGCTGCCGGAGCTGGAGGCTTCCGTCGCCATGGCCCTAACCCTGCGGGCTCTCCGCGCACCAGCCCGCCGTCGTCGTGGCCTTCCTCGCCGCCCTAGCTCTGAGTGTACCACTATTTACCCTCCGCATGGACGCTCCACCACCGCCATGGGCGCACATCCACCTCCTCCCGCTGTCCGGTTCCAGCGCCTCTCTGGTCGCCACCAACGACTTCTGCCGCCATAGAAGTCTCGCTCCAGGTGTGCCTAGGCCGGCCTGTGCATGACACTGCACGTCAAATTCGCCAACTAGGTCCAAGCTCCATGGACGACAGCGAGGTGCGGTCCTCGCCGGAGACCATGCTACACGCGGCGATTGAATCTGCTACATACGGCTTCTTGCTACCTGCAGCGAACGACGCTGCTACAATGTGAATTTTTTTGCTACAAGTTTTTGCTACGACATCTCCGACGATGTCTTCGGCAAAATTAGCTTTTGCTATATTAGCATAATTATTTTGCTACATATGTTTTCTGATTCTGCTACATTATCATAAAATTGTTGCTACAAGGTATCCGGCTAAATCTCCGGCGAAAATCTCCGGCGAGTCTCCGATGAGGTTGGTTTTGCTACATTAGGACAACTTTTTTGCTACACGATCGCTGGCGAGGTATCCAGCGAAATCTCCGGCGAGATACAGTCTGTTTTTCTATTTTTTAGACCGAACTGTTTTCTGCTACATGTAGAAAAAGCAGGACTATTTATAGCAAAAGCGGGTATGTTTGTAGCAAAAGTGGAATTTGAGAGCTTTTTAGTGACATGTGTCACCAGGAGGATCCGGGGCATTTTGGAAAATTATCCCCCCGGGATACGCGTAGTATGACCCATCACAGTGGCGGACCCAAAATATTTTCTAAGCCTGAACAAACCTCAAGTCAAATTTGTTAAGGTGTTGATTTTATTTGTAAATATTGTTAGGTCTAGACTACTCTCGGTAGATTTCCTCTGGGATAGATCTATTGCATCTTAGAGAGAGAGAGATCAGAGAGAGGGGGTACTACCTGCACCTTGGCTCGACGAGCACGAGCCGGAGGGGATACCAGAGCTAGTTCCGGTGTCAGTGGCCATGGGGAAAGAGGGCGACGACGTGGGTGTGTGGTGGTGGCGGCGCTTCTCGTCGGCCTAGCGCAAACCCTAATCGGTGGGTGTGTCGGTGGGGGGCTGCGGTGCACGGTGAACCTCATACTGTATGCGTCCGACCCCCACCTCTTTATATGTGCGCTGGCGACAGGGGCCCACCAACTATGATAAGGTTGGGCGCCCCCGATCAGAGCGCGGTTGAGGGACTCCGTTCGGGCCGTTGGGCTCGAACGGGGAGAGATCAATCTAACATTCCCCCCTTGATCTCGACTTTTCTTTTAACTTTATGCTTTATACTTTACTCGTTCCATTACGGATCAGTACATAGGGCATGTTTCATCGTTATAGCTCAATTGCTGATAGAATCAGACAGCCACTATATATTTTTCTAGTTTGAAACAAATCCTGTTACTTTTGGGTCTCTATAGTCCAGTAATCATAGGCTTTCCATTAATCCCATGCTGGTTAAGTGTTCTTTGAACACATTGGCTGGTAAGCCATTCGTTAGCGGATCCGCAAGCATATCATTTGTCCTTATATGCTCGAGACTTATAGTTTGATCCTGGACTTTATCTTTCACAATATAATACTTTATATCTATTGACTTTATAGCATTACTCGACTTGTTGTTGTGAGCATAGAATACTACGGGCTCGTTGTCACAGTACATCTTTAGTGGCTTGCTAATGCAGTCTACCACTCTCGAGTCGGGTAGAAATTTCTTTAACCATAACGCATGTCCCATGGCCTCATAACATGCTATAAATTCTGCATACATCGCAGATGATGCAACTATTGACCGTTTGACGCTTCTCCATGAAATAGCACCTCGTGCGAGAGTAAAGACATATCTTGTCGTGGACTTTCTATCATCTTTATCTCCTGCAAAATCTGCATCTGAATACCCTCTTATTTCTAGGGAATCAGATCTTTTATATGTTAGCATGAGGCCTTTTGTGCCTTGCACATAACACAAAGCTTTCTTTACCATCTTTTAGTGCTCTATGCCTGGATTATCTTGATATCTACCGAGTACCCCGGTGATAAAAGCTAAGTCAGGGCGAGTGCACACTTGTCCATACTGTAAGCTTCCAACTGCCGAAGCATATGGTACAGACTTTATTTGATCGATCTCATATTGGTTCTTTGGACATTGAAATTTTCCAAAAGTTTCGCCCTTGACTATGGGAGCAAGTGTGGCATTACTCGCATGCATATTGTATTTCTTTAGAATATTTTCACAATATGTCTTCTGCGGTAGTCCTAACACTCCATTCTTTCTATCTCGGTGAATTTCTATGCCCAAAACATAAGAAGCTTCACCAAGATCTTCCATATCAAAATTTGAGGACAAAAACTTCTTTGTTTCTAGTAGTAGACTGACATCGCTGCTAGCAAGCGAGATATCATCCACATACAGAATTAGGAAAATGTATTTCCCAATTTTAAACTTTGCATAAATGCACTTGTCCTCAACATTCTCTTTAAATCCAAATCTTTTAGTTGTATCGTTGAACTTTAAATACCACTGCCTAGAGGCTTGCTTTAACCCATAAATGGATTTTTTTAGGCGGCATCCCAGATGTTCCTTCCCCTCCATGAAAAAACCCTTGGGTTGTTTCATGTAAACATTTTCTTCTAAATCTCCATTTAGAAATGTTGTCTTTACATCCATTTGATGCAACTCTAAATCAAAATGTGCAACTAGTGCCATTATGATTCTGAAGGAATCCTTACATGAGACCGGAGAAAAAGTCTCATTGTAATCTACCCCTTCTCTTTGCGTAAAGCCTTTTGCCACAAGTCTTGCTTTGTACTTTTCTACATTCCCATTGGAGTCATACTTTGTTTTGTAGACCCATTTGCAGCCTACTGTTTTGGCTCCTTTAGGAATTTCCTCTAAGTCCCAAACATTGTTAGAACTCATTGATTTCATTTCATCTTCCATTGCCTCCACCCACTTGGCTGAGTGAGGGATTCTCATGGCTTCTTCATATGAGGTGGGATCACCTTCCATATGAACTGTTTCTGTGTTATAAACTTTGTAAGTTTCTTTATAAATGGCTAGTATTTTCTCTTTTAGATCTTCTGAGTTTGTCAGAATCTTGCTCATTTCGTGCCTCAGGTTCTGGCACATTTGCTGTGTGTGTGGCTGTTCCGGCTCCCTTTCGTGCTCAACAGTGGGTTCAGGCGGCTCCTGACGAACAGGTTCCGGGCCTTCTCCCATTGTTGTCACATGTGGAGTCACAACAGGTGCCGACACCACAACCTCAGGAGTTGTAGATGGTGGCACACCAGGTAGCGACAAAAATGGCTCCTGAGTCATCGGATTAGGTGCATGCACCCTCTTCTCCTCAAGATCGATTTTCCGAGCTACCATGCTCCCCCTCATCAATTCGTCCTCCAAGAAGACTGCATGTCTCGTTTCTACAAACTTTGTGTATTTGTCAGGACAGTAGAAATGATAACCTTTTGATCTATCTGGATAGCCAATAAAGTGGCAAGACACTGTTTTGGGGTCTAACTTTGCAGTATTTGGATTAAAAACTTTTGTCTCAGCTGGGCTCCCCCAGACCCTCAAGTGGCGCAGAGAGGGGACTCTGCCTGTCCACAACTCGTACGGTGTTTTGGGCACCGACTTGCTTGGTACTCTGTTGAGAATGTGAATGGCGGTTTTAAGCGCCTCCATCCATAATCCCAAAGGGAGGGTGGAATAGCTCATCATGCTGTGCACCATATCCATAAGAGTACGGTTACGCCTTTCAGCTACTCCATTTTGCTGAGGTTTGCCTGGCATAGAATACTGGGCGACTATTCCATTTTCCTATAGGAACCTTGCAAAAGGTCCAGGTACTTGACCATATGGAGTGTGCCGACCGTAGTACTCCCCCCACGGTCGGACCAGACTATTTTAATTCTTTTATCTTGCTGATTTTCAATTTCAGCTTTGAATATTTTAAATTTATCCAATGCCTCAGATCTTTCATTAATTGGATAAATATAACCATATCGGGATTAATCATCTGTGAATGTTATGAACGAATCATAACCATCCACACTTTTCATAGGAAACGGTCCACAAATATCAGTATGGATGATTTCTAGTGTTGCTGTACTTCGGTTTGCACCCTTTTTGATTTTCTTTACATATTTTCCTTTTATGCAATCTATGCATTGTTCGATATCTGAGAACTCTAACGGAGGAAGAATGTCATTTTTAACGAGGATTTCTATTCTTCCCCTCGAAATATGGCCTAATCTACAGTGCCATAACTTCGATGAGTCATGGGTTCGTTTTCTTTTCTTTTGTTCTTTGTTCGACAAGGAAACTTGCTCACTCACATTACACGCAGAAAGCACTTTTTCATGCAAGGATAACAAATAAAGCTTATCATGAAGTAAAGCAGTACCCACACAAGCATCTTTAAACCATATGGCACACTTGCCATGTCCAAAATAACATTCATACATGTCTTTATCCAAACATGACACACTTATTAAATTTCTGTGGACGGAGGGAACAAATAAAACATCTTTTAACAGAATAATAAAACCATCAGCTAGCTCCAAAGGAATGTCGCCAACAGCTTCAACTTCTGCTTGAACTCTATTCGCAACTTCAATGCATCTTTCTCTTCTTTGCATAGTTCTTGTCGAATGGAATCCCAGTAAAGAATTAGCAACATGAACAGTTGCAACTGAGTCAATCCACCAAGTGGATTTCGAAAACTGTGAGTACAGGGATTCATTTACAAAAGAAACTGTATCTATACCTTTCTTTGCCATTATGGAGTTGAGCCATTCTGGGCAATCTTTCTTGAAGTTCCCATACTTCTTGTAGTGGTGACACTGATCCTTGTCCCCTAGGAGACTCTGATGATACTGATACTTTTGGGGGACTTTGCCATGTGGCTTGGAGGGGGAACCACCATGGTTGCTGTTGTTGAAGGTTCTCTTCCTGTTGTCCTTCACGAGTTCAGAGAACCACCATGAATGGACTTGAGCCTTTTTTCCTCTTGAGTGCACATGCTAATGGTCTTTTCAATGTACCATTTTTCAGGATACATGTTGTAGTTGATCACAAAGTTCTCAAACTATTGGGGAAGGGAAGCCATGACAAGGTGAACTAGAAGAGCAGGCTTGAGCTCGAGGTCAGCATCCATGGGATTTATTTTAGCAGCCATGTTGATCATCCTCAAGATGTGCTCCCTGATGCCATGTGCCCCTCCCGTGTACTTTTCTATGACCAGCTGTTTGAGCAGCTGGGTGACATACATCTTTGAAGAGCCAGTGAGCTGGCTCTTTATCTTTCCAAGGAACTCTCCAACAGTAGTGCACTCTTCGATTGAGCCCACAATGGCGTTCTCAATCGTATTCTTTACAAAGTCCATGCACTTTTTGTTAAGGGGTAACCCCTTGGGGTGGCCCGATCTTTCACGAATTTCCACGGGAAGCGAGGGGAAAGCGGTGGACGGGGGAAGAAGGGATGAAAACCACGAACACACGCACGCAAATCACGATACACGCCGATATCTCACGCCGGTGGCAACCGGTCCAACATAATCTCTAGGATCGGTGTTGGGCGAAGCTCTCTCTCCACGCCAACAACGGGGGACGAGGTGCTTGGTGAGACCTTGACGACTTGGGGGCGAGAAACCGAGAACCCAAGGCCTTGTGCAACTTGAACGCACTAGGCAAGATCCAAGAGGAGGGTGGACAATAGGTGCTCCTTGGTAGGAGCATGAGACCAATAGATTGAAATATCCTCAAAGGGTGTCCTTAATCTATTATTATCCAAGTCTAGGGTTTACATATGAGGGGTGGGGCTATATATAGGCCAGCCACATAAACAGGGGTAGTTCTGGAATAAAACTGGAAGTTTGGGCAAATTAGGGGGTTACATGGGCCAGACCCAAAAGGCTTTAACATGCCTGGCGACGATCAGTCCGGAGACTCCGGTCTGGGGTCCGGAGACTCCGGTCTGGACCGGAGACTCCGGTCAATCTCCGGACCCGTCTCCGGAGGGGGCTTCTGGTTGTCCCGGGCTTGGGTCTCCGGTCTGGACCGGAGGAAGGTCCGGAGACTCCGGTGTAGGAGACCGGAGACTCCGGTCTACACCGGAGACTCCGGTGTGCAGCGCTCCAGCATCTTCTTCTCCTGGTCATGCTTCCTTGGTGGCTTGGTGTGGTGGTGTTGCTTCATATCTGAGGATACACAGCGTAGTTGCATGAAGTAGCAAGCCGTCCAAAGGTAGACCAAAATCACACGAGGAAAGGAGCGAGTTAACCTTGGCTTGTAGGAGCTTGGCTCGGGCGCGAGTCATTGGTCCACTTGGGGGAGTAGGTGTTGTAGATGGAGGTGCGTCCGTAGGACGGGCTACATCAGCTCCCCCCCCCCCTGGGAAAGAGTCGTCCTCGACTCTTCAACCTTCTCAACTTCATCTTTGCCATGGTAGGGTGATAGGTCCTTGACATTGAATGTCGGGCTCACAAGATACTTGGATGTTGGGATATCGATGATGTAGGCGTTGTTGTTGATCCTCTTTAGCACTTTGAACGGTCCATCACCTCTTGGCTTGAGTTTGGAGTCGCGGTCCTTGGGAAAGCGGTCTGTACTCAAGTGTATCCACACAAGGTCGCCTTCTTCGAAGATCATCTCTTTCTTGTTCTTGTTTAGCCTTGATGCTTGGCGAAGGACTTGTTTCTCGATCGTAGCTCTTGTGTCTTCATGGAGTTTCTTCATTGTTTGGGCACGCTTGACCACGTCCATATTGGCACGTTCATGAAGCGGAAGTGGAAGGATATCGAGCGCGGTGAGAGGCTCGAAACCATAGACGATCATGAACGGGATCCTCATGGTGGTGGAGTGCTTGGCGCGGTTGTAGGCGAACTCAGCGTGTGGAATACATTCCTCCCAGTCTTTAAGGTTCTTCTTGATCAACACACGTAGGAGTGTTCCAAGACTTTGATTCACGACCTCGGTTTGTCCATTGGTTTGAGGATGCGAGGCGGACGAGAAGAGGAGCTTGATGCCGAGCTTGGCCATGAGAGTCTTCCAGAAGTAGCTCATGAATTTTACGTCGCGGTCGGAGACGATTGTTCTTGGTACACCGTGTAGCCGAATTATTTACCTGAAAAACAAATTTGCTACATGTGAAGCATCATCGGTCTTATGGCACGGAATGAAGTGTGCCATTTTGGAAAAGCGATCCACTACCACAAATATAGAATCATGTGCATGTTTAGATCTAGGCAAGCCTAACACAAAGTCCATGCTAATGTCCGACCAAGGTGCATGAGGAATAGGCAATGGCATATAAAGACCAAAGGGATTAGACTTAGACTTAGCTTGGATACATGTAGTGCATCGTTTGACGTGACGCTCCACGTCGCGTTTCATCTTTGGCCAAAAGTAGTGAGTGGAGAGCATGTCGTATGTCTTGTCACGGCCAAAGTGACCCATAAGGCCTCCACCATGGGACTCTTTAAGAAGCAAAAGTTGGAGAGACGACTTTGGAATGCAAAGTTTGTTTTGTTTGAAAAGAAAACCCTTATGCAAATAGAAATCATCAATCCCTTTGTCTATTGAACATTTTGCAAAAATTGGTCCAAAGAAAGGGTCGGACGCGTACAAAGATTTGATGTCATCAAGACCCAAGACATTTACTTTGAGTCGCGTAAGAAGGTTTGTGTTTTTGCGAGACAAAGCGTCCGCTACCACATTTTCTTTGCCCTTCTTGTACTTGGCAATGTAAGGAAAAGATTCCATAAACTCAACCCATTTGGCGTGCCTTTTACTCAAATTGTCTTGGCCCTTAAGATATTTCAACGACTCGTGGTCGGAATGGATGATAAATTCTTTGGGCCAAAGGTAGTGTTGCCACACTTGAAGGACACGAACCAAGGCAAAAAGCTCTTTGTCGTAAATGGGATATTTAAGGCGTGCGCCATCGAGTTTCTCACTATGGTATGCAATGGGACGCCCATTTTGCATAAGGACGCCGCCAATGCCCATTCCACTAGCGTCACATTCAATCTCAAAAGTTTTTGTGAAATCCGGTAATGCAAGGAGTGGTGCTTCGGTGAGCCTCTTTTTGAGCTCATCAAAAGCCTTTTGTTGTGCTTTGCCCCAAACGAACGTGAAATTTTTCTTGGTCAATTCGTTGAGGGGGCAAGAAATGGTAGAAAAGTCTTTCACAAAGCGACAGTAAAAGCCAGCCAACCCATGAAAACTACGAAGTTCACTAACATTGGTGGGTATGGGCCAATCTCGTATGTCCTTAACTTTTGAGATATCAACTTCAATGCCATTAGAAGACACAACAAAACCAAGGAAGATGAGCTTGTCTTTTGCAAAAGTGCACTTTGGGAGATTAGCATAAAGCTTTTCATGACGAAGGATTTTAAGGACCTCCTTAACATGAGTAACATGCTCCTCTAGTGACTTGCTATAGACAAGGATGTCATCAAAGTAAACAACGACACTCTTCCCAATGAGAGATCTCAAAATATGGTTCATGAGGCGCATGAAGGTAGATGGGGCATTTGATAAGCCAAAAGGCATAACTAACCATTCATAGAGACCAAGCTTGGTCTTGAAGGCGGTTTTCCACTCATCACCTTCGGCCATGCGAATTTGATGGTAACCACTACGAAGATCAATTTTCGAAAATATAGTGGCTCCACATAACTCATCAAGCATGTCATCAAGACGCGGTATAGGATGTCGATAACACACGGTGATAGCATTGATTGGACGGCAGCCCATGCATAACCGCAACGTATCATCCGTTTTTGGAACTAGAATCACGGGGACCGCGCTTGGGCTAGTGCTTACTTGTATCAAACCTTTGGAGACGAGTTGGTTGATTTGTCGTTCTATCTCCTTCGTCTCTTCCGGGTTCATGCGGTACTGTAAGATCCCTCCTTTATAAAGGAAAAAGGATCCCTGTGATTGCATTGCTAGTCCCTGGATCAATAGCTAGCATCCACAGTTAAGATGTAATATCAAGAAACAAAGGTCATAATACAACTTTATAACCAGGAATAACATAATTTTTTATTACATCTTACATAGCTCATTTGGCTATCACATTACAATGCAGCAGAATATAACAATAGCATGGGGTCCTTCATCTTCAAAGTGCCACAGGCAGACATGTTGGTTTTAGACTTGTAATCCTAATCATTACACTTCACTAATATCAAACAAACCTGCAACATAACAAGTTACAGCCACAAGGGTCAATACATTTGAATTGTATTGGCAAGTCATACTATGGTAGTGTAGTGGAGTCTATCATCTATATGCATTTGGCTAAGTGCAGCTTAGGCTTGTATTTCTCAAAATAGATTTTCCTTATCATTTGAAAACACTAAGTTTTTGCTTGACAAAATCTTTCCCAAGGCATCTCCCAATAGAAATTGGTGATCCTTTCAATCCCTTGTTCACCCACAAGATTTTTAACTTAGAAATTTGGATGATGAGATTCTTGATAGCTTCCATGTCTTGATGCTCAAATTGTCCTTTACCAGGGACATGGCTAAGTACTTAGATTTTACACTCTGCAGAGGTGGTGCACTTTCCCCACAAGACTTGGTTTCCCAAGACAAGATCTTTCAGAAGCCTTCCCTTAGACCAGAATGGACGCGTTCCAACCTATCAAACCCCTATCACCAACTGTCCATTTGGCTAAGTTATTGCAACCTATATGATCCAGGCAGAGCCCATAATGCCAAGTGGCTGCACTTGAAGCTTCTCAACATTTGACATCTCAAATCTCTTTGTTCCTGGGTGGCCATCCACAAGTGAGATACACAAGGTTCACTAGTCCCCTGGCCTTGTGTAAGCACTCAACACAAACCATTCCTTCCATTCCACCCAGGTGATTCATTAACTTAGTTGTTTTATCAAACAAAACACAAGTCCTCAGACTTAGAAATTTTTTCATAGCATGAATATATATTCCACCCTTGTTTTCTACTAGCTAAGCTAAGCATGATAGTAGTAGGGATCTTAACTTAGGAAATTTCTACTAAGGTTTCATCTACTAGGATTTCCCATAGCATAGTTTATACTTAGCAAAATTCTATGCAAGTCCTACTTAGAAATATCACTAATGCATAGTGAAAATAATGGGACAAAAGTATGAAGCATCACTTGCCTTGATAGTAGAATATTTAGGTACTCTCCTTGATGTCACACTCCTCAAATTCCACTATAATACAATCAAGTAAAAAGCACACACTCAAAACTAGCATCACAAAACAATCACAAGAATTCAATGAAATGCATGTAATAAGATGATATTATTGGAGAAGTTTTTATAGCAAAGTTCTAAACACTAAAAACACCTACTAGTCCTTCTATACAAGTTGGATTCCAATTGTAATTATTTTTTTAGTGCAAATAGATTATTTAAAAACATTTTCTTTTATTAGAAAAGCCATATTCAATAGGACATTTGCTACTTCCATAAAAATATAAATTTAATTTTTGGTGTTGATGTTTCTAGTCAGAGGGTTCAATATACAACCATTTGCAAAAGGATTCACTCAAAAATAATTTTTAGGCCATTTTCTATAGTCAAAATACTCCAAATACTTCTCTGCAATTTTTATTAATTTAAGTTGGTAAAACTAACAAACTAAGATCTGAGTGTGTTCTTCATGTTCCAACGATTTCAGGGATATCTCATTTGCCAAATTTGGATACACATAACTCAATATATGAATTTTTGAAGTTTCTATGTCTAAAATATCCGAAAATAGAAGTACACATCACGAGTGGAGAAATCTGATTGGTGAATAGCTCTTCGTTTAGGTGTTTCAACATGGACTGCTCGATCTGAATCGTATGGTTTCTTACTGATTCAATTCTTGGTCTAGTCTTTCATGGATCTACATGGATTCAGATAAAAAAAACTGTCTTTAGGGATTGAACAACCAGGGAAGCTCTTACCGACGACACTGTGGTAGTCGACGTCAATCGCAGGGACGATGGCTACAGGTGTAGATAGTGATGGAGTAGTCGAAGGAGATAATCATGGAGTAGAAGAAATAGTGGTTAGGGTAGCGCACTACATGTTGGAGACCTTAGGCCCCTCGGAGGTCCCTCGCACTGTTTCCGGCCGCCGTGTCCTACGTACGGAGCGGAGGTCGACTGTCATCGCAGCGGCCGTCGGCTGTACAATTGGATGATCTAATGAGTAAAATTGGTGCGCAATATCTAGAGGCAAATAAAGGAGGAGGAATCAGGAGCTTAGCCTCTATATATCCGACGAAATCGAAGATTACATCACCACAGTCTAGAACTTCGATGATGAAATCCCAGCTATGATGCTGCAGTATTGGTGCGTCGAGAGACAAACGGAAGGGAGAAGTGCATCGGGAATTTTTTTATATGGACACAGAGGAGGAAGCCAAGCATCGCAGCGCCTTGAGATGGTCCTGCCGTTTCTCAATTGATGATTCATTACCGTCTTAAACAGACGTTTTTAAGGTACGTTGATGTGCGGTTTAATTATGCTGAATGGGTCTACGGTTAAGAGAGGAGCAATTATCGTGTTTACGATAAGTGAAGACAGCCAATGGAATTGATGGGAGATGAAGAGGAAAAGCTTTATGTCATGGCTGTAACATCAGGTTTGCTTATGTTTAGAGAAAGAAGACGACCAATTGTGTGGTGTCGATCAATTGGCTAGATGGACCAGAATCGGTGCAACCTAAATTTTATTAAAAAAAATGAAAATAAGACATGGTTGGCTGGCTTGGCTGGACTCCTTGATCTATTTCAAACTATTGATTGTCCAGCTAGATCGGTACAATTTATTTATTTTCTATTTATAGTTTACTGATTTCCTTTTAGCTTTTAATTTAGTGCTCTAGAATTATTTAACCCCTTTTTAGAAAAATAACTACCGTGCTTTTGTTCTTTGAGGGACACGTGCAACTTAAAATTACATTTGGTTTTCTATAAGATTCTATGTATAGATCCGTACCAAAGAAATAATTATCTTAGATAATACTCGTGAGTCCATGTCAAACATGGCCTTGGAAATATACTAGATCGCTGAAGCCTGTAACATCTGAGCGTAAAATTAATTACATATCTATGTGTATTTATAATTTGAACGAGGTTGATTAGGAAAAAGAAATAAACGAGCTATATAGTTCATAGTAGGATCGATGTATGTGGAGGCATATATATCTGTCCATGCAAGTGCTCGAAAGCTACGTGCATCTCTGCTTTGGATATAACATGACTTGTATGGTTAGATTTTACTGGTCAGTACAAGATCGACATGACCATACGATTTAAATTCTATGATCACTTACAATATTTAGTCCAGTTCTAATAATCCCACCGAGATCAAAACGGCCAGAAAAGCTCACCCGCATGGAGTCTCGCCGACAAACGTGTACGATGGCCGCGATTGTCGACGGTGATGGTGTAGACGATGGCGACAGCTCTGGAAATTCTGGGAGACATAGCATTGGGGTTCTTCGGTTCCGTGTACACGTTAAAGGGGTGAAGATCGGCTCGGTGAAGACTATAGTGGCATTGGTTAATCCTGACGTGGCTCGAGCCGACGGTGGCCAACTGATGGAGGTCGGGCGGGCATTGGTCCTCGTCGCAGATGATCTCCGGCTGCTTCCGCGTATACACCTTGTCACAGTCGGTAAGTTGGGCCATAAACAAAGCTTCTTAGGAAAAGATTAAGGAAAAAGGAAACAAAATAAAGACCTACGGTTGGCTACCCAGCTTTATTTGGTTATATACGTATTCTCTTTTTCTCATTGTTTTTTTTCTTTCAACTTATATAATCCATAGGATTCCAAAACGGGTCAATCTAATTTATATAATTAAAATATATGTGTTCTTTCTCATTCAAAATTATTTTATAGCAAGGTTTTGATATTTACATTAGAGGAACAAAAGTTTTTTTCCCCTAAATTTCATCCTTCAAAAGATTGTATTTCTTGTGTTTGCTTAGTTTTTCCACATTTCAAAATTTGGAAAATTTTGGGACGTGACAAGCTACCACCCTTAAAATAAATCTTGTCCCGAGATTTGGGGAGGCTAGGGGTTACTAGTTGGCTCAAAGCATCTAGGGTACTACCACCCTTAAAAAAAAATTCCAACTAGATTACATCTTGGCTTGCTTGGGATCTTGTCGAAACTTCTCTGGACACTTGTCTGCATAATGGCCTAGCTCTTTGCATTTGAAACACATCACTTGGCTGATATCTTTCTTTTCCTTTGGTATCATTGCCTTTTGTTTGTTTCCTTGGTTCTTTTTCTTTTCTGGGCATTCATTGGCATAGTGTCCCATCTCTTTGCAAGTGTAACATTGCTCTTGGGTAATATCCTTCTTGTTTGGGTTGGGGCATTTCTTCTTCTTCTTCTTGGGTCTCTCCAAAGCTAGGAGTTCTTCTAATTTATGCTCTTCATACTTCACCACAAAGGTGGGAAATCTTTCTCTCTTCTTGGGGCATTTACTAGAGATATGACCTTCTTCTTCACAAGAGTAGCAACACTGTGTGATCACTTTGGATTTGGCCTTATGATGCATAGTTTTGACTTTGCCTTCATCCTTCTTGGTAGAAGTTGTTCCTTTATGAGGGTTTACAAGCTGTTGATGCACTCTACCTTGTTTCCTTTGTTGAACTATGGAATAGATGGGGCATTGGATATGAACATGATTATTTCCTTCACATAGGAAGCAAGTAGCTTGAGATGTGGGGCATCGATTAGTTGGATGTTTCTTTTCACAATTGGGGCATTGATCTCCATGCTCCTTGGAAGTGTGATCCTTGTCTCCACAAATATTGCAAGCTTGAGTTCCTTCTAAAATAACATCTTTGTCATCCTTGTTGTCATAAACTCCTTTGGAAGAGTTGTCTCCAATGTCGATCATTTGAGTGGCCATCCCATGCAACAATTGGGATTGAATTTTCAAAATCCTTTGTATGGCTGGGTCTAGTCCATTGTTGTTGGCTAAAAGCTGAGTTGTCACTTGGCTCAACTGGGTTTGGTTTGCTAGTAGTTGTTCTCTCATGTGCATCTCTTGGTTGTTGTTGTCATCATCCTTGATGTTGGAGTTTCTTAGAGAAGTCATCTGTTTGGGTTGGATTGGGTTTAGAATAGGCAGAATATTTCTAAGGAAATAATTCTAATCACACACATCACAATTCACACAAGCAATGTGCAAGCAATCACTACCAAACATTTCACTCAAACAACAAGTTTCAAGCATATTTTTAGGCAAACAAAAATATTTTTGTTACACCACATAAGTTGGTGGGTTTGATCTATACTTAATATGGTGGTCCATCTATATGGTTCACTTGTGATCTTTCCATCCTTCTTGGTTGATTCTTCTTGAATGAGATCTTTTATTCTTGAGAAAATCCTTGGTCACAAAACTTCAAAGGTGATCATGGTTCCTTCCAAGTTGTATTTCCTTAGTCTTCAAGTTCTTTGGGCAGGATTTCTTGCCTCACTTGTAGTCCTTAGTGATATCCAAGGTTGAAGTCCTTGGTGAAAATGCTGAAGATATTGAAGTCATTAGAGTTGAAGATGTTGAAGTCATTAGAGTTGAAGATTTCTTTTGCACATGGTGAAGTCTTTGGCCAGGGAAAGGCTTTATCCTTCAAGTAGAAATAGAAGAGATGTAGAATCAAAACCAAAATGGTTGAGGAAAGAGTTTACAAGATTGTTTGTAAATAAGTTTTGGAACAAATACAACTCCTATTTTTCTAAGGGTTTTTGTCCAATCCTAGGGTTACAAATCCTACAGGCAACACAATGCTCTGATACCATCTGTAAGATCCCTCCTTTATAAAGGAAAAAGGATCCCTGTGATTGCAATGCTAGTCCCTGGATCAATAGCTAGCATCCACAGTTAAGATGTAATATCAAGAAACAAAGGTCATAATACGACTTTATAACCAGGAATAACATAATTTTTTTATTACATCTTACATAGCTCATTTGGCTATCACATTACAATGCAGCAGAATATAACAATAGCATGGGGTCCTTCATCTTCAAAGTGCCACAGGCAGACATGTTGGTTGTAGACTTGTAATCCTAATCATTACACTTCACTAATATCAAACAAACCTGCAACATAACAAGTTACAGCCACAAGGGTCAATACATTTGAATTGTATTGACAAGTGATACTATGGTAGTGTAGTGGAGTCTATCATCTATATGCATTTGGCTAAGTGGAGCTTAGGCTTGCGTTGCTCAAAATAGATTTTCCTTATCATTTGAAAACACTAAGTTTTTGCTTGACAAAATCTTTCCCAAGGCATCTCCCAATAGAAATTGGTGATCCTTTCAATCCCTTGTTCACCCACAAGATTTTTAACTTAGAAATTTGGATGATGAGATTCTTGATAGCTTCCATGTCTTGATGCTCAAATTGTCCTTTACCAGGGACATGGCTAACTACTTAGATTTTACACTCTACAGAGGTGGTGCACTTTCCCCACAAGACTTGGTTTCCCAAGACAAGATCTTTCAGAAGCCTTCCCTTAGACCAGAATAGACGCGTTCCAACCTATCAAACCCCTACCACAAACTGTCCATTTGGCTAAGTTATTGCAACCTATATGATCCAGGCAGAGCCCATAATGCCAAGTGGCTGCACTTGAAGCTTCTCAACATTTGACATCTCAAATCTCTTTGTTCCTGGGTGGCCATCCACAAGTGAGATACACAAGGTTCACTAGTCCCCTGGCCTTGTGTAAGAACTCAACACAAACCATTCCTTCCATTCCACCTAGGTGATTCATTAACTTAGTTGTTTTATCAAACAAAACACAAGTCCTCAGACTTAGAAATTTTTTCATAGCATGAATATATATTCCACCCTTGTTTTCTACTAGCTAAGCTAAGCATGATAGTAGTAGGGATCTTAACTTAGGAAATTTCTACTAAGGTTTCATCTACTAGGATTTCCCATAGCATAGTTTATACTTAGCAAAATTCTATGCAAGTCCTACTTAGAAATATCACTAATGCATAGTGAAAATAATGGGACAAAAGTATGAAGCATCACTTGCCTTGATAGTAGAATATTTAGGTACTCTCCTTGATGTCACACTCCTCAAATTCCACTATAATACAATCAAGTAAAAAGCACACACTCAAAACTAGCATCACAAAACAATCACAAGAATTCAATGAAATGCATGTAATAAGATGATATTATTTGAGAAGTTTTTATAGCAAAGTTCTGAACACTAAAAACACCTACTAGTCCTTCTATACAAGTTGGATTCCAATTGTAATTATTTTTTTAGTGCAAATAGATTATTTAAAAACATTTTCTTTTATTAGAAAAGCCATATTCAATAGAACATTTGCTACTTCCATAAAAATATAAATTTAATTTTTGGTGTTGATGTTTCTAGTCAGAGGGTTCAATATACAACCATTTTCAAAAGGATTCACTCAAAAATAATTTTTAGGCCATTTTCTATAGTCAAAATACTCCAAATACTTCTCTGCAATTTTTATTAATTTAAGTTGGTAAAACTAAAAAACTAAGATCTGAGTGTGTTCTTCATGTTCCAACGATTTCAGGGATATCTCATTTGCCAAATTTGGATACACATAACTCAATATATGAATTTTTGAAGTTTCT
Organism: Avena sativa; assembly: GCA_916181665.1. Taxonomy (NCBI): domain Eukaryota; kingdom Viridiplantae; phylum Streptophyta; class Magnoliopsida; order Poales; family Poaceae; genus Avena; species Avena sativa. Next base: position 31,376,846 of record OV702284.1, read on the forward strand.
ATGTCTAAAATATCCGAAAATAGAAGTACACATCACGAGTGGAGAAATCTGATTGGTGAATAGCTCTTCGTTTAGGTGATTCAACATGGACTGCTCGATCTGAATCGTATGGTTCCTTACTGATTCAATTCTTGGTCTAGTCTTTCATGGATTCAGATCAAACTGTCTACATGGGTTCAGATAAAAAAAACTGTCTTCAGGAATTGAACAACCAGGGAAGCTCTTACCGACGACACTGTGGTAGTCGACGTCAATCGCAGGGACGATGGCGACAGGTGTAGATAGTGATGGAGTAGTCGAAGGATATAATCATGGAGTAGAAGAAATAGTGGTTAGGGTAGCGCGCTACATGTTGGAGACCTTAGGCCCCTCGGAGGACCCTCGCGCTGTTTCCGGCCGCCGTGTCCTACGTACGGAGCGGAGGTCGACTGTCATCGCAGCGGCCGTCGGCTGTACAATTGGATGATCTAATGAGTAAAATTGGTGCGCAATATCTAGAGGCAAATAAAGGAGGAGGAATCAGGAGCTTAGCCTCTATATATCCGACGAAATCGAAGATTACATCACCACAGTCTAGAACTTAGATGATGAAATCCCAGCTATGATGCTGCAGTATTGGTGCGTGGAGAGACAAACGGAAGGGAGAAGTGCATCGGGAATTTTTTTATATGGACACAGAGGAGGAAGCCAAGCAACGCAGCGCCTTGAGATGGTCCTGCCGTTTCTCAATTGATGATTCATTACCGTCTTAAACAGACGTTTTTAAGGTACGTTGATGTGCGGTTTAATTATGCTGAATGGGTCTACGGTTAAGAGATGAGCAATTATCGTGTTTACGATAAGTGAAGACAGCCAATGGAATTGATGGGAAATGAAGGGGAAAAGCTTTATGTCATGGCTGTAACATCAGGTTTGCTTATGTTTAGAGAAAGAAGACGACCAGTTGTGTGGTGTCGATCAATTGGCTAGATGGACCAGAATCGGTGCAGCCTAAATTTTATTAAAAAAAATGAAAATAAGACATGGTTGGCTGGCTTGGCTGGACTCCTTGATCTATTTCAAACTATTGATTGTCCAGCTAGATCGGTACAATTTATTTATTTTCTATTTACAGTTTACTGATTTCCTTTTAGCTTTTAATTTAGTGCTCTAGAATTATTTAACCCCTTTTTAGAAAAATAACTACCGTGCTTTTGTTCTTTGAGGGACACGTGCAACTTAAAATTACATTTGGTTTTCTATAAGATTCTATGTATAGATCCGTACCAAAGAAATAATTATCTTAGACTATACTCGTGAGTCCATGTCAAACATGGCCTTGGAAATATACTAGATCACTGAAGCCTGTAACATCTGAGCGTAAAATTAATTACATATCTATGTGCATTTATAATTTGAACGAGGTTGATTAGGAAAAAGAAATAAACGAGCTATATAGTTCATAGTAGGCTCGATGTATGTGGAGGCATATATATCTGTCCATGCAAGTGCTCGAAAGCTACGTGCATCTCTGCTTTGGATATAACATGACTTGTATGGTTAGATTTTACTGGTCAGTACAAGATCGACATGACCATGCGATTTAAATTCTATGATCACTTACAATATTTAGTCCAGTTCTAATAATCCCACCGAGATCAAAACGGCCAGAAAAGCTCACCCGCATGGAGTCTCGCCGACAAACGTGTACGATGGCCGCGATTGTCGATGGTGATGGTGTAGACGATGGCGACAGCTCTGGAAATTCTGGGAGACATAGCATTGGGGTTCTTCGGTTCTGTGTACACGTTAAAGGGGTGAAGATCGGCTCGGTGAAGACTATAGTGGCATTGGTTAATCCTGACGTGGCTCGAGCCGACGGTGGCCAACTGATGGAGGTCGGGCGGGCATTGGTCCTCGTCGCAGATGATCTCCGGCTGCTTCCGCGTATACACCTCGTCACAGTCGGTAAGTTGGGCCATAAACAAAGCTTCTTAGGAAAAGATTAAGGAAAAAGGAAACAAAATAAAGACCTACGGTTGGCTACCCAGCTTTATTTGGTTATATACGTATTCTCTTCTTCTCATTGTTTTTTTTCTTTCAACTTATATAATCCATAGGATTCCAAAACGGGTCAATCTAATTTATATAATTAAAATATATGTGTTCTTTCTCATTCAAAATTATTTTATAGCAAGGTTTTTATATTTACATTAGAGGAACAAAAGTTTTTTTCCCCTAAATTTCATCCTTCAACAGATTGTATTTCTTGTGTTTTCTTAGTTTTTCCATATTTTAAAATTTGGAAAATTTTGGAATGTGACAAGCTACCACCCTTAAAATAAATCTCGTCCCGAGATTTGGGGAGGCTAGGGGTTACAAGTTGGCTCAAAGCATCTAGGGTACTACCACCCTTAAAAAAATTCCAACTAGATTACATCTTGGCTTGCTTGGGATCTTGTTGAAACTTCTCTGGACACTTGTCTGCATAATGGCCTAGCTCTTTGCATTTGAAACACATCACTTCGCTGATATCTTTCTTTTCCTTTGGTATCATTGCCTTTTGTTTGTTTCCTTGGTTCTTTTTCTTTTCTGGGCATTCATTGGCATAGTGTCCCATCTCTTTGCAAGTGTAACATTGCTCTTGGGTAATATCCTTCTTGTTTGGGTTGGGGCATTTCTTCTTCTTCTTCTTGGGTCTCTCCAAAGCTAGGAGTTCTTCTAATTTATGCTCTTCATACTTCACCACAAAGGTGGGAAATCTTTCTCTCTTCTTGGGGCATTTACTAGAGATATGACCTTCTTCTTCACAAGAGTAGCAACACTGTGTGATCACTTTGGATTTGGCCTTATGATGCATAGTTTTGACTTTGCCTTCATCCTTCTTGGTAGAAGTTGTTCCTTCATAAGGGTTTACAAGCTGTTGATGCACTCTACCTTGTTTCCTTTGTTGAACTATGGAATAGATGGGGCATTGGATAGGAACATGATTATTTCCTTCACATAGGAAGCAAGTAGCTTGAGATGTGGGGCATCGATTAGTTGGATGTTTCTTTTCACAATTGGGGCATTGATCTCCATGCTCCTTGGAAGTGTGATCCTTGTCTCCACAAATATTGCAAGCTTGAGTTCCTTCTAAAATAACATCTTTGTCATCCTTGTTGTCATAAACTCCTTTGGAAGAGTTGTCTCCAATGTTGATCATTTGAGTGGCCATCCCTTGCAACAATTGGGATTGAATTTTCAAAATCCTTTGTATGGCTGGGTCTAGTCCATTGTTGTTGGCTAAAAGCTGAGTTGTCACTTGGCTCAACTGGGTTTGGTTTGCTAGTAGTTGTTCTCTCATGTGCATCTCTTGGTTGTTGTTGTCATCATCCTTGATGTTGGAGTTTCTTAGAGAAGTCATCTGTTTGGGTTGGATTGGGTTTAGAATAGGCAGAATATTTCTAAGGAAATAATTCTAATCACACACATCACAATTCACACAAGCAATGTGCAAGCAATCACTACCAAATATTTCAGTCAAACAACAAGTTTCAAGCATATTTTTAGGCAAACAAAAATATTTTTGTTACACCACATAAGTTGGTGGGTTTGATCTATACTTAATATGGTGGTCCATCTATATGGTTCACTTGTGATCTTTCCATCCTTCTTGGTTGATTCTTCTTGAATGAGATCTTTTATTCTTGAGAAAATCCTTGGTCACAAAACTTCAAAGGTGATCATGGTTCCTTCCAAGTTGTATTTCCTTAGTCTTCAAGTTCTTTGGGCAGGATTTCTTGTCTCACTTGTAGTCCTTAGTGATATCCAAGGTTGAAGTCCTTGGTGAAAATGCTGAAGATGTTGAAGTCATTAGAGTTGAAGATGTTGAAGTCATTAGTGTTGAAGATTTCTTTTGCACATGGTGAAGTCTTTGGCCAGGGAAAGGCTTTATCCTTCAAGTAGAAATAGAAGAGATGTAGAATCAAAACCAAAATGGTTGAGGAAAGAGTTTACAAGATTGTTTGTAAATAAGTTTTGGAACAAATACAACTCCTATTTTTCTAAGGGTTTTTGTCCAATCCTAGGGTTACAAATCCTATAGGCAACACAATGCTCTGATACCATCTATAAGATCCCTCCTTTATAAAGGAAAAAGGATCCCTGTGATTGCAATGCTAGTCCCTGGATCAATAGCTAGCATCCACAGTTAAGATGTAATATCAAGAAACAAAGGTCATAATACGACTTTATAACCAGGAATAACATAATTTTTTTATTACATCTTACATAGCTCATTTGGCTATCACATTACAATGCAGCAGAATATAACAATAGCATGGGGTCCTTCATCTTCAAAGTGCCACAGGCAGACATGTTGGTTGTAGACTTGTAATCCTAATCATTACACTTCAATAATATCAAACAAACCTGCAACATAACAAGTTACAGCCACAAGGGTCAATACATTTGAATTGTATTGGCAAGTGATACTATGGTAGTGTAGTGGAGTCTATCATCTATATGCATTTGGCTAAGTGGAGCTTAGGCTTGCATTGCTCAAAATAGATTTTCCTTATCATTTGAAAACACTAAGTTTTTGCTTGACAAAATCTTTCCCAAGGCATCTCCCAATAGAAATTGGTGATCCTTTCAATCCCTTGTTCACCCACAAGATTTTTAACTTAGAAATTTGGATGATGAGATTCTTGATAGCTTCCATGTCTTGATTCTCAAATTGTCCTTTACCAGGGACATGGCTAACTACTTAGATTTTACACTCTGCAGAGGTGGTGCACTTTCCTCACAAGACTTAGTTTCCCAAGACAAGATCTTTCAGAAGCCTTCCCTTAGACCAGAATGGACGCGTTCCAACCTATCAAACCCCTACCACCAACTGTCCATTTGGCTAAGTTATTGCAACCTATATGATCCAGGCAGAGCCCATAATGCCAAGTGGCTGCACTTGAAGCTTCTCAACATTTGACATCTCAAATCTCTTTGTTCCTGGGTGGCCATCCACAAGTGAGATACACAAGGTTCACCAGTCCCCTGGCCTTGTGTAAGCACTCAACACAAACCATTCCTTCCATTCCACCCAGGTGATTCATTAACTTAGTTGTTTTATCAAACAAAACACAAGTCCTCAGACTTAGAAATTTTTTCATAGCATGAATATATATTCCACCCTTGTTTTCTACTAGCTAAGCTAAGCATGATAGTAGTAGGGATCTTAACTTAGGAAATTTCTACTAAGGTTTCATCTACTAGGATTTCCCATAGCATAGTTTATACTTAGCAAAATTCTATGCAAGTCCTACTTAGAAATATCACTAATGCATAGTGAAAATAATGGGACAAAAGTATGAAGCATCACTTGCCTTGATAGTAGAATATTTAGGTACTCTCCTTGATGTCACACTCCTCAAATTCCACTATAATACAATCAAGTAAAAAGCACACACTCAAAACTAGCATCACAAAACAATCACAAGAATTCAATGAAATGCATGTAATAAGATGATATTATTTGAGAAGTTTTTATAGCAAAGTTCTGAACACTAAAAACACCTACTAGTCCTTCTATACAAGTTGGATTCCAATTGTAATTATTTTTTAGTGCAAATAGATTATTTAAAAACATTTTCTTTTATTAGAAAAGCCATATTCAATAGGACATTTGCTACTTCCATAAAAATATAAATTTAATTTTTGGTGTTGATGTTTCTAGTCAGAGGGTTCAATATACAACCATTTGCAAAAGGATTCACTCAAAAATAATTTTTAGGCCATTTTCTATAGTCAAAATACTCCAAATACTTCTCTGCAATTTTTATTAATTTAAGTTGGTAAAACTAACAAACTAAGATCTGAGTGTGTTCTTCATGTTCCAACGATTTCAGGGATATCTCATTTGCCAAATTTGGATACACATAACTCAATATATGAATTTTTGAAGTTTCTATGTCTAAAATATCCGAAAATAGAAGTACACATCACGAGTGGAGAAATCTGATTGGTGAATAGCTCTTCGTTTAGGTGATTCAACATGGACTGCTCGATCTGAATCGTATGGTTCCTAACTTATTCAATTCTTGGTCTAGTCTTTCATGGATTCAGATCAAACTGTCTACATGGGTTCAGATAAAAAAAACTGTCTTCAGGAATTGAACAACCAGGGAAGCTCTTACCGACGACACTGTGGTAGTCGACGTCAATCGCAGGGACGATGGCGACAGGTGTAGATAGTGATGGAGTAGTCGAAGGATATAATCATGGAGTAGAAGAAATAGTGGTTAGGTTAGCGCGCTACATGTTGGAGACCTTAGGCCCCTCGGAGGACCCTCGCGCTGTTTCCGGCCGCCGTGTCCTACGTACGGAGCGGAGGTCGACTGTCATCGCAGCGGCCGTCGGCTGTACAATTGGATGATCTAATGAGTAAAATTGGTGCGCAATATCTAGAGGCAAATAAAGAAGGAGGAATCAGGAGCTTAGCCTCTATATATCCGACGAAATCGAAGATTGCATCACCACAGTCTAGAACTTCGACGATGAAATCCCAGCTACGATGCTGCAGTATTGGTGCGTGGAGAGACAAACGGAAGGGAGAAGTGCATCGGGAATTTTTTTATATGGACACAGAGGAGGAAGCCAAGCAACGCAGCGCCTTCAGATGGTCCTGCCGTTTCTCAATTGATGATTCATTACCGTCTTAAACAGACGTTTTTAAGGTACGTTGATGTGCGGTTTAATTATGCTGAATGGGTCTACGGTTAAGAGAGAAGCAATTATCGTGTTTACGATAAGTAAAGACAGCCAATGGAATTGATGGGAGATGAAGGGGAAAAGCTTTATGTCATGGCTGTAACATCAGGTTTGCTTATGTTCAGAGAAAGAAGACGATCAGTTGTGTGGTCTCGATCAATTGGCTAGATGGGCTAGATTCCTAAATTTTATAAAAAAAATGAAAATAAGACATGATTGGCTGGCTTGGCTGGACTCCTTGATCTGTTTCAAGCAATTGATTGTCCAGCTAGATCGGTACAATTTATTTATTTTCTATTTACAGTTTACTGATTTCCTTTTAGCTTTTAATTTAGTGCTCTAGAATTATTTAACCCCTTTTTAGAAAAATAACTACCGTGCTTTTGTTCTTTGAGGGACACGTGCAACTCAAAATTACATTTGGTTTTCTATAAGATTCTATGTATAGATCCGTACGAAAGAAATAATTATCTTAGACTATACTCGTGAGTCCATGTCAAACATGGCCTTGGAAATATACTAGATCGCTGAAGCCTGTAACATCTGAGCGTAAAATTAATTACATATCTATGTGTATTTATAATTTGAACGAAGTTGATTAGGAAAAAGAAATAAACGAGCTATATAGTTCATAATAGGCTCGATGTATGTGGAGGCATATATATCTGTCCATGCAAGTGCTCGAAAGCTACGTGCATCTCTGCTTTGGATATAACATGACTTGTATGGTTAGATTTTACTGGTCAGTACAAGATCGACATGACCATGCGATTTAAATTCTATGATCACTTACAATATTTAGTCCAGTTCTAATAATCCCACCGAGATCAAAACGGCCAGAAAAGCTCACCCGCATGGAGTCTCGCCGACAAACGTGTACGATGGCCGCGATTGTCGACGGTGATGGTGTAGACGATGGCGACAGCTCTGGAAATTCTGGGAGACATAGCATTGGGGTTCTTCGGTTCTGTGTACACGTTAAAGGGGTGAAGATCGGCTCGGTGAAGACTATAGTGGCATTGGTTAATCCTGACGTGGCTCGAGCCGACGGTGGCCAACTGATGGAGGTCGGGCGGGCATTGGTCCTCGTCGCAGATGATCTCCGGCTGCTTCCGCGTATACACCTCGTCACAGTCGGTAAGTTGGGCCATAAACAAAGCTTCTTAGGAAAAGATTAAGGAAAAAGGAAACAAAATAAAGACCTACGGTTGGCTACCCAGCTTTATTTGGTTATATACATATTCTCTTCTTCTCATTCTTTTTTTCTTTCAACTTATATAATCCATAGGATTCCAAAACGGGTCAATCTAATTTATATAATTAAAATATATGTGTTCTTTCTCATTCAAAATTATTTTATAGCAAGGTTTTGATATTTACATTAGAGGAACAAAAGTTTTTTTCCCTAAATTTCATCCTTGAAAAGATTGTATTTCTTGTGTTTGCTTAGTTTTTCCACATTTCAAAATTTGGAAAATTTTGGGATGTGACAGGTACGCGGCGCGGTTTGGGAGTGGGGCGCCGGGTATGAGGTCGATGCTGTGCTCAATTCCACGAAGAGGAGGTAGTCCATGAGGAATCTCTTCGGGAAATACATCTGGGAATTCCTGCAAAACAGCCATCAAAGAAGGAGGAACATTTGTCAAGTCATTAGTTCCTTGCGCTAGTCCCTTGCATACAAAGACATAGTGCAAAATGGATGGGTTGTTCCGCACTTCTCTCATGTCACTTTTGGTGGCAAGAAGAACACTCTTAGTTTTTCCACTCGAGTTTGGCTTGTGGCACTCACTCACTATAGTGTGGTTCTCTCGCTCACCACTCTTCTCACAAGATGTTTTTGTGTATTGCGCCCTCGCTAAAGCCTTTGCATTATCCGCAATTATTTGGCTAGGAGTCATTGGTTGCAACACATAATTTTTGTCAAGCCGTTTGAAGGTATAAGTGTTTGAGTGACCATTATGCAAAGCACACTTGTCAAATTGCCACGGCCTTCCTAGCAACATATGGCACACCGTCATGGGGACCACGTCACATTCCACCGTGTATTTGTATGGTCCAATTGGGAACGTTACCGAGACGGTGTGCTTGATCTTGACGGACCCTTGGTCACTTAACCATTGGATATGGTAGGGGTTCTTGTGTGGATGTAGGGTGAGGTTGAGTTTCTCACACAATTGCGTGCTTGCAAGATTGTGGCAACTCCCTCCATCGATGACAACTTTTATGGATCTCCCATTGATATCGGCACGAGTTTGGAAGATGTTTTATCGTTGGTCTTCATTCTCATTGATTTGAGTAGATAAGACCCTTGTGACCACAAGCGATGGACTTGCGTCATTCTCACACACGATTAGCTCTTGGTCCTCTTCCAAATGTTGCCTTGCCATGGCTTCCTTGAACCTTGCATCAAATTCATCTTCACTCAAGTATTCTTCATCGCCGTTGTCATGGATGAACAAAACTTTCTTGTTCCCACATGCGGCCGACTTGTGTCCTTTGCCTCCACACTTTTAGCACTCACCATTGAATGGTTGTTCATCTCTTGTGTACTTGCCACTTAGGGGCGGTTTTCCTTGAGGAAGTGTTGGCTTGAAGGGAAGCTTGGTGGTATTTGAGGAGCTTCCACTTGGTGTTTTCGGAGTAGTGGTTGGAGCTTGCTTGTATGTGAAGTATGTCTTTGGCTTGTTGAACTTGATGTCCTCTTGCACTTGACGTTCGGCCTTTGATGCAATGTGCACAAGCTCAACCATGTTGTTGTACTTTTGGAACTCGGTGATGCGCTTGATTGGATGGTTCAAGCCATTGAGGAAACATGCCATTGTTTTTTCATCTCGCTCTTCAATGTTGGCACGGATCATGTTGAGCTCCATTTGCTTGAAGTACTCTTCCACGATCTTTGTCCCTTGACTAAGCGTTTGAAGCTTGTTGAAAAGGTCACGCGTGTAGTGCGAAGGAACAAAGCGGGATCTCTTATGAGCCTTCATATCTTGCAAGTTGATATGGGGGGCTCTTCTTTTGATTCACGCGCGAGTTGGACTTGTTCCCACCAAAGGTTGGCATATTCATCAAACTCGAGGGATGCCATGGCCACCATCTTCTCATTGCTAAAATTGTGCATGCGGAAGATCTTGTCAACCTTGAGTTCCCATGAGAGGTATTCTTCGGGATCATTGGAACCGGTGAACTTGGGCATGGTGAACTTGAGCTTGACGAAGGTTTCTTCCTCATTGCGGTGCCGGTTGCGACGGTTGCCATGATTGTGGCGGCCATCTTCATCATCCGAGCTCTCATGTCTTGCTTGTTGATGGTGGCGTTGCTCTTGCGGTTGTTGAGGTGCCGCGTTTGGTGGTGGAACTTGGTTTGGACGACGAGCTTGGGGAGCTTGCTCGTGTTGTTGGTGCGGTTGAGGACGAGGAGGAGGTTGTTGGTCCTCACGGCGAGCTTGGGGAGCTTGCTCTTGTTCTTGTCGTGGTTGACGCCGAGGAGCATTATCTTGCGCCATGTGGCGAGGAGGACGTCGAGCCGCATGCGCAATGGGCTGCTCTTTTTCTTCTTGATGTGGAGGAGGCTCGTCATGAAGATCATGTTGACGACGTTGACGTTCATGTCGAGGGGGACGCCTTGGTGGATCTTTGAGTGCTTCACGCTGCCGGCGAACTTGTTCTTCCGCTTCGGATGCTTCACTTGTTGTGGAAAGAACATGTCGATGGCGATGGGCTTGGTGGTCCATGTGAGGTTGTTCTTGTTGAAGCACAAGTGCCCTTTGTTGTGGCCGGTCCGCTTCACGTCTTGGAGGTCTTGCGGAGAGGTCACCATCATAGCTTGACGTTGCGGCGTGTCGCGAAGATGGTACCGCTTGAGAAGAGCTCATGGATTGAAGGACGGGTCCATCCCGGTGCCTTGAAGCATGACAGCGAGGTGCACTTGATTCACTTGAGGAGTGCGGTGATGATCTTGAGTCTCGCGAGCGTGGCCTTGCCAACCCATCAATGAGGCATTGAAGCTTCTCATCCGTTGAGGCGAGGGCACGACCAAGAGCTTCATTTTGATGACCGAGGTTGTGTTGCATGGCATGCATTTGGCCTCGGACTTCTTCGAAGCGGTTGTCGATGTTCTTGAACTCCACTCGGGCTTCGCTAAATTGTTCATCTTGGCGCCGCTCAAGTGCTTCACAACGGTAGTTGAATTCTCCTCGGACCTTCGAATGGTCCCATCTTGTCATGTATTGTGGTTCGTCCTCCGGAGGTGGTGGTGGTTGGGATGGCTCGCCATTCCTGTCCATGATGCAAAGCCGACAATGGTTGTATATGGAGAAAGAGGGGACGTAGAGTTAGCCCTTTACCTCACCTTGGATATTATATTAAACCAATTGCCACACCAAGGAGCGAACAACGTGCAAAGTGAAATGGCAAAGAAACTCACACACAAAGGAGCTACAACTCTCAAAAGTTTTTGGTGGGTGGGTAGGATTGTGTGAAAGACAAAGAAACAATCAAACGCAAAGGATAGTCAAAATTGGAGAAGATCCAACAAAACTCAAGTCAAAAGGAAATGGTCAACTCAAAAGGTGATGAGAACCTACGACTACACACACGCGTGGAGAAAAATGGGGTTAGCACGACTATGAAAGTGAGCGCGAAAAGGCCTAACAAAGACTACGCTCGGGTGTCATGCTAACGCAAGGAGAGACCACAACTCGTTTGCCAAAAGAGGGTAAGCAACGGATTTGTGCACTTGCCTTGGCGCGCTTCTTCCTCTCTCTTTTGCTTACAAGCTTGATGCTCTCTTTGTATTGGGAGACTATGTATCTTTCTATTTTTCTTTTTCTTTTTCTCTCTTTTTTTGATTCTTTTTCTTTTTCTCTCTTGCTATGCTACTATGTTAACTTTTGTATTTGCCCTCACACTCTCACTTTCCAATGGCAAGTGCACAATGCTTAGACAAACACAAAATGAGTTGCTCTCATAGGATAGCTACACACAAAGGAAGATATGGCTACAAGGGTTGATACAAGTTATACCTTAGTTGATGGTGATGATCTTGTGTCGATGGAGCGGGGAACAGTTTGGGGTCCGTGGTGTCGAAGAGCGCGGCGATGTTGCGGAAGCTATCTGTTAGTTGGTGACATGCACACGGAACACAAACAACAAGTGGACAGATTAGCTAATGCAGAAAAGAGGAAAAATGGGCAAAACTGGCGTCCAGGGCCGGAGACTCCGGTCTTGGGCCGGAGACTCCGGTGCACAGGGCCGAAGACTCCGGTGTGGGAGGTCTGCTCGTGTTCTTGAGCGGAAATCCACGCCTAGAGTCCTCAAATCCGCGAAAATTTGGCCAAAATTGGGCTGGGAAATGCAGGCAAAAGCTGAACCAACACCTTAGACAAGATTTGGTCGGATCAAAACCACAAATAACACTCCAAAACGACAGATCGAACCAAAGGCAAATTGGGGCTGTTTTTTTTTTTTGGGAAATTTTGGGAAATTTTCGAATTTATGGTGGGTAGAAGAAAAATTTGGGGGAAATTCGTGATCAACCTTGCTCTTGATACCAAGATGTTAAGGGGTAACCCCTTGGGGTGGCCCGATCTTTCACGAATTTCCATGGGAAGCGAGGGGGGAAGCGGTGGACGGGGGAAGAAGGGATGAAAACCACGAACACACGCACGCAAATCACGATACACGCCGATATCTCACGCCGGTGGCAACCGGTCCAACCTAATCTCTAGGATCGGTGTTGGGCGAAGCTCTCTCTCTCTCCACGCCAACAACGGGGGACGAGGTGCTTGGTGAGACCTTGACGACTTGGGGGCGAGAAACCGAGAACCCAAGGCCTTGTGCAACTTGAACGCACTAGGCAAGATCCAAGAGGAGGGTGGACAATAGGTGCTCCTTGGTAGGAGCATGAGACCAATAGATTGAAAGATCCTCAAAGGGTGTCCTTAATCTATTATTATCCAAGTCTAGGGTTTACATATGAGGGGTGGGGCTATATATAGGCCAGCCACATAAACAGGGGTAGTTCTGGAATAAAACTGGAAGTTTGGGCGAATTAGGGGGTTACATGGGCCAGGGCCAAAAGGCTTTAACATGCCTGGCGACGATCAGTCCGGAGACTCCGGTCTGGACCGGAGACTCCGGTCAATCTCCGGACCCGTCTCCTGAGGGGGCTTCTGGCTGTCCCGGGCTTGGGTCTCCGGTCTGGACCGGAGGAAGGTCCGGAGACTCTGGTGTAGGAGAGCAGAGACTCCGGTGTGCAACGCTCCAGCATCTTCTTCTCCTGGTCCTGCTTCCTTGGTGGCTTGGTGTGGTGGTGTTGCTTCATATCTGAGGATACACAACGTAGTTGCATGAGGTAGCAAGCCGTCCAAAGGTAGACCAAAATCACACGAGGAAAGGAGCGAGTTAACCTTGGCTTGTAGGAGCTTGGCTCGGGTGCGAGTCATTGGTCCACTTGGGGGAGTAGGTGTTGTAGATGGAGGTGCGTCCGTTGGACGGGCTGCATCACTTTTTGTTGGCATTGACCCACTTTTGGTTATCAATGGAGTAAGCCAACTATAGTGGAGCATGGTCCCTTTTCCTCTTTTTCCAATAAGCATTATCATCAGCAGCATCTCTTACTGGGTCTTTTGGCTTGACTGGCTATGGAGTCTCCACAACCCAGTCAACCTCGGCACACACAAATGCCAGGTCTACTTTCTTCCTCCACTCAGTGTAGTTGTCCCCCCTGAGTATCGGAATGTCCTTAAGGCAACTCATGAGGTTGAGACCTCCTGAAAACCACAAAAGAGATGAGATAACAAAAAACAAATGTATGCATTAATTCAACGTTGGTATAGATTAAGCATGCAACTGTTTGTGCAATTAAAATTATATCACCGTTGGGCAAAAAATAAAGATAAATGCACCTTTCATTTCATTAACAAACAAATCATGATCATGATGTTAATAACGTTGGTCACTTAATAATAGGAGCATAATTAACTTTAATATCACTTTATCACATCTTTAAACAATTTTAATTATCACTTTATTGCATTTAAGCAATTTCTATCAACTGTTTGCAGCGGAAAAATAATGCAATTAAGCAACTTTTAAAACTTTACAGAAAAATTCTGACACTTTTGAATTCTCTAAACAAATTTTCGCTGGAATAATTTGGGTAGAAAAAACTATGCAAAAATTTGCTCAAAAAAACTGAGCAAAAACATTAGAATTTCTCTTTGGAAAAATAACAGAGAAAAACTGGGCTATTTTGCGCACGCGCGGCCCACGTCCGTGGCCCACAACCCGCGGCACGCTACCGCCGCTGCGCGCGTTCTCTTTGCACGCTGCTCGCTTGCCCACGGTCCGACTGCGGCCCACAACGGCCGGACGCTGCACGCCCTAGCTACCGCCCGCGCGCGCTCTGGCGCCTGGCCCGCGACGGCCCAGCCGCGACCAAAAGCAGCCCATGGCCTCGCAACCGCCCCGTACCCTCTGTGCCGCCGAATCACGGCCGTTGGAACGCTAGGGTTTTCATCGGACGGTTGTCCGCGTCGGTCGCTAGGTCACCCCCCTCCCGTAGCACCCCGACAGAAACCCTAGCCCCATTTTCCCCCTCCCATCCCACAACCCCCCCGCTCCACTTCTCTCAGGCGGTGCTCGCGAGTGAGCGAGACGAGGTGAGGTGGCCGCCCCGCCCGGCGACGGCGCCGGCAGCGAGCCCATCCCTCTCTCCCACGTCGCTTACCCTTATCCCCTTTCTTTTCCTCTGTCCCAACCACCCCCTCACCTCGCTGGTACAAGTGGTGCAGAGACGGGAGACGAGGAGACTGGCGGCTGGAGCCATGGCGCCCCCTGCCTCCTTGCCGGCGGTGCGTCCACCCGAGGGTGGGCGCACGACCGTCAAGAGGCACAGCGGTGGTGCCCCTTGCCGGCGCACGGCGGCGGCCGGTGGTGCTTTCGAATCGGGGTTTTGGGGATTTTGTTTGGCTTTTCTTTTGGGCGGGGATTCTTCTTGCGGGATCTGGGGAGGAAATAGGGTTAGGGATTTTCTTTGGGGATTGATCTGGGGTTTTCTACCTTGCCTTTTTACTTTGATTTGCTTTGCCCCCGAAGGGGTTGTCCTTCTTCCCTATGCCTCGGCTTGCCGATGCGCATAGGGATCGAGGGGGACAGCACGGCCATAGGGCAGGCATACTTTTAGATCTAGGATTTCTTTGCCTTTTCCTGTTTCTACCAAAAGATCTAGGACTAGATGCTCTGATACCATTGTTGGGTCTAGACTACTCTCGGTAGATTTCCTCTAGGATAGATATATTGCATCTTAGAGAGAGAGAGATCAGAGAGGGGGTACTACCTGCACCTTGGCTTGACGAGCATGAGTTGGAGGGGATACCGGAGCTAGTTTCGGTGTTAGTGGCCATGGGGAAAGAGGGCGACGACGTGGGTGTGCGGTGGTGGCGGCGCTTACCGTCGGCCTAGCGCAAACCCTAATCGGTGGGTGTGTCGGTGGGGGGTTGCGGCGCACCGTGAACCTCGTACCGTGTGCGTCCGGTCCTCCACCTATTTATATGTGCGCTGGCGACTGGGGCCCACCAACCATGATAAGGTTGAACGCCCCGATCAGGACACGGTTGAGGGACTCCGTTTGGGCCATTGGGCTCGAACAGGGAAAGATCAATCTAACAAATATAAACACAAAAATCCCATTACTATACTAATACCATTTAATTTCCTTTTCTAATAGAATAGATAGCGCTTTTGGCGGTTGCTCTAAAAAAATGTTAACTAAAGGCAACATAAAGGAAAAGGATACTCCTACCCCGGGGGATCGATCCCCCGGGTAGTTGCTAGCTCTCGCTCGCGGACGCGATGTGCAGGGTCCACCACGCGCTTTTCTCTCCCCTGGCTTTCTTCCTCAACGCGTACAGTTTGCTTCCGCCGCGCCGCCACACGCCCCTGCATCTCCGGCCGCCACACGCCCCTGCACCGGCCGCCACGCAAGCACACCCGCGTCGCCACCTCTGAATCGCGCCGCCGCGATCCCGCGCTCCACCGGCACCCCGTGCGGCCCGCCCTCCCCTGTAGCTCGCCGGAGCCCTACAGCCCGCGCGCCAGGGTTGAGCTCCGCCGCCGCGCTCCTTATTCCCCTCGCGTCTGAAGCCTCCATGAAGCCGACCACCCAGCTTGTCGGTCTCCCCTTACTCTTTACCCTGGAGCGCCGATTTGCGCCGCCTGAGCGCTGCCTACCCTCTCCTCCTCCCAGTCGCCTCCCCTTCCATGGCCATGGGGGACTGGGGGAGCTCAGGTTGTCGGTGGGTACGTGTTGCCGGAGCCGATGGTGGCGTTGCCCACGACGGGCGGCGTTTGCTCCCAGAGACAGTCTGTATTGCTACCTGTGCTTAGTGTTGTTGTTCTCTATGGCGCTTGCTATAATTATACATATTTTTCTATAATGTCTCCGACGAGAACTCCGATAGGGTCTTCGTCTTTGCTATATTTGTATGGCCACGCGGAGATAAAACAAAATTTTCCTCTAACGTGGTGATCCCAAGATCCAGCTGAGGTAGAAGGCCACGAGGTTTACCACTAGACGTGCAGTTGCGGATTACTGATGTAGCGCGTCAGTTGATGCAGTGCAGTCCTCACGATCCGATCGTCCTGGTGCTGATCGCACATCACCTCTGCTGGTATCCACACGTACAAGGAGGAGCACCAGCGGCGAACTTCTAGGTTCGTTACGGCGGCAGGACTGCTGTGGAGCTAGGGTTTCCAACAAATGGAATGACCTAACCGAACAACGATTAACCTTTCTGGGTTACGGTGCTCCACTATATATAGGGAGTGAACATGGGCTCTGCTCGCGCGACCCATTCACTAAAGCCCATATAACACTAGTCATCGTGAGTCCAACTCACTAAATCAGTCCTAATCCGGTTTAGGTCCAACCCAACCAGATGACAGGTTCAGATCCAATCCGAACTTGCTCCCGCTCTTAAGTGTGTGACCCCGCAGGCTCATGGCTACTTGGACACGATTGGAGTCCAACTCTCAACCGATCAGTCGGTAGCGGCTAGCAGAACGTGCCGACTCCCAAGTACCAAAGAGTCATGACGACTTGCCTTTCCAATGCGACTTTCATCCGAGTCCCTTTTGCCTCACGATATACCTTGTCAGACTATAGGCGAATATTTGTCATCCCTTAAATAGTCCGACTCTCTTCTTGATCCGAGATAAGTGATTCACCCGACTAGCTCTTAGTCGATCGCCTCGGTTAACACTTAACCGAGTCGTGCATGGCCATGCTTTCCGAATCATATCTCACAAGAGGGCCCAGAGAATATCTCTCCAAGTGGAGGGGCAAAATCCCATCTTGGTTATTCACATCACGCAGCTTGATTCTCAGTCGACCCGAACCCTGCCTTTATAACTGCCCAGTTACGGATCAGCGTTTGACAGAACGTAAGTCGGTGATCCTTAACTCGGACTATGCAACAACCTCAGGTCTAAGGATTACATTGATTGAGACATACAAATGGCAACTTGTTCGTTGTACCTCAATATGGGTCAATCCGACTTGATAAACTCTTTAGCCGAATCTGTGTAAGTTGGAGCATCATCTCCATGCCCATGACAAGTGGAACCGAGTCATCAAGCCAACTTTCACATTGGTCTAAGTTGTGTGTCCAGCACAACCGCAATGACCAATGATATTTAGTACAAACAACATGAATGCATAGTTCCACAACCGAATCACATATTCAATGATACACATCAGATGTTTGTACAAGGACTACTTAATATCTTTATGAATACAATGGGAAATCTCATCATACATGATTACATCTAGGGCATATTCCCAACAGTCTCCCACTTGCACTAGAGTCAATCTTCTGACATCACATGTCTAAGCATCTAATGCCCATGGCTCTCAGGTGCGCCTCATGCTTCGGCTGTGATAACGGCTTTGTCAATGGATCCGCAATATTTGCATCCGTGTGTACCTTGCATACTTGATATCACCCAGATCCACGAACTGGCGAATCAGGTGGTACTGCATGAGTATGTTCTTGTTCTTCTGGTGTTGTCTAGGTTCCCTGGCTTGTGAAATAGCACCATTGTTGTCACAATACACGTCCAACGGATTGGACGAGCCCTGAACCACACCAAGATCCATGAGGAAATTCCTCATCCAAACAGCTTCCTTTGCTGCCTCCGAGGCGGCAATATACCCAGCCTCTGTTGTAGATGCAGACACAGTCTCTTGCTTGGAACTCTTCTAGCTCACAGCACCTCCGTTTATAATAAACACGTATCCGGATTGTGAACGAGAATCATCAGAATCGGTAAGATAACTCGCATCCGTGTAACCCTTTACACTGAGTTCATCTTCACCACCATAAACCAAGAACATATCCTTAGTCCTTCTCAAGTACTTTAGGATATTTTTAGCCGCTGTCCAGTAGATCTCTCCAGGATCAGCCTGGTATCTGCTCACAACACTTAGAGCATAGGAAACATCTGGCCTAGTACAAATCATGGCATACATGATGGATCCGACTACAGAAGCATATGGAATCGCACTCATTCGACTTCGCTCATCAGTTGTCGAAGGACACTGAGTCTTGCTAAGTTTTACACCATGGGACATCAGTAAGAACCCCTTCTTAGACGATTCCATGTTGAACTTGTTCAACACTTTGTCCAAATAAGTACTCTGACTCAAAACCCAATGAGCCTCCTTGATCTATCTCTATAGATCCGTATTCCAAGGATGTATGTTGCCTCACCCAAGTCTTTCATTGAGAAACTCCTTTCCAATGATTCCTTGGTTTCTTGCAACATCTGGACATCATTTCCAATCAATAATATGTCATCCACACATAAGATTAGAAAGTTTACTTTGCTCCCACTAAACTTCTTGTATAAACAAGAATCATGATCACTCTTGATGAAGCCAAACGATTTGACTATCTCATCAAAGCGAATATTCCAACTCCGAGATGATTGCTTTAACCCATAAATAGATTTCTGAAGTTTGCATACCTTGTCAGCATTAGCCAGATCGACAAAACCCTTGGGCTTTATCATATACACGTCCTCAGTTAAATTTCCGTTAAGGAAAGCCGTTTTCACATCCATCTGCCATATCTCATAGTCGAAATAGGCTGCTATAGCTAACATGATCCGAACTGATTTAAGCATCGCTACGGGCGAGAAGGTCTCGTCGTAATCAACTCCTTGAACTTGTCGGAACCCCTTCGCGACAAGACGTGCTTTATAGATTGAAACATTTCCATCCATATCAGTTTTCTTCTTAAAGACCCATTTGCACTCGACGGGTCTTGCACCGTCTGGCAGATCAACCAAGTTCCAAACTTGATTTTCATCCATGGACTTTAACTCGGATCTCATGGCTCCAAGCCATGACTCGGAATCAGATCCCACCATCGCTTCCGAATAATTTGCCGGCTCATCACTGTCTAACAGTAATACATCACGAACACTTCGTAATCTTGCCGATCGTCGTAGTACAGGTGCTGCCGCTAGCTCAGCTACCACGACCGGCTCAACCTCCAATTTTTTTGCCGACTCTCTACTAGCCGGTTCCTCTCGAATTTCTTCGAGCTGCACCGTGCTCCCACTTACTCCCCGGCTGGGAAACTCTTTCTCAAGGAAGACACCGTTCTGAGCGACAAACACTTTGCCCTCTTCTCGGTTGTAGAAGTAGTAACCCAAGGTTTCCCTCGGATACCCCACGAAAATACACTTATCCGACTTGGCCATAAGCTTGTCCGACTGGAGTCGCTTGACAAATGCTTCACAACCCCAAATCTTAAGAAAAGACAAACTCGGCTTTTTGCCTGTCCACATCTCATGCGGTGTCTTCTCTACCGATTTTGATGGTACTCTGTTTAGTGTGAACGCCGCTGTTTCTAGACAATAACCCCAAAATGATAAAGGCAGATCTGTCTGACTCATCATTGATCGTACCATGTCCAACAAGGTCCGATTCCGCCTTTCCGAAACACCATTCCTTTGTGGCGTTCCTGGCGGAGTAAGTTGAGGAACTATTCCACAACTTTTCAGATGTTCATCAAACTCATGGCTCATGTACTCGCCTCATCGGTCCGACCGAAGAAACTTTATTTTCTTACCGAGTTGATTCTGTGCTTCATTCTGGAATTCTTTGAACTTTTTAAAGGCTTCCGACTTATGTTTCATCAAGTAGATATATCCATACCTACTCAAATCATCAGTGAAGGTAATGAAGTACTCATAACCACCCTTGGCTATCGTGCTCATTGGTCCACATACATCACTATGTACTAGTCCCAACAAGTCGGACGCCCTTTCGCAACTCTTTGCAAACGGTGTCTTGGTCATTTTGCCAAGTAGGCAAGATTCACATGTCTCGAACGACTCCAAGTCGAACGAAGTTAGGAGTCCATCATCATGGAGCTTCTTCATGCGTTTCCAACTTATATGACCAAGCCGACAGTGCCAAAAGTAAGTCATATTCAGATCATTTGGTTTCAACCTTTTAACATTTATGTTATAAACCGACTCACCATCAAGATTCAAAATAAATAACCCGTCCTGGACGGGTGCAAAGCCGTGAAACATATCATTCAAATACAAAGAACAACCATTATTCTTGATATTCGACTCATAGCCTTGCCTCATCAAACATGAAGCAGAAATAATGTTTCGACTGAGCACTGGAACATAATAACAATTATTTAGTTCCATAATGAATCCGTAAGGTAAATGAAGTTGCATCGTGCCGACTTCTAACTCAGCAACTCTTGCTTTGTTGCCGACTCGAATATCAACCTCGCCTCTTGCTACGCTCCTAGTTCTTACCAGTCCCTGCAACGAGTTGATGATGTGAATAACTAATCCGGTATCATATACCCAAGAACTATTAGGTGCATCAGCAAGATATATGTCTATAACATTGCAAACAAGTGTACCTGAGTCGGAAGTCATACCTCCACTCTTGGCTTTGTCGGCCAAGTACTTGCTGCAGTTCCTCTTCCAGTGGCCATCCGCCTTGAAGTAGAATCAAGTGGATCCGGATGAAGGAGATGGCTTAGTCCCTGAGGAAGCGCTTGGGACTGGGTCCGGAGCCTGCTTTCCTCCTGACTTAGCCTTCTTCTTAGTCCAAGAACTCTTCTTGAACTTAACCTTATTCTGCACCATCAACACTTGACTGGCGCCCTTCTTGAGATCCGCCTCTGCCTGCTTGAGCATCCCATGCAATTCAGTGAGCTTCTTATCCATACCATGCATGTGGTAATTCAAAATGAACTGCCCATATGCACTAGGAAGAGAGTTCATAATTATATCCGTAGCGAACTCTTCGCTAATGGGGTAGCCAAGCCTTTCTAAAGACTGCACGTAACCAACCATCTTGATCATATGCGGACTCAGTGGATCACCATCCTTAAGCTTGCAACTCAGCAAAGCCTGAGAGGTAAGACTGAGAGACTTGATACCTCTCAGTCTTCGCCTGATCCTGGAACATACTTTTGAGGCTTTCGATCATATCGTAGGCCTCAACATGCTCGAACTGCTTTTGCAAGTCCGGTTCCATGTGAACAAGCATAAGACAGCTAATATCCGTGGACTCATCCTTAGCCCGACGGTAGGCATTGGTGGCAGCGATAGTCGCATTCTCATTCGGCTCATCTGGAAGTGGGTTGTCTAGGACATGGTCCTTCTTTTCTTGTTTGAGAACAATTCTCAGATTTTGATACCAGTTGGTAAAATTAGTGTCGTTCAGTTTATCTTTCTCAAAAATGGTTCTCAACGCAAAATCAGATATCTGAGAGTGACTGCTACTTGGTGCCATGATCTACAACAGAAAATATGCAAAACACTTAAGACATGTATTCATAAAAGAGCAAGCATATTAAACATTTTAATATTTTATGCTCCCACTAGAACCAACACCCCTCCGATGGTTGCTTAGTGATTCAGGACCCTAAATAAGCAAGTCAGCTAGTGAGATTTAGCATCACCGCTAGCTGCCAAGTGATCTAGGTAGACAACTCCTTGTCAATCGCATCTCATGCGACTCCTGTTGGACGGGTGGCATCACATGTCCCGGCTCCCATCCGACCTTTCCCCGAGCCCCACAACCGTTGTGATAGACCCGTCTAGCTTACCGAGTGTTTCTGTAGTAAGAGTCCGACTCGAGCCCACCTAGTCGGAAAGAATTGGCAGCACCTCAATTTTATGAGCCCACTACCAAAAATGTCCGACTTGTGATGGTGCAAACACTGGCGGGAAAACCGACTAGACCTTCTTTTAGGGATTAAATTTTACCGACTATCTAATATAGGTAAAACAGAGACATAACAATAACACAAAATAAATCAATTATAATGTGAAATGGTATGGCTCTCTTCATGGAGATCTCCATCTCCATAAAGCCTGTAATCTGACTCGTGCCAACTCTTGTCATTTGTCGTCTTACTCCATGTCGCCGATATGTACAACGCCTTGCATGCCTTCCGGGTTCTCCAAACAGCTACACTAGCTTAGTAAAGTAAATTACATAGAGAATCCGACACGCAAGTCATTATACAATAAAATGACAGCACCTAGGCTCCAGCCGGCTGACAAAAACCGTGATTCGCAGATCACGTATGGATTATACACATACATCACATGCACATGAACCATACCATTCACAACTTCCTGCAAAAACAAGTTATGCATAGATACAATATCTACCGGTGTTGTGAAACCCGCAACGACATCTAAGGCGCTACAATAGGGTGAAGCCAGCGGTCCCGCTAGCCGGATAGTGGGCGGGGATCGAAGGGGCAGCGCCCCTCGCGGGTGCGGGCAGCGCCCGATGATTTACGTGTCACAGTCTACCCCGATGGCGGAAGCCGACCGGTAGGGGTATGTCGTTCGACGACCTCAGCAGTATGATCACGGAAATCAGATCTACCATTCCCCGAGTACAGTTGATCCAATCAACTTCGTACAAAACCGATCTATCTCATAGATCGACCACCAAACAACACATAGATCTCATCTACAACCAACCACATATCACATATGCGAGATCTCGAGCCTAAAACCAGAAGCTATCGCTCTGATACCACTATAGGGCCACACGGAGATAAAACAAAATTTTCCTCTAACGTGGTGATCCCAAGATCCAGATGAGGTAGAAGGCCACGGGGTTTACCACTAGACGCGCAGTTGCGGATTACTGATGTAGCGCGTCAGTTGATGCAGTGCAGTCCTCACGATCCGATCGTCCTGGTGCTGATCGCACATCACCTCTGCTGGTATCCACACGTACAAGGAGGAGCACCGGCGGCGAACTGCTAGGTTCGTTACGGCGGCAGGACTGCTGTGGAGCTAGGGTTTCCAACACATGGAATGACCTAACCGAACAACGATTAACCTTTCTGGGTTACGGTGCTCCACTATATATAGGGAGTGAACGTGGGCTCTGCTCGCGCGACCCATTCACTAAAGCCCATATAACACTAGTCATCATGAGTCCAACTCACTAACTCAGTCCTAATCCGGTTTAGGTCTAACCCAACCAGATTACAGGTTCAGATCCAATCCGAACTTGCTCCCGCTCTTAAGTGTGTGACCCCGCAGGCTCATGGCTACTTGGACACGATTGGAGTCCAACTCTCAATCGATCAATCGGTAGCGGCTCCTAGCAGAACGTGCCGACTCCCAAGTACCAAGGAGTCATGACGACTTGCCTTTCCAATACGACTTTCCTCCGAGTCCCTTTTGCCTCACGATATACCTTGTCAGACTATAGGCGAATATTTGTCATCCCTTAAATAGTCCGACTCTCTTCTTGATCCGAGATAAGTGATTCACCCGACTAACTCTTAGTCGATCGCCTCGGTTAACACTTAACCGAGTCGTGCATGGCCATGCTTTCCGAATCATATCTCACAAGAGGGCCCAGAGAATATCTCTCCAAGTGGAGGGGCAAAATCCCATCTTGGTTATTCACATCACGCATCTTGATTCTCAGTCGACCCGAACCCTGCCTTTATAACTGCCCAGTTACGGATCAGCGTTTGACAGAACCTAAGTCGGTGATCCTCAACTCGGACTATGCAACAACCTCAGGTCTAAGGATTACATTGATTGAGACATACAAATGATAACTTGTTCGTTGTACCTCAATATGGGTCAATCCGACTCGCTAAACTCTTTAGCCGAATTTGTGTAAGTTGGAACATCATCTCCATGCCCATGACAAGTGGAACCGAGTCATCAAGCCAACTTTCACATTGGTCTAAGTTGTGTGTCCAGCACAACCTCAATGACCAAGGATATTTAGTACAAACAACATGAATGCATAGTTCCACAACCAAATCACATATTCAATGATACACATCAGATGTTTATACAAGGACTACTTAATATCTTTATAAATACAATGGGAAATCTCATCATACATGATTGCATCTAGGGCATATTCCCAACAATATTAGCAGATTTTTTTGCTACAACCTTTTTACGGGTTTGCTACAATAGCGTATTTTTTTTACAAGGTTTTGCTACAGCAGGCACATGTGATATCTCCGGCGAGGTCGTCTATTTTGCTACATTAGCACTTTTTTTGCTACCATAGTTTTTTGGTTTTGCTACAATAGCATAAATTTTTTCTACACGGTCTCCTGAGGTCTACCGGCGAAAGTCTCCAGTGAGATCTCCGGCGAGGTTGGGTTTGCTACATTAGCACAACTTTTTTGCTACACGGTCGCCGGCGATGTCTCTGGCGAACTCTCCGGCGAGGTCCAGTCTAATTTTCTATTTTCTGGGTCGAATCATTTTTTGCTACGTTGCAGCAAAAGCGGGACTATTTGTAGCAAAAAGGACACGTGGTTGGCTGGGGACCCGGGGGATAAAAACATAAATCCCCGGGGACGCGTAGTACTGCCCCAACATAAAGCCAAAAGCGTGGGCAGCTGCCCGGCGGGGAGCTTGGGTCCACCCATATATATCATGTTACCGTAGGGTAACTGAATTTACTGACCAGTAACCAAAACCTTGTGTGTATACAAATTTAAGAGTAAACTGATCCCCTTTAATTTAGAGGACTTTCGGCCAAAAAAATGGTGGATTAAATTTTAAGTCCTCTAAACGATAACCGTTAGATTCGATCCCCAATAATTTAGAGAACTACAATTTTTTAGGATCATTTTCTAAAGCTCTCAAATATACGAAATTCAAACATGCATCCAAAAAACATCATATCGATCAAGTTTGATCCAAAAGAACAACATAGCATGTTTATATTGTTGAGGCCACCACCAGCTCGACCATCTCTATCTTGGCCATCTCAAAAACCATCTCGGCCATCGTCGGCGCCACCACCACCACTTTTTCGGGCCAAGATCTTCTCACGGGCGATCTCCCAATACGCCCTCGCTTTTTCATCCAAGGTGGTTGGATTCATGAACATGATGGAGCGGTCGGCATCCTCCCTCTTGGCGGCTCCACCTCGGTCACCACTTCCTCTTCATCTTCCATCCCCTCTTCTTCTTCGACGCCTTCATCTCGGGTCTCGTCGTAATCAACATCAACTTGGGTCTCCTCCATGCATACGTACGGATATCCATCACAGAAATGGAGGTCGTCGATACCAACATGGTGAGAACTATCCAAGTGAGACAAGAAATCAGCCACCCCAAGCTCGGTAGGAGTCGGTTGAGGCGCGTTCATTTCGTCGATCACCTCGCGAGCAGCCCTTTGGGAGCGAGATGCAACGGCCGCCCTCGCGGAGGAAGAAGGCGTGGGTGATGAGGATGTCGACGACGACTTTGCCTTGCGTGTAGAAGTCGACCCCATCGCCGCTGCGACCTTCCTCTTCTTCTCCTCCGTCGCCTGTGACAGCGCTTCCATCGCCGCCATCGGCTTCCGGGGACGTGGGCCACTCAGCACTAGCGCAAGGGGTGGCTTGCCCGCCGTTGACGCCTTCCCGGTGGCCTTGGTAGACATTTCCGCCGGCCGCACCACGGCGGTGTTTCCCAACTGCTTCATCGGCATCGGATGCGTCGCTGGGGTCGAATCTGGCGCGGTTTCGCCGGCGAAAAGCTCCGGTGGGCATGCGGGATGGAACTCCGGTGCCATTTCAGCCGGAGGAGGGGAGAACTGTGGCGCCGGCGATGACTGGCGGCGGAATTGGCGCGTCAGGATTGGGTTCTTGACGGGAGGGAGAGTTTTAGTCACCGAGGTTGGCGCTGAGGAAATATGAGAGCCGCGGGAGAGTTTTTGGAGTCGGACTAAAAGTTTTCTCCTCTAACGGCTCAAAGAGAATCGGTTCGGTGTATTCCTGGCCGTTAGCGGTCGAAAGAAAGTCCTCTAACCAATTAAAGGGAATCGGTTAGAGTTAGTCTAAGAGGCTATGAATAATATCCGGTCTTGTCGACTATCTTAGGACTTCAGAAAACCACATAAAATTTGTTCATCAAGGAGGACCACATTGGAGTACGGGAGTAGCTTCCACCACGTACATCCAGGTGGTCACGCACGAACTACACATCAGTAGGCTACAAGGCTACGAGAGAGAAGGTGACACACCCCTTGTCACTTCCCTGCGCATGTGACGCGACGTGTGCGTGATCGATCTGCACAAGATTTGTAGAAACACTAGCCTCCACGCTACACTAGTCACCGCAGGGAAAGTCTGGAAGACCATGTTACTATTTTGATGCCGATTCAATGAAAAATATGTCAGATTATTGAGTCGGTATATTTTTCTCCGTATATAGGCTCAGTTTTTTTGTGGGCTCAAGCTGACACATGCACTAGCTTTTTTCATGCAATTCTAGTTGTTTCTCTCACCTCCCTTTGTCTGAACAGTGGACCAGCCCTTGATATTCTGCAGTAGGAACAGAACCACAAACATGAGTCGTTTTTGTTGTCAGAGATATTGAACCGATTTATTGCTATGTATTGAACCGAATCATAGACTTTTGAATCGTTTTAAGCATACATAGTACATGGTCTAAGTACACCATTTTTACTTCTACTTTTGCATGAGCCACACATCTCATCAGATGTGTGGCCAGCAACCGTTCACACACTATTGCCCAGCAACCGTTCGCACACTCCTATTGCATGAGCCCTCCTATTGCCCAGCAACCGTTCGCACACTCTCGGCAGCCAGGCCTCCAAGAAATCACGGTGCAGCTGAGAGTGTGCCCGACCACTAGAGGGTACGCGCGGAGCGACAACGGTGCATGAGGTCATGTCGGGTTGTCGGCAATAGGAGGGCGAGGGGGTGGCATGGGTTGCGGCTGGGCCAGATCTAGGTCATGAGGGCCAGCCATGGGCGTGATCGATCTACAGCGGAGCTGGTATGAGGGCGCGAGCGTCACCAACACAAGGAGGCCCTAGGAATAGGGCGGCTTGGGACGTGTTTTTGCTGGCGCGTGAAGGCTCTGAGACGGAGGTGCAGGGATAGGGGTGCTGGTGGGGATAGAATGTGCTTTGTGATCTCCTTCCTTCGGTTGGCACGCTCAATTTTGCAAGGTGTCGCGATGGTTGCAACATGTGTGGAGCTTGGTGATGGACTATACCATCTTGCCTCTCCCCGAGCTTTTCGGTCCGGTCAAACTCCGGGTGAAAGCCCTCCATGGATTTTGGTCGGGCGTCGTTCTTCTCTTGTTGGCCTTGTCGTGGAGTTTCGACCCTGACTAACGTGAGTGGTTCCAAGATCTCCAGGTGAAAACCTAAACTCCTTTGTAGTGAGCGATTGTGATGGATGTGCCATTACCTTGTTGGGGTATCGCCTTGGAGACCTTGTCCTCGCAGTGCGACGGGTTCTTGGCCCCCGGGCATGATGGCTCGATGGTCATGAGAGGTGGACATCGGGGCAACTGCTCCGAACGGTTATGGTATGTCTAGGCGGTGGACTCGGGAACCATTGTGGGAAGCAACTTCATAGAACGGTTTTGTTGCTCGCATTACTTGGGTGACAATCTTGTGTCGCCATTGAGCGAGATTTTTGTCTTAGTCGATTCGTCTCATAGGAGGCGATTTGACTTTTAGGATGGGGTCCCACGACCCTGGATGTTGGTCCAACTACCGTGGTCTGGGAGTGGTTTCTCTTGTTGAAAGGATCGATCGGTCGGCTACAAGGGGAGGGTGAATAGGCAACTATCAATTTTTAGTTCCTTTTTCAATTTAGGTTTGACAATAAAAATATATTATTTAGATACACAACTAGGTGACAATCCTATATGATAGAGAACAAGCAAGCTACAAGCACAAGGTAATTGCAAGTAATAAAGGTAAGGGAACAAAGTAACTGATGGGGATATACCAATCAAGGTATGCCCATAGGTTGGATTCGACTGGCCAAAGACTGCCTCGAGTGGGCCTGTTGGGACGGCGACTGAAAAGAAGACTTCAATGAAGCCCGGCGACTGGAAGAACAAGGCCCAGAAGCTTAGTTAGGCCTAGTCGGATTAGGTCAAACCCTCTGAAACCTTAACTGACTCGGTTGTAATCCTGTAAACCCTAACATGACCCTATATAAGACTCCCTAGGATAGTCATTGTACTCACGTGCTATTAGCTGCCCCATCCAAGCGACTCACTGCCTACTCTCCGAGCTTGCACCCCATGTAATCCACTCACCATAATCAATAAAATCAAGCAGGAAGTAGGTCTTTACCCTAGGGGGGCGAACCTGAGTAAACCCTTATGCGTCCTCGATCTTGATTCGCTGATTGCGACTAGATCTTGCCCTTAATCGACTCAATCGCTACCCCCGGTAGCGACTACCATGACCATTCCAATGACAGTGGCGCCCACCATGGGGCTTGGCCAGTCAAGCCTTAGATCTATGGCAAGACCCTACACTCCCATTCACTGGCCCTTTGCTATCGTGCGTTTGATCTCTACTAGAGGGTTCCTCTAGATCCTGCTGAGTAGCTACGTGTCGGCCGCATATCCAGTCACCCATGCCGCCATGCTGATGATTGGCTCCATCAACCTCTTTGTTGTATTAACCGATGCCACTGACCCGACAGATCTCGTCGGATTCATCATCAACAATGGATCGCCCACATATGATCTACTCTTGGAGGACCAGATCCGATCTATCAACCTACTCGCCTCCGAGTGCAACCCGGTCAGAAGGGGCTCGATCGGGAATGACATGACTCTCTATGATGACGCTGATTCAACGGCGCCTTCCTTGGCCTCCGGCTCCATCAATCATGCGTCGCACGATGACTCAATCACACGAGTCTCCAACACCGACGACTTCGAGGATCGGAGTCCCCAGATGAGTTTTGCGCCAGATACAACCGCTACGACGCCATTTACATGGCAAACGGCGACCTGCCGCTCGTGGATCCTTTCTCCACACCCCTTACACCGACCGCGACAACATCGGAGATCGAGAAGCACCGCCTGGACCAGCTAGAGGCTAGGGAGCGGGAGAAGACCGAGCGTGAAAAGTTTCGCCTCGGGCAACAGACAGCGTAGGAGCTTTCGCTTTATCATCATCGCCGAGTCACGCGGCGACTGAGCCTCACTACTCATGACTGCACGTTGAACTTCGACGACGATCATGACCCAGCGCGTGCGGCCAACCGCGAGCTCTGGCATAATGCACCACCAGGAGGCAATCTCCCACCACCTAGGTTGACTGCGCATGGGGATCCACCACCACCCCATCGCTCGCCTCTGCCGGAGCAGACACAGATACTCATCACACCGCGGGAGTTCAATGCCAACGAACTCCCACTCTACTTGACCCCAATGGACAATGTCATCGTGGGTGCCGCTATGGTCGCCAACCTAAACCCTATGGGTGAAGGTGCTCGCCATATCAAGTACGCCCAGGTTCTACTCACCAAGGAAGTCGAGCAGCAGAACGCGGGACACAACTCGCAAGGGCGAGTCTACTCCCACTCGACCAACAGCAGGGCGGTCTCTTCCAATCGCCAGGCAAGCGGACGGTTGCCAATGTCAACAAATGCATCCACTCGACCCACGGCAGATACAACCGCGGATTTCCAACCCCGCGAACTCCTCCAACAATCTGTGGCATGTGTATAATGCATTCGTCGCCAACGGCTAGCCGGTCGATGCCAGGACCACCTCATCAACACCCAGGCGTGGAGAGCTCGCCAGTCATACGATCTGCAACACACCCTCTCCAACCGAGGCGAGCGGGAACCCGACCCATGAGGCTCCCTTAACTGAATCGGCCTGCGTTGCTTTAGACCAATGGTCCGAGGTGAAAACTAGCCCAACTTCCGGGGATCAAAGGAGATTGATAAGTATGATCCCACGCTCGACCCAAAGTGGTGGATCGACACCTACCTCATGGCGATGGGGATTACCGATCACCCCGACCTGCTCGCCGCTCGCTAGCTCCCGCTGATGATGGAGGAAGCGACCCAACAATGGATCAACACCCTCCCCGATAAAATCCTCCACTCATGGGAGGAGATGCGTGAAGCGTTCATCAAGCATTTCTAGGGCTCCTACACATGCTCCACCATGATCGATGGCCTGGAGCGATGCGTCCAGGGCCCCTGCAAGTCGACTCGCCATTGGGTCCAGCGCTGGCAAGATCTATGGATCGACGCTGCCGGCATTCACTCGGCCGCGATCCACTACTTCAAGAATGCATGCCGGTATGAACCCCTGGTCGCCAAGATCAAGCGGGTCTACCGAATGTTCGACAACATTCCCAGCCTCCTCGAGATTGCCAAACGCTATTCTAAGGGGAATCCGAAATAAGATTCTGATGATGAGTCGAGAGGAAAACCCCGTATGAACAACCACAATAGTGGTCGGCACCGCGAGCTTCACTACAGCAACACCCGCCAAACAGGCAAGCGCCGCAATGAGAGTAGGACCGACTTTGTCGCCAACACCGGCTACGGCCCACGTGATCCCAAGAACTTCCACTGCGACTCGAGAGGCTACTGTGGAAACGCTGCTGCGAGGCCGAAATTCAACCCTGCATCCCTCTTGAACTTCCATGTGTTTATCACAGCATGGAGGGAAAACCCGCCACCCACACAACCGTCATGACATAGGTACGCCCTATGGGTGCCCAATATTAGCATATCCGGTCCGGACCAGCAGAAGCTCACATGATGATCCGCTCCTGATGACGAAGCATAGTAAGGATTCGGGTGGCCTAGGCCCATGAAGGAGGTGATTCCTTGGCGGATACGGCTAGCTTTAGATAGAAAGTTAAAGGGTAAAAACCTAATATGTAACTGACTCGACCTAACCCCAAGACCTGGCCTCCCCATATAAAGGCCAGGAGGGCACGAAAAGGAGGACCACGAAACACCATAACCTATACATCCTTTCGATATCATCTACACACCCTTGTAACCTTCGTTTTAACCATAAATCAAGAGCAGACAAGCATGAGTAGGGTTTTCCCTCCGAGGGCCTGAACCTAGGTAAACATCGTGTTCTGCATTGCTTGTCTATTAGCCGTTCCCAATCTCTAGCGCACCCCTCTTCTCCAAAACCCAAGTCCATTACAATGGGCATTGACGAGTCAAACCCTCATCACGCCGACTGCCACCCTCTTAAGGAGATAAAAAAGGCATGAAGCGCTAGAGAAGGGCCAAACCCTGATCATCCAAGGGACAATGGAAACGCTAGAGCATTCGGCAACTCAGCCGTCTTGCTCCACACATTCACCAGCGTGGGGACCCATCGCGAGAAGAAGGTTATCGCCCGCGCTGTCATCATCAATGCGGTACAATAGGTGGACATCCTGCGTTGGCTTAATTGGTTAGAGAAAAGCATCACCTGGAGTCAAGAAGATCACACGCCCAAGATCGAATACCCAGGGCGAGTCGTTCTGGTCGTTAAGCCCCAAGTGGCTCACTACTGGCTGCTAAAGACTCTAGTGGATGGAGGGAGCTCCATCAACATCAAGTACCTAGACACTTTCAAGCGGCTGCAACTCCCGCAGTCGATGGTCGTATCGACCCTCTACACCTTCCACGGGATCGTTCTATGTCGAAAGGAATATCTGATCAGTCAGGTGACGCTACTAGTCACCTTCGGCACCCCGTAAAACTTCCACACGGATCAGATCACCTTCGAGCTCGTCAACTTCTGCAGCCCATACCAATGCGTAGTTGGTCGACAGGCGTTTGCCAAATTTATGGCGGATCCCCACTATGCCTACAATATGATAAAGCTCTAGAGCCCACGCGACGTCATCGCTGTGCTCGGCGACCCTAACAGGGCCCTAGAATGCGAGGACAATAGCGCCAAGCTCGCCAATGTTGTAATCTCTAAGGAAATGAACCACAGAGACGAACTCGCAAAATACATAAGTAGCGTCAAAAAGGATGATCCTTCCATCTCGAAAAAGACAACCACGGCGAGCTCGGCACCAGCTGCCTTCGAGGCATCTACACATACTCGCCAAGTCGAGCTCGTCCCGAGCGATTCGAGCCAACAAGTCACCGTGGGGACCAACCTCACTCCCGCATAGGAAGGCGCGCTCATCGAGTTCCTATGTGATAATCGCGACATCTTCGCATGGAAACCTTCCTACATGCCTGGTGTCCCAAGGGAACTCACTGAGCACAAACTTAATGCCAACCTGAAGGTGCGACCTGCCAAACAATCACTGTGACCCTTCAATGAAGAGCATCGCCGTGCAATCACAGAAGAGGTGTGACCCGAAGGTGCAGTGGCTACTCGCCGTTGGGTTCATTTGACCCATCTAGTACTCCAAGTGGCTGGAAAAACCAGTCCTGGTGATCAAGAAGAACAACGCCTGGAGGATGTATCGAATACATGTCATCAGATTGATGACAAGTACGCCATAGGGGTTCCTAAGGGCGTTGAGAAGATGGGGTGTGAGCCATACAGTGTTTTGGGAGCGGTGAGCACAAGTTTACCCGGGTTCAGATCCGTCTGCGGTGATTGGATCCTAGTACTTCTAGCAACCCAGTAATTTATCGGTGAGAGCCGGATGTTACAGCAGATTACAAGAGAGGTTTGCCTATGCGAGTTGGTTGTGATTGTTGTAGAGATTGTTCCCTAAAGGATCCCATAGGTCCGTCTAATAAAGGCAAAAGGACCTAGGGTTATAGGAGAGACCTATCCGACTATGTTACAAAGTCGGTAACTAAGTACAGCTTGGACTACAAGTAATATTACATGCCTAAGTGGGTAAGTCTTCTGGGCCTTGTCGTATCTAGAATTGACTCCTCTTTCTCTGACTAGGCCGCCCGTGAAGCAAAACTCTAACCCGTTGGTGGGCCATCCTGTTCAGCGAGTCCTATGGGTATACCCGAAAAGTATATCCCCAACAGTAGCCCCCGGAAGTCTCCAAGATCCAAAGTCGGATAAATTTTCTAGCTTGATGGCTTCTTTGTCTTAAGAATCTTGAAGGGTTCCCGAAAACTTCATTCAATATCATAGAATTCCGAGTCTCATATGAGTCGGATATGTCTTCTTGACTTTAGTTATTTCCTTACTCGATTCAAACATGAGCCAGAATTTAAACAGTGACGCTGCCTGACAACCTTTCAGGTCACGTCCTATCACTAAAAATTATCCTGTCAGCCCGACCATTGGTGGGTCCATGCTACACGGAACCAAATCAACGTTTCAATGCATGCGCGAGAATCGAGGGGGCAGAGGCGTCACGAGGAAGCCTCCTATCTCTCCTATACGTCTGGCACAAATCGCGCGGATCCAGCGCAAATCTTGGCGTGGAGGTTATCTCTCCCAGATTCATTCCTCGCTGCTCATCATTGTCTCCTCGTACTCCTCGAGTTCTCCACATCTCTCTCTCCACCGCACCAAAAACACCCTAGCTCCACCAGTTTCTGACCCTTGCTCCGACGAGATGGCTGAAGCGACATGAAGCTCCGGTGTGGAAACGACGACGGTGGCAGATGACAGGAATTCGTGGGGCCTATAGGGTCCCCAACGCCATGGATGATTCCACCCGCCCATGAAGGACGAGAGCTATCTCGCCGCTGGCGTGTGGAGGAGCGGTTTGGAGATGATGTTCCAGCACCCCGTGACAACGAGCGAGTTCTATTTGGGACGCACATTGATCCCAGCCGCAACCTCCCACCGTCGGATTTCCTCACCGAGGTGCTCCAATACTACGGTGTGCAACTTCATGATCTCCCCCTAATTCTTTACTTGAGCTCAACACTCATGCAACTCTTAGCGAGGGATTTCTAGGCATTAGGAAAAATCTTACTCTCTTCCGGTACTATTATGGTACTCGAAAGAATTCCATTAGTGCCGGAGTTCCTTATATCACTAGCACTCTTAGCCTAGTTCTTAGGAGAGACCGAGTCTATCCTAGGATTAACGCTAGTGAGTCGGTTAAAAGCTGGAACATTCTTTTATCACAAAGATATTCCGGCTCCTCAGAAGACGGAAGGTCTTCCGGCTTTTGTTGACGGCGTTGCTTCCCACAAGGAATCATGGGACGCAGAAGATCCGGAATTATCCGAATACATGATCCTCTCCAAGAGGCGGATTGAATTTTTGATGAAGCATCAGGGTCTCTGCAGATCCGACTTGATCCACTATTGGCTGGATTGTCGAGTTCATCCACTGCAGTATCACAGAGACCACCTGATGCACCCGGTCACTGGAGACCGGAATTACAACATGAATGTATGTTTGACTCGATTGCTCCAAAGGACTAGAAGACCCGGATGCAATTTTGATCAAGGAGAGGGTGAATAATAAGATCCCTGAAGTCTCCATGAAGATGTATACAACCGACCGACCTCTGACTCCGGTAAACTCTTCGACTTTGTCTTATGCTTTTGCTTTTCATCTCATCATCCGGCTTTGGTTGTGCTGATGTTTTATATTTTTTAGCTTAAGAAACTTTCCGAGTCTGAGCTTTCCCCTCTTGAGGGCTATACTCCAGAAGACTCGGAGGAGACGGAAGATGATGAGGTGAAGGAAATTCCTGTCCCTGCTTCCAAGAAGCGCAAGGCCAAGGAATTTGTTGTTACTGCTGGGCACAAGTGCTGTCAGTGGTTAAAAAGTAAGTACCTTGTAACCTCCAGTTGTTATTTATTATTCTTTCTGAATCACATATGACATATGTTCTTTATGTTATTCAGAGCTAAATCTGTTTTGAAGAACAAGTCCAAGATGGAGAGCAAGACGGCCAAGCAACCGCGTCAGCAGAAGCTCACACTATCCCCAGTTGTGACACCTCCAATTCCGACCAGCACCCAGACTTCAGCACTGGAGGCTCCTTCCTCTCCGGGCGCTGGCTCCACCATTCCTGGTGATTCCACGACCTCACAAGCCCTGGTTACCACTAGTAGCCAGGCATCTGACAAGGGTGAACCCACTAAGGGTAATGATCTCATGGTAATGTCGCCAGGAAAATTGGATAAAATGGTCGGCTCTGCTGCCTCCGGCCTAAAGCAAAAACAGGAGGAGATTCTCAAGTTGGCGCAAACCTGCCTTGAGAAGAAAGTCCTTACTCCAGAAGTAGCAAGCTAGGAGACGGAATATGTCATGCTGGAAAGCCTCCTAAACCAAATCCTGGTCCAGGATCAAAAGATCAAAGCCAGAGAGATTATAGCGACAATTGCTTCTCCTATCTCCCTTGCCGATAAGGTATTCCACAACACGAAGATCGGATTTGAAAATGTGCACTTGGAGCACATTGTATGTTTTCTAACTATCATTTGTAGTATTTTATTATCATATCCTCTATCTCCCAAGCATAAAGCCAGATAAAGATCATAGCGTAAGATTCGAGTTGATCCTTATAGGTTGCAAAAGAACGATATAGTGTAGCCCCCAAGGCTCTTGCTAGAATTTAACCTAGTTAAAGTTACAACCCGAGTCTTAGTAGCCGCCTAACGGTTTTCTGTATTTAACTTACAGAAAGTTAAATCTTACAACCAGGAATTGATCAAGAATATATGCAACAAGCACAAATAAATCAAAGATTTGGCACTTGAAAATTCCAAGTTGTAGAACAGGAAGGATGAAGCATAAGGTAAATTTTTCGGCTCTCAACCATAGTTATTTTCTTAGTCGAATTTATCTTTTGATTAATATTTTGTCCTTTGCAGAATTGTTGCAGCAATCCAGCAAGATGGTGGAGGAGGCCAAGAATTTCAAGGTCTACCAGATGGAGAATGCCGAACTATGCTAGTAGCTGAAAAAGCTTAAGGATGAACACGAAAAATCTGTGAACAACCTCCTCGAGTCGAGCAATATGGAGACCGAGAGACTTGCTAAACTGGTGGCCCTCCAGGATAAACAACTTGAAGATTTGAGGAAGGATTTTGAGAGTCAGAAGGATCTGGCCAAGCCTCCTAAGCAAAGAGCTAATGAATCTCTGAGAGGAGCAATCGTGGAACCACTTTGTGCTAGGTAACTTTTCCAACATTTTTGTTCCTCTGTCGTTTTCCGACGTTTCTTTAGTCAGATTTTTGATTTTTTGTTCTTTCCTAGATCCTCTGCATATTTCTGATTCTCCTACCTCTGACTCTCGTTCCGAGCGCATCAAGTCAGTCAAAGATGTTTTCTTAGACTTCCGCCAGACTCTTGAAGAGGTTGGCGAGTTGGTGAAACTTTCTGACCTGCATAACTTGCCAGTGTTCGAGATGACAGATAGAGCGAAGGAAATTCCGAAGCTTATTGAGGATTGGAAGATCTCGTACACCTAGACTGCTACACAGATGTACCTCACTATGGTGATGAGCCACCACAGCAAGATGCAAATCTGGAATGCCACCAAGGGCATCACCGATAAGGACGATGAGGGTAACCCGCAGGACATCAAGGCTATCCAAGAATCCTGCACGGGCTATGCTTGTCGTGTGCCGGAGATGAATAATTATTCGACGCCATTCTTCCAGTCAGTCTCCGTGCCTCCCTCACCGAAAGAGCTGGAAGATAGCCTCATTGATGATGAAGTAACTTCCGAGTCTCCCGAGAAAGAGGGCAATGATATTGACTCCAGCGCTCCCAAGTCTCCACCACCACCACCTGAAACTGCAGTATAAAAACATTTGATGCATTATCCTGAAACTTCATATGGTTTGTAATGATGGGAACTATATTTTGAGTTTCTAGGTGTGCTGGTATGTAAGAACTTATGCTTTACTACTTAGCACTTTATATATATTTGATGTGTGTGCTCGAAAATTTCTTAAGCACTTCGTGTTTACACTTATTGTTTTATCTGGCTCTCTGCCTCGTCCCTTTCATGAGCCGACCAAACTTTAGCACGGAAACTTTGCCGATTCAATGGAGCTCAATTGCTAAACCAGTTTAAACTTGGAAACAAATCCGACTTCCAGTACCAACAATTCATTACACAGAAAATGCCCGCGTTTGAGAAATCAGATAAAAACCAAAGTATAAACATAAAATGATATTTACACCCTAAGGAAACATTATTATAGATATTAAAAAATCATAGCAGAACGAACATGAGCATAAAGTACTTTCAAGCATCCTAGAATTTTTGAAATTGACATGCTCTTTTGGAAATAAGATGGTAAAAAAATTCTCGGTAAAAATATATGAGTAAACTAATACTTTATTTATCTTTGAACATATACATATGATTACAAGGAAATATTACTAAGAATAGAAGCGACGTAGCTATGAAATATTCTAGGGACAATCTAATTCATCCGGGTCTGTGCTACCACCAGCTCTCTTCCTTTTTCCGAGTTTCAGGTCTTTCCTTGATTAGTCTCATATCAGTTAAATAATATGACCCGTTATGAAGAACACGCTAATCATAAAAGGTCATTCCCAAATTGGGGAAATGTTTTTGCTTTCTCTTTTGCACGAGTTAGAGAACCAAATCACCCTTCCTAAAAGAACGATTTTACACTCTTTGACTATGATACTTGCATAACTTCTGCTGATAGGCTATAGATCTCTGCTCAGTAATAACATGAACTTTTTCGATTATATCGAGATCATCTTGTCGAGAAACTTATGCATCTTCTTATATATATGCTTTGTCTCTAGGAGACTGATGTATTAAATCACTCGAAAGAACTGCCTCTGCACCGTAGACCAAGAAGAAAGGAGTATATCCGGTTGACCTGTTAGGAGTTATACGCAAGCTCCATATCATAGACGGAAATACTTCCACCCAAGCCCCCGTGGCACGATGAAGTGGGGCCTCGAGACGAGGTCGGAGTCCTAGTAAAATGAGACCGTTTTATCTTTTGAATTGTCCATTGGCTTGCGCATGTGCGACCAATGCAATATCGAGTTGGATCCCTTGTTCTTTGCAGAATTCGGCCAATTATCCCACGGAAAAGTTGCTCTTGTTGTCTGTAATGATGCTGTGCGGATATCCTAATTTTATAATCACTTCCTCGGCAAACTTTCTGGCTGTGGCTCCATCACAATTTGTTACGGTTTTAGCCTCAATCCACTTAGTAAATTTATCCACCATGACTAGTAGGTGAGTAAATCCATATTTTGCCGTTCGAAATGGTCCTACCATATCAATCTACCAGACTGCAAATGTAATAGGGATTATTCGCAGCTGATCAGCTGGAACGTGTGCCTAACGGGCGTACTTTTGGCAGCCTTTGCATGTTTTAACCAGTTTTTCGGCATCCGCCTTAGTTGTGATCCAAAAGAATCTGTGTCGAAAAGCTTTTTCCACTAAGGATTTGGCTGCAACATGATGTCCGCATTCTCCTTCGTGGATCTCTCGTAAGATTTCCACTCCTTCTGGAGAAATACAGCATTGGAAAATCCTAGAAACACTCCTCTTATATAGCTCACCATTAATTATTGTATAGCCTTTTGCTCGTCGGACGATCTTCCAGCCCAGAACTCCGTCTTTGGGTAATTTTCTATTTACCAAGAAATCTAGATAGGGTTTTATCTAGCTGGGAATTACAGCCAGAACTGCTACTAAAGGTGAGTCGGATTACGTCGGATAATCCTCATCAACTCCTGTGATAGAGGGAACTTTTATATTCTCTAGAAAAGCACCATCCGGGACTTCTTTCCGCGTAGAGCATAATCTTGATAGGGCATCTGCTTCCTCATATTCTTCTCGAGGGATGTGTTAAACCTCAAAACCCTCGAAAGATTTGGATAATTCATGCACAACAGCTTAGTATGCTGCCATGTGCTTATTTGCATTGCAGATATCAGATACTTGCTGAGCAACTAAATCCAAGTGTCATCGGATTGTCGACAAGTATGCCATAAGGGGTCCTGACGGCATTAAGATGGGGTGTGAGACGTCAGATGTTCCAGGAATGGTGAGCACAAGTTTACCCAGGTTCAGATCCGACTGTGGTGGTCGGATCCTACTCCTGCTAGCAACCCAATAATATATCAGCGAGAGTCGGATGTTACAAAGATTACAAGAGAGGTTCGCCTGCGTGAGTAGGTTATGGTTGATCTATGATCTGGTTCGTATTATGCCCTAAAGGCTCCCATAGGGACGGTTTATATAGTCATCGGGACCTAGGGTTACAGGAGAGACCCATCCGGCTATGTTATAGAGTTGGTAACTAAGTACAGATTGGACTATAAGTAATACTACAGGCCTAAGTTGGTAACTCTTCTGGGCCTTGTCGTAGCCCGAAGTGGCTCCTCCTCTTTCTTTGATTGGGCCGCCCGTGAAGCAAATATCTAACCCGTTGGTGGGCCACCCTGGTCAATTAGTCATGTGGGTATACCCGGAAAGTATATCCCCAACAGTAGCCCTCGGAAGTATCCAAGATCCAAAGTCGGATAAATCATCTAGCTTGATGGTTTCTTCGTCTTGATAATCTTGAAGAGTTCCCAAAAACTTCTTTCAACAAAGTAGAATTCCGAGTCATCTGAGTCGGATATATTCTTTTTGACTTCAGTCTTTTCCTTGCTCGGTTCAAAACATGAGCCGGATTTTAAACAACGACGTGTTGTCTGACAAGGGTCCCATCAGCATGACCATTGGTGGATCCGTTCCCTACGGAACAGAACAACATTCCAATGCTTGTGCAAGAATCGAGGGGGTGGAGTAGTTGAGAGGAAGCTACCTCCCTCTCTCCTATACGTGTGGCACAAATCGTGTGGTTTAAACACAAATGTCGGCGCAGAGGTTAATAAGAGAGATGAAACCCTTCTCTCCTAGATTCATCTCTTCGCCGTTTCATTCATTGAATCCTCGTACTCCTCGAGCCCTCCGCAGCCATTCTCATCTACACACTGAGAAAACCCAAACACCACCAATATTTCATCCTTCCCCAACAAGATGGAGGCGCCATCCAGTTCTGGAGCGGCGACAGCATACGAGAAGAAGATGCGGGGCCTCTAGATCCCAAGCGTCATGGACAATGACAAGCTCTAGGTCATGGAGGACGAGGGCTACCTCGTCGTCGGCGCATGGCGGAGTGCTGCTGGAGACGCCGTCCCCACATCGCGCGACGACGAGCGAGTTCTCTTTGGCACACATGTTGACCGTGGCCTCAGTCTCCCACCGTCGGACTTCTTCATCGAAGTCCTCCAATACTACGATGTGCAACTTCATAATATTCCCCCCAACTCCTTGCTCAAGCTTAGTGCTCATGCAGCTCTCAGTGAGGGGTTTCTTGGCATTAGGACAAGTCTCACCCTTTTCCAGTACTACTATGGTACCCAGAAGAATTTGATCAGTGCCGGTGTTCCTTACACCACTGGTACTTTTAGTTTAGTCCTGAGGAGAAACCGAGTCTATCCTAGGATTAACTCTAGTGAGTCAGTTAAATGTTGGGTTGGAACTTTCTTCTACAATAAGGATATTCCGACTCCTGAAAAGGCGGAAGGTCTTTCGGCCTTCATCGACGGTGCTGCCGCCCACCAGGAATCATGGGACGCGGAGGCGTCGGAACTTTCTGATGTCTTGATCCTTGCCAGAAGGCGGATTGAGTTCCCGATGAAGCACAAGGGCCTCTGTGTATCCGACTTGATCCACTGCTGGCTGGATCGCCAGATCGAGCCTCTGCATCATCATGGAGATCGTTTCATGCACACGGTCACCGGAGACCGAAAGGACATCCTGAGGGTTAGCCCGAATCGCATCCCTGTGAAG
This sequence comes from Avena sativa, assembly GCA_916181665.1. NCBI lineage: Eukaryota > Viridiplantae > Streptophyta > Magnoliopsida > Poales > Poaceae > Avena > Avena sativa. The sequence continues at coordinate 31,417,633 of OV702284.1, forward strand.
GACTACAAGACCCAAATGCGGTTTTTTTATCAAGGAGAGAGTGGAAAGAAAATGTCCTGATGTCTCCCTGAAGATGTTTATGGCCGACCGTCCTTTAACTCCGGTAAATATTTCGACTCTGCATTTGCATTTTGTCATTCTTTCTGTCTTTTCCTCCGACTCTATTTTCATCGTTGCTTTTTAACTCTATCAGCTCGAGAAGCTCCTCGATTCTGAGTTATCTCCACTATAGGGCTATCTTTTAGACGATTTGGAGGACATGGAGGATGATGAGGTGCAAGAAGTTCCTTCCTTTGCTTCCAATAAGCGCAAGGCCAAGGATGTCGTTGTTACTGCTGGCACCCAAGTGTTGCCACTAGTTAAAAGGTTTGAATCTTACCAATCATATAGTACTTTGTATATTTCTTTCTTTCCGTAGCACACCTAATGTTTGGACTTATGTGTTTCAGAGAAAAAGCAGTTTTGAAGAGCAAGCCAAAGCCAGATAGCAAGCCAGGCAAGCAACTGTGCCAGCGGAAGCTTCTTGTTTCTCCTGTTATGCCTCCTCCGACTCCCAGCAGTGCCCAGACCTCAACATCGGGGGCTTCTGCCATCCCTGACTCTAGCACCACCTCTAAATCCTTGGTTACTATTGGTAGCTAGGCAACTAACAAGGGTGAACCCGTCAAGGGTAATGATCCCATGGTAATATCAACATGGGAGGTGGATAAAGTGGTCGGCTCTACTGGCTTCGGACTGAAGCGGAAGAAAAGGAAGAGATTCTCAAGCTGGCTCAGTCCAGTCTCGAGAAACAAACCCTCACTCCGGAGGCAGCGAGCCAAGAGACGGAGGACGTGAAGCTGGTTAACCTCCTGGACCAAATTTTGGTCCGAGATGCAAAAATCGAGTCTGGCGAGCTCCCAACAACAAACGTCCCCTCCCTCTCCGTTGCTGAGAAATTTTTTCACAACACGAAACTCGGATTTGAGAAGCTGCATCTGGAACATATTGTAAGTTTTCGAAATCTTTTTTTGCAATATTTATTGTCATATCCTCTAGCCCCCAAGCATAAAGTCGGATACACATCATATCATTAAACCCTAGTTGATGCTTATAGGATGCAAAAGAATGATATAGTGTATCCCCCAAGGCTCATGCTGTATTTTTACTTGGTTAAAGCTACAGCCCGAGTCTTAGTAGACGTGTGACTGTATTACGTCTCTAAACCTACAGAAAATTGCATCTTCCAACCAGGAATTGCTCAAGAATATATGCAATAAGCGCAAGGAGATTAAAGCTCCATGCCTTGAAAATTCCAAGTTGAAGGTTGAGAAAGATGAGGTAGAAGGTAATATTTTCTGACTCCTTTTTTTCATTAGTGATTTCCATAGTCAAACTGTTCTATTTGACTGATAATTTTTCCTTTGCAGAATTGCTTAATGAATCCAGCAAGATGGTGGAGGAAGCCAAGAACTTCAAGGTCCTCAAAATGGAGAATGATGAACTATGGGACGAGCTTGAGAAGCTAAAGCCTGAATCGGAGAAATCCGTAAACGCCGTCCTGGAGTCAAGCAATATGGAGACCGAGTGTCTCGAGAGGGTGTTGGCCCTCCGAGATAAGCAAATAGATGATCTCAAGAAGGATTTTGAGAGCCAGAGAGATCTAGACTAGGCCATAGAACAGGAAATGAAGAGTCTCCGAGAGGAGCATTCTGCGGTGACCCAGCATACCACTACATGTGTAGTACACTATAGTCGTTGACATGACACTCACAGAACACCGTTCTGTAAATATCACATCCCTCAGAGTGGTACAACAGAAACATTGCGGGTCCATATTACAAACATTCACACATTATTATTATTACAATACCAGAAGTTCAAGACTTCAAAAGGTTCAACTTACAAACCAAAATATAAAGTGTTTCAGCGGAATTCAAAAGTAGCAACTCCGACTAGGAGTTGAGCTCAACAGCTTATTCTATAGAGTTTGTGCTGCTCGACTCAGTTGATTACTACTAACTAGGATACTTAGTTGGATTCGTTATCGTCAACACCATAGCGGATTCGTAATCCATTCCTTCAACACCTCCTTACAGGTCAGTCTCCTTGTAGAACACATCTTCTTGACATTCGGCTACATACATTGGCACGTCTTCGGGATCCTCAGAGTCTAAGAAAGGGATCAAAGGAAAGGATGAGTAACAACGTTACCCAACAAGTTTATTATATGAAAGGTGGGAAGTTTGATTCTCTAAATACCACCTCGGATTATAAATCCTTGGCATTATGCAATTTTTGTAAATATTTCTTCAAAGATTGATTTTATTATGAAAATATATGACCATCAGCCTTCACAGGTTGACCAGAACTTTCATGGAGTTCCTTTCCTGCCGCATTCGTAGCTCCTTCCCGGAACAGGGAGTAACAAGTTACAATTCTTACACTCCGCAGAGGTGCGTTACTTTACCCATGAGAGATCAACTCCTTGTTGCACAACCGGGCGTACTTTCCCATCCACAATTCCATGATGTGGGGCCCAGTAGTTGGTCCAAGCCAATCACTACCCTCTTTGCGACCTCGCATGACTCCTTGGTGTACACCATGCCCACATAATGAATTACAGCAATGGTTTGTACAAATCGTTAGATGCCAGAACTATTGTGGGATGATGAGGGTTCCCACCCATATGCTGCATATCCTCTACGAATTACCAATTAATATGTATGCTACAAGGATAACAGCCATGACCTGCACATCCAGCTTCATGCGAGAGGAAGAAGATACAACTGACTTCTCTGTCCCATTCCAAATCTCATGGCTAACGCGTAATATACGACGCTAGAATCACTGATGTCAGGGGTTATTAAGTCCCTAATTGATTATCATTGTTGCAAATAGAACCCTAAGTTCTATTGCTCTATTATATCATCACTTAGGATGATATCTATGATTTCTTGATTTGTGAAATTAATATTTTCTTTATTTTATAGTATATATGATAACACACAATTTGCAAATACTTTGATAAAGACTCTTCAAAGGACATGAGCAAGTGATGAACTTGCCTTGTGATGGCAAGGTAGTGAAGTCTGATGCTTGCACTAGACCTTGGTCTTCTAGTTCTACAAAAAACATCATTATTGCCCGGTAAGGACAATATTTCAAGAAGCAAAATGATTATGCAAAGTAATGTAATGCATCATTTAACTTGATATGCATTCTTCCCATTATTATAAAGAGTCTTTTGAATAATAAAGGATTTATAAATATTACCTTTTAATATTTATAACATATATTGAATTATTTTATTTTATTTCCCTTTTATTTGACTTTTATTGATGTAATAATTCCTTTAGGAATTATCACTTAAATATCAAAAATTGTTATTAAATATTTATTTAGTATTTTTTAAAAATACTACAATATTAATATATATTGAAAGTGATTTTTATTTATTTTTATCATCTTTCAATAATTTTGTAAAATTCCATAAGGAATATATAAATTACAAAATTCTTAATAAAATTTAAATGTCTAAAATTTTATATCTTAATTTATTTGGATAGTTTGGATTTTTATGAATCCAAGAATATTTTATTTATAATTTTTGGATTTTTATTTTATTTTGTAGAATTTAATTAAGTTCAGAGGCATTTTAGTCTTTTCTATTAATTAAAAACAGGCCTTAAGGTTTTTTGGGCTGGCTTAATCTTGTTGGGCCCTTGTGTCCATTAGACATAGTCAAAATAGCAACCCCGAAGGGTTCTGGCCCAACTCAGCCCACTCCCTCGTTGCCTCTCACCCTCGAGCTCACTCCTCTCCTCCTCTATCCCCGACCCCGTGGTCGGTGATGTCGCCGCCGACGATTCCCACCGTCGTGGGCCGTTCTGGTCAACGCCGTGGTGCAGGAGGAGGTTGTCGACTATGCCCCTCCTTCCTGTCCAACTAGATTTGAGAATGGGGCTCTCCTGCGATGGATCGATGCCGTCTCGAACCCTAGGGTATGGGGTTTGGCGTGGATCTTGGCGCCGCCGCTGCCATCGTGCGTCGTGGTGATTCACCTCTCCTCTAGGCGTGGCCATGGTCGCTGTCGTGGCGCTGTATGGATCGCAGCGCCCCCTGGGGGTGCTCCCCGTGCCGCCATGGTCGTCGGCCACCTCTGCTTCCTCTTCTAGTCTTCCGCGAGGACCTTTGGTGAGTTCTTTTCCTCTCCTCTCGTGCTCTCTGTGCTCGCTCGTCCTATGCTATATGTTGGCAGTGACCTCTCTGGTTACTATCTTATCATGATTAAGAGGATTGATTACATTTAGGGTTCATATCCTGTTGTTGATCATATACTGGATGAATTAGATTATGGGTGGATGGTCTTTAAGCATGCTAAATGATTATTAGCTTGAGGCTTGCTGCTTAAGATGAACTATAATGGTTCCGGTGGCTTATTAGATGATTTTATGCTTAGATTTCCTATGATTCAGATGATATAGTTGCTCTAAAACCAATGCTTGGTAAAGTTAGTGGGTTTGATAACTTATCACTGCCATTTCTTGGTTAATGATAATGGGTATGGTGTGATGAAATCACTGTCTTAGTGCTGTTGGCTTGAGAATTAATGTGTGGTTTGAGATTACAATGATCTCAAACAGTGAAGATATACATAGGAATGTCCTAATTATGATTCCTGTAATGATAGGAAAATGATTGGTAGGTTGATTGATTGAATCTGTGATGATTGAATGCTTATTCTGATTCATGTAGAATTATTCTTGTGACACCATCTTTGTATGGCACACAAGATTGATTCTAATCCATTGATTGGGTTGGTTTAAGCTTAAGACAAGCTTGGCTTTAAAAGATAATTAGAAATGTTCTTTTCTGAAATCCCTAAGACCAATGATGTTGGTCTGAGGCTTAGGGATTAGGCTATATCTAGTTGATTCATATGGATAGTTCTGGTAGTGGTACCAGCTATTGTTTCTTGAATCAAAGCTTGGAGAAAAAATGATAGTAGGCTTGATCATTTATATGGATCCAAAAGATTAACTTCTAAGGTGCTACCCTTATCTGAGGGATGTGCCTAGAAGTTAAATCTTAGATATATTTGTGCTTGAATTGAAATATATAGCTTGACAACCAAATCAATGATGTTGTTCTGAGTTTTGGTTGGATCCTTGTACTTTGCTGTTTGCTTTTAGAGTTTAAAATCTCAATGATGGATTCACCCCACTTGGGTGCTTTCTGAGAGTTTGGCTGTGATACAGATCATTTATGCTTGTCTAATCTTAGACATATTGATCATGTAATGGTCTATGTACTCACCACTATCACTTGATGTTGTGGTTGCTAGTGGTGGATCTTGTGGTTGATCTTGTGCTCCCCTGGTATCTTTAGCTCCTGGCTTGTCCTTGATCTAGCCCATCATCTCCTGATCCTGATGGCTTGACCTTGGTCTTGCTATCCACTTGGTCTTCCCCCTCCTTATGTCACCATCCTGGTGATGTGATCTTGGGCTTTGGTTGGTTTGGCTGCTAGCTGCTGAGCTTGATGTGTAGGAGCAAAAGAATGATGTGGTTGTGTGCTTGCCCACAGCTGTGTTGATGGTTTTGTGTTGCTGGGATGTTGCTAAGGTGCTGACAGCACACACCATGCAATCTGGTGTGTGTGCTGCCTGTGTGCTTGCTGTGCACTTGTGGATATGTTCATAATTTTGAAATTGTCTGTTATCTGTTTACTTTTACCTGGCTGGTGAAACTTGCCCCTCTTTGCTGTCATTTGACTTCTGGCTTAAAAATTATGAAAGATTTATCCTTTCATATTGGTGAAACTTGCCCCTTTTTATAAGATTACTCAATGATGAATCTTGATCAGTGCATTTCACTCACAAGTCTGAGAGTAATACAATTTAACCTTAACTTCTTTTATTTTTGTTTGTGTTTATTTTGTAGGTACCAGACTTGGAAATTCAAGATTCTAGTTTAGGTTTTCTTCTTTATTTATAGAATAGTCAAATGTAATATTCTTTATTCTTTTGTAATATTTTTTTTATTTTTTTGTAATCTTCATTTATTATTTTGTAATAAAGATGATACTATTAGCAATAAAGAAATATTATTATTCTATATTTATTGGCTATGGTGAATATTGTGAATGATTTTAATAAGTTACATTTTTGTAACTTATTTATTGAATAAAAATATGAAACAAATATTCATATTCTTAATTGCTTTCTTTAAATAAAGTTTGAGTTAAATTGGTTAACTCTTAATCAAATCAAGATTTAAATATTATTCAAAAATCATTTGAATTATAATTCAAGCACTCAAGTTCTAAATTCAAATTTCATTTCCCAAAACACATAATTTCACAAAGATCATATCAAAGTCACTAGCAATCATTCTTTAAGACTATATCTAATCTCAAAGTATGAAAGTAACCTTGATCACTTTAGATTTTTATTTGGCGAAAAATTTACCCACATTTTCACAGATGAATGCATGCAACATTTCAATTTCCTAAATCTACCCTTCGTTAGTACCTAAATGCTGGGATGTTACACATTCTTAGTGGAACCATTCTCTGGTAGGTAAGATTTTCGAATTTTACTCTTCTATTAGTTTTTGACTTTATTTGAATCAGATTTTGATTTTTTGGAACTTTCCCAGATCCTCTTCATATTTCCGATTCTCCTTCCTTTGAACCCCGCCTTGAGCGCATAAAACTCATCGGAGATATTCTTTTCGACTTCCGCCAGACTCTTGAAGAGGCTGGCGAGTCGGTCAGACTTTCTGACCTGCACAAAATGTCAGTGCTCGAGGCGAGGGACAAAGCCAAGGAGATTCCAAAGATCATCGAAGACTAGAAGATCTCCTACGCTCGTACTGCTGCACAAACTACCCTCACCATGGTGATGAGCCACCATAGAGATATGGAGATTTGGCACGTCACCAAGGGCATCGTCGACGAGGACGATGAGGGTAACCTGCTAAACATCAAGGCTATCCAAGAATCCTACGCATGTTATGCTTGTCGTGTGGAGGAGATAACAAACTACATGACGCCATTCTTTGAATCCATCACTGTGACTCCTTCGCCCCAAGAGCCGGAATATAGCCTCATCGAAGGACCTTCCGATTCTTAGGATCAAGGCGATGATGTCCACTCCAGCGCTCCAGGGCCTCCTTCACCACCGCCTGAATCTTAAGTATAAACATCTTTGATGCATTATTCTGAACTTGTTACTTGGCATGTAAAGATGAGAACAATATTTTTGTTTTTGAATATGTGCTGGTTTGTAACAACTAATGCATTTACTATCTTAGCACTTGTTTGTATATATTTTATTTGTGTGCCAAAAATTTCTTAAGCATAGTTTTTTGTGTTTATACTTGTCATTTTATCTGGCTCTCTCCCTTGTCCCTTTCATGAGCTTGCCAACCTTTAGCACGGAAACTTTGAAGAGCAACGGAGCTCAATTGCTAAACCTGTTTAAAATCGGAAACAAAGCCGACTTTCACTACCAATAATTCATTACTTGAAAAATACCCGCGTCTAAGCAATCAGATAAAAAACCAAAGTACAAATAACAAATTAGATTTTTACCCTAAGATAACATTTTTTAGATATTCAAAAATCATAACCAGAATGAACATGAGCATAAAGTACTTTCAAGCATTTTAGGATTTTTGAAAATGACATGCTCTTTTGGAAATAAGATGGCAAAAAACTTCTCAAGAATAACACATGAGGAAACCAATACTTTATTTCACTTTGAACATGTACATATATGATTACAAGGAAATATAACTAAGAATAGAAGGGACGTAGCTGTGCAATATTCCATGGATGGTCTATTTCATCTGGGTCTGTACTACGACCAGCTCTCTTTCTCTTCCGAGTATCCGGTCTTTCCTTGATTGGTCTCATATCAGATAAATAATATGACCCGCAGAACTCTGCTGATCATAAAAGGTCCTTCCCATATCAGGAAAAGTTTGTGCTTTCTTTTTTACATAAGCCGGAGAACTAAATTGCCATTCCTAAAAGAACGGCTTTGTACTCTCCGACTATGGTACTTGCATAACTTCTGCTGATAGGCTGTAGATCTCTGCTCAGCAACGACGCGGACTTATTCAATTATATCGAGATCATCCTGTCGAGAAACTTCCACATCTTCTTCGATATACGCTTTGATTCAAGGAGACAGGGTGAATTAAATCACTCGGAAGAACTGCTTCTGTACCATAGACTAAGAAGAAAGGAGTGTACCTGGTTGATCTGTTAGGAGTTGTACGTAAGCTCCATATCAAAGACGACAATTCTTCCGCCCAAGCCCCCGCGACATGACGTAGTGGTGCCTCGAGACGAGGTCAGAGTCCTTGTAAAATGAGACCATTAGCTCTTTCGACTTGTCCATTAGCCTGTCGATGCACAACTGATGCAATATCGAGTCGGATCCCTTGTTCCTCGCATAATTCGGCAAGTTCCCCCATGGAAAAGTTGCTCCCGTTGTCAGTAATTCTATTGTGCAGATATCTGAATCGGATGATCACGTCTTCGACGAACTCTCTGGCTGTGGCTCCATCGCAACTTCTTATGGGTTTAGCCTCAATCCACTTTGTAAATTTATCCACCATCACTAGTAGGTGAGTAAATCGATATTTTGCCGTGCGAAACGGCCCTACCATATCAAGCCCTCAGACCGCAAATGGCCATGTAATAGGGATTGTTCGCAGCTGATTAGTCGGAACGTGTGCCTGACCGGCGTATTTTTGGCAGACTTTACATGTTTTGACTAGTTTATCGGCATCCACCTTAGCTGTAAGCAAAAAGAATCCATGTCTAAAAGGTTTTGCCACTAAAGATTTGGCATCTGCCGGCTTAGGACTTCGTCTTCGGGTAATTTTCCGTCTATCAGGAAATCCAGATAGGGTTTTGTCCAACTGGAAATTACAGCCAAAAACGCTATGAAAGGTGAGTCGGATTTTTCCGGATAGTCCTCATCAACTTCGGTGATGGAGGGGACCTTTAAATGCTCTAAAAAAGCGACATCTGGGACTTGTTTCCGCACAGAGCTTATTCTTGATAAAGCTTCTACTTCCTCATTTTCTGCTCGAGGGATGTGTTGTACTTTAAAACCCTTGAACGATTTGGATAATTCATCCACAACAGCTTTGTAGGCTGCCATGTGCTTGTTTGCATTGCAGATATCGGATACTTGCCGAGCAACTAAATCCGAGTCTCAGTAACACATGAGTCTAGTTACGCCAATATTTTTGGCCATGCATATTCCATGTAACAATGCTTCATACTCGGCAATATTATTGGTTGTCGTGAAGTGTATTTGTAACACATAGAATATCTTATATCCTTGGGGTGATTTGAGTACCACGCCAGCCCCCGAGCCCTCTCGTGCTTTTGATCCATCAAAATGAAGGGTCAAAAATTCCAAGTCTGGAGGACTTGTATTTTCTGCCGTCTCTGTCCAATCAACGATGAAATCGGCAAGTATTTGGGACTTTATTGTTGTACGTGGCTTGTACTCAATGTCGAAAGCTGCAAGCTCTATTCCCCACTTTGGGACACGTCCTACGGCGTCGCGGTTGTTGATTATATCTCGTAGGGGAGCAGTACTCACCACTGTGATCTTGTGCTCTTGAAAGTAGTGTCATAGCTTTCTGGAGGCGAAGAACACTCCATAGGCCAGCTTTTGATGGTGTGGATATCGTTGTTTTGACTCTGTCAGGACCTCACTCAGGTAGTATGTTGGATGCTGCACCTTATGCTCCTATCCTTCTTCCTTGCGCTCCAATGATGTTACCACACTTATGAATTTGTTAGTCACTGCGATATAGAGTAACATAGGCTCCTGAGGCTCTGGTGCTGCGAGAACTGGTGGGTTTGAATTGGTGTTGCGAGACCTGGAAGTTTTATCATGTTGTAAATATAACAGGGACGAGCCAAGAACGCCCAGTAAGCCAGACGCCCGAAGATGGCGTGGGAAACACTTTTGAATGGTACCACCTCGAAAGAGAGTGGCTTAGTCCGATAATTGTCTCGAGTTCTGAATATTACGTCTAGTGTAATCTCACCCAGAGAATCCGCCTGTCTCCCTGGTACAATGCCATGAAAAGTTACACTGCTGTAACTCAACTAGCTCTCGTGGATCTTCATCCGGTGGAGCGTTTTGATGAAAAGGATGTTAATGCTGCTACCACCGTCCATGAGAGTTTTAGAGAACTCATAGCCATTAATAAGCGGATTGATGACCAAAGAGTATTTTCCCCGACGATGCGTTTTTCTCAGGTGATCTGAGCGGTCAAAGGTGATGGTTACATCCGACCAATCCAGGAATTGGGGGATAGCTGGAACCGTGGCATTAACCTCGCAGAGAACCGCCTTCTTGACTTTAGCCGACAGACTCCCAAGGAAGCAGACATATGTGTCTTTCTTTGTGGGATAATACTTCTTTCCATCCGACTTGGGCTGTGTGGCATCCGCTTCTTCCATGTCGGAATCTTCCTTGGACTCCTTGCCTTTCTCAGAATTTTTCTTTCCTTTTCGTCGCTTGGCCCTGTAGCCAGCAGATTCAACTTTTTTGATGTTTTCATTGAAACGACACTTGGCATTTGTGTGGGTAGAGCCTCCGTTAATATCCAGGTGATGGACACATGATTTTTTGGCAATGTTGGCCCAAGTATAGGTTCTTCCGGGTTGCTGATCTCCTCTGCCCTGGATTCGGGAAGTTCAGCGGCCTCGTCACCGGCCGCCTCCGCTCCCTCCTTGTCCTCCGGATCCGAATGTTGCGTTAACCGCTGCATTGTCCGGAGCCAGTTTATCTTCTGAGGCCGTTCTTGCGCTTCTGAGTTTGTTGGTTCTGCTGCTTGGCCGCATTTGGGTTGGCTAGAATATTCAGCGGTCCTTCTAAATCGTCATCAACGTCGGCATATTTGCTCACCGTATCTATCATTTCTCCCAAATCTGTGACATGGTCATGCTTCAGCTTGTGACGCAAAAGTCCGACCGGGAGTCCTGCAATGAAAGCTTCAATTGTGGTTTGCCCATTTTCTCCCTTGTAGGAGTTTTTTGTATCGATCTAGCATCCGAGGTATTGCCGACTGGTTTCTCCGGGTCTTCGAGTGCAATGGTGCAAATCTCCAACTGTGCAGGGTCTCCTGTATGTTCCCTCGAAGTTTGAAAAGAACGCACTTTGCATATCATACCCGTTATGAATTGAATTCTCTGGCAGTTCATTGAGCCAATATCGAGCCGTCTTCTGCTATATAAGTGGGAGATATCAGACTGCGACCAAGCTGTTTCCTCCTTCGGCGATGCAGCAAGCCCGAAAAAAATCCTGAAGCCAAGTATCTGGCCAAGCTGTGCCGTCGTAGGGTTGAATGTGTTTGGCAATACCAAATTCAACAAGAAACTTGGTTCGACGGATGCGTGGGCCAAAGAATTTGGGTCCTACGTACACGTCCTCTTCCTCGTACTGCCGCACCTCAATGTTTGACTCGATGCGATGACGAGCGTCATTTGGCGAGAGAGATCTGCGCCTTGGAGGCTCGTGGCTTCTGCGCGGCGGAGTCGGATTTCTACTTCTCCTCTCACCATTGCCGCCTTCGCCTCTGTGGCTTCCATAGCTGTGATGGGATCCCTCATGGTCGCTGCCTGGAGGCGATGGTGGCCCTGGTAGATTTTTTCTGGCTGGATTACGTGGTGGTGGTGGAGCCTCATTATGCTGACTCCGAGGTTGGTTTCTTCGGGCCCCGTCCCTACTTGATTCAGGACAATCCGGATCATCTCTTCATTCGGCGTTACCAGCCGGACGACTTGAGGGTGGTATTCTTAGACGATCCTGTTCTCGCTGGCGGCGCACCTACGGGTCTTCTCTGTGGCGATTGTTCTATCGACGATGGCCTCTAATGCTCTGATGGCATCTTCGGACGCATCCGAAATAACTCTCGTCCAGTTGCGCGCAGGCCTACGATGATGACCATTTGATCTGGCCCTTGAATTCTCATCTTCTCCCTTGGTATGATAGTGTTGATCCATATCCCTGCGGGGTCTTTCATCAGCGCTTTGGTCAGCGTCAGTGTGGCAAAATTCAGACTTTGAGGCCAGCTTGCCATTGAATGACGTGACTGTCTTCTGTTGTTTCAATCCTTTGTCCAGCAATGCAACGCATTGTCGGACTTGCTCTAGAGACGAACTATTGGCGAGGATAGATCGAGAACTCGCGGCGTTTTCTAATGACGTGTTGTAGACTCGGATCTTCTCTCCGGATTTACCATCGAATAGATCTATGTGGACATCTGGGTTCCTATTAGCAAGAACCAGACCTCCCCTTGTCTTGTTTGGTATTCGCTTGAATTCTGACTGGTATTTGGCAGGATCGTTGTCTAACTACTGCTTGAGCTCGAAAATGCATGCAGCTTCCTCGAGCAAAAACAAATGGTGCTCTTCCAGGTCCTCAGCCCATTTCTCCAGCACATCCGGAGTAAGATCCGAAGTAGTTGGGATTGGTATCGTGAGAGCATCTCCCTAAATTTCGCGTGCACCCTTTGTGACGACGTGCCATCCACATGAGGGTCAATCAGTGTGGGATTAATCGGATGTCCGTCCTGATTCTCCATATCAATCTCTTCGTCAACATTTATTTGTTGGTTTCCTCGATGTCCGGCTCTGCCGGTGTTGGATTCTTGTTCTTTTTCTTCTTCTTTGACCGCCCAGTAGCCTTGACATGCGTACCGGTGGCAAAGATGGCTTTCGGTCCGGTATCAGGAGATAAACTTCCGTCGGTACTTTCTGTTGTATTTGGCTTCTGGACCTCAGATGAATCTCCGATGTACATGTCATCTTGCGAGGTGTAGTCTTCGTCCATGCTATCGTATGAACTCGGAGGGGTATCCGGATCACCTTGCGCTGGTTTGGAGGCGTGTTCTTCTTCGTATGCCTCCATCTCCTTCTCGAAGTTCCTGCGACGTTATCGACTCCTGAGGGGAATCAGGTAGGTAGACGCTTTCCTCGATTGCGTCGAGAACTGAATTGTTTTCGTCTCCAGCATCGACAGAGTTGGATCTAGAGCTCACATGGTATATGAAGCAATGCTTCTTCTTGTTCATGGTTTGAAGGTAGCGGCATAGCTGGTTTTCTGCCTCTGCCATCTCAAAGATCTCCTTGATCTTGGCGAATGCTTTGTACTCGATGTAGGGGCGCTTCTTTATCTGCTTTATCCTGTGCCTCAAGAGTATTTTTTCTACTCCGGCATTGGTAGAACCGGATCCGAAGCTGATATATTCCTCATCCGTGTATCCGATCTCAATGGGGAGATCAAATCTGGATTTTTCTTCCACCACTTCTTCTACTACAGGAGTGGGCTGGGTGGGTTCAGGTTTTTCCGGGATCTTGAACTCTTCCGCCTCTGCGGATAGAGTAGATCCGGATTGTTCTTCCGCCATTGTCATCACCTCAAGGGTGGGTTGGGCGGGTTTAGCGAAACCGAGGTAGATATCGATCTCGCCGATGGACATGATTGTGTAGGTTGTCACGGGCTCCTTAGCCGGAATCCAAGTATCGTCGAGAAGAACGAGAGGAACATCACTGGCATAAACCATGCGACCTATAGCGATTGCTTTGCCGATTCCAACACGCATAGATTCTGCCTGGAATGAAGCTCGAAAAGTCACCCGCCCCACGATGGGCGCCAACTATTGTCGGATTGTCGACAAGTACGCCATAGGGGATCCTGACGGTTTTGAGAAGATGGGGTGTGAGACATCGGATGTTCCAGGAATGGTGAGCACAATTTTACCCAGGTTCATATCCGACTACGATGATCGGATCCTACTGCTGCTAGCAACCCAGTAATATATCGGCAAGAGCCGAATGTTACAATATATTACAAGAGAGGTTTGCCTGTCCAAGTAGGTTGTGGTTTATCTATGATCTGGTTGGTATTATGCCCTAAAGGTTCCCATAGGGCTGGTTTATATAGTCACCGGGACCTAGGGTTACAGGAGAGACTCATCCGGCTATATTACAGAGAGCTTGGACTACAAGTAATACTACATGCCTAAGTCGGTAAATCTTCTGGGCCTTGTCGTAGCCGGAGGTGCCTCCTCCTTTTTCTCTGACTGGGCCACCCGTGAAGCAAAGCTCTAACCCGTTGGTGGGCCACCCTGGTCAGTGAGTCCTATGGGTATAACCGGAAAGTATATCCCCAACACCAAGTCTCCGTAACACATGAGTCAAGCCAAGCCAATGTTTTTGGCCATGCTTATTCCATGTAACAGTGCTTCATACTCAGCAATACTGTTGATTTTTGTGAAGTGTATCTATAACACATAGAACATCTTATCTCCTTGGGTGACTTGAGCACCATGCCAGCCCCCGAGCCTCCTCGAGCTTTTGATCCGGCAAAATGTAGGGTCCAAAATTCCGAGTCTGGAGGACTTGTGTTTTCTACCGTCCTCTATCCAATCAGCGACAAAATCGACTAGTATTTTTTTATTTGATTGGTGTCTGTGGCTTGTACTCGATGTCAAAAGCTGTAAGCTCTATTTCCCACTTTGCGACAGGTCCTGTGGCATCACGATTATTGATAATATCTTGTAGGGGAGCAGTACTCACCACTTTGATCTTGTGCTCTTGAAAATAGTGTCGTAGCTTTCTGGCAGCAAAGAATACTCCATAGGCTAGCTTTTGGTAAGATGGATACCTTTGTTTCAACTCTGTTAGGACCTCACTTAGATAATAAGTTGGACACTGCATGTTTTGCTCATGATTTTCTTCTTCACGCTCCACTGATGTTACTACACTTACGACCTTGTTTGTCGCTGTGTTATAAAGTAACATAGGCTCATGTGGCTCTGGTGCTGCGATAATTGGTGTATTTGAAAGTAGGTCTTTCATACTTTGCAAGGCGGCTTCGGCTTTTTTGGTCCAGACAATTTTGTCTGTTTTCTTCAAGATTTTGTATAAAGGTACAACTCTTTTTTCGAGTCGGCTGACGAACTGGATCACTGCTGCGATTCAACAAGTGAGTCATTGCATGTCCTTCGGGCGGGTCAGCCTGGTAATATTCAGTATAGCCTTGATTTTGTCCTGGTTCACCTCGATGTCTCTTTCAGACACGATGAACCCTAACAATTTTCCAGCTGGAATTCCAAAGAACCACTTCTTCGGATTTAACACTATGTTGAATTTTCGTAGGCTAGAAAATGTTTCCTCTAAGTCGGAAATGAGTTTTTCCTTATTTTTGGACATCACTACTATATCATCTACGTATACATGGACGTTGCGTCCGATTTTGTCGTTAAGGCAATGCTACATAGTGCGTTGATATGTAGCCCCTGCGTTCTTTAAGCCAAAAGGCATAATTTTGTAGTAGAAGGTTCTGAAAGGAGTGAAGAAAGTCATCTTGAGTTGATCCAATTTTTTCATCGGTATTTGGTGATATCCGGAATATGCATCGAGTAAACAGAGTAATTCCGACCCTGCCGTGGAATCGATAACTTGATCGATTCTTGGTAAACGGAATGGATCTTTAGGACAATCCTTTTTAAAGGGGTATATGAAGGAATACGGGTAGGCTACACTAGCACAAATTAAAATTTTCTACCGCATAAACCAGGATTACTGTTGTCATAGATCACATGATTACCACTAGACGCGCATTTGCGGAACTTGATGAAGCGCGTCGAGGAAGTGCAAACATTCTACGTCTCCTCCTTGTCCTCGTCCCACGAGAAGCTTCCCTTGCACGGCTCGTCCAAGTTCCACAGATGCAGCACCTCCGAGGTATCCACACATGCAGGGTGGAATCGTCAGACGCCGGACTGCTAGGTCCGCGCGTGCAACACATGCGTGAGGGGTGGCTGCTGGGTGGAATGGTCTAACCCTGGCCAGCTCGCCCTACCCTCTCTTATATAGGCATCCCTAGTGGGCTTCTACATTATCAGCCCATTAGTAGCCTAAGCCTGGTCTAATTCGGATCTAATCATCATTAGGCTTCCGGCCCCTTAAGTGTGTCACCCTATAGGTTCATATACGTATAGACATGACACGAATACACTTATTCTGTCAATAGTTGGTAGCGGCCTCTAGCAAGACGTGCCAATTCCTAAACACATACAAAGATCATATCGGACGAACCATCACAAGGTTTAGTACATGTCTTTCCCTTTGCCTCACGATATTTGGTCTAGCTCCAAGCTGACCTCCCTTTCTTAATACTATGATTCGGAATCCCTTTACTAGGTTAACTCTTAACCTTATGTAGCACGACCATGCATTTCTGGATCCGATCACTTGAGGGGCCCAGAGATATCTCCCTCAAGTAGAGAGGGGCAAATCCCATCTTGATTGACCATGCCTTCCAACATGCTTCAGGACAAACCCGAAAGCTACCTTTATAACTACCCAGTTACGGAGTAGCGTTTGATAGCCCCAAAGTAGTTCGATCCACATCTCAAGTACATGCGACAATCTGAGGTCTAAGGACAAAACATACACGATGTGTAGAGAGAGCTGCAAGTCTAATTGCCAGTCTCAAGTTGGGTCAGTCCAACCCCGTGTTCATAACATGTGTCCACATTATTAGTTTGACATCTCCATGTATATGACTTGCGAAATATAGTCATCAACCAATCGATGTGCTAGTCTAATATTCACGTGTGTCCTCACATGAACTCCGACTAGGCACAACTATTTGGATAACCATACAAGTAAAGAGTTTCACAAACAATTCACATAATTTCCAGTCAATACAAGTTGCCTGATATGGATATTCAAGGAACATTACAATAACTGATGGATACACAAGAAATATAATCATCTCTATGATTGCCTCTAAGGCATATTTCCTTCAGTCTCCTACTTGCACTAGAGTCAATCTAGATTGTATCTAATACCTATTGCTCTTGCATGCGCCTCATGCGCAGGCTGCGGGAGTGGCTTTGTAAAAGGATCAGCAACATTTGAGTCCGTATGTATTTTGCATATCATGACACTACCATTCTCAACGAACTCACGAATCTGATGGTAACGCATGCGAATATGTTTATTCTTCTGGTGCTGTCTAGGCTCCTTGGCTTGTGCAATAGCACCATTTTTGTCACAATAAATTTCCATGGGATTGGACGCGCCCTGAACCACAACAAGAGCGATCAGAAAATTCCTAATCCAAACAACTTCCTTTGCAGCCTCCGAGGCGGCAATATATTCAGCTTTTGTTGAAGAGGAGGCCGCTGTATCTTGCTTGGAACTTTTCCAACTCACAACACCACCATTCATGACAAACACATAACCAAAATGCGATCTGGAGTCATCTGAGTCGTTAAGGTAACTCGTATATGTGTAACCCCTTACACCGAGTTCATCCTCACCTCCATAAACTAGGAACATGTCCTTAGTCCTTTTCAAGTACTTAAGGATGTTCTTTACCGTTGTCCAGTGACCTTCACCTGGGTCAGCTTGGTATCTGCTCGTAACATTTAGAGCATAGGAAACATTTGGGCAAGTACATATCATTGCATACATGATGGATCCAATAGCCGAAGCATATGGAACCCTGCTCATGCGCTCACGCTCATCAGTAGTCGAAGGACATTGAGTCTTGATGAGTTTAATACCGTGAGACATGGGCAAGAACCCCTTCTTAGCCTCTTACATGCTGAACCATTTCAACACTTTATCAATGTATGTACTCTGGCTTAATCCAATTAGCCTCCTTGATCTATCTCTATAGATCTTGATTCCCAGAATATATGCCGCTTCTCCCAAGTCCTTCATCGAAAAACTATTTTTCAATGAGGTCTTAACAGACTCGAGCATAGGAATGTCATTTCCAATCAGCAATATGTCATCTACATACAAGATTAGAAATACCAGCACTCTCCCACTTTCTTTCTTGTAAACTCATGGTTCTTGTTCGTTTTTTATGAAGCCAAACTCTTTTACAACTTCATCAAATTGAATGTTCCAACTCCGAGATGCTTGCTTCAGCCCATAAATAGACTTTAGAAGTTTGCATACCTTTCCAGCATTGTTTGAATTGACAAAACCTTCGGGCTGCATAATATACACGTCCTCAGTTAGGATTCTTCCATTTAGGAAAGCCGTCTTGACATCCATCTACCATATTTCATCGTCGAAATTTGCAGCAATGGCTAGAATAATCCGTATAGATTTAAGCATCTCTACGGGAGAGAAAGTCTTGTTGTAGTCAACTCCTTGAACTTGTCAAAAACCTTTTGCAACAAGTCGAGCTTTATGGGTGTGAACATTTCCATCCATATCAATCTTCTTTTTATAGATCCATTTGCACTCGATGGCTTTAAAACCATTAGGCAGGTCAATCAAGTTCCAAACTTGATTGTCTCCCATTGACTCTATCTCGGATCTCATGGCAATTAGCCATTTCTTAGAGTCTAGGTCAACCATCGCTTCTGCATAGGTAGCAGGCTCATCATTGTCTAAAAATAATAATTCCCGCGTTTCGCGGAGCCTCACTGACCTTCGTGGTTGTGGTGCTTCTATTGCCATGGGTTCCTCAACTTGTTCTGCTACAATATCATCACTCGTAGAAGCATCCCCGGCCGGCTCATCTTGAACTTCTTCAAGTTGCACCGATCTTCCACTCGTTCCTTTTGTGAGGAACTCTTTCTCTAGGAAAACACTACTACGAGCGACAAATTATTTGCCCTCTTCTCGATTGTAGAAGTAATACCCTAAGGTTTTCCTTGGATATCCCACAAAAATGTACTTATCCGATGTGGGTGTTAGCTTGTCCGACTGAAGTCGCTTGACAAATGCAACACAACCCCAAATCATTAGAAAAGACAAACTGGGATTCTTTCCAGTCCAGATCTCATATGGTGTCTTAACTACGGATTTATATGGTACACTGTTAAGTGTGAAAGCTGCCGTTTCTAGAGTGTAACCCCAAAATGATAATGGTAAATCCGACTGGCTCATCATCGACCGAACCATGTCCAACAAAGTTCGATTGCGCCGTTCGGAGACCCCGTTTCTTTGAGGCGTTCCGGGCGGTGTGAGCTATGGAACAATTCCGCAACCCTTAAGATGATTGCTAAATTCGTGACTCAAATATTCACCTCCACGATCAGATCGCAAGGACTTTATTTTCTTTCCTTGTTGATTCTCTACCTCACTCTAAAACTCCTTGAACCTTTCAAAAGTTTTAGACTTATGCTTCATCAAGTAGAGATAACCATATCTACTGAAATCATCAGTGAAAGTAATGAAGTAGTGATATCCTCCTCTAGCTGTCATGCTCATTGGTCCACATACATCAGTATGTATGAGTTCCAACAAGTCTGTCGCTCTCTCGGGTAAACCCGAAAAAGGCGACTTGGTCATCTTTCCAAGTAAACAAGCCTGACATGTCTCGTATGATTCAAAATCAAACGAAGTTAGAAGACCATCACCATGAAGCTTCTTCATGCTTTTTTCACTTATATGCCCCAAACGACAATGCCATAAATAGGTAGGACTCAAATCATTATGCCGAAGCCTTTTAGCACTAACATTGTAAACAGATGCACCATTAAGATTTAAAATAAATAACCCATTCACAATGGGAGCATCAGCCATAAACATATCATTCTTAGAGATTACACAACCAATGTTCATACTCGCAAATGAATATCCATCTCTCATCAAACATGAAGGTGATAAAATGTTTTGACCCACACTTGGAATGTAATAACAATTATTCAACTCCATGATAAATCCTGACGGAAGGTGAAGTTGTATGATGCCGACGAACAATGCAGCAACCCTTGCTTTATTTTTGACGCAAAAATCCACTTTGCCTTTCTGCACTTCTCTAGTCCTTATTAGCCCCTGTATCGAATTTCAAATATGAGTAACTGATCCGGTATCAAATACCCAAGAGTTAACATAGGAATCAACGAGAAGAATGTCCACAACATTTACAACAAGCGTACCTGAGTGGTAAGTACTCTTACTTCCACTCTTCTTCAAAGAAGCCTGATACTTGCTGCAGTTTCTCTTGAAGTGGCCATGTTCATGACAAAAGAAGCACCCAGTGTCATTTGCAGGTCCAGCCTTTTGCTTGGGTGCAGGCTTAGGGATCGTATCCTTAGCCTTGCCCTTCTTCTTCCAAGAAGTACCCTTTTTCTTAAAGCTAGGCTTGTTCTGCATAGCCATCACATGGCTATTCCCTGCACACTTCTTCATGTCACTTTCTGCTGTTTTTAGCATCCCGCATAACTCATTAAGGCCCTTCTCCACCCCATGCATATGGTAGTTCTAAATGAACTGCTCATAGCTAGATGGAAGAGACGCCAAAATGAAATCAGTAGCCAACTCTTGGCCTAGTGGAAAACCAAGCTTTTCCAAAGTCTGACTGTAACCAACCATTTTGATCACATGGGGGACTACAGCTGCTCCCTTTGCTAGGTTGCATTCCACAAAGTACTTGGCAACATTGTACCTCTCAGTCCTTGAATGATCTTGGAACATGTCCTTAAGCGTGACGATCATATCGTACGCTTCCTGATCCTCAAACTTCTTTTAGAGTTCATGTTCCATGCATGCAAGCATAAGACAGCTAACCTCAAGAGAATCATCACATGCTCTCTTGTAGGCATTATTTAGGGCAGCAGTCGCATTATCAGCAGGTTCATCGGGGATTGGGGTATCCAGAACCATTTCCTTTTTATCAGACCTGAGAAAAATTCTCAGGTTACGGACCCAGTCCGAATAGTTTGTTCCATTTAGTTTATCTTTCTCAAGAATCGAACGCAAAGAAAAAGGTGATGCAGTGTTTGGTGCTATTGATCTACAACAGAAAACATGCAAAATACTAAGCCATGTAACCATGAAAGAGTAAAACATATTAAACAATTTAATATCATATACTCGAACTTAAATCAATATATCTCTATTGATACTAAGTGATTCAAGATCCACAGTCAAAAAGTCGACTAGTGAGTTTTAGCATCACTTCTAGAAGACAAGGTAAATCGGTAAGCAACGCTTACTAATCATATCACATATGACTCTTGTTGTTGGGTGAAATCTCTATGTCAAAACTAGGTGCCCAACCTTTATGCCCCAAGGTCCTTTGCTGTTAAGATGACCTTGTCAAGCTCACCAACCCTTATGCGTGTAGGTACCCGATACAAACCCATCCAGCCAAGGAAAACCGCGGCACCCTAATTTCATAGGCCCACCAACCAACGATTGTACAGGGCATAGGATGGTGCAAGGTTTGGTTGGGAGGGCATGGTATAACTTAAACTTTGTGAGGGATCGTTCTACTTCTATCATCTAAGCATGCATAGCAGTAAAACGCATAAGAATAGCATTCACATAGTCGTGACACCGTATGGCCCATTTTCTCATGGTGATCTTTATCGCCATAGAACCTTTCCACCATGATGATCTCCATCTTCATGTTCCATGCGAGCCATCCTCCAAGTGACGAGTCCTCCAAGAACTAATACAAGCTATTACCACTACTAGGAAAATGGCTATAGGTAATCAGCACATCCGTGGCTCACATGGTTGAAGTGCCCCACGGCTAAAACAGGCGTGGCTCACCTATGGGCAGTGCCCTACTAGTAACTAGAACAACCGTGGCGCACATGACCATAGTGCGCCACAGATGTGTGTGGGCCAGGGCCCTGTTGGCCGCACGCCAAACATCCGTAACGCACATAGGGTAGGTGCGCTACGGTTGTTAGTGTCAACCGTGGCGCACATGGAGGGGGTGCGCTACGCCTAAGCGCATGCCCCTCTCTGCTGTGAAACGGCCAGACACATCTGTGGCGCACTATGGCATGTGCGCCACAGATGTATAAACTTAGTAGTAGGGCACCTTGCCCTAGTGCCCTATGCCTAACTATCCTGCACCAACTCCACCCCCCTCCCCCCCGTGGATCGCCTTTTTAGGTTTTGCAAAAAATAAAAGAAAATGATAAACACTTCAAAAAATTAAATCCTTTCATATTTAGGTAGGTAATGTGGTATAGCTTCTAGTAAAATTAACAAACATGAGTTTTGACTTTATTTGCAAAAAAAAGTCATGCCATGGTAAAAAGGCCGTAACTTTTGCATACGATATCGAAAAAAATCGTATAATATACCAAAATGACGAGAACGAGATTTCGCATCCGCTCGCAACCACCTATGGTCGTTTAGCGATTTTTTAGATTTTCAAAATTAGAAAAGAGTAAAAAGTTACGGTCAAAAGACCGTTTTTTCCTGCAGAAAAAAAAATAGAGGACGGCTTACCCGTAGCGCACCACCACCTAGTGCGCCACGGATAAGCTTGGGCGGGATTCAAATTTCGAATCCCCACCCCGCCCACCTTCCCTCCCCTTCTCTCCTTTTCCTTTTCCTCCCTTCTCATTTCCTTCTTCTTCTCCTCCTTCTCCTTCTCCTTTCTCCTCCTCTTCCTCCTCCTTGCAGTGAACATGGTGATGGCGGCGGCGGCCTCCTCCTTGCAGTTCTGACGACGAGACGGCGGGCTCCTTCTTCTCCTCCTCTTCCTCCTCCTCCTTGTAGTTCCGACGATGACGAGGCCTCCTCTTCTTCTTCTCCTCCTCCTCCTCCTCCTCTTCTTCTCCTCTTCTTCTTCTTCTCCTCCTCCTCTTCTTCTCCTTCTCCTCCTCCTCTTCTTCTCCTCCTCTTCCTACTCTTCTTCTCCTCCTCCTCCTCCTCTTCTTCTCCTCCTCCTCCTTGCAGTTCCGACGACGACGACGACGAGGTGACGACGAGGAGGCGACGACGGCGACCTGCACCGACGCGCGACGACACTGACGACGAGATCCAGATCTGCTGCTTTTTTTTTTGAATTTTGAAATTTATATCCGTGGCGCACAGCACCTAGTGCGCCACGGTTATCGTTTCATACGCGTGGCGCACCTGGACTACTTTCCGTGGCGCACTGGCATGTGCGCCACGCCTATCTCGACACAACCGTGGCGCACCAGGTAGTGCGCCACGGCTAGGAGATAGCCGTAGCGCGAGGCCCGTGGCGTACTGCTAGTGCGCCACAGATGACCTTTTCAGGTGCGCCACTAAAGGCCGTTTTCCTAGTAGTGTACTCCTAACATCTAGTAATCAAAATTACATAGTATTGGGACCATCACAAGTTAGCACGCAGGCCATTACAATAATTGACAACACATATGGCTCCAGCCATGTTTCCCTACTCACGACACGGAGGTCATGATAAAATTTATGCATGCATCACATACATATATGGGCCATACTGATCACATACATCCTGCAAAAAACAAGTTATGCATAGAATTGCATTCTACCGGATCATGTGAAATCGCAGCACCTAGTTACCTTAACGAGATACAAAAGAGGCTACGACTAAGGGGTCTAGGGAGTCTCCCCCTGCGGGGTTCGAAGGGGCAGCGTCCCTCGCGGTATCTATACAATTTTCTTTAAGGATTTTGATCGGCAAATCAAATTTACCATAAACCGACTGTTATACCGCTTCAATCAAACTCCTTTGATCACGGTACATCGATATTAGATCCAGGTTCCGATTCGGTCAATCATATTGATCTTCGCGTGATTCAACAGGATTTATGCGTCACTGTCTACCCCAATGGCAGAAACCGACCGGTAGGGGTAAGTCGTTCGACAACCTCAGAATCACGATCACGGAAAGCAAGATCATAGATCAATCCTGAACCACTGCAATACAAACGATCACATCATTAATATCAATCTGCATATCACCATATGCAAACATCCCGAACCTATAACTGAACAACATCGGCCCTGATACCACTGAAGCGATACGGGTAGGCTACACTAGTGCAAATCAAAATTTTCTACCGCGTAAACCAGGATTACTGTTGTCATAGATCACAAGATTACCACTAGACGTGCAGTTGTGGAACTTGATGAAGCACGTCGAGGCAGTGCAGATGTTCTACGTCTCCTCCTTGTCCTCGTCCCACGAGCAGCTCCCCTTGCACGGCTCGTCCAAGTGCCACAGATGCATCACCTCCGAGGTATCCACACGTGCAGGGTGGAAGCGTCAGACGCCGGACAGCTAGGTCCGCACGTGCAACACAAGCGTGAGGGGTGGCAGCTGGGTGGAATGGTCTAACCCTGGCCATCTCGCCCACCCTCTCTTATATAGGCGTCCCTAGTGGGCTTCTACATTAGTAGCCCATTAGTAGCCTAAGCCTGGTCTAATTCGGATCTAATCCTCATTAGGCTTCCAGCCCCTTAAGTGTGTGACCCTATAGGTTCATATAGGTATAGACATGACACGAATACACTTATTCTGTCAATAGTTGGTAGCGGCCTCTAGTAAGACGTGCCAACTCCTAAATACATACAAAGATCATATAGGACGAACCATCACAAGGTTTAGTACATGTCTTTCCCTTTGCCTCACAATATTTGGTCTAGCTCCAAGCTGACCTCCCTTTCTCAATACTGTGATTCGGAATCTCTTTACTAGGTTAACTCTTATATGTAGCACAGACATGCATTTCTGGATCTGATCACTCGAGGGGCCCAGAGATATCTCCCTCAAGTAGAGAGGGGCAAATCCCATCTTGACTGACCATGCCTTCCAGCATACTTCAGGACAACCCGAAAGCTACCTTTATAACTACCCAGTTACGGAGTAGCGTCTGATAGCGCCAAAGTAGGTCGATCCACATCTCAAGTACATGCGACAATCTCAGTTCTAAGGACAAAACGTACATGATGTGTAGAGAGAGATGCAAGTCTAATTTCCAGTCTCAAGTTGGGTCAGTCCAACCCCATGTTCATAACATGTGTCCACATCATTAGTTTGAAATCTCCATGTCTGTGACTTGCGAAACATAGTCATCAACCAATCGATGTGCTAGTCTAATATTCACCCGTGTCCTCACATGAACTCCGACTAGGCACAACTATTTTGATAACCATACAAGTAAAGAGTTTCACAAAAAAATCACATAATTGCCAATCAATACAAGTTGCCTGATATGGATATTCAAAGAACATTACAATAACTGATGGATACACAAGAAATATAATCATCTCTATGATTGCCTCTAGGGCATATTTCCTTTAGTATAATCAATGCACATCCTTAAATCAATTGTGTCCTTTTTAGGGATGAGTACAGGATTTTCCACCCATTCAACATCGATGACGTCTGTGATAAATCTGGCTAATTCTAGTCGGGCTAATTCCTTAGCTATAGCTTTGACCTTTTCATCACCAAACCGTTGTAAGGACTATTTGACGGGTTTAGCATCAGGGTAAACATTGAAAGAGTGCTCGACAAGTTCCGTAGGTACCCCGGTAATGTCAGAAGGTTTCCATGTGAAGATATCTTTATTATCTTTGAGGAACTCGACGAGCGTGCTTTACTATTTGGGATCTAAGCCTGCCCCTACATTCATCGTCTTGGAGGGATCATCTTCCTTCAGCGACGACTTCTTCGTCTCTTATGATGCCTTGAATTGCATATTTGGCTTCAGTACCTCATTCTTTGTAGCGGGCATCTCAAACGGGTTCTTCTTGATATCTTGGATGTGTATCATGGCTTTAGCAAAGGTGGAAGATCCTTCTTCAAAATCTCGTGCTTTCTTCGGGTTTCCCCGGATAGTGATGATGCCGTTGGGACCCATAAGTTTCATCATGTTGTATATGTAGTAGGGACGAGCCATGAATGCCCAATAAGCTGGTCGTCCGGAGATGGCGTTGTAAGCACTTTTGAACGGTACCACCTCGAAGGAGAGTGGCTCGGTCCGGTAATTGTCCGGAGTTCCAAATGTCACGTCTAGTCTGAACTCACCCAGGGAATCCTCCTGTCTTCCTAGTACAATGCCATCAAACATAACATTGCTATGGTTTAACTGGCTTTCTTGGATCTTCATGCGGCAGAGCGTTTCAATGTAGAGGATGTTGATACTGTTGCCACCATCCATGACGCTTTTAGAGAACTCATAGCCGTCAATAAGAGGATTGAAAACTAGATGATACTTTCCCCGAAGATGTGTTTTCTTCGGGTGATCGTTTCGATCAAAGGTGATGGTTACGTTCGACCAATTCAGAAATTGGGGGACAACCGAAACCGTGGCATTGAGCTCATGGAGAACTACCTTTCTGACCTTAGCCGGCTGAGTTCCAAGGAAGCAGACGTATGTGTCTTTCTTTGTGGGATAATCCTTCTTTCTATCCGGCTTGGGCTGTGTGGCATCCGCTTCTTCCATGTCGAAATCTTCCTTGGCCTCCTTGCCTTTCTCAGTTTTTTTCTTTCCTTTGCGTCGCTTGGCCCTATATCCAGAAGATTCATCGCTCTTGATGTCGTCATTGAAATGACACTCAACATTAGTGTGGGTAGAACCTCCATTCCCGTCGGGTGATGTACACAAGGGTTGTTGCAATGTCGGCCCAAGAGTATGATTTTCCGGGCTGTTGGTCTCCTCTATCCTAGACTCGGGAAGTTCCATGACCTCATACCCGGCCGCCTCCACGCTCTCCTAGTCCTCCAGATCCGAATGTTGTGTTGACAGCTGCATTATCCGGAACCGTTTTATCTTCCCAGGTATTCTTGCGCTTTTGAGTTTGTTGCTTCTGTGTCTTGGCCGCATGTGGATTGGCCAACATATTCGGCAGTCCATCTGAATCATCATTGGTGTCAGCGTACTTTCTCGCTATTTCTATCATTTCTCCCAAGTCTGTGACATGGTCATGCTTTAGTTTGTGACGCAATAATCCGACTGGGAGTCCTGCGATGAAAGCTTCAATCGCGTTTTGCTCGTTTACTCCCTCATAGGAGTTCTTTGTGTCGATCGAGCGTCCGAGGTAATCCCGTCAATTTTCTCCGGGTCTTTGAGTGCAATGCTGCAACTCTTCGACTATGCAGGGCCTCCTGTATGTTCCCTCTAAGTTTGAAAAGAACGCACTTTGCATATCATACCCGTTTTGAATCGAGTTCTCCGGTAGTTCATTGAGCCATGATCGAGCCATCTTCCGCAACATAAGTGGGAGATAGTGGACTGCGACCAAGTTGTTTCCTCCTTTGGCGATGTAGGAATCCTAGAAGAAATCCTGAGGCTAAGTATCTGGTCGAGCCACAACGTCATAGGGTTGAATATGTTTGGCTATGCCGAAGTCAACCATGAAACTTGGTTTGACGGATACATGGGCCGAAGAACTTGGGCCCCACATACACGTCTTCCTCCTCGTACCGCCTCTTCTATATTGGACTCGATGCGGTGGCGAGCATCGTTGTGCGAGAGAGACCTATGCCTCAGATGCTCGCCGCTTCTTCATGGCGGTAGTCAGATTTTCGCTTATTCTTCCGTCATTGCCTCCTCCGCCCCTACGGCTCTCATGGTTGTGATGAGATCCTTCATGGTCACTGCTGGGTGGTGATGGTGGCTCTGGTGGGTTATTTCCGGCTGCAGGGCATGGTCCCGGAGCCTCATTATGCTGGCTCTGGGGTTGGTTACATCGGGCTCCATCCCTACTTGTTTTAGGGTGACCCGGGTCATTCCTTCGTTTGGCGTTGTCGTTGTTGTGACGAGGCTCAGCCGGACGGCTGGGGGGGTGGCATCCTTAGCCGATCCTATTCTCACTGGCGACGCACCTCTGTGTCTTCCCTGTGGCGATTATACCACCGACGATGGGTTTGGTGAGGGACTAATACCCTGATGAAATCTTGAGACACAGCCGGAATAACTCCCGACCAGTCCCGCGTGGCCCTGCGATGATGACCGTTTGATCCGGTCCTCGAATTTTCTTCTTCCCAAGGGATATGACACTTACTATGATCCATACCCCCGCGGGTCTTTCTTCAGTGTTTTGGCCTTCATCCTTGTGGCAAAATTCCAATCTTGATGCCAGCTTTCCACTGAATGATGTGGATGTCTTCTGTTGTTGCAGTCCTTTGTCCAGCAATGCTACACACTATTGGACCTGTCCTAGAGACGGATTATTGACGAGGATAGCTTATGCAGCAGCAACATTCTCGACTGGTGTGCTGTAGACTTGGATCTTCTCTCTGGTTTTACCGTCAAATAGATCTATGTGAATGTCCGGGTTCCTATTAGCAAGAACCAGGCCACCTCTTGTCTTGTTTGGCAGTCACTTAAATTCTGACTAGTACTGGGCAGGATTGTTGTCTATCTGCTGTCTAAGCTCGACGATGCATGCAGCTTCCTCGAGCAAAAACAAGCGATGCTTTTCTAGGTCCTCAGGCCTTTTCTCCAGCTCCTCTAGAGTAAGATCCGAAACAGTTGGGATTGGTATCGTGAGTGCGTCTCTGTAGATTTCACATGCACCCTTGGTGACAACGTGTCCGTCAACAGGAGAGTCGATTGGTGTGGTATTAACTGGATCTCCATCATGGTTCTCCATCATGATCTCTTCGTCAACTTCTTCCTTGTTGGCTTCCTGTATCGGCTCTGCCAATGTCGGGTTTTTGTTCTTATTCTTCTTTTCCCTCCCAGTAGCCTTTACGTGCGTACCGGTGGCAAAGAAGGCTTTTGGACCAGTACCGGGAAATAAAGTTCCATCGGTACTTTCCGTCATGGTTGGCTTCTGGACCTCGGATGAATCTCCGGTGTCCATGTCATCTTGCGGGGTGTAGTGTTCTTCCATGCTGTCATACGGACTCGGAGGGTTCTCTATCTCACCTTGCGCTAGCTTGGAGGTGTACTCCTGTTCGTGTGCTTCCATCACCTTCTCGAAGTCTTGGAGTTCCTGCGACATCAGTGATTCCTGAGGGAAGAAGGTAAGTTAGTATTTTCTCCGATTTCATCAAGAACTGAGTCGTTACTGGCTCCAACATCGATAGAGTCGGATCCAGAGCCAACGTAGTGGACAAAGCAATGCTTCTTTTTCTTTATGGACTTGAGGTGACAGAACAATTGGGTTTCCACCTCCGCAGCTTCAAAGCATTGCTTAATCTCATCGATTGCTTCATAGTCGATGTAGGGGCTCTTAATCATCTAATTTATCATGTGCCTCAAGAGTGTTTTTCTGCTCCAGCATCGGTAGGACCAAATCTGAAGCGAATATACTCCTCATCCGTGTACCTGATATCAATAGGAAGGTCAGATCTGGATTTTTCTTCCACCACTTCTTCCACTACGGAAGCGGGCTAGGTGGGTTCAGGTTTTTCCAGGATCGTAAACTCTTCCGCCTCTATGGATAGAGTAGATCCGTACTTTTCTTCCGCCGTGGTCATGACCTCCGGGGTGGGTTTGGCGGGATCAGTGAAATCAAGATATATGTCTATCTCACCAATTGGAATGATTGTGAAGGTTTTCACGGGATCCTTAGCCGAAATCAAGGTCTCACCGAGAAGAGCGAGAGGGACGTCACTGGTGTAGACCATGCGACTGATGGCGATTGTTTTGTTGATTCCCGCACATGCAGATTCCGCTCGGAACAAAGCTCCGAAGGTCACCTTCCCCACGGTGGGAACAAAATATCATCTGATTGATGACAAGTAAGCCATAGGGGGTCCTAAGGGTGTTGAGAATATGGGATGTGAGGCATACAGTGTTCCGGGAGCGGTAAGGACAAGTTTACCTAGGTTTAGATCCGACAGTGGTGATCGGATCCTACTCCTGCTAGCAACCTATTAATATATTGGCGAGAGGCAGATGTTACAGCGGATTACAAGAGAGGTTCGCCTGTGCGAGTTGGTTGTGGTTTTTGTAGAGATTGTGCCCTGAAGGCTCCCACATATCCGGCTTATAAAGGCGCCAAGCCTAGGGTTACATGAGAGACCTATCTGGCTACGTTACAGAGTCGGTAACTAAGTACAGCTTGGACTACAAGTAATACTACAGGCCTAAGTCGGTAAGTCTTCTGGGCCTTGTCGTAGCCGGAATTGACTCCTCCTTTTTCTCTGACTAGGCCGCCCATGAAACAAAGCTCTAACCTGTTGGTGGGCCACGCTGGTCAGCGAGTCCTGTGTGTATACTCGGAAAGTATATCCCCAACACTACACCAACCTCAATAGCACCTGCTCCAAGGAGGAGTTCTTTCTACCACAAATCGACTAGATCATCGACTCGACCGCAGGGTCCGAGTCGTTTTTTCTTCCTCGACGCCTACTCTGGTGTAACACCCTCAGAATCGACCCTATGCAAGTTTCAGCGATTCCCGCCAAACCCGCATAGAAACTATTCAAAGGTGCCCACCAGGCACTTTCGTGCGGGTGGAAAACGAAGTAATAACATTACACAACAGTCCTCGATGGGACCCACAGAACAGATATATATAACAGCGACTCAATGAGTCAAGAATACAGACATAATATACAAAGATCCAAATCACCTTGAAAATGATAGAGCGTCCGACTACGGACAAGATGCAAATGGGGCTAAGAGCCCTGAAGAATAACCAATGGCGTCCATAACCCTGCCTAGGCCAAGCCGGAAGGGTAACCCTGCTAATGACGTCGATCTCAAAACCTGCTTAAACAAAAGGGGTGCCGACAAAGGGAAAAGGAAAAAGAGATAGCGGTCAGTACTGAGGCCAGTACACGGCGAGGCTAGAATTCGGCGGTCCTCGCCTACATAGGTATGGTGGATTGAGCGGCAGCGCAGCATACACTAAACAACCTATAGAGACTCGATATAACTGCCGGCTATCAGAGAGGGATAAGAAAAACCTATTCGGAACCAACATGATGCTACCATCAAACAAACCCATCCTGGTGTTTCCCCCTCGAGACCAAACGAGGAAGTCAACCGAGGAACTCACACAGTTGGCAGTTTTATTTATTCAGTTATCGTTGCAGCAATTACTAGTCAAGTATAGATAATCATCCTGATATAATAAGCAGTGGGCAATTTTAGTTAACCATTCCGTTATAGTTGCGACACTTACTAGTCAAATACAATTAGCATGAGAGATCCCCAAACCCAGCAGTTGTTGGTACTTTTATTTAGCCATTCCGTTGTAGTTGCAATAATTACTAGTCAGATACAATGGTCGCAAGCGACAACCCAAACAAGCAATTGTTGGCAGTTTTATTTAGCCATTCCATTATAGTGAAGCTGATTACTAGTCATTAGAAAGTCAAATTTATAGCACTACTTTAGTTATAGTTGTCTATGATCGAGATACTGTGCTCCAAGTCGTCCATAACCGCGGACACGGCTTTCAGAAAGTTTTACCCTGCAGGGGTGCACAAATAGCAACACACACTCGATCAACCTCGGAAAAACCAAATCAAAACCCAACGAGGCTTTCACGACAAAGCAATCACAGGATTCAGAAATATTTCAGGGGGCCACCCCATTGAGTACACCCGCAACGAAGTTAGCTGACTCCGAGACGGACTCAAGGTTTGCGCCAGTGGCTGTAAACGACTGGGAACCCGAAAATGTGACTGGGCTTGTCGATACCGCGAAAACACTCCGCTTACGTAAACAGTACAGGTGCTCCTCGCACAATCGTAATAAAGCAGTAAAGCATGGCATAAGTACAGGATAGTAAATAAAACCTCAAACTAGTTTGTGGCCCCAAGAAATAAGAATGAATCAAGCTCTGGCTCAGGGGGGTCCCATAATCCTCCCGGATGTGGATAGCGCGAATATTCAAGGAACAGGTATCAAGTACTCGGGGTCCTACGGGACACAAGTGGACGGTTAACAACCAAATAACATCTATTGCCCACCTGTGCCTCTGCATTTACCTACTTCAATTTTAGTTGTTAAACAGTAATTAAAGTATTGATCAACTCCAACAATAAACACACGACAAAACTCCAACAACTGTGGTACTTGACGACACGCAACAGCACTTGAGCAAGCGACTACGATGCGCAGGTCCAACTATCTACCAAACAACAGGTAATAGGAGGTGTCCAAGGCAATATAAGGCTGCAAGGGATTTCACGGGTACGAAAACTAGAGCATCGCAACACAGATAGCAATAGATCAACATGAGGGAATAAATACTATAAAAGTAAGATAGGTAGAAAGGGGGAGGTGCTCGCCTGAAAAACATTGTCGAAGGTTCAACCGAAGATCGGGTCGTCACTCGCATCAACTCAACGGCCTTATCTGCGAAGAACCAAAACACTAGAAGAAACACCGGATGCACTATTTAATACTACGGCAAAAGATCGGGCATGATGCATGTATGATGTATGACATGGAAAATGTGCGATGCAACTAGGCCACATTAAGCGGAACCAGGGTCCCGACAATTACTTAAACGGTTCAAGTTATTTATCTACCCCGCAAATTAAATGTTGTATTAGCAAGGCAAAATATAGCACCGGTTCGCTACACCATTTTAAATGGGGCCAATATAAGACTACATTTGCCCGCATATGGGCCCCATATTTAATTATAAGGTGATTCGGCATAAGGCCCCCAAACCACACAAATATGCATGCGAGATGAATGATTTAATGCAACAAGTTATATTATTTATAAAATATAGGTCGCGGAAAAGAGGTCACACTTTGGGGTTCGGCGAACTTGGGCTCCGGGGGTTCAGGGTCGGTTCTCAGGGTCCGGATCTGGGGTTCGGTCTCGGCGGGACCAGTCTTCGGGATCGAGGTCTCGACGCCTTTGAATCCAGAAACTTGGCGTATCCGTGTCGTCGATCTTGGCGTTCTTCAGGTTCGGGTCTTGGCGTCCGAGAGGAAGTACTTGTCGCACCGGGATGAAGACCTTGGGGTGCCATCTCGATCATCGGTCAACTCGTTGGAAGTAGAACTTGGCGTGCTATGGTTCGGGTTCGGTCTTCGGACTCCAGGAGCGAGGTCTTGATGGTCCGTGTAGGAGATCTCTGGGTTCTATGACGAAGTTCTCGAGTCAGACGCGCGGCATCTCACATTGGTTGTATACCGCTGCACCAAATTTTACCAACAACTCAAACCACCATATCGCATTAGCTCTTCACAGCATCAGCTGGGCGTCCCAGGAGAGAAGACCGAGGAGGTTCCCTGGCGGAGAGGAGAGGGAGGCTTGCAATGCGGTCGCGTGGGCCCAGCGACGACGTGGGCTTGCGGGACAGAGATGGGGCCGGCGGAGTGGTAGACGGGTGCAAGAGGCGCGATGGAGGAGCACCAGGGGGAGGCGGCGCTCAGGGGACAGTGAGGAGGACGCGCGGCTAGGGACGGCCGAGGCCGACGGCGTCCTGCGAGGTGGGGCGCAGGGGCTTGCAGGGCGGTGCCAGTGAGGAGGCCGATGGCGGCGTCGGGCTTGGCGGCAAGGGACCCTGGAGGCGAAGGAGGGAGCACGGCGGTAGGCGGTGTCGCGGCCGGAGGAGCGAGCGCGGCTACGGCCGGAGGTCGGCGGCCGCGGGGTAGAGGTCCAGCGAGGAGGCGACAGACGGTGACGACGACGGGGAGGGGCGCACGTCGGGGAAGCGGGGCGCGGGCCACGGCAGGCGAGGAGGTCCAGGCGACGCCGCGGCTTGGTGGGGGCGATGCGGCGAGGCGAGAGGCCAGGGGAGGGAGGAGTTCGGGGGCTGGGCCGCAGGAGGGTCATCGGCGCTGGGAGGTGGGGAGCGAGAGGGAGGGTGAGGGAAGGCCGGCGAGGGACTGTAGGGCGGCGGTGGCTGGAGCTCTGAGGGAGGAGAGGTGCGGGGCGAGCGGGTCGCGCGCGTGGGGAGGCGGTTGGTGGCGAGAGGAAGGAGACAGGGTGGGGGTGGGGAAGAGGAAATTCCGGGGAGAGAGAGGAGCGGGACCTGCAGGGTGGGGTCGGCGTGGGGCCTAGGGCGGTTCAGGAGGGAACGTGTGGGGTGGGGCGTGCGTTTGGTTGGTGTGGGTTTGTTTCTCCAGGGGAATGGGTGGCTGTGTGGGAGAGAGAGAGAGGGGTGTGATGAGGTGGCCGCGGGTGATTGGCCGGGGAAGGAAGGGGAGGTGAGGTGGCGACCAGTGATAGGAGGGGGTGATGTGGAGGGAGCTGGGTAGACTAGGACTAGGTAGGAAAAGGGTTTAGGCGGACCGGTTTGATCTGGGGGTGGCCGACTGGGTCGGATCGGCCCGGTTTGGCTGCCCCCTAAAATAATATAAACTTTTGTTTAATTTAAAATAAACTTTTGTAAATAGTGTTTAGACAAATAAAAAGACCCGGAAAAGCCCGGCGCTTTAATTTGAAATTGAGAGGGGGAATATTTAGAAAACCAAACTAGGCTTTTAGAAAATAGATTTCGACAAACAAATGCATGATGACATGACGATGCACAAATGCAATGAGGCATGATGACATGAGCATGCGGTCATGATGATGCAACGCACAAAAACAACGCGATTTTCTAGAAGTGGTAATTGCGGGATGCCACAATTCGACACCACTAACAATGGATCTCGCCCTCGAGATCCGCCTCATGGTACCGGGAAGAAGGGCGGCGATCTGAATCTTCTCGCATCGTGTAGATCCTCGCGACACCACTAACAAGAGGTCGTTGTCCGTGATCGTCGAGAGAACACTCCGGGAACAAAAGGTCGAAGGTAGAGGTATCAACAAATAAAGCCACCTCTAGCTCCGATGGAAAGTGGGAACCGATGCATTCTCATCCACTTCAATGTACAAAAGCGAATAGAAGGGGTAGTCGGCA
The DNA here is from genome assembly GCA_916181665.1 of Avena sativa. Lineage (NCBI taxonomy): Eukaryota > Viridiplantae > Streptophyta > Magnoliopsida > Poales > Poaceae > Avena > Avena sativa. The sequence goes on from OV702284.1 coordinate 31,452,184, forward strand.
TGGGGGCCAATCCATCACGCACCCAAACTATTACTCCGCATAATCAGTGGAAAAGCGTGCAACCATTCTGGGAATCAGACTGGAGATCTCGACAATCGAGGTTCAGAAACAAAGGAGTGATGCAGACTCTGCATCAGATCTGGCGTAGATGATGTCATCGCGTCGGAAAACACCGGAAGGAACGAGAAGGAACAAAGAGAAGTCCACCAGACGAAGGATTCCTCGGATAGCATGAAGACCAGATGTAGCAACACCGTTACCAAAGGAGGAAGCGAAACCCTGAAGGTACGATGGAACCCAACCACGAGAAATCCTGGACTCGAAGAGACAGAAGAGAGCGGATTCAAAACACGCAGAGGTGAGAGGAGAGCAGCAGAGGGGTAAGGAGTAAAATCAAACCTAATCAGAACTATCCAACCGATTTTTCAAAAATAGTTTGGACACTCTACTTCGGCCGTTAGCTAGGTTATCCTACAGGCTGGACTTGTGGGGTATCGCAACTGCTGAGCTCTGATACCACTCTGTAACACCCTCAGAATCGACCCTATGCAAGTTTCAGCGATTCCCGCCAAACCCGCATAGAAACGATTCAAAGGTGCCCACCAGGCACTTTCGTGCGGGTGGAAAACGAAGTAATAACATTACACAACAGTCCTCGATGGGACCCACAGAACAGATATATATATATAACAGCGACTCAATGAGTCAAGAATACAGACATAATATACAAAGATCCAAATCACCTTGAAAATGATAGAGCGTCCGACTACGGACAAGATGCAAATGGGGCTAAGAGCCCTGAAGAATAACCAATGGCGTCCATAACCCTGCCCAGGCCAAGCCGGAAGGGTAACCCTGCTAACGACGTCGATCTCAAAACCTGCTTAAACAAAAGGGGTGCCGACAAAGGGCAAAGGAAAAAGCGAGAGCGGTCAGTACTAAGGACAGTACACGGCGAGGCTAGAATTCGGCGGTCCTCGCCTACATAGGTATGGTGGATTGAGCGGCAGCGCAGCATACACTAAACAACCTATAGAGACTCGATATAACTGCCGGCTATCAGAGAGGGATAAGAAAAACCTATTCGGAACCAACCTGATGCTACCATCAAACAAACCCATCCTGGTGTTTCCCCCTCGAGACCAAACGAGCAAGTCAACCGAGGAACTCACACAGTTGGCAGTTTTATTTATTCAGTTATCGTTGCAGCAATTACTAGTCAAGTATAGATAATCATCCTGATATAATAAGCAGTGGGCAATTTTAGTTAACCATTCCGTTATAGTTGCGACACTTACTAGTCAAATACAATTAGCATGAGAGATCCCCAAACCCAGCAGTTGTTGGTACTTTTATTTAGCCATTCCGTTGTAGTTGCAATAATTACTAGTCAGATACAATGGTCGCAAGCGACAACCCAAACAAGCAATTGTTGGCAGTTTTATTTAGCCATTCCATTATAGTGAAGCTGATTACTAGTCATTAGAAAGTCAAATTTATAGCACTACTTTAGTTATAGTTGTCTATGATCGAGATACTGTGCTCCAAGTCGTCCATAACCGCGGACACGGCTTTCAGAAAGTTTTACCCTGCAGGGGTGCACAAATAGCAACACACACTCGATCAACCTCGGAAAAACCAAATCAAAACCCAACGAGGCTTTCACGACAAAGCAATCACAGGATTCAGAAATATTTCAGGGGGCCACCCCATTGAGTACACCCGCAACGAAGTTAGCTGACTCCGAGACGGACTCAAGGTTTGCGCCAGTGGCTGTAAACGACTGGGAACCCGAAAATGTGAATGGGCTTGTCGATACCGCGAAAACACTCCGCTTACGTAAACAGTACAGGTGCTCCTCGCACAATCGTAATAAAGCAGTAAAGCATGGCATAAGTACAGGATAGTAAATAAAACCTCAAACTAGTTTGTGGCCCCAAGAAATAAGAATGAATCAAGCTCTGGCTCAGGGGGGTCCCATAATCCTCCCGGATGTGGATAGCGCGAATATTCAAGGAACAGGTATCAAGTACTCGGGGTCCTACGGGACACAAGTGGACGGTTAACAACCAAATAACATCTATTGCCCACCTGTGCCTCTGCATTTACCTACTTCAATTTTAGTTGTTAAACAGTAATTAAAGTATTGATCAACTCCAACAATAAACACACGACAAAACTCCAACAACTGTGGTACTTGACGACACGCAACAGCACTTGAGCAAGCGACTACGACGCGCAGGTCCAACTATCTACCAAACAACAGGTAATAGGAGGTGTCCAAGGCAATATAAGGCTGCAAGGGATTTCACGGGTACGAAAACTAGAGCATCGCAACACAGATAGCAATAGATCAACATGAGGGAATAAATACTATAAAAGTAAGATAGGTAGAAAGGGGGAGGTGCTCGCCTGAAAAACATTGTCGAAGGTTCAACCGAAGATCGGGTCGTCGCTCGCATCAACTCAACGGCCTTATCCGCGAAGAACCAAAACACTAGAAGAAACACCGGATGCACTATTTAATACTACGGCAAAAGATCGGGCATGATGCATGTATGATGTATGACATGGCAAATGTGCGATGCAACTAGGCCACATTAAGCGAAACCAGGGTCCCGACAATTACTTAAACGGTTCAAGTTATTTATCTACCCCGCAACTTAAATGTTGTATTAGCAAGGCAAAATATAGCACTGGTTCGCTACACCATTTTAAATGGGGCCAATATAAGACTAGATTTGCCCGCATATGGGCCCCATATTTAATTATAAGGTGATTCGGCATAAGGCCCCCAAACCACACAAATATGCATGCGAGATGAATGATTTAATGCAACAAGTTATATTATTTATAAAATATAGGTCGCGGAAAAGAGGTCACACTTTGGGGTTCGGCGAACTTGGGCTCCGGGGGTTCAGGGTCGGTTCTCAGGGTCCGGATCTGGGGTTCGGTCTCGGCGGGACCGGTCTTCGGGATCGAGGTCTCGACGCCTTTGAATCCGGAAACTTGGCGTATCCGTGTCGTCGATCTTGGAGTTCTTCAGGTTCGGGTCTTGGCGTCCGAGAGGAAGTACTTGTCGCACCGGGATGAAGACCTTGGGGTGCCATCTCGATCATCGGTCAACTCGTTGGAAGTAGAACTTGGCGTGCTATGGTTCGGGTTCGGTCTTCGGACTCCAGGAGCGAGGTCTTGATGGTCCGTGTAGGAGATCTCTGGGTTCTATGACGAAGTTCTCGAGTCAGACGCGTGGCATCTCACATTGGTTGTATACCGCTGCACCAAATTTTACCAACAACTCAAACCACCATATCGCATTAGCTCTTCACAGCATCAGCTGGGCGTCCCAGGAGAGAAGACCGAGGAGGTTCCCTGGCGGAGAGGAGAGGGAGGCTTGCAACGCGGTCGCGTGGGCCCAGCGATGACGCGCGCTCGCGGGACAGAGATGGGGCCGGCGGAGTGGTATACGGGTGCGGGAGGCGCGATGGAGGAGCACCAGGGGGAGGCGGCGCTCAGGAGAAGGTGAGGAGGACGCACGGCTAGGGACGGCCGAGGCCGACGGCGTCCTGCGAGGTGGGGCGCAGGGGCTTGCAGGGCGGTGCCGGTGAGGAGGCCGATGGCGGCGTCGGGCTTGGCGGCAAGGGACCCTGGAAGCGAAGGAGGGAGCACGGCGGTCGGCGGTGTCGCGGCCGGAGGAGCGAGCGCGGCTACGGCCGGAGGTCGGCGGCCGCGGGGTCGAGGTCCAGCGAGGAGGCGATAGACGGTGACGACGACGGGGAGGGGCGCACGTCGGGGAAGCGGGGCGCGGGCCACGCCAGGCGAGGAGGTCCAGGCGACGCCGCGGCTTGGTGGGGGCGATGCGGCGAGGCGAGAGGCCAGGGGAGGGAGGAGTTCGGGGGCTGGGCCGCAGGAGGGTCATCGGCGCTGGGAGGTGGGGAGCGAGAGGGAGGGTGAGGGAAGGCCGGCGAGGGACTGTAGGGCGGCAGTGGCTGGAGCTCTGAGGGAGGAGAGGTGCGGGGCGAGTGGGTCGCGTGCGTGGGGAGGCGGTTGGTGGCGAGAGGAAGGAGACAGGGTGGGGGTGGGGAAGAGGAAATTCCGGGGAGAGAGAGGAGCGGGACCCGCAGGGTGGGGTCGGCGTGGGGCCCAGGGCGGTTCAGGAGGGAACGTGTGGGGTGGGGCGTGCGTTTGGTTGGTGTGGGTTTGTTTCTCCAGGGGAATGGGTGGCTGTGTGGGAGAGAGAGAGGGGTGTGATGAGGTGGCCGCGGGTGATTGGCCGGGGAAGGAAGGGGAGGTGAGGTGGCGACCAGTGATAGGAGGGGGTGATGTGGAGGGAGCTGGGTAGACTAGGACTAGGTAGGAAAAGGGTTTAGGCGGACCGGTTTGATCTGGGGGTGGCCGACTGGGTCGGATCGGCCCGGTTTGGCTGCCCCCTAAAATAATATAAACTTTTGTTTAATTTAAAATAAACTTTTGTAAATAGTGTTTAGACAAATAAAAAGACCCGGAAAAGCCCGGCGCTTTAATTTGAAATTGAGAGGGGGAATATTTAGAAAACCAAACTAGGCTTTTAGAAAATAGATTTCGACAAACAAATGCATGATGACATGACGATGCACAAATGCAATGAGGCATGATGACATGAGCATGCGGTCATGATGATGCAACGCACAAAAACAACGCGATTTTCTAGTAGTGGTAATTGCGGGATGCCACATCTGGCTACAACCATATTAAGATGGCCGCCAAAGACGAGGAAAATACGGCCTTCATCCCGTTGTTCTGAGCTTTCTGCTACACCGCCATGACCTTTGGTATCAAGAAAGCCGAGGGACCTATCAATGGTGCCTGTAGGAGTGCTTAGCGATACAAATTGGCCGCAACATCCACGTCTACATCGACGACGTGGTGGTGAAGTCGACTCGCCAGGACAACCTCCTCGCCGACCTCGCCAAAACTTTCACAAATCTTCGGAAGTACAAGATCAAGCTCCGAACAGTGTGGGCCTGTTGGGACGATGACTAGAAAGAAAACTGCAATGAAACCCGGTGACTAGAAGAGGAAGGCCCAGAATATTAGTGAGGCCCAGTAGTATTAGGTGAAACCCTCTGAAACCTTAATCGACTCGGTTGTAATCATGTAAACCCTAGGGAGGTAATAAGCCTCCCTAGGGTACTCATTGTACTCACGAGCTATTAGCTACCCCATCCAAGCGACTCGCTGCCTACTCGCCGAGCTTGGATCCCTTGTAATCCACTCTCCACAATCAATACAATCAAGCAAGAAGTAGGTCTTTACCCTACGGGGGCCAAACCTGGGTAAATCATTGTGCATCCACAATATCGACCCGCTGATGACGACTAGCTCTTGCCCTCAATCGACTCAATCACTACCCCTGGTAGCGACTGTCGTGGCTATTCCCACGACAGTAACCAAAGAGTATACACGGAGATGTAATTTCTATAGTTCCTTCCTTTTGAGAGTAAGTACATTTATGTTGGAGGGGTGTGGCGCCACAAAGGCCTCACCCTATTCCCCCAAGAGCGCACTACAATGGCAGGCTCAAGATCCACTATGCGGTGACCTTGAAGGCAACAACCAAAACCTTTACAACAAGGTTGGGGCTATATCCACAACTCAATTGGAGGCTCCCATCTACTCCATGGAGCTTTACAACCAATGCCACGACCTCCGAGGAAGTACAACTCCATCTAGGGATCGAAGACCAAACAGTCACAAGATCCACAAAGGATGGGTGAGAGGAATCGAATTTCCTTTGGTGGAATTGTAGATCAAGATCTTCTCTCCCAATCTTCAAAATATCAAGAAGTTTGGGAGGCTAGGGAGAGATATTTAATGATATGAAGCTCTTGCATTAATGGAGGTGAGAGAATCTTGAAGAGTTAGGTTGGGAGGATGAAGATGGACTTCTTATAGAAGGAACTTCAAAATGAGCCGTTTTCTGCCTTCCTGACACCAACCTATACTACCTGTGGTTCACCAAAAGTTCCGGCTGGCCTAGATCCAATGGCTGAAAAGCCGTGGAAGAGAAGAAGTTGTACATGCCGAGAGTTACACTAGAGGAGGGCTAGAGCTTCCATTCGGTACTACCGGGTAAAGTACCGGCAAATATGAGCACCATCCAGATCCATGTCTGAGCTCGGACCATACTTTACCGATACTGGCCCAGAACTAGGCTCAAAACTTCTGGGTCGGAAATGCCCTGGCCGGTACTATCGGTGGCACAGAGGTAGTACCTCCTGGCATGGTACCAACGACTATCTGCCATGGAGATAGCTCAATAGTGTGGGCCAGAACTTTCGCCCAAGAGGGGCCAGGTCTTCCGACCAACCTCCGATCAAGTACCGATAAAATAAGATGCCCCATCGAGAACCACGTCTGAATGGTTTCCATCTTTCGCCGGTTCTATCTTGGTACTACCGGTGACGCATGTGTCACAAACCCTATGTAGCACCCCAGCTAAACCACTACTAGAAAATCACTTGTTGTTATTGTTTTGTGCATCATCATGTCCGCATGCTTATGTCATCATGCCACATTGCATTTGAGCATCGTCATGTCATCATGCATGGTTTGCATAAAAACTATTTCTCTAAAAAGCCTATGTTGTTTTTTAATTATATCCCTCATTTATTTCAAATAAAAAACTTGGAACCTTCCCGGATATTTTGTTTTGTCTAAAAACTATTTACAAAAATCTTTTATTAAATACAACCAAATAAACCTATAACTAAAAAGTACTTTTATAAACCCGGGGGAGGCAACCTAACCTTTTAGGCCAGACCACCTACTACCCCAGGCCCAGCCCACCTAAACTACCTTGACCAAACCCTAGTATGCCTAACCCTAATCCCCAAACAACCCACACCCGCCACCACTACCAAGTGCCCCTCCTGCCGGCCGCGCCCGCGCCAAGTCCCCGTCAACGGCTTGCTCGCGCCTTGCGACCTCCTGCCGCTCGTCGGCCTTCCCGCGTTGGTCCTCTGCTGCGGTTGATGTCGACCCTGCCTCTGCATCGGCTCCGCAGACTTCGCTTGGCTCCCTCGGTTATTTCGGTTCTTCCCAAGAGCCAGTCAGGGATGTTCTCGTGCATTCACTGTAGTTGTCACCCTGCTGCTAACTGTTGTCCTAGCTTGAGCTCTCCTTGCCACTTCCTCTTGAGTCGTAAGCCACTTTGCGTGTCGTTGGTTCCGATTCATTTTGTCGCGATGGTGACTGCACAGCAGGGTTGTGACCCTATTGCTCGGTTGGTTCCTTGTTCCTTGGCTGTTCGAGATGTTCCTAGGGTGCTAGAGACCGAGACCGTCGATGAACCCGGAAAATCTCAATAGGACACTTCCCCAACATGGACCAAGACTGCACTGACACCGAAACCAAGTCCCCTCATCAACAATCCAAGCCGAAAATCCAAGTTCTTCCTCATAGATGACAAATATGTTGGCATGGACTCGAAGGATGTCGAATCTCAAGATCGCCTACACGGAACCGAAGACGGCGGAACACCGAGGTCCCCTTCATGGATCTAAATCCCGATTTTGTGGATCCAAGACCGAACCCCAACCTCTCCGAGCCTCAAAGATCTCCGATCGATATGTGTGACCCATATCCAAGCCCTTATTTTTATTAAATGATATACCTTGTTGCATATTAAATTGTTCATACATGCATACATGTTTGTCATTTGGGGGCATTATATCAATTCACCTCATAATTAGTTATGGAGACTATATGCGGGCTTTTCTAGTCTTACATTGAACCCATTTAAAATTTGTGTAGCAAACCGATCTCATATTTTGCAGGGTATCTAAACAACATAAACTACCCAATTAAATGTCGGGACACCGGTTTCGCTTAATATTGCCTATTTGCATCACATTTTTGTCATGCCATGCATTAGAAATGCATCATGCCCGATCTTCTGCCATAGTATCAAATAGTGCATCCAGTGTTTCTTCTAGTGCTTTGCTTCTTCACAGATTAGGCCGATGAGTTGATGCGAGTGTCGACCCGATCTTCGGATGAATCTTCGGCAGTGTTTCCAGGTGAGCGTTCTCCCTCTTTCTACCTATTTTATATTTCTAGTCTTTACTTCCTCCTATTGATCTATTGCTATCTGTGTTGCGATGCTTTAGATTCCATACCACTTTATATTCCTTATAGTATCTATATTGCCTTGGAAACCTCCTATTACCTGTTGTTTGGTAGTCAGTCGTCTTGCGAGTCGTAGTTTCTTCCTCAGGTGCTGCTTTGCGTCGTCGATGTTCCACTGATATTGGGAGTTAGCATATTCTTAATGCTGGAGATGATCATGGATTTAACTACAGTTTAATATTAAAAGTAGATAATTAATGAAGAGGCACATAGGGTTAATAGTTGATATCTGGTTATTATCCCGCCCCGCTGTGTCCACCTAGGACCCGAGTTCTTGACATCTATTCCGATACTGAGCGTGCTAACCACATGTGGGGTGTATAAACACCCCTATCGGCTTAGTACCTGATTTCAGACTACTGTTCTTGGGGCCACAAACTAGTTCGAGCTTTATGCGTTACTATTGTACTTATGCCATCTATGCCATGTATGAGATGTTTATTACATGTTGCTTGATGAGCGTTTATTGCTGTTGGTAGGTGCGACACTGTCACGGGAATATATTGTCTATGACCTCTGCTCCCATGCAAGTCCATGCAACCTCAGGGTCCGTACAAGGAGGATTAGCTATACCTTGTATGGCTAGCTCTTTCGGGTGGCCCCCATGTACTTGCTTTGGGTTAGGGAAAGCGTGGTGTCCAAGGTCCCGCCGACATACCTATAGAATTATGTTAATTGATCTGGCAACAAGGGTCGAAGTGCGTGTGGAAACTTTGGTGCACCCCTGTAGGGGTGAATGATGTCTACGAACTTCTATTCTTGTAGACAGTTGTTGGGCCTCCAAGTGCAGAGGTTTGTAGAACATCAGCAAGTTTCACTTAAGTGGATCACCCAAGGTTTATCGAACTCAGGGAGGAAGTGGTCAAAGGTATTCCCCCTCAAGTAACCCTGCAATCAAGATACAAGAAGTCTCTTGTGTCCCCAACACACCCAATACACTTGTCAGGTGTATAGGTGCACTAGTTCGGCGAAGAGATAGTGAAATACAAGTGATAACGGTGCCAGAAAAGAGCTTCTGACTTGTTGTTGACATGGGGTAATGGTGCCAGCAAAGAGCTTGACGTGGAGGAAAGGTAACCTCCCCGGCAAACGTAATAAAGATGGAAGCAAGCAAACATGCAACAGATCTAAATGCAAATGGTGTTTCAATGTTTAGAAACAAGGCCTAGGGATCATACTTTCACTAGTGAACACTCTCTCATATAAATATCCTCTCTTCATGATACTACTCTTAACTACTCTCCGGTTGAACACTCTAATCATTGTAGGGCTATAACAGTACACCTCAAAGTCCGCCTTCCCCAATCTAGATAACCCCACACTATCACCTTGAGCACTAGATGGTTCCAACAAACACCAAAATTTCATAGAGACATGCAACTCCAAATATAACTCATAAAAAATATTCAATCTAGCCAAAGTGCCACCCACGGTATGCCCACTGTCACTTTCACACACGTGGGGAAAAGCATAGATTTATTAAAGCACAAAGAGTATTTATGTAGACTCAAGCCTAAGTTCCACCATGGCGTGCATGCTATCACTTTCACACACATGGGGAGAGCAGAGATCTAATGAAGCACTTGAGTAACAAGGTAGATCTACTTGATTACAAAGCTCATGACCACAACAAGATCATGCATAGAGAGAGAGATGAATACATATATACCGGTAGAGCCCTTAGCCCTGAGGAAGAACTACTCCCTCCTCATCATGGGAATCAACAACGGTGATGGAGATGGTGGTGGAGATCGATGGAGATGGCTCCAGGGGCACTTCCCCATCCCGGCAGGGTGCCCGAACAGAGACTTTATGTCCCCCAAATCTCCCCTTCGGTGGCGGCAGCGCAGCAGAGGTTTTCGTGGAATTCTGATGGATTATTTAGGGTTTTTGGGTCCGAGGCTTCATATAGGCGCAGGAATCAAAGTTGGTGGGGGTCCAGGGGCCCACACCCCCTCTAGGCGCCCCTAGGGCTTGCCCGCGCCTAGGGGGGTTTGGCCACCCTGTGCCCCCCCTCCGGCTCTGCTTCGTGGTTCCGTGTTGCTCCGGGAAAATAATAACTTTGGCTTTTGTCCTGTCCAATTCCGAGAATATTGATTTTCTGCCTTTCTGGAACCAAAAAACAGAAGAAAACAGGCAACTGGCACCGTGGAAACTTGTTAATAGGTTAGTTCCAGAAAAGATATAAAAACACCTCAAAGTGTAGACAAAGCAAAGCAAAGTAGATACTAAACAAGCATGGAGCATCGAAAATTATAGATACATTTCCGGCGTATCAAGCATCCCCAAGCTTAACTCCTGCTCGTCCTCGAGTAGGTAAGTGATAAACAGAATAATTATTTAGGTGACATGCACCCTCACAATAAAGATCCAACTATTTGCAAGCATTGAAAGATGGGATCAAAGAACTCTAAACATGTGTATGAAAGATGGAGTTCTAACAATAGGACATAGTAACTATGCATGCAACATGAAAGGCTACAAACAAATATCATGAATAACATGCATTGAAAAACGTTTGTTTGTTTCACGTATAGAAAACATAGCATAGTGGCAATCAACTTTTCCCTCATAGAGCAGCATTATGGATGCATAGGACACCTTCAAAGTTCACAAGGGTGACTTGTAAGGTCCCTCCCTTTATAAAGGTAAGGATCCCTGTGTTTACAATGCTAGTCCCTAGATCAATAGCTAGCATCCACAGTTAAGATGTAATATCAAGAAACAAAGGTCATAATACAACTTTATAACCAGGAATAAAATAATTTATTACATCTTACATAGCTCATTTGGCTATCTCATTACAATGCAGCAGAATATAACAATAGCATGGGGTCCTTCATCTTCAAAGTGCCACAGGCAGTCATATTGGTTGTATACTTGTAATCCTAATCAATAAACTTCACTAACATCAAACAAACCTACAACATAATAAGTTACAGCCACAAGGGTCAATACATTTGAATTGTATTGGCAAGTGATACTATGGTAGTATAGTGGAGTCTATCATCTATATGCATTTGGCTAAGTGGAGCTTAGGCTTGCTTTGCTCAAAATAGTTTTTCCTTATCATTTGAAAACACTAAGTTTTTGCTTGACAAAATCACCCAAGGCATCTCCCAATAGAAATTGGTGATCCTTTAACCCTTGTTCAACCACAAGTTTTTAACTTAGAAATTGGGATGAGGAGATTCTTGATAGCTTCCATGTATTGATGCTCAAATTGACCTTTACCAGGGACAAGGCTAAGTACTTAGGTTTTACACTCTGCAGAGGTGGTGCACTTTCCCCACAAGACTTGGTTTCCCAAGACAAGATCTTTCAGAAGCCTTCCCTTAGACCAGAATGGATGCGTTCCAACCTATCATCCCCTACCACCAACTGTCCATTTGGCTAAGTTATTGCAACCTATATGATCCAGGCAGATCCCATAATGCCAAGTGGCTGCACTTGAAGCTTCTCAACATTTGACATCTCAAATCTCTTTGTTCCTAGGTGGCATTCCACAAGTGAGATACACAAGGTAAACCATAGAAATGGGCCTTGTATAACCACTCAACACAAACCATTCCTTCCATTCCACCCAGGTGATTCATTCACTTAGTTGTTTTATTAAACAAAACACAAGTCCTTGACTTAGAAATATTCCATAGTATGAATATATGCCACCCTTGTTTTCTACTAGCTAAGTAGTAGTAGGAATCTTAACTTAGGAAATTTCTACTAAGGTTTCATCTACTAGGATTTCCCATGGCATAGTTTACACTTAGCAAAAATTCCATGCAAGTCCTACTTATAAATATCACTAATGCATAGTGAAAATAATGGGACAAAAGTATGAAGAATCACTTGCCTTTTTGGTATAGAATATAAGTTCACTCCTTGATCTTGCAATGTTCACACTCTTCAAATTCCACTACAATTCAATCAAGCAAGCATTATTTCAATCTACCATTCAAGCAACATCACATAAAATAATAGAAGCAACCAATGCATGCAAGCATGCCAAACATTGTTTTATTTACAAAAGTGGTTTCTAATAGGTTATAAACATTCTAAAGCACCTATTGGTCATTTTATAAAAAATGGCAAAACCATTTGCAAAGGTTTTTACTTATAAACCATTTTAATACCAAATCAATATTTTATGTGGTTGAAAATGCTTTTAGCAAAGCAATAATTTTTGTAGGGTTCACCGAATACATTTTTAATTCTAAAACTTGGTGTTTAGGGTCAGAGAGTTTAAATCAAAACATTTCCCAAAGGTTTTCCTCCAAAATCGTTTTTAAACCATAATCAACATTTTTATTTGGATTGAAATGCTTTTATTCAAAGATTTATTCTTTTGCTTCACCAAATATATTTTTGAAACCATAAATTAATTTCTATGGTCAGTAGGTTCAAAACAAACTATTTTCCAAAGATTTTATACCTAAAATAATTTTAGAATGAATTTTATATTCCAAACATGCCTACACAAGTTTCTATAAAAACAATCATTTGATCAGAAGCAATTCGCTAAACAAAGGGCATGGTCAAAAAGTACTTGTCTTGCTGATTCCATTGATATAAATTTGCAAAATTTGGACGTGTGGTTTGAAAGTTATGAATTTTTCAAATTGGAACATCAAATAGATCATTTCTGGTTTTTATTCAAACAGACAGGGCCATGTGGCGTGTTGCTATTCGTCTGTGCCGCTTCGTGCGGATCGTGCAACGAGGGGCGTTAGATTTTAAACAGATCGTGCGGCTCAGATGCCAACTTACCCCTTTGGGTTAAATTCTATCCTAGCCACTAGATCAAAATCGAACGGTGCACAGCACGCTTGCCGTCGAGTGGCGGCGCTGGCGGCGGCAGGTGGCGGCGGCGTGTCTGGTGGCAGTGGTTTGGTGAATCTAGGAAGCGAGGAGAGGAACGGAGGGGCTCACCAGGTTCGCGGGGTCGTGGTGATGCTCAAGGTGGTGCTAGCTCGTCGAGGGGCGCACGGTGGTGACGGCAATCGCTCGCCGAAGGTCTGCCTGGCGTCGGGTTCGCTCGGCCATTGTCAGGGACGTTGCTACAGAGCATGCTGGGACAATCGAATGGTGCTGTTAGACGCGTAGGAGAGTGGTGAGTATGGGATCATCAAAGAGAGGGGGCGACGCGGTCGGATGTTACCAGTTGAGCTCGTCGGAGTAGAGGCAGATGGTGGCGATGCTCGGTGGTCGACGTTGCCGACGCTGTGGAGCGCGCGGGGGAGAGCTGGCGCTACGAGGAGGTTCGCCAGGATATGGGGAGCAAGTGAGCATGCAGTGGGAGGTGAGGGGCGGCGGATACTGGCCGGAATCGATGTAAATGCTCGCTGGAGACAGTGGCGGCGCCTGGAGAAATTCTTCCAGCCTAGGGGCGGAGAGTGTGTGACGTCTGAGAGGGAAAGATAGAGGAGACATGGGCAGTTATGAGGGCGTCATTGCAGCGAGGAATTAATCGGCCATTTACGCGTATTAAGACTGCAAAATCAACGCAGAAACAGCGAGAGGTTTGGGGAAGGAACGGGTCACGCTGGGGAAGACGCTGATGTGGCGATGGGGTCCACCTGTCGGTTAAAGAGAAAAGGGGAAAGTGGGTCCAGCTCGTCAGTGGGTTTGTGGGTTCCTTCTGCGGTGAGAAAACTTTTCGGGGGAGAGAGGGAGAGGTGGGTTGCTGGGCCTGGACTGGGCTTTGTCGAGCTGGGCTACTTTTGTTTATTTATTTTTGTACAGATTCTTTTTCCTTTTTCCATTTCTATTAAATCTGTTTTGTTTTTGTTTAATTATTTCAAACATCAATTTGATTTCAAACCTCAACCAAAATTTGTGTAGATTTAAATATGTTGGGAATATGCCCTAGAGGATATTAAGTAGTCCTTGTATAAACATCTGATGTGTATCATTGAATATGTGATTCAGTTGTGGAACTATGCATTCATGTTGTTTGTACTAAATATCCTTGGTCATTGAGATTGTGCTGGAAACACAACTTAGACCAATGTGAAAGTTGGCTTGATGACTCGGTTCCACTTGTCATGGGCATGGAGATGCTATTCCAACTTACACAGATTCGGCTAAAGAGTTTAGCGAGTCGGATTGACCCATATTGAGGTACAACGAACTAGTTGTCATTTGTATATCTCAATCAATGTAATCCTTAGACCTGAGGTTGTTGCATAGTCCGAGTTGAGGATCACCGACTTAGGTTCTGTCAAACGCTGATCCGTGACTGGGCAGTTATAAAGGCAGGGTTCGGGTCGACTGAGAATCAAGCTGCGTGATGTGAATAACCAAGATGGGATTTTGCCCCTCCACTTGGAGAGATATTCTCTGGGCCCTCTCGTGAGATATGATTCGGAAAGCATGGCCATGCACGACTCGGTTAAGTGTTAACCGAGTCGATCGGCTAAGAGTTAGTCGGGTGAATCACTTATCTCGGATCGAGAAGAGAGTCGGACTATTTAAGGGATGACATATATTCGCCTATAGTCTGACAAGGTATATCGTGAGGCAAAAGGGACTCAGACGTAAGTCGCATTGGAAAGGCAAGTCGTCATGACTCTTTGGTACTTGGGAATCGGCAAGTTCTGCTAGGAGCCGATGCCGATTGATCGATTGTGAGTCGGACTCTAATCGTGTCCAAGTAACCATGAGCCTGCGGGGTCACACACTTAAGAGCGGGAGCAAGTTCGGATTGGATCCGAATCTGTAATCTGGTTGGGTTGGACCTAAACCAGATTAGGACTGAGTTAGTGAGTTGGACTCACGGTGACTAGTGTTATATGGGCTTTAGTGAATGGGCCGCGAGAGCCGATCCCACGTTCACTCCCTATATATGGTGGAGCACCGTAACCCAGAAAGGTTAATCGTTGTTCGGTTAGGTCATTCCATGTGTTGGAAACCCTAGCTCCACAGCAGTCCAGCCGCCGTAACGAACCTAGCAGTTCGCCGCCGGTGCTCCTCCTTGTACGTGTGGATACCAGCAGAGGTGCTGTGCGATCAGCACCAGGACGATCGGATCGTGAGGACTGCACTGCATCAACTGACGCGCTTCATCAGTAATCCGCAACTGCGCGTCTAGTGGTAAACCTCGTGGCCTTCTACCTCAGCTAGATCTTGGGATCACCACGTTAGAGGAAAAAGTTTTGTTTTATCTCTGCGTGGCCCAACAAAATACTGATTAGTAGTTCATTTTAGAGTCAAAATTAGAATATTTCTTTTATTCTTTTAGGGTCTTTTAATTATTTAAAAGTAGGCCCATGCATTTAAATTCAATTAATATCAAACATATTTTAAAGCCTTATTTAATTTAAATTCTCAGAAAACCTTTCAGTAGGTTTATTTATTTAATAGGGTGTCAAATAATTTACCTTGACTTATTTGGAAAATGATTTATTAATCATTTTTAATTTGGTTTAATTCCATAAATTTTATTTGGAAGTTTTCTTTGATCTTATTTAAGTTAATCAAACAACTTTTATTCCACTTGGGTAAATTCAAAATATTATTTTCCCATGACTTATTTAACCATTTCTTAATAGTGATTTTATCTTTATTCAAAATAAAAATAGAATTTGGTTAATGCCACTTTATTTCATTTGGAAAATTCTTTATCTATTTATTTTATTTGGATTTGGAATATAATCATTCCATTTTCTTATGGTCTTGGCCAAGTTTTAATTTGGTCTTTAAATATTCCTCATTTAATAATTTCTTTCTTTATCTTATAAAATCCATATCTTTTTATTTATAGATCCAAACTTGGTGATTCCAATTTGTAAAAACTTATTTAATATTTACTTATCCTTTTAAATATATTTAGGATTTTTTTCTCACCATTTGGTATGAATTTATAGATAGATGCTTTATTAGCTTTGGAAATTTAATTTCCTTATCTTATTAAATTCATAAGATTTTATCTATGGCTCCAAATTAAGTGAATCCAATTCATATGGTTTTATAATATTTCTAACAGTCATTCTTGATCAATTTGAAATGTTTGTCTGACCAATTTTTATATGGATCAAATCCATAGGCTTGGAGATAACTTGGAAATGATTTTCTTCCATTAGGGTTTTAGGGTTTTGGTTTATTCTCCAAGTGTTTAAATTTCAAGATGCATTTTTAAGAGGAATGCATTCCACTTGATTTTAATTTAGTTGGATTCAAACATTATCCAAAGTTTGTTCAAGATGGGATTTTAAGTTTCCATTTAGAAACAAAAGTTTCTTTTCACGCTAAATTTCAACAATTATTTATTTTGTTTATTTATTTTTCACATTACAAGATTTGGAAAATCTTGGGATGTGACAGGCTACCACCCTTAAAATAAATCTCGTCCCGAGATTTGGGAAGGATAGGGATTACAAGTTGGCTCAAAGCAACTAGGGTACTACCACCCTTGAAAATTTTCCAACCAGATTACTTCTTGGCTTGTTTGGGATCTTGTTGAAACCTCTCTGGGAAGACATCTGCATAGTGTCCTTTGTTTCCACACTTGAAACATGTGACAAGGCAGAGATCCTTCATAGGCTTTATCTTGTGTTTCATCTTTTCTGGATAATTGCTTGCATAATGTCCTTGGTTACCACAGTTGTAACATGTGACAAGATTGAGTTCCTCACGTATCTTCTGTGGACAAGTTGATACATAATGGCCTAGCTCTTTGCAGTTGTTGCACCACACTTGGCTAATTTCCTTATACTTCTTGTTCTTCCCTGGACATTCATTGGCATAGTGTCCCATCTCTTTGCAATGACAACATTGCACTTGGCTTTTGTCTTTCTTCTTCTTGGGTTTCTCCAAAGCTAGGAGTGCTTCTAGTTCATGTTCTTCATATCTTATCTCAAAGGTAGGAAAGTTTCCTGGTATCCTTGATCTTTTCCTTGGGTAACACATATGTCTCCTCTTTGGTCCTTCAAATTGAGTCATATTGCATGGAGGTGCAAGCTGAGATTTTCCTTTATCTTCATCCTTCTTGGTAGAAGTTTTTCCCTTATGGTAGTCTGCAATCAGTTGTTGCACTCCACCTTGTTTCCTTTGTTGAACTATGGAATAGATGGAGCATTGGATAGGGACATGATTATTTCCTTCACATAGGAAACAAGTAGCTTGAGATGTGAGGCATTGATTATTTGGATGTTTCTCTTCACAATTGGGGCATTGATCTTCATGCTCTTTGGAAGTGTGATCCTTGTCTCCACAAATATTGCAAGCTTGGGTTCCTTCTAGAATATCATCCTTGACATCCTTATTGTCACAAACTTCTTGGGAAGAGTTGCCTCCCATGTTGATCATTTGATCTATCACCTTATGCAACAATTGGGTTTGGGTTTCCAAAAACCTTTGCATGGTTGGATCTAACTCACTGGTGTTGGCTAAAAATTGAGTTGTCACTTGGTTCAACTAGGTTTGGGTTACTATGAGTTCCCTCATGTTGATCTCTTGGTTGTTGTTGTCACCATCCTTGATGTTGGAGTTCCTTGGAGTAGTCATCTGTTTGGGTTGGATTGGGATTAGAATAGGCAAAATATTTCTAAGGGAATAATTCTAATCACACACATCACAATTCACACAAGCAAAGTGCAAGCAATCACAAACAAACATTCCACTCAAATAACAAGTTTCAAGCATATTTTTAGGCAACCAAAAATATTTTTGTTACACCACATAAGTTGGTGTGTTTGATTTAAACTAAACATGGTGGTCCATCTATATGGTTTACTTGAGATCATTCCATCCTTCTTGGTTGCTTCTTCTTGAATGAGATCATGGTTTCCTTGGGAAAATTTCTTGTGTTTTGGTCACAAAACTTCAAAGGTGATGATGGTTCCTTCTAAGTTGTATTTCCTTAGTCTTCAAGTCTTGAGTAATATTTCTTGTCTCACTTGTAGTCCTTAGTGATATCCAAGTTGAAGTCCTTGTTGAGACCAAGGTTGATATCTCTTGAGTTGGTGAAGTCCTTTGCTCATGTTGAAGTCTTTGCTCAAGTGAAGGGAATATGCCCTGAGAGGCAATAATAAAGTGTATTCCAAGTATATGATAGATGTTTATTTTGCATGCTATAATTGTATTAATACGGAAACGTTAATACATGTGCGTTTAATAAACAAACAGAAAGTTCCTAGTTATGCCTCTCTCATAAACTAGCTCGTTGATTAACAAGATGATCAAGGTTTCCTGATCATGGACATTGGATGTTGTTAATAACGGGATCACAACATTAGTGTAATGGTGTGATGAACATTCATCCGAAGTATAGCATTACAATCAAAGTCATTGAGTTTATATTGCTATAACAACTTACGAAGTGATCCTAATCCTTAGACCATGAGATCATGTCAATCACTAACACCGGAAGGGTTTCTTGATAACATCAAACGTCACACCGCAACAGGGTGATTATAAAGATGGATTCAGAACTAATAAAGTGATATGTTGAGGCTCATGGATCGAGAGTGGAATTTGTTCATCCCGATGACGGATAGATATACTCTGGGCCCTCTCGGTGATATCACATTGATTAGCTTGCAAGCAAGTGATTTGATCACTAGAATGTTATATCACAGGAACGAGAAAAGAGTGCATGTCGGTAACGAGATCAAACTAGGTATGGAGATACCGATGATCGAATCTCGGACATGTAATATATCGTGAAACAAAGGGATTAAGATACTAGCGTAAAAGGTTCCGACGATCACAAGAAAGTCATCGTTGAATGTGTGGGAGTTAGTATGGGTCTCCAGATCCCGCTTCTGATTATTGATCCGAGAGGGGTCTCGATCATGTCCGCATTATTCACGAACCGTAGGGTGACACACTTAAGAGACACTGACATCCAATTGGATCAAATGTTTCATGCCGAAAGAATGAACAAGCGCATGAATTTATTTCACTAGATACCGAAACAGGTTTTCGGGTGAAATTGCATAAAGTGGTTATGCATGTGAAATAGAATTCTAGCAAGGGTTATTTGTGAATGTTTGTCATTAAAGTAATTGACAAAATTCTGAATAAAATAAAAGAGTTTTATTTAATGAGAGTTTGCATTAAATTTGGTGGAAATTTAATGGGAATTTGAGTGGACTTTTGAGTGGAGGGAATTTAAAGGAGATTTGTGAGTGGAGTGTCCACCCACATGAAGAGGGGAGGGCAAGGGGGCAGCCCCCATGCGCCGGCCAACCCCTTGGGGTTCCCCCCTCCTCCTATAAAAGGAGCCCCCCTCCTCACTTGTCTCTCACACCTCCTCGTGAAGGATCTCTCTCCCCCTCTAGAATTTATCCCCCATGGTCTCGGACTAGCGAGATACATGTTCCCGGTGGCTATTCGGCAAGAAAGAGTTGTGCTTCCGCTGCATCGCTGGAGCGAGGAGGCGGAGGTTGCTTGGTGCCTCGAACGTGTGTGCGAGCACGGATGCGCTGCTGATTTGCGGCGCTAGGACTTCCTCTCGATCTTGAGATCGACAAGAGATCGTCTACATCAACCACGAGTTGAACTCGTTAAGCTTTGTCGGTCTTCAAGGGTATGTTCTCTCGGATATACATCCGCCCGTTGTTTGTATCTAGTAGATAGATCTTGGTATATAGTTCACATCGTAGGAAATTTTTTGTTTTCTATGCTGCGAACCCTACAGTGGTATCAGAGCCGGATCTATGCGTAGATACTTTACACGGCTAATACACATATGAGTATGTGGGCGATGATGATCATGTTGTTGTTCCTTTGTTGTAATTTTGGATATTGGTTGCATAGTGGGATGAAGCGGCCCGGACAAACTTTACATGTCCTCGCACATGAGACCTGTTCCACGCTTGACATGCAACTAGTTTGCATAAGTGGCTAGCGGGTGTCTGTCTCTCCTACTATAGTCAATATCTATTTTGCAAGCGAGTTGTCAACAATTTGATTATCCTCGTTGTGGTTCATGTTCGTAGGTAAGAACGGTTCTATCTCGAAACCCTAAGCCACGTAAAACTTGCAATGGATAAATTAGAGGCGTCTAGTTTAGATTGTTGCTGGGCTAGTGTTATGATATGGTAGTGTTGTAAGTAGAAGTATGAGATGATACTCTTACAACACACATAGCGTGTAAAATCCATAGACCTTGGATTTACACATATAGGTATGATAGTGATCATACCACGATGCACATGATAGAGATCATCTGCGGGAACCATATCATTTCACTAATAAACATATGATGTTTGATAGCATCTTATATTGCTTGTTTAGCGCTTTGTTAGCATAATAAGATGATCCCTCATTTAAATATCAAGATAAGAATGTGTTCTTCCTTTAGTATGCACCGATTATGTTTTCATCGCTCCAAGACATCACGTGATGATCGGGTGTTCTTGGATCCACGACCATATTTCGGGTGTAAAATAGTTACACACGCGAATACTAAGGTTCTAACTTGGCGAGCCTAGCATGTACAGACATGGCCTCGGAACACGGACCGAAAGGTTAAGCATGAGTCATATAGTTGATATGATGCCCATTTGATGCTCGCCTTTGAAGCTATACCGACTCACATGATGATCGGACTTGGTGTAGTGGATTTGGTTCATGTAATCACCAAAAAGGAACGAGGGATGTCGTTTTTGAGTGGGAGTTCATTCGTAATATAGATTAGTTGAACTCAATCTATCATACACTTAGTCTAAACTTTACAAATTCTGTTGTAGATGGCACCACCTGCTTTTAATTTCTATGTGTTCATGGAGAAAGAGAAACTAGCAACGAACGGTAGCAACTTTACCGAATGGGCCATGAATTTGAGGATTCTCCTCTCTGCTGCACAAAAGCAATATGTGCTAGAAGCGCCGTTAGGCCCCCCACCTTTAGATGATGCCCCTGACGAGGAGAAGAATGTCTATCAGACTCGTCAGGAGGACCACAACTTAGTTCATTGCGGCATATTGTATGGGCTAGAGACGGAACTTCGAAAGCGTTTCGAAAACGGCAATGCATTTGATACAATGGGTGAGTTGAAAATGATTTTCAACACACATGCTGCTATAGAGAGCTACAACGCTTCAGAAAAGTTCTTTAGCTGCATGATGGAAGAGCACAGCTCCGTTAGTGAGCATGTACTCAAGATGTCGGGTTACGCCGATAAGCTTGTGTCCTTGGGAGTATCGATTCAAATTGACTTAGGCATCCATCGTGTTCTGCAGTCTCTGCCACCTAGCTATAAGAGCTTCGTGATGAACTATAATATGCAAGGCATGAAGAAGTCTCTCCCCGAGCTTCTGTCAATGCTTAAAACTGCAGAAGTGGAGATCAAAAAGGAACATCAAGTGTTGATGATCAATAGGAACACTGGTTTCAAGAAAGACAAGAAGGGAAAACGGAAGGGAAGTAAGGGCGGCAAGCCTGTTGCCGCGCCTGAAAAGAAACCCCGAGTTGGACCTAAGTCTGATTCCGAGTGCTACTATTGTAAGGGGACTGGCCACTGGAAGCGCAACTGCCCCAAGTATCTGGCAGACAAGAAGGCCGGCAAGGCAAACAAAGGTATATATGATATACATGTTATTGATGTGTACTTGACTAGTGCTCGCAGTAGCACCTGGGTATTTGATACCGGTTCAGTTGCTAATATTTGTAACTCGAATCAGGGGCTGCGGAACAAGCGACCGCTAGCAAGGGGTGAGGTCAAGATGCGTGTCGGCAATGGATCAAGCGTTGATGTTATCGCCGTCGGAACGCTGCCTATCCACTTGCCGTCGGGATTAGTTATAAACTTGAATAAATGTTATCTGGTGCCTGCACCGATCATGAACATTGTATCTGGATCGTGTTTGATGCGAAGTGGTTATTCATTTAAATCCGAGAACAATGGTTATTCCATTTATATGAATGAAATCTTTTATGGTCATGCACCGATGATGAATGGTTTATTTCTATTAGATCTCGATGATAATGTTACACATATTCATAATGTTGATGCTAAAAGGATTAAACTTAATGATGATATATCCGCATATATGTGGCACTGCCGTCTAGGTCATATTGGCGTTAAACGCATGAAGAAGCTCCATTCGGATGGACTTTTGGAATCACTTGATTATGAATCATTTGATACATGTGAGCCATGCCTTATGGGCAAGATGACTAGAACGCCGTTTTCCGGTTCAATGGAACGGGCGACAGATTTATTGGAAATCATACATTCTGATGTATGTGGTCCAATGAGTGTGTCGGCGCGAGGTGGATATCGTTATTTTGTTACTTTCACGGATGATTTGAGTAGATACGGTTATATCTACTTGATGAAACACAAGTCTGAAACCTTTGAAAAGTTCAAGGAATTTCAGAATGAAGTGGAAAATCATCGTAATAGAAAGATCAAATTTCTACGGTCCGACCGTGGAGGTGAGTATCTAAGTTACGAGTTTAGCACTCACATGAAAGAGTGTGGAATTGTTTCACAACTCACACCTGCCGGAACACCACAGCGAAATGGTGTGTCGGAACGTCGTAATCGTACTTTATTAGATATGGTTCGATCTATGATGTCTCTGACGGACTTGCCGTTGTCATTTTGGGGTTATGCACTAGAAACTGCTGCATTCACTTTAAATCGGGCACCATCTAAATCCGTTGAAAAGACACCGTATGAATTGTGGTTTGGAAACAAACCTAAGCTGTCATTTCTTAAAGTTTGGGGATGCGATGTTTATGTGAAGAAACTTCAACCGGATAAACTCGAACCCAAAGCGGAAAAATGCATCTTCATAGGATACCCTAAAGAAACTATTGGGTATTCCTTCTATCACAGATCCGAGGGCAAGGTTTTTGTTGCCAAGAATGGATCCTTTCTAGAGAAAGAGTTTCTCGCGAAAGGTGTGAGTAGTCGGAAGGTAGAACTCGAAGAGGTTGTGGAACCTTCTCTTCAAAGTATGGCGAGTAGCGTAGCGCCGGAAGTTGTTCCGGAGTTGGCTCCACCTGTTGAAGAGGGAACTAATGATAATGATCATGAAACTCCGAAAGAGAGTACTACCGAACCTCGCAGGTCAAACAGGACGCGTGCAGCTCCCGAGCTGTACGGAAATCCTGTCATGAATTTCATGGTTGATGAAAATGATGACCCTGCGACGTATGAAGAAGTGATGATGAGCCCGGATTCCAACAAATGGTTAGAAGCCATGAAATCCGAGATGGAATCCATGTATGAAAATCAAGTTTGGAACTTGGTGGAATTACCTCACGACCGAAAGGCCGTGGAGAACAAATGGATTTTCAAAAGGAAAACTGATGCTGATGGTAATGTGACCGTCTATAAAGCTCGACTTGTCGCAAAGGGGTTTCGACAAATTCAAGGAGTTGACTACGATGAGACTTTCTCTCCCGTAGCGATGCTAAAGTCAGTTAGGATTATGTTAGCAATTGCTGCATATTTCGATTATGAGATATGGCAGATGGATGTCAAAACCGCGTTTCTCAATGGTAATATTGAAGAAGAGTTGTATATGATACAACCAAAGGGTTTTGTCGATCCTAAGGATGCTAACAAGGTGTGCAAGCTTCAGCGATCCATCTATGGATTGAAGCAAGCATCACGAAGTTGGAATCTCCGCTTTGATGAGGTGATCAAAGAGTTTGGATTTGTCCAAACTTATGGAGAAGCTTGTATTTACAAGAAAGTGAGTGGGAGCAATGTGGCATTTCTGATATTATATGTGGATGACATATTATTGATCGGAAATGATATAGATCTTTTAAACAGTGTTAAAAGTTATCTAAACAGCAAATTTTCAATGAAGGACCTAGGTGAAACGTCATACATATTAGGCATAAAGATCTATAGAGATAGATCTAGGCGCCTAATAGGGCTATCGCAAAGTACATACCTTGATAAGATTTTAAAGAAGTTTAAAATGGACGAAAGTAAGAAGGGGTTCTTACCTATGTTGCAAGGCAAGACATTGAGTAAGACTCAAAGTCCGGCTTCGGCGTAAGAAAGAGAGATAATGGACAAAGTCCCCTATGCTTCAGCCATAGGCTCTATAATGTACGCCATGCTATGTACAAGACCGGATGTGGCACATGCTATTAGTTTGACTAGTAGGTACCAATCGGATCCAGGTTCGGAACATTGGATAGCGGTCAAGAATATCCTTAAGTACTTACGAAGAACTAAGGATATGTTTCTTGTATACGGAGGTGAAGAAGAGCTCGTCGCTAAGTGTTATGTTGACGCTAGCTTTGACACCGATCCGGATGACTCTAAGTCTCAATCCGGATACGTATTTCTCATGAATGGCGGAGCGGTTAGTTGGAGGAGCTCCAAACAACCTGTGGTAGCGGGATCAACAACGGAGGCCGAATATGTTGCTGCTTCAGAAGCGGCTCAGGAAGCAGTTTGGATGAAGGAGTTCATATCCGAACTAGGAGTGGTGGCAAACGCGTTGGACCCAATGGTGATCTATTGTGACAACAATGGTGCCATTGCCAATGCCAAAGAGCCAAGATCTCACAAGCATTCCAAGCATATTAAGCGCCGGTTTCACTCCATCCGCGAGCATGTCAAGGATGGAGATATAAGGATTTGTAAAGTACATACGGATCTCAATGTAGTAGATCCGTTGACTAAAACTCTCCCTAGAGCAAAACATGATCAACACCAGAACTCAATGGGTGTTAGATTTATCACTATGTAACTAGATTATTGTCTCTAGTGCAAGTGGGAGACTGAAGGGAATATGCCCTGAGAGGCAATAATAAAGTGTTTATTATGTGTATTCCAAGTATATGATAGATGTTTATTTTGCATTCTATAATTGTATTAATACGGAAACGTTAATACATGTGTGTTTAATAAACAAACAGAAAGTTCCTAGTTATGCCTCTCTCATAAACTAGCTCGTTGATTAACAAGATGATCAAGGTTTCCTGATCATGGACATTGGATGTTGTTAATAACGGGATCACAACATTAGTGTAATGGTGTGATGAACATTCATCCGAAGTATAGCATTATGATCAAAGTCATTGAGTTTATATTGCTATAACAACTTACGAAGTAATCCTAATCCTTAGACCATGAGATCATGTCAATCACTAACACCGGAAGGGTTTCTTGATAACATCAAACGTCACACCGTAACAGGGTGATTATAAAGATGGATTCAGAACTAATAAAGTGTTATGTTGAGGCTCATGGATCGAGAGTGGAATTTTGTTCATCCCGATGACGGATAGATATACTCTGGGCCCTCTCGGTGATATCACATTGATTAGCTTGCAAGCAAGTGATTTGATCACTAGAATGTTATATCACACGAACGAGAAAAGAGTGCATGTCGGTAACGAGATCAAACTAGGTATGGAGATACCGATGATCGAATCTCGGACATGTAATATATCGTGAAACAAAGGGATTAAGATACTAGCGTAAAAGGTTCCGACGATCACAAGAAAGTCATCGTTGAATGTGTGGGAGTCAGTATGGGTCTCCAGATCCCGCTTCTGATTATTGATCCGAGAGGGGTCTCGATCATGTCCGCATTATTCACGAACCGTAGGGTGACACACTTAAGAGACACCGACATCCAATTGGAGCAAATGTTTCATGCCGAAAGAATGAACAAGCGCATGAATTTATTTCACTAGATACCGAAACAGGTTTTCGGGTGAAATTGCATAAAGTGGTTATGCATGTGAAATATAATTCTAGCAAGGGTTATTTGTGAATGTTTGTCATTAAAGTAATTGACAAAATTCTGAATAAAATAAAAGAGTTTTATTTAATGAGAGTTTGCATTAAATTTGGTGGAAATTTAATGGGAATTTGAGTGGACTTTTGAGTGGAGGGAATTTAAAGGAGATTTGTGAGTGGAGTGTCCACCCACATGAAGAGGGGAGGGCAAGGGGGCAGCCCCCATGCGCCGGCCAACCCCTTGGGGTTCCCCCCTCCTCCTATAAAAGGAGCCCCCCTCCTCACTTGTCTCTCACACCTCCTCGTGAAGGATCTCTCTCCCCCTCTAGAATTTATCCCCCATGGTCTCGGACTAGCGAGATACATGTTCCCGGTGGCTATTCGGCAAGAAAGAGTTGTGCTTCCGCTGCATCGCTGGAGCGAGGAGGCGGAGGTTGCTCGGTGCCTCGAACGTGTGTGCGAGCACGGATGCGCTGCTGATTTGCGGCGCTAGGACTTCCTCTCGATCTTGAGATCGGCAAGAGATCGTCTACATCAACCACGAGTTGAACTCGTTAAGCTTTGTCGGTCTTCAAGGGTATGTTCTCTACGGATATACATCCGCCCGTTGTTTGTATCTAGTAGATAGATCTTGGTATATAGTTCACATCGTAGGAAATTTTTTGTTTTCTATGCTGCGAACCCTACATCAAGGTGGGGATTTTATCCATCAAGTTGAAAATAGAAGAGGTGTAGAATCAAAACCAAAATGGTTGAGGAAAGAGTATACAAGATTGTTTGTAAATAAGTTTTGGAACAAATACAACTCCTATTTTTATAAGGGTTTTTGTCCAATCCTAGGGTTACAATCCTACAGGCAACACAATGCTCTGATACCATCTGTAAGGTCCCTCCCTTTATAAAGGTAAGGATCCCTGTGTTTACAATGCTAGTCCCTGGATCAATAGCTAGCATCCATAGTTAAGATGTAATATCAAGAAACAAAGGTCATAATACAACTTTATAACCAGGAATAAAATAATTTATTACATCTTACATAGCTCATTTGGCTATCTCATTACAATGCAGCAGAATATAACAATAGCATGGGGTCCTTTATCTTCAAAGTGCCACAGGCAGTCATGTTGGTTGTAGACTTGTAATCCTAATCAATAAACTTCACTAACATCAAACAAACCTGCAACATAATAAGTTACAGCCACAAGGGTCAATACATTTGAATTGTATTGGCAAGTGATACTATGGTAGTATAGTGGAGTCTATCATCTATATGCATTTGGCTAAGTGGAGCTTAGGATTGCTCTGGTCAAAATAGGTTTTCCTTATCATTTGAAAACACTAAGTTTTTGCTTGACAAAATCACCCAAGGCATCTCCCAATAGAAATTGGTGATCCTTTAACCCTTGTTCAACCACAAATTTTTAACTTAGAAATTGGGATGAGGAGATTCTTGATTGCTTCCATGTCTTGATGCTCAAATTGACCTTTACCAGGGACATGGCTAAGTACTTAGGTTTTACACTCTGCAGAGCTGGTGCACTTTCCCCACAAGACTTGGTTTCCCAAGGCAAGATCTTTCAGAAGCCTTCCCTTAGACCAGAATGGACGCGTTCCAACCTATCATCCCCTACCACCAACTGTCCATTTGGCTAAGTTATTGCAACCTATATGATCCAGGCAGAACCCATAATGCCAAGTGGCTGCACTTGAAGCTTCTCAACATTTGACATCTCAAATCTCTTTGTTCCTGGGTGGCATTCCACAAGTGAGATATACAAGGTAAACCATAGAAATGGGCCTTGTATAACCACTCAAAACAAACCATTCCTTCCATTCCACCCAGGTGATTCATTCACTTAGTTGTTTTATTAAACAAACACAAGTCCTTGACTTAGAAATATTCCATAGTATGAATATATTCCACCCTTGTTTTCTACTAGCTAAGCTAAGCATGATCGTAGTAGGAATCTTAACTTAGGAAATTTCTACTAAGGTTTCATCTACTAGGATTTCCCATGGCATAGTTTACACTTAGCAAAAATTCCATGCAAGTCCTACTTAGAAATATCACTAATGCATAGTGAAAATAATGGGACAAAAGTATGAAGCATCACTTGCCTTTTTGGTAGAGAATATAAGTTCACTCCTTGATCACAATTCAATCAAGCAAGCAATATTTCAATCTACCATTCAAGCAACATCACATAAAATAATAGAAACAACCAATCCATGCAAGCATGCCAAACATTGTTTTATTTACAAAAGTGGTTTATAATAGGTTATAAACATTCTAAAACACCTATTAGTCATTTTATAAAAATGGCAAAACCATTTGCAAAGGTTTTTACTTATAAACCATTTTAATACCAAATCAATATTTTATGTGGTTGAAAATGCTTTTAGCAAAGCAATAATATTTGTAGGGTTTACCAAATACATTTTTAATTCTAAAACTTGGTGTTTAGGGTCAGAGAGTTTAAATCAAAACATTTCCCAAAGGTTTTCCTCCAAAATCATTTTTAAACCATAATCAACATTTTTATTTGGCTTGAAATGCTTTTATTCAAAGATTTATTCTTTTGCTTCACCAAATATATTTTTGAAACCATAAATTGATTTCTATGGTCAGTAGGTTCAAAACAAACTATTTTCCAAATATTTTATACCTAAAATAATTTTATAATGAATTTTATACTCCAAACATGCCTACACAAGTTTCTGCAAAAACAATCATTTGATCAGAAGCAATTCGCTAAACAAAGGGCATGGTCATAAAGTACTTGTCTTTCTGATTCCATTGATATAAAATTTGCAAAATTTGGACGTGTGGTTTGAAAGTTATGAATTTTTCAAATTGGAACATCAAATATATCATTTCTGGTTTTTATTCAAGCAGACAGGGCCACGTGGCGTGTTGCTATTTGTCTGTGCCGCTTCGTGCGGGTCGTGCAACGAGGGGCGTTAGATTTTAAACAGATCGTGCGGCTCAGATGCCAACTTACCCCTTCGGGTTAAATTCTATCCTAGCCACTAGATCAAAATCGAACGGTGCACAGCACGCTTGCCATCGAGTGGCGGCGCTGGCGGCGGCAGGTGGCGGCGGCGTGTCTGGTGGCGGTGGTTTGGTGAATATAGGAAGCGAGGAGAGGAACGGAGGGGCTCACCGGGTTCGCGGGGTCGTGGTCATGCTCAAGGTGGTGCTAGCTCGTCGAGGGGCGCACGATGGTGACGGCAATCGCTTGCCGGAGGTCTACCTGGCGTCGGGTTCGCTCGGCCATTGCCGGGGACGTCACTACAGAGCATGCTGGGACACACGAATGGTGCCGTTAGAAGCGTAGGAGAGTGGTGAGTACGGGAGCATCAAAGAGAGGGGGCGACGTGGTCGGATGTTACCAGTAGAGCTCGTCGGAGTAGAGGCAGATGGTGGCGATGCTCGGTGGTCGACGTTATCGACGCTGTGGAGCGCGCGGGGCGAGCTGGCGCTACGGGGAGGTTCGCCAGGATATGGGGAGAAAGTGAGCGTGCAGTGGGAGGTGAGGGGCGGCGGATACTCGCCGGAATTGATGTAAATGCTTGCCGGAGACAAAGGCGGCGCCTGGAGAAATTCTTCCAGCCTAGGGGCGGAGAGTGTGTGACGTCTGAGAGGGAAAGAGAGAGGGGACATGGGCGGTTATGAGGGCGTCGTTGCATCGAGGAATTAATCGGCCATTTACGCGTATTAACACTGCGAAATCAACGCAGAAACAGCGAGAGGTTTGGGGAAGGAACTGGTCGCGCTGGGGAAGACGCTGAGGTGGCGATGGGGTCCACCTGCCGGTTAAAGAGAAAAGGGGAAAGTGGGTCCAGCTCGTCAGTGGGTTTGCGGGTTCCTTCTGCGGTGAGAAAACTTTTCGGGGGAGATGTGGGTTGCTGGGCCTGGACTGGGCTTTGCCGAGCTGGGCTTCTTTTGTTTATTTATTTTTGTACAGATTCTTTTTCCTTTTTCCATTTCTATTAAATCTGTTTTGTTTTTGTTTAATTATTTCAAACATCAATTTGATTTCAAACCTCAACCAAAATTTGTGTAGATTCAAATACTGATTAGTAGTTCATTTTAGAGTCAAAATTAGAATATTTCTTTTATTCTTTTAGGGTCTTTTAATTATTTAAAAGTAGGCCCATGCATTTAAATTCAATTAATATCAAACATATTTTAAACCCTTATTTAATTTCAATTCTCACAAAACCTTTTCAGTAGGTTTATTTATTTAATAGGGTGTCAAATAATTTACCTTGACTTATTTGGAAAATGATTTATTAATCATTTTTAATTTGGTTTAATTCCATAAATTTTATTTGGAAGTTTTCTTTGATCTTATTTAAGTTAATCAAACAACTTTTATTCCACTTGGGTAAATTCCAAATATTATTTTCCCATGACTTATTTAACCATTTCTTAATAGTGATTTTATCTTTATTCAAAATAAAAATAGAATTTGGTTAATGCCACTTTATTTCATTTGGAAAATTCTTTATCTATTTATTTTATTTGGATTTGGAATATAATCATTCCATTTGCTTATGGTCTTGGCCATGTTTTAATTTTGTCTTTAAATATTCCTCATTTAATAATTTCTTTCTTTATCTTATAAAATCCATATCTTTTTATTTATAGATCCAAACTTGGTGATTCCAATTTTTAAAAACTTATTTAATATTTATTTATCCTTTTAAATATATTTAGGATTATTTTCTCACCATTTGGTATGAATTTATAGATATATGCTTTATTAGCTCTAGAGATTTAATTTCCTTATCTTATTAAATTCATAAGATTTTATCTATGGCTCCAAATTAAGTGAATCCAATTCATATGGTTTTATAATATTTCTAATAGTCATTCTTGATCAATTTGAAATGTTTGTTTGACCAATTTTTATATGGATCAAATCCATAGGCTTGGAGATAACTTGGAAATGATTTTCTTCCATTAGGGTTTTAGGGTTTTGGTTTATTCTCCAAGTGTTTAAATTTCAAGATGCATTTTTAAGAGGAATGCATTCCACTTGATTTGAATTTAGTTGGATTCAAACATTATCCAAAGTTTGTTCAAGATGGGATTTTAAGTTTCCATTTAGAAACGAAAGTTTCTTTTCACCCTAAATTTCAACAATTATTTATTTTGTTTATTTATTTTTCACATTACAAGATTTGGAAAATATTGGGATGTGACAGGCTACCACCCTTAAAATAAATCTCGTCCCGAGATTTGGGAAGGATAGGAATTACAAGTTGGCACAAAGCAACTAGGGTACTACCATCCTTGAAAATTTTCCAACCAGATTACTTCTTGGCTTGTTTGGGATCTTGTTGAAACCTCTCTGGGAAAACATCTGCATAGTTTCCTTTGTTTCCACACTTGAAACATGTGACAAGGAAGAGATCCTTCATAGGCTTTATCTTGTGTTTCATCTTTTCTGGATAATTGCTTGCATAATGTCATTGGTTACCACAGTTGTAACATGTGACAAGATTGAGTTCCTCATGTATCTTCTGTGGACAAGTTGATACATAATGGCCTAGCTCTTTGCAGTTGTTGCACCACACTTGGCTAATTTACTTATACTTCTTGTTCTTCTCTGGACATTCATTGGCATAGTGTCCCATCTCTTTGCAATGACAACATTGCACTTGCCTTTTGTCTTTCTTCTTATTGGGTTTCTCCAAAGCTAGGAGTTCTTCTAGTTCATGTTCTTCATATCTTATCTCAAAGGTAGGAAAGTTTCCTGGTCTCCTTGATCTTTTCCTTGGGTAATACATATGTCTCCTCTTTGGTCCTTCAAATTGAGTCATATTGCATGGAGGTGCAAGCTGAGATTTTCCTTTGTCTTCATCCTTCTTGGTAGAAGTTGTTCCCTTATGGTAGTCTGCAATCAGTTGTTGCACTCCACCTTGTTTCCTTTGTTGAACTATGGAATATATGGGGAATTGGATAGGGACATGATTATTTCCTTCACATAGGAAACAAGTAGCTTGAGATGTGAGGCATTGATTATTTGGATGTTTCTCTTCACAATTGGGGAATTGATCTTCATGCTCTTTGGAAGTGTGATCCTTGTCTCCACAAATATTGCAACCTTGGGTTCCTTCTAGAATATCATCCTTGACATCCTTGTTGTCACAAACTTCTTGGGAAGAGTTGCCTCCCATGTTGATCATTTGATATGTCACCTTATGCAACAATTGGGTTTGGGTTTCCAAAAACCTTTGCATGGTTGGATCTAACTCATTGGTGTTGGCTAAAAATTGAGTTGTCACTTGGTTCAACTTGGTTTGGGTTACTATGAGTTCTCTCATGTTGATATCTTGGTTGTTGTTGTCACCTGTCAACACCCGGATTTTTAATCCTAGATGCATGTTATGCCATACCTCGCAATCCTAGGATTACCATTTTTGCGAGACATAACAGAATTGGATACCATAGTACATCATCCATTACAAACGATACATAAGTTCTTACACGAATAGGGATCTCATGATCCAGTTCTTAATACAACATCAAGCAGCGGAATACGTAATAATAACGGTAGCGTAGGCGAAGCTCCATCTTCGGGGTCACAGGCAATTCTGACGATGGGAGATGATCCTAGTTGTCGTAACCTTCCTGGGGTCCATCTTCCAGGTACTCCTCTTCATAGTCTGGTCATGGGAATAGCCAGGGACAAAGCCATGAGTACTCTTTAAGTACTCGCAAACTAATACTAACAGGTAAAGGGATTTTTGGATAATAGGACACAAGTCTCTAGGGTTGTTTTGCAAAAGCCAGATTTATCTCTACTATGTTCCAAAGCTAGTCACAATTTTATATCTCCTAAGTGGGATCTTGTAACTCATGTCACAACTCTGTCGTGGTCCAGTCAAAGTCTCAATTCATTTCACAAGTCAATTTTTGAAAAGTCTGACGGGGGAACAGTATGGCCACTCCAACTGTCCATAACCGCGGACGCGATTATTCGAATAGTTTGACACTCTGCAGAGATTGTACACTTTCAACACAACATTCGATACATCTGTCAGGAACAAATCCTGAATTCACCATACTCAGTATGCGGATAGTCAATCCTAACCTTTCAATTACACGCCCTAGTATAAGCACCTCGCCTGTGAGTTTGGCCTCCCAACCATGACCAACTGTCATCTTGGGTACTGCACAGGTGGACAATCTTCACAAGGTAGCCTCAGCTCAGACCTTGGCCGTGAGGGAGCTAATACTAAGGTACATAAGTTTCCAGTCAAGCCCTACCCAATATTCGGGTATTGTGGTTGTACGATAAAATTGGAATGGTATCGCATCCAGACAACCATCAGTTTTATAAAAGGGCTAAGGCTCATGCCTCAACATTTTCATCACCAAAATCATCAGGTGTTCGGAAACACATGTCCAAAACATTTCAATCGAATGATCCATCATTCTAAGGTTTTCATAACCATTTTCTCACCAAGTATTCCCATCTAAAGTTGATCAAGTTTTATGCTTAGCACTAGCATCTACAAGTGGGGTTAAGAACTTATGAGGGGTGGTAAACTAGGGGAGTTTGAACTATGTATAACCTTATATCTCAGGATGATATCAAGGTGTCTAATCTTAGGCCAAATTTTATGCTCTTTATGCAACCTTCAGATAACTTTCTAGTATCTACCAAACTCTTAAGTAAACTCTAAGTAAGCTTTGATAAAGAAATAAATTAAGAAGCTTGCAAATAAAACTAGGATTGGTTTATCAAGTGGGTATGATCATATATGCTTAAAGCATATAGTAGGCATGGTAACAAGCAAGCATTTGCTTGCATAGGTAAAGTATCTTGCAAGTGTTAGATTGCATCAATGTCAATATAAGCTTGCTAAATTGCAAGTGTTAGCTTGCACATTCAACTAGTAGCATTAGGCTTTCCTTGTGCAGAGCAGTGGTTGAAGTTCTCCTCGGCTTCTTCTTCGTAGAATCCTCCTTCCTCCTCGTATCCTTGGTCGGTACTAGCGTCTATGAATAAATACGAGGTACACAATCACCAAAAAAATACTTAACTAATTGCAATCATCACACACAAGGGTCCTATAGATGATCTAGCATCATCTCTAACATTACAAGGTTAAGGCTTAGTTTAATTCCTTTTATTTTTAGAAAAGTAATTTCTACTCATTGAAAAACTACTTAAGATTTAACATTCTCCAACCCAAACATGGGATCATGTTGACACATGTCATCACCACATTTTGTAGTCCAAGGGAATGTGATTTAAAGTGGTGTCACAATTTAATAAGGTTTTACCCTTTTATTTTATTTATATATAATGACTAGAAATGCCTATGTAGCATTCTTTTATTACTTGAACATTATTTCTGCAAGTAAACCTATATATTTTTATATATTCTGAAAGGTATGGTTAAATGTGATTTTTGAGAGTTGGAATCAACTCAAAAGCTATTATGGTTTAAATTTGAAAAATGTTTGAATGCAGAAACGCTTCTGCCTTATTATTTTTACTAATGATGATCTATATATCCAAATAACTTGAATCCAACGGGCTTGGATTCAGCATTCACAGACCTTTCCAACAAAATTGGTTTCATTCAAATTGGTGCACTGAATCGATCTGGATTGATTTTTGAAAATGGGTACAAAAGTGTGTTTGAATTAAAAAGAAAAAGATTTAATTCAAATCACTGGGCTGCGCGGGAAAAGTTACTGGGCCGGCCTGCTAAGCGCAGTGCTCCCGCGGGCTGCTTAAGTGGGTGTCCCCACTTGCCAGTGAGACAGGGAGGGGCGAAGCGGTACGGGGCAACGTGGGTCGTTCGATCTGATTCTAATCCAACGGCTGGGAGTCATCATCGACGCGAGACAACGCCGGCAAGAAAGAAACCTAGCGCGGCCAGTGAGGGTTGCTGGGGGCTCACCGGGGTGCTGGTGAGGGTCGGCGAGGCGGGCGAACAACGAAGTCAACAACGGCGAACTCAGGGGTGGTCGCGGCAGCTCCTGGGGTGGACGAAATCGATGGCTCCCTTGTCCTCCAGAGGCGGCGGGCTCCGGTGAAATTCCGGCGAGGTGGTGCTCGCCTTGCTCCGGGAACGGTGTGGCACGATCAATGACGAGATGGGAGTGAGATGGTGTGAAGAAATCGAGCGGGGGTGGCCTCTATTTATAGTCGAGCGAGGGGACCGACGGGGTGCACGGTGAGCTCGTCGGGGGCGATGTTACAGGCGGCTATTGGCATGGGCAGTGGTAGGGGACGGTGCGGTGTTCCCTGGCGATGCTCAACGACATGGTTTCCAGGCGTGGGGCGGTGTGGTTTGGTCTGGAACATGCGACGCTCTGAGCGGCAGAGGCGGCGTCTTCGACGGCGAGCGGTGGTTGTGCGTCACGGGGCGGCGAACGGGGATGTCTGGCGATCTCCTGGGTCGGTGGGGATTGTGTATGCACGCGGCGAGGGCGGCACGCGGTCTGTGGTCTTCGGTCTAGGGTGGCGCTCTGGCGCACGCTCGGCATGGTCGCTGGCGGTCTGGGCGCGGTCCGTGCGTGTGGTCCAGTGGTTGGCAAGGTTCGAGCGGTGGATAGGGAGTGGCGGTGGACGGTGGGCTGCCTCCCAGACATGCTGGCTAGGCTTGTGTCTCCTCCTAGCTTGCTGTCGACATGGGGGTGACATGGGTGTGCTCGGCTGTTCACCATTGATGTCAATGGCAAGCTCACAGTGGTGCTCGTGCTTGGTTAATCTTCCTAGATGATCTACTGAGCTGGTTGTGAGCTAAATAGGGAACAAGTTAGGCCAATTTTACTACACACTATAGTGTTTGATGTTTGTTTGGTTTGTATCTGCAACCTGTTTGATGAAATGGCCGCATGAATTCAAGTTTTGAATTTTGAAAAGATTTTTGGTGGGTTTGCTAGGTTGGTGCTGGTGAGTCTGCAAATGCTTGGGTTTTGAAAGTTGATCTTGTTTGAGTGGTTTTTGAAAAAGTGGGATCTTCCCATATGATAAAGATTCAATTTTGAATTGTCATTTAAACTATGCATTTGAAGGTTTCTGGATGATCACAAAGTGGGCCTTGATACCTTGTTATGAGTACATTCAAGGGGTGCAAAGATCCAGAAAAGTTTCTGTTAGGTTCTAAAAGTTTGAGACAGCCAAAGTAGGCATGGGAGTTAAATTGGTCAAAGTAACCATTCCTTTAATATATTTGTTTTGATTTACTTGTATTTAGGAAAAGTGTGGGAAATGTTTTAGATGATGTTTATTTCACCTAAGAAACATTTTACAAGCAATGAAACAATCAAACAAGGTGGTTCCAAAGAATTTCAAAATCCATGCATACACATATGCATGCATTCATAATTTTATTTAGAAAAGTTTTTGTTAACCCTAAATGTTGATGATTAATGCTTGATGATCCAAGCTTAGTATTTTTGGGATGTTACAAACCTTCCCCCCTTAAACAAAATCTCGTCCCGAGATTTGAAAAAGGACGAAAAGATTACCTAGGATTTGAAGAGATCGGGAAACTCCGTCCTGATGTGATCTTCGCGCTCCCAGGTAGCTTCCTCTTATGTGTGGTTGCTCCACTAAATCTTGAGAAACTTGATGCTTCGGGTTCGGGTAGTTCGAAAATCTTCTTCCAAAATACGGATGGGTACTTCGGGATAGGTCAGGTCATCGTTTATCTCTATGGTCCGATGGTCGATATTCTTGAACACTTCGGTCTTCTCTGGGACTTCGAGACACTTGCGAAGTAACGAGATATGGAACACATTGTGCACTGCTGACATCTCTTCGGGTAGCTCCAATTGATACGATACTTCTCCTCGACGGTTCAGAATTTTGAAAGGTCCGATATATCTTGGGGCTAACTTTACTTTGAGTTGGAAACGCTGCATTCCCTTCAATGGCGACACTTTCAGATAAACAAAATCTCCTATGTTGAAGGCGAGGTCTCTACGTCTCTTGTCGGTGTAACTCTTCTGTCGGGATTGGGAGGTCTTGAGGTGCTCACGAATCTTGTGAACCTTCTCTTCTGCTTCTCGTAGGATGTCGGGTCCGAAAATCTGACTCTCTCCTACTTCTGACCAGTTCAAAGGGGTACGATACTTCCTTCCGTACATGAAATCAAATGGGGCCATTTGCAAACTGGCTTGGTAACTGTTGTTGTAGGAAAATTCTGCAAACGGTAGACAGTCTTCCCACTTGGATCCATATTCTAACACACATGCTCTCAGCATATCTTTGAGTATTTGATTTACTCGCTCCGTTTGTCCATCGGTCTGAGGGTGATACGCGGTACTGAAATCTAAGCGGGTTCCTAAACCTTCTTGGACTTTTTCCATAATCTCGAGGTAAACTGCGTTCCTCGATCTGATACAATGTTCTTAGGGACTCCGTGCAAACTGACGATTCTAGCGATGTATAACTCCGCTAGCTTCGAACTCTGATATGTGGTTTTGACGGGCAAAAATGGGCGACTTTGGACAATCTGTCCACTATGACCCAGATAGAGTCATTTCCCCTACTAGAAGTAGGCAGTCCAGTGATAAAGTCCATTCCTACAGAATGCCATTTCCATTCCGGAATCTACAAAGGTTGCAACAATCCAGCGGGTCTTTGATGTCCTGCCTTGACTCGCTGACATATATCACACTTGACGATATAGCTTCCAATTTCTCTCATCATCTTATGCCACCAAAATTGCTCTTTCAAATCTTGATACATCTTAGTTCCTCCGGGATGGATAGAATAAAGAGTATCACGAGCCTCCTTCAAAATAACTTCATTTCAACTCAGAATCTGCTGGTATACAAAGGCGTCCTTTGTACCACAGAACTCCTTCTTCGTCTTCGGTGAATCCGGGTACTTTTCCTGTACCGATACGACGCTTGATTCCGTCGATACTGGCATTTCCCTTCTGCGCCTCTTTAATCTGACTGATCAAAGTGGGCTGAAGTTCTATGCTAGCCAAAAATCCTTCACTTACTAATTCCATTCGAAAATCTTCCATCTCTTTGTGCAAACTTGGTTGCTCCTTCAAAATCATGGAGTTCAAGCGGCACGGCAATCTGCTAAGGGCATCGGCTACTATGTTGGCTTTACCAGGGTGATAGGGAATGTCCAGATCATAATCCTTGATTAGCTCAATCCATCTTCTCTGCCTCATATTCAGCTCCTTCTGAGTGAATATATACTTTAGGATCTTGTGATCCAAATAAATCTCACAACGATTTTCCATCAGGTAATGTCTCCATGTCTTCAGGGCTAGAACTACGGCTGCGAGTTCGAGGTCATGGGTTGGGTAATTTTGCTCATGTTGCTTCAATTGTCAGGATAGATAAGATATAACTTTGCCTTCTTGCATTAGCACACATCCGAGACCAATCTTGGATGCGTCACAATACACATCGAAGGGCTTCGTGATATCCGGCATGATTAAGATTGGGGCTGATATCAATCTCATCTTGAGTTCTTGAAAACTCGCTTCACTTGTCTGTCCATTCAAACTTCTTGTCCTTCTTCAGCAATTGGGTCATGGGTCGGGCGATACTCGAGAATCCTTCTACGAATTTGCGGTAATATCCCGCCAATCCGAGAAATGCACGAACTTGGGTTTGAGTGGTTGGGGCTTGCCAATCTTCTACATCTTTCACTTTGGCAGGGTCAACGGCAATTCCTCCGGCTGATACAATGTGACCGAGGAATCCTACCTCCTGTAACCAGAATTCACATTTGCTAAACTTGGCATACAACTGATGCTCTCTAAGGGTTCCAAGAATGGTCCTTAGGTGTAGCTCATGTTCTTCTTCTGATTTGGAATAAATCAGAATGTCATCGATGAAAACAACGACAAACTTATCCAGGAAGTCCATAAAAATCTTATTCATGAGATTCATGAAATAAGCGGGGGCATTGGTTAATCCGAAAGACATGACTGTATACTCGTATAGTCCATATCTGGTGGTAAAGGCAGTCTTTGGAATATCCTCTGCACGAATTTTGAGTTGATGATAACCAGTCCAAAGACCTATCTTAGAAAACACTTTGGCACCGGTCAACTGATCAAACAAATCTTCTATTTTGGGCAAGGGGTACTTGTTCTTGATGGTGACATCATTCAACTTGCGATAATCCGTACACAAACCGTTACCTCCATCCTTCTTGTCCACAACAACACAGGTGATCTCCATGGGGACGCACTTGGTTGAATTAATCCAATTTCCAACATGGAATCCAGTTGCTTCTTCAGTTCTGCAAGCTCTGACGGGTTCATACTATAGGGTCTCTGGGCTATGGGTCCTGTTTCGGGGATTAGTTCAATGATAAACTCGATATCCCGATCTGGGGGCATACCGGGAAAAACATCTGGAAATACATCGGGGTATTCACAGACTATCCGGACTTGGTCAATTGTAGGTTGGTCTATACTCTTGTTGCATTTGAATTGACGAGGTAAGGTTTTAGATATATGCTCGACTGATATTCCGGCGGTACTGGTCATAGTGATGGCTTTCTTGGCATAGTCAATCAATCCTGTATGTTTGGACATCCAATCCATTCCTAGTACTACTTCCAAACCTTTAGTTTCGAGTACTATAAGATTTGCATAAAAATCTATGCCATGGATTCGGATAGGGACGGCTTTACAAATTTGCCTAGCCTTTGTGGTTGATCCGGGAATTTGCACAATCATCACATGCTTCAATTTGGCTGGTTGAATTTTACTAGTGCATGAAAAATTTTCGGTGACAAATGAATGCGATGCACCAGAATCAAACAACACTCGTGCAAGTACTGAATTAACAGAAAACATACCCAGCACGACGTCTGGCGCTTCCTGAGCTTCTTCAGCATGCATGAGAAAAAGACGGCCATTGCGGTTGAGTGAATTCCCTGGGGCAAATCTTCTTCCGGGCTGAACACGACGCTGCTGCTGAGCTGGGGCATTGGCATTGGGGGCTGTAGCATTGTTCTTGTTGGGGCACTCGTTGGAATAGTGGCCTTTATTTCCACAGTCATAACAAGTCACTTGTGACTTGTCCTTGGCTGCGACAGGCACAGCATTACTTCCAGTCCTAGGGGCAGTGTTGTTGTTGGCGGTAGCATTGTTGTTGTTGAACTTGGGTGGGGCACGGTTGAAATTGCTAGAGTTGCCGGGGTTGTTGTGATTTCCTCCGGGTCTAGGGTTTCCACGGTTGGGATAGGTTGGACGGTTCATCGGGGGTCTGTTGGTTCTTGGGGCAAATCCTAGAGATGGGTTGGGGCGATACTTTGGGGTCTGATGGGTTCCTGGCTGATGCATCATGCGACGCTTGCGGTTCTCATTGTCCTGGTTGATCTTTCCTTCCATCTGGATAGCGGAGTCGACAAGGGCTTCAATATCCGCAAAGGGGATATTTACTAATACCGTCTGCATCTCATCATGCAGACCATTCAGGAATCTTTCTTTCTTCTTGGCTTTAGTGGCTATTTCGTCCGGGGAATACCTAGCTAATGACAAAAATTTGTCATGGTATTCCACTACAGTCATCCTTCCTTGCTTTAGCTCTCTGAACTCGTCTCTCATTCTCTTGATCAAACCCGGTGGCACATGAGTTCTGCTAAACTTGACCTTGAATTCCTCCCAGGTCATCATCTGGCCTTCGGTCATTGCACGAACACTGTTCCACCATGCCCTGGCATCTTCGGCTAGATAATGGGTGGCAAACAGAACTTTCTCGTTGGCTTCCACTCCAGCGACTTCTAGGTTATTTTCCATGGTTTGCAGCCAATCATCGGCGTCTAGGGGCTCTTCCGACTTAGTGAAAACAGGTGGGTTGGTGTTCTGGAAATTCTTGAGCTTAGATCCATGGTTGTCCTGATTTCCGTGGCCTTGGTTGTTGTGGGCTAGCTGGGCTATCTGCTGTAGGGTGGCTAGGTTGGCTTGACGTTCCGCTCTTTCAGCTTCACGGTCAGAAGTCAGCATTTGCAGAATTTGCAACATCGGGTCCAGGGATGAACCACTTCCTCCATGTGGCATCTGAAGATTGAGATAGATCATGAGAAAAGAGGGAAATTTCTAAGGTTTCAGGGATTTTGAAAAGTTTAAAGGTTTGACTCAGATTTTCTAGCAACTTGCTTTTTCATTCATTCATTCAAAGCACCCAGTACAACACACACCACAACAAAGAAAAACAGATGGTTTTAAGAACCATTCTGAGAACTACGATACAGTGGGACTGAATACTACTCACTACGCTAGTGCTCAAGTGCTACTACTTCTAGGAGTCTGTGGCTTCATCATCTTCATCATCATCGATGAAGGCAAAATCATCCTCATCGGTGAAGAAGTCCATGGCCTGATCCTCCAGAAAATCATCGTCATCGCTGAGATAGGAGTAAGGGTCTCCACGAAGATCCTCTCCGGCATTCTCCCTTTCCTCCAACTGCATGTCTCTCTCGTGGATGGTCTCCTCCAAAGATGAGATGCGGCGGCGAAGACGGGCAATGATGCGCTCCTTCTTGTCGAGATGACGGCGGCGAGACTTGCGATCCTTTGCTAGCATGGCGATGGTCTGATCCTTCGTCTTGATGATGGCAGACTTGTGGTTGGAGTAGTCACGGCAGTTGTCCAACTCCTGCTGACGATCGTACATCATGAAGCTAAGGTGGTCCAATTGAGTCTTCAGCTCGGGGTGGTATGGGGCTTCCAGGGGTTGTCCATTTGCATCACGCCTTGGGCAAAACTCAAAGCGAGTACCCTTGATCTGATTGATGCTCTGCCCACACAGACGGGAAAGAGCTTCCTGCATTGCTCTGGCAAGTCCATCGAGCCAGTTGTTTTCCCTCAAGGTAAACTGAATTCCCTCCGCAGTGGGAGGTTCAATCTTTCCTCGGAGACTTGAAACAATTAGACCCTGCAGGTCTTCTCCTCCTTGATCATTGAGCTAATCTCCGAAGAACTCGGGGTGCGGACGCTCCAGAAGTTCCGAAAACTGGTCCAAATCCCTCTCAAAGATAAGGTCTCCTCCATTCCCAAGTTGGTAAAACTTGCTGCACTTCACGTCCATCTATAAAAATAGAGGATTAGTAGGTTAGCAAAGTGATCAAGTGTGTCAAAATTTTATGTATTTTGCAAGAGTTTTTTAGGAACATGAATTTTTATGAAAGAATCAAAGAGATAAGAATGAGAATAAGTTTTTGTAAATATTTGTTTTCTTTGGTTTTGAAACTAAGTTTTTGGTTCAAACGTCCAGTCTAACTAGGGTCTCCTATGGTCAGGATGGCTCTGATACCAACTTGTCAACACCCGGATTTTTAATCCCAGATGCCTGCTATGCCATACCTCGCAATCCCAGGATAACCATTTTTGCGAGACATAACAGAATTGGATACCATAGTACATCATCCATTACAAACGATACATAAGTTCTTACACGAATAGGGATGTCATGATCCAGTTCTAAATACAACATCAAGCAGCGGAATACGTAATAATAACGGTAGCGTAGGCGAAGCTCCATCTTCGGGGTCACAGGCAATGCTGACGATGGGAGATGATCCTAGTTGTCGTAACCTTCCTGGGGTCCATCTTCCAGGTACTCCTCTTCA
This sequence comes from Avena sativa, assembly GCA_916181665.1. Lineage (NCBI taxonomy): Eukaryota > Viridiplantae > Streptophyta > Magnoliopsida > Poales > Poaceae > Avena > Avena sativa. Next base: position 31,494,622 of record OV702284.1, read on the forward strand.
TAGTCTGGCCATGGGAATAGCCAGGGACAAAGCCATGAGTACTCTTTAAGTACTCGCAAACTAATACTAACAGGTAAAGGGGTTTTTGGATAATAGGACACTAGGCTCTAGGGTTGTTTTGCAAAAGCCAGATTTATCTCTACTAAGTTCCAAAGCTAGTCACAATTTTATAAATCCTAAGTGGGATCTTGTAACTCATGTCACAACTCTGTCGTGGTCCAGTCAAAGTCTCAATTCATTTCACAAGTCAATTTTTGAAAAGTCTGACGGGGGAACAGTATGGCCACTCCAACTGTCCATAATCGCGGACGCGACTATTCGAATAGTTTGACACTCTGCAGAGATTGTACACTTTCACCACAACATTTGATACATCCGTCAGGAACAAATCCTGAATTCACCATACTCAGTATGCGGATAATCAATCCTAACCTTTCAATTACACGCCCTAGTATAAGCACCTCTCCTGTGATTTTGGCCTCCCAACCATGACCAACTGTCATCTTGGGTACTGCACAGGTGGACAATCTTCACAAGGTAGCCTCAGCTCAGACCTTGGCCGTGAGGGAGCTAATACTAAGGTACATAAGTTTCCAGTCAAGCCCTACCCAATATTTGGGTATTGTGGTTGTACGATAAAATTGGAATGGTATCGCATCCAGACAACCATCCGTTTTATAAAAGGGCTAAGGCTCATGCCTCAACATTTTCATCACCAAAATCATCAGGTGTTTGGAAACACATGTCCAAAACATTTCAATCGAATGATCCATCATTCTAAGGTTTTCATAACCATTTTCTCACCAAGTATTCCCATCTAAAGTTGATCAAGTTTTATGCTTAGCACTAGCATCTACAAGTGGGGTTAAGCACTTATGAGGGGTGGTAAACTAGGGGAGTTTCAACTATGTATAACCTTATATCTCAGGATGATATCAAGGTGTCTAATCTTAGGCCAAATTTTATGCTCTTTATGCAACCTTCAGATAACTTTCTAGTATCTACCAAACTCTTAAGTAAACTCTAAGTAAGCTTTGATAAAGAAATAAAGTAAGAAGCTTGCAAATAAAACTAGGATTGGTTTATCAAGTGGGTATGATCATATATGCTTAAAGCATATAGTAGGCATGGTAACAAGCAAGTATTTGCTTGCATATGTAAAGTATCTTGCAAGTGTTAGCTTGCATCAATGTCAATATAAGCTTGCTAAATTTCAAGTGTTAGCTTGCACATTCAACTAGTAGCATTAGACTTGCCTTGTGCAGAGCAGTGGTTGAAGTTCTCCTCGGCTTCTTCTTCGTAGAATCCTCCTTCCTCCTCGTATCCTTGGTCGGTACTAGAGTCTATGAATAAATACGAGGTACACAATCACCAAACAATACTTAACTACTTGCAATCATCACACACAAGGGTTCTATAGATGATCTAGCATTATCTCTAATATTACAAGGTTAAGGCTTGGTTTAATTCCTTTTATTTTTAGAAAAGTAATTTCTACTCATTGAAAAACTACTTAAGATTTAACATTCTCCAACCCAAACATGGGATCATGTTGACACATGTCATCACCACATTTTGTAGTCCAAGGGAATGTGATTTAAAGTGGTGTCACAATTTAATAAGGTTTTACCCTTTTATTTTATTTAAATATAATGACTAGAAATGTCTATGTAGCATTCTTTTATTACTTGAACATTATTTCTGCAAGTAAACCTATATATTTTTATATATTCTGAAAGGTATGGTTAAATGTGATTTCTGAGAGTTGGAATCAACACAAAAGCTATTATGGTTTAAATTTGAAAAATGTTTGAATGCAGAAAATCTTCTGCCTTGTTATTTTTACTAAGGATGATCTATAGATCCAAATGACTTGAATCCAACGGGCTTGGATTCAACATTCACAGACCTTTCCAACAAAATTGGTTTCCTTCAAATTGGTGCACTGAATCGACCTGGATTGATTTTTGAAAATGGGTACAGAAGTGTGTTTGAATTAAAAAGAAAAAGATTTAATTCAAATCACTAGGCTGCGCGGGAAAGTTACTGGGCCGGCCTGCTAAGCGCAGTGCTCCCGCGGGCTGCTTAAGTGGGTGTCCCCACTTGCCAGTGAGACAGGGAGGGGCGAAGCGGTACGGGGAAACGTGGGTCGTTCGATCTGATTCTAATCCAACGGCTGGGAGTCATCGTCGACGCGAGACAACGCCGACAAGAAATAAACCTAGCGCGGCCAGTGAGGGTTGCTGGGGTCTCACCGGGGTGCTGGCGAGGGTTGGCAAGGCGGGCGAACGACGAAGTCAACGACGGCGAACTCAGGGGTGGTCGCGGCAGCTCCTGGGGTGGACGAAATCGATGGCTCCCTTCTCCTCCAGAGGCGGCGGGCTCCGGCGAAATTCCGGCGAGGTGGTGCTCGCCTTTCTCCAGGAACGGTGTGGCACGATCAGTGACGAGAGGGAAGTGATATGGTGTGAAGAAATCGAGCGGGGGTGGCCTCTATTTATAGTCGAGCGAGGGGACCGACGGGGAGCACGGTGAGCTCGTCGGGGGCGATGTTACAGGCGGCTATTGGCATGGGTGATGGTAGGGGACGGTGCGGTGTTCCCTGGCGATGCTCAACAACATGGTTTCGAGGCGTGGGGCGGTGTGGTTTGGTCTAGAACATGCGACGCTCTAAGCGGCAGAGGCGGCGTCTTCGACGGCGACCGGTGGCTGTGCGTCACGGGGCAGCGAACGGGGATGTCTGGCGATCTCCTGGGTCAGTGGGGATTGTGTATGCACGCGGCGAGGGCGGCGCGCGGTCTGTGGGCTTCGGTCGAGGGTGGCGCTCTGGCGCACGCTCGACATGGTCGCTGGCGGTCTGGGCGCGGTCCGTGCGTGTGGTCCAATGGTTGGCAAGGTTCGAGCGGTGGACAGGGAGTGGCGGTGGACGGTGGGCTGCCTCCCAGACATGCTGGCTAGGCTTGTGTCTCCTCCTAGCTTGCTGTCGACATGGGGGTGACATGGGTGTGCTCGGCTGTTCACCATTGATGGCAATGTCAAGCTCACAGTGGTGCTAGTGCTTGGTTAATCTTCCTAGATGATCTACTGAGCTGGTTGTGAGCTAAATAGGGAACAAGTTAGGCCAATTTTACTGCACACTATAGTGTTTGATGTTTGTTTGATTTGTATCTGCAACCTGTTTGATGAAATGGCCGCATAAATTCAAGATTTGAATTTTGAAAAGATTTTTGGTGGGTTTGCTAGGTTGGTGCTGGTGAGTCTGCACATGCTTGGGTTTTGAAAGTTGAGCTTGTTTGAGTGGTTTTTGAAAAAGTGGGATCTTCCCATATGATAAAGATTAAATTTTGAATTGTCATTTAAACTATGCATTTGAAGGTTTCTGGATGATCACAAAGTGGGCCTTGATACCTTGTTATGAGTACATTCAAGGGGTACAAAGATCCAGAAAAGTTTCTGTTAGGTTCTAAAAGTTTGAGACAGCCAAAGTAGGCATGGGAGTTAAATTGGTCAAAGTGACTATTCCTTTAATATATTTGTTTTGATTTACTTGTCTTTAGGAAAAGTGTGGGAAATATTTTAGATGATGTTTATTTCACCTAACAAACATTTTACAAGCAATGAAACAATCAAACAAGGTGGTTCCAAAGAATTTCAAAATCCATGCATACACATATGCATGCATTCATAATTTTATTTAGAAAAGTTTTTGTTAACCCTAAATGTTGATGATTAATGCTTGATGATCCAAGCTTAGTATTTTTGGGATGTTACATCACCATCCTTGATGTTGGAGTTCCTTGGAGTAGTCATCTGTTTGGGTTGGATTGGGATTAGAATAGGCAAAATATTTCTAAGGGAATAATTCTAATCACACACATCACAATTCACACAAGCAAAGTGCAAGCAATCACAAACAAACATTCCACTCAAATAACAAGTTTCAAGCATATTTTTAGGCAACCAAAAATATTTTTGTTACACCACATAAGTTGGCGTGTTTGATTTAAACTAAACATGGTGGTCCATCTATATGGTTTACTTGAGATCATTCCATCCTTCTTGGTTGCTTCTTCTTGAATGAGATCATGGTTTCCTTGGGAAAATTTCTTGTGTTTTGGTCACAAAACTTCAAAGGTGATGATGGTTCCTTCTAAGTTGTATTTCCTTAGTCTTCAAGTCTTGAGTAATATTTCTTGTCTCACTTGTAGTCCTTAGTGATATCCAAGTTGAAGTCCTTGTTGAGACTAAGGTTGATATCTCTTGAGTTGGTGAAGTCCTTTGCTCATGTTGAAGTCTTTGCTCAAGGTGGGGATTTTATCCATCAAGTTGAAAATAGAAGAGGTGTAGAATCAAAACCAAAATGGTTGAGGAAAGAGTATACAGGATTGTTTGTAAATAAGTTTTGGAACAAATACAACTCCTATTTTTCTAAGGGTTTTTGTCCAATCCTAGGGTTACAATCCTACAGGTAACACAATGATCTGATACCATCTGTAAGGTCCCTCCCTTTATAAAGGTAAGGATCCCTGTGTTTACAATGCTAGTCCCTGGATCAATAGCTAGCATCCACAGTTAAGATGTAATATCAAGAAACAAAGGTCATAATACAACTTTATAACCAGGAATAAAATAATTTATTACATCTTACATAGCTCATTTGGCTATCTCATTACAATGCAGCAGAATATAACAATAGCATGGGGTCCTTCATCTTCAAAGTGCCACAGGCAGTCATGTTGGTTGTAGACTTGTAATCCTAATCAATAAACTTCACTAACATCAAACAAACCTGCAACATAATAAGTTACAGCCACAAGGGTCAATACATTTGAATTGTATTGGCAAGTGATACTATGGTAGTATATTGGATTCTATCATCTATATGCATTTGGCTAAGTGGAGCTTAGGCTTGCTTTGCTCAAAATAGTTTTTCCTTATCATTTGAAAACACTAAGTTTTTTCTTGACAAAATCACGCAAGGCATCTCCCAATAGAAATTGGTGATCCTTTAACCCTTCTTCAACCACAAGTTTTTAACTTAGGAATTGGGATGAGGAGATTCTTGATTGCTTCCATGTCTTGATGCTCAAATTGACCTTTACCAGGGACATGGCTAAGTACTTAGGTTTTACACTCTATAGAGGTGGTGCACTTTCCCCACAAGACTTGGTTTCCCAAGACAAGATCTTTCAGAAGCCTTCCCTTAGACCAGAATGGACGCGTTCCAACCTATCATCCCCTACCACCAACTGTCCATTTGGCTAGTTATTGCAACCTATATGATCCAGGCAGAGCCCATAATGCCAAGTGGCTGCACTTGAAGCTTCTCAACATTTGACATCTCAAATCTCTTTGTTCCTGGGTGGCATTCCACAAGTGAGATACACAAGGTAAACCATAGAAATGGGCCTTGTATAACCACTCAACACAAACCATTCCTTCCATTCCACCCAGGTGATTCATTCACTTAGTTGTTTTATTAAACAAAACACAAGTCCTTGACTTAGAAATATTACATAGTACGAATATATTCCACCCTTGTTTTCCACTAGCTAAGCTAAGCATGATCGTAGTAGGAATCTTAACTTAGGAAATTTCTACTAAGGTTTCATCTACTAGGATTTCCCATGGCATAGTTTACACTTAGCAAAAATTCCATGCAAGTCCTACTTAGAAATATCACTAATGCATAGTGAAAATAATGGGACAAAAGTATGAAGAATCACTTGCCTTTTTGGTAGAGAATATAAGTTCACTCCTTGATCTTTCAATGTTCACACTCTTCAAATTCCACTAGAATTAAATCAAGCAAGCAATATTTCAATCTACCATTCAAGCAACATCACATAAAATAATAGAAACAACCAATGCATGCAAGCATGCCAAACATTGTTTTATTTACAAAAGTGGTTTATAATAGGTTATAAACATTCTAAAACACCTATTAGTCATTTTATAAAAATGGCAAAACCATTTGCAAAGGGTTTTACTTATAAACCATTTTAATACCAAATCAATATTTTATGTGGTTGAAAATGCTTTTAGCAAAGCAATAATATTTGTAGGGTTTACCAAATACATTTTTAATTCTAAAACTTGGTGTTTAGGGTCAGAGATTTTAAATCAAAACATTTCCCAAAGGTTTTCCTCCAAAATCATTTTTAAACCATAATCAACATTTTTATTTGGCTTGAAATGCTTTTATTCAAAGATTTATTCTTTTTCTTCACCAAATATATTTTTGAAACCACAGATTAATTTCTATGGTCAGTAGGTTCAAAACAAACTATTTTCCAAAGATTTTATACCTAAAATAATTTTAGAATGAAATTTATATTCCAAACATGCCTACACAAGTTTCTGAAAAAACAATCATTCCATCAAAAGCAATTCGCTAAAGAAAGGGCATGGTCAGAAAGTAATTGTCTTGCTGATTCCATTGATATAAAATTTTCAAAATTTGGACGTGTGGTTTGAAAGTTATGAATTTTTCAAATTGGAACATCAAATAGATCATTTCTGGTTTTTATTCAAACAGACAGGGCCACGTGGCGTGTTGCTATTCGTCTGTGCCGCTTCGTGCGGATCGTGCAACGAGGGGCGTTAGATTTTAAACAGATCGTGCGTCTCAGATGCCAACTTACCCCTTCGGGTTAAATTCTATCCTAGCCGTTAGATCAAAATCGAACGATGCACAACACGCTTGCCATCGAGTGCCGGCGCTGGCGGCGGCATGTGGTGGCGGCGTGTCTGGTGGCGGTGGTTTGGTGAATCATGGAAGTAAGGAGAAGAACGGAGGGGCTCACCGGGTTCGCGGGGTCGTGGTGATTCTCAAGGTGGTGCTAGCTCGTCGAGGGGCGCACGGTGGTGACGGCAATCGCTCGCCGGAGGTCTGCCTGGCATCGGGTTCGCTCGGCCGTTGTCGGGGACGTCGCTACAGAGCATGCTGGGACAAACGAATGGTGCCGTTAGACGCGTAGGAGAGTGGTGAGTACGGGAGCATCAAAGAGAGGGGGCGACGCGGTCGGATGTTACCAGTAGAGCTTGTCGGAGTAGAGGTAGATGGTGGCGATGCTCGGTGGTCGATGTTGCCGACGCTGTGGAGCGCGCGGGGGCGAGCTGGTTCTACGGGGAGGTTCGCCAGGATATGGGGATCAAGTGAGCGTGCAGTGGGAGGTGAGGGGCGGCGGATACTGGCCGAAATCGATGTAAATGCTCGCCGGAGACACTGGCGGCGCCTGGATAAATTCTTCCAGCCTAGGGGCGGAGAGTGTGTGACGTCTGAGAGGGAAAGAGAGAGGGGACATGGGCGGTTATGAGGGCGTCATTGGAGCGAGGAATTAATCGGCCATTTACGCGTATTAACACTGCGAAATCAACACAGAAACAGCGAGAGGTTTGGGGAAGGAACGAGTCGCGCTGGGGAAGACGCTGAGGTGGCGATGGGGTCCACCTGTCGGTTAAAGAGAAAAGGGGAAAGTGGGTCCAGCTCGTCAGTGGGTTTGCGGGTTCCTTCTGCGGTGAGAAAACTTTTCGGGGGAGAGAGGGAGAGGTGGGTTGCTGGGCCTGGACTGGGCTTTGCCGAGCTGGGCTGCTTTTGTTTATTTTTTTGTACAGATTCTTTTTCCTTTTTCCATTTCTATTAAATCTGTTTTCTTTTTGTTTAATTATTTCAAACATCAATTTGATTTCAAACCTCAACCAAAATTTGTGTAGATTCAAATACTGATTAGTAGTTCATTTTAGAGTCAAAATTAGAATATTTATTTTATTCTTTTAGGGTCTTTTAATTATTTAAAAGTAGGCCCATGCATTTAAATTCAATTAATATCAAACAAATTTTAAACCCTTATTTAATTTCAATTCTCACAAAACCTTTTCAGTAGGTTTATTTATTTAATAGGGTGTCAAATAATTTACCTTAACTTATTTGGAAAATGATTTATTAATCATTTTTAATTTGGTTTAATTCCATAAATTTTATTTGGAAGTTTTCTTTGATCTTATTTAAGTTAATCAAACAACTTTTATTCCACTTGGGTAAATTCCAAATATTATTTTCCCATGACTTATTTAACCATTTCTTAATAGTGATTTTATCTTTATTCAAAATAAAAATAGAATTTGGTTAATGCCACTTTATTTTATTTGGAAAATTCTTTATCTATTTATTTTATTTGGATTTGGAATATAATCATTCCATTTGCTTATGGTCTTGGCCAAGTTTTAATTTGGTCTTTAAATATTCCTCATTTAATAATTTCTTTCTTTATCTTATAAAATCCATATCTTTTTGTTTATAGATCCAAACTTGGTGATTCCAATTTGTAAAAACTTATTTAATATTTATTTATCCTTTTAAATATATTTAGGATTATTTTCTCACCATTTGGTATGAATTTATAGATAGATGCTTTATTAGCTTTGGAAATTTAATTTCCTTATCTTATTAAATTCATAAGATTTTATCTATGGATCCAAATTAAGTGAATCCAATTCATATGGTTTTATAATATTTCTAATAGTCATTCTTGATCAATTTGAAATGTTTGTTTGACCAATTTTTATATGGATCAAATCCATAGGCTTGGAGATAACTTGGAAATGATTTTCTTCCATTAGGGTTTTAGGGTTTTGGTTTATTCTCCAAGTGTTTAAATTTCAAGATGAATTTTTAAGAGGAATGCATTCCACTTGATTTGAATTTAGTTGGATTCAAACATTATCCAAAGTTTGTTCAAGATGGGATTTTAAGTTTCCATTTGGAAACAAAAGTTTCTTTTCACCCTAAATTTCAACAATTATTTATTTTGTTTATTTATTTTTCACATTACAAGATTTGGAAAATCTTGGGATGTGACAGGCTACCACCCTTAAAATAAATATCGTCCCGAGATTTGGGAAGGATAGGGATTACAAGTTGGCTCAAAGCAACTAGGGTACTACCATCCTTGAAAATTTTCCAACCAGATTACTTCTTGGCTTGTTTGGGATCTTGTTGAAACCTCTCTGGGCAAACATCTGCATAGTGTCCTTTGTTTCCACACTTGAAACATGTGACAAGGCAGAGATCCTTCATAGGCTTTATCTTGTGCTTCATCTTTTTTGGACAATTGCTTGCATAATGTCCTTGGTTACCACAGTTGTAACATGTGACAAGATTGAGTTCCTCACGTATCTTCTGTGGACAAGTTGATACATAATGGCCTAGCTCTTTGCAGTTGTTGCACCACACTTGGCTAATTTCCTTATACTTCTTGTTCTTCTCTAGACATTCATTGGCATAGTGTCCCATCTCTTTGCAATGACAACATTGCACTTGGCTTTTGTCTTTCTTCTTCTTGGGTTTATCCAAAGCTAGGAGTGCTTCTAGTTCATGTTCTTCATATCTTATCTCAAAGGTAGGAAAGTTTCCTGGTCTCCTTGATCTTTTCCTTGGGTAATACATATGTCTCCTCTTTGGTCCTTCAAATTGAGTCATATTGCATGGAGGTGCAAGCTGATATTTTCCTTTGTCTTCATCCTTCTTGGTAGAAGTTGTTCCCTTATGGTAGTCTGCAATCAGTTGTTGCACTCCACCTTGGATCCTTTGTTGAACTATGGAATAGATGGGGCATTGGATAGGGACATGATTATTTCCTTCACATAGGAAACAAGTATCTTGAGATGTGAGGCATTGATTATTTGGAAGTTTCTCTTCATAATTGGGGCATTGATCTTCATGCTCTTTGGAAGTGTGATCCTTGTATCCACAAATATTGCAAGCTTGGGTTCCTTCTAGAATATCATCCTTGACATCCTTGTTGTCACAAACTTCTTGGGAAGAGTTGCCTCCCATGTTGATCATTTGATCTGTCACCTTATGCAACAATTGGGTTTGGGTTTCCAAAAACCTTTGCATGGTTGGATCTAACTCACTGGTTTTGGCTAAAAATTGAGTTGTCACTTGGTTCAACTGGGTTTGGGTTACTATGAGTTCCCTCATATTGATCTCTTGGTTGTTGTTGTCACCTGTCAACACCCGGATTTTTAATCCCAGATGCCTGTTATGCCATACCTCGCAATCCCAGGATTACCATTTTTGCGAGACATAACAGAATTGGATACCATAGTACACCATCCATTACAAACGATACATAAGTTCTTACATGAATAGGGATCTCATGATCTAGTTCTTAATACAACATCAAGCAGCGGAATACGTAATAATAATGGTAGCGTAGGCGAAGCTCCATCTTCGGGGTCACAGGCAATGTTGATGATGGGAGATGATCCTAGTTGTCGTAACCTTCCCGGGGTCCATCTTCCAGGTACTCCTCTTCATAGTCTGGCCATGGGAATAGCCAGGGACAAAGCCATGAGTACTCTTTAAGTACTGGCAAACTAATACTAACAGGTAAAGGGGTTTTTGGATAATAGGACACTAGGCTCTAGGGTTGTTTTGCAAAAGCCAGATTTATCTCTACTAAGTTCCAAAGCTAGTCACAATTTTATAACTCCTAAGTGGGATCTTGTAACTCATGTCACAACTCTATCATGGTCTAGTCAAAGTCTCAATTCATTTCACAAGTCAATTTTTGAAAAGTCTGACGGGGGATCAGTATGGCCACTCCAACTGTCCATAACCGCGGACGCGGCTATTCGAATAGTTTGACACTCTACAGAGATTGTACACTTTCACCACAACATTCGATACATCCGTCAGGAACAAATCCTGAATTCACCATACTCAGTATGCGGATAGTCAATCCTAACCTTTCAATTACACGCCCTAGTATAAGAACCTCTCCTGTGAGTTTGGCCTCCCAACCATGACCAACTGTCATCTTGGGTACTGCACAGGTGGACAATCTTCACAAGGTAGCCTCAGCTCAGACCTTGGCCGTGAGGGAGCTAATACTAAGGTACATAAGTTTCCAGTCAAGCCCTACCCAATATTCGGGTATTGTGGTTGTACGATAAAATTGGAATGGTATCGCATCCAGACAACCATCAGTTTTATAAAAGGGCTAAGGCTCATGCCTCAACATTTTCATCACCAAAATCATCAGGTGTTCGGAAACACGTGTCCAAAACATTTCAATCGAATTATCCATCATTCTAAGGTTTTCATAACCATTTTCTCACCAAGTATTCCCATCTAAAGTTGATCAAGTTTTATGCTTAGCACTAGCATCTACAAGTGGGGTTAAGCACTTATGAGGGGTGGTAAACTAGGGGAGTTTCAACTATGTATAACCTTATATCTCACAATGATATCAAGGTGTCTAATCTTAGGCCAAATTGTATGCTCTTTACGCAACCTTCAGATAACTTTCTAGGATCTACCAAACTCTTAAGTAAACTCTAAGTAAGCTTTGATAAAGAAATAAAGTAAGAATCTTGCAAATAAAACTAGGATTGGTTTATCAAGTGGCTATGATCATATATGCTTAAAGCATATAGTAGGCATGGTAACAAGCAAGTATTTGCTTGTATAGGTAAAGTATCTTGCAAGTGTTAGCTTGCATCAATGTTAATATAAGCTTGCTAAATTGCAAGTGTTAGCTTGCACATTCAACTAGTAGCATTAGGATTGCCTTGTGCAGAGCAGTGGTTGAAGTTATCCTCGGCTTCTTCTTCGTAGAATCCTCCTTCCTCCTCGTATCCTTGGTCGGTACTAGCGTCTATGAATAAATACGAGGTACACAATCACCAAACAATACTCAACTACTTGCAATCATCACACACAAGGGTCCTATAGATGATCTAGCATCATCTCTAACATTACAAGGTTAAGGCTTGGTTTAATTCCTTTTATTTTTAGAAAAGTAATTTCTACTCATTGAAAAACTACTTAAGATTTCGAGGTCATGGGTTGGGTAATTTTGCTCATGTTGCTTCAATTGTCGGGATAGATAAGATATAACTTTGCCTTCTTGCATTAGCACACATCCGAGACCAATCTTGGATGCGTCACAATACACATCGAAGGGCTTCGTGATATCCGGCATGATTAAGATTGGGGTTGATATCAATCTCCTCTTGAGTTCTTGAAAACTCGCTTCACACTTGTCTGTCCATTCAAACTTCTTGTCCTTCTTCAGCAATTGGGTCATGGGTCGGGCGATACTCGAGAATCCTTCTACGAATTTGCGGTAATATCGCGCCAATCCGAGAAATGCACGAACTTGGGTTTGAGTGGTTGGGGCTTGCCAATCTTCTACATCTTTCACTTTGGCAGGGTCAACGGCAATTCCTCCGTCTGATACAATGTGACCGAGGAATCCTACCTCCTGTAACCAGAATTCACATTTGCTAAACTTGGCATACAACTGATGCTCTCTAAGGGTTCCAAGAATGGTCCTTAGGTGTAGCTCATGTTCTTCTTCTGATTTGGAATAAATCAGAATGTCATCGATGAAAACAACGACAAACTTATCCAGGAAGTCCATAAAAATCTTATTCATGAGATTCATGAAATAAGCGGGGGCATTGGTTAATCCGAAAGACATGACTGTATACTCGTATAGTCCATATCTGGTGGTAAAGGCAGTCTTTGGAATATCCTATTCACGAATTTTGAGTTGATGATAACCAGTCCTAAGATCAATCTTAGAAAACACTTTGGCACCGGTCAACTGATCAAACAAATCTTCTATTTTGGGCAAGGGGTACTTGTTCTTGATGGTGACGTCATTCAACTTGCGATAATCCGTACACAAACGGTTACCTCCATCCTTCTTGTCCACAACAAGACAGGTGATCTCCATGGGGACGCACTTGGTTGAATTAATCCAATTTCCAACATGGAATCCAGTTGCTTCTTCAGTTCTGCGAGCTCTGACGGGTTCATACTATAGGGTCTCTGGGCTATGGGTCCTGTTCCGGGGATTAGTTCAATGACAAACTCGATATCCCGATCTGGGGGCATACCGGGCAAAACATCTGGAAATACATCGGGGTATTCACAGACTATCCGGACTTGGTCAATGGTAGGTTGGGCTATACTCTTGTTGCATTTGAATTGACGAGGTAAGGTTTCAGATATATGCTCGACTGATATTCCGGCGGTACTGGTCATAGTGATGGCTTTCTTGCCACAGTCAATCAATCCTTTATGTTTGGACATCCAATCCATTCCTAGTACTACTTCCAAACCTTTAGTTCCGAGTACTATAAGATTTGCATAAAAATCTATGCCATGGATTTGGATAGGGACGACTTTGCAAATTTGCCTAGCCTTTGTGGTTGATCCGGGAATTTGCACAATCATCACATGCTTCAATTTGGCTGGTTGAATTTTACTAGTGCATGCAAATTCTTCGGTGACAAATGAATGCGATGCACCAGAGTCAAACAACAATCGTGCAAGTACTGAATTACCAGAAAACATAGCCAGCACGACGTCTGGCGCTTCCTGAGCTTCTTTAGCATGCATGAGAAAAAGATGGCCATTGCGGTTGAGTGAATTCCCTGGGGCAAATCTTCTTCCGGGCTAAACACGACGCTGCTGCTGAGATGGGGCATTGGCATTGGGGGCTATAGCATTGTTCTTGTTGGGGCACTCGTTGGAATAGTGGCCTTTATTTCCACAGTCATAACAAGTCACTTGTGACTTGTCCTTGGCTGCAATAGGCACAGCATTACTTCCAGTCCTAGGGGCAGTGTTGGTGTTGGCGGTAGCATTGTTGTTGTTGAACTTGGGTGGGGCACGGTTGAAATTGCTAGAGTTTCTGGGGTTGTTGTGATTTCCTCCGGGTGTAGGGTTTCCACGGTTGGGATAGGTTGGACGGTTCATCGGGGGTCTGTTGGTTCTTGGGGAAATCCTAGAGATGGGTTGGGGCGATACTTTGGGGTCTGATGGGTTCCTGGCTGATGCATCATGCGACGCTTGCGGTTCTCATTGGCCTGGTTGATCTTTCCTTCCATCTGGATAGCGGAGTCGACAAGGGCTTCAATATCCGCAAAGGGTATATTGACTAATACCGTCTGCATCTCATCATGCAGACCATTCAGGAATCTTTCTTTCTTCTTGGCTTCAGTGGCTATTTCATCTGGGGAATACCTAGCTAATGACAAAAATTTGTCACGGTATTCCACTACAGTCATCCTTCCTTGGTTTAGCTCTCTGAACTCGTCTGTCATTCTCTTGATCAAACCCGGTGGCACATGAGTTCTGCTAAACTTGACCTTGAATTCCTCCCAGGTCATCATCTGGCCTCCGGTCATTGCACGAACACTGTTCCACCATGCCCTGGCATCTCCGGCTAGATAATGGGTGGCAAAAGAACTTTCTCGTTGGCTTCCACTCCAGCGACTTCTAGGTTATTTTCCATGGTTTGCATCCAATCATCGGCGTCTAGGGGCTCTTCCGACTTAGTGAAAACAGGTGGGTTGGTGTTCTAGAAATTATTGAGCTTAGATCCATGGTTGTCCTGATTTCCGTGGCCTTGGTTATTGTGGGGTAGCTGGGCTATCTGCTGCTGGGTGGCTAGGTTGGCTTGACGTTTCGCTCTTTCAGCTTCACGGTCAGAAGTCAGCATTTGCAGAATTTGCAACATCGGGTCCGGGGATGAACCACTTCCTCCACGTGGCATCTGAAGATTGAGATAGATCATGAGAAAAGAGGGAAATTTCTAAGGTTTCGGGGATTTTGAAAAGTTTTAAAGGTTTGACTCAGATTTTCTAGCAACTTGCTTTTTCATTCATTAATTCATAGCACCCAGTACAACACACACCACAACAAAGAAAAACAGATGGTTTTAAGAACCATTCTGAGAACTACGATACAGTGGGACCGAATACTACTCACTACGCTAGTGCTCAAGTGCTACTACTCCTAGGAGTCTGTGGCTTCATCATCTTCATCATCATCGATGAAGGCGAAATCATCCTCATCGGTGAAGAATTCCATGGCCTGATCCTCCAGAAAATCATCGTCATCGCTGAGATAGGAGTAAGGGTCTCCACGAAGATCCTCTCCGGCATTCTCCCTTTCCTCCAACTGCATGTCTCTCTCGTGGATGGTCTCCTCCAAAGATGAGATGCGGCGGCGAAGACGGGCAATGATGCACTCCTTCTTGTCGAGCTGACGGCGGCGAGACTTGCGATCCTTTGCTAGCATGGCGATGGTCTGATCCTTCGTCTTGATGATGGCAGACTTGTGGTTGGAGTAGTCACGGCAGTTGTCCAACTCCTGCTGATGATCGTACATCATGAAGCTAAGGTGGTCCAATTGACTATTCAGCTCGGGGTGGTATGGGGCTTCCAGGGGTTGTCCATTTGCATCATGCCTTGGGCAAAACTCAAAGCGAGTACCCTTGATCTGATTGATGCTCTGCCCACACAGACAGGAAAGAGCTTCCTGCATTGCTCTGGCAAGTCCATCGAGCCAGTTGTTTTCCCTCAAGGTAAACTGAATTCCCTCCGCAGTGGGAGGTTCAATATTTCCTCGGAGACTTGCAACAATTAGCCACTGCAGGTCTTCTCCTCCTTGATCATTGAGCTGAGCTCCGAAGAACTCGGGGTGCAGACGCTCCAGAAGTTCCGAAAGCTGGTCCAAATCCCTCTCAAAGATAAGGTCTCCTCCATTCCCAAGTTGGTAAAACTTGCTGTACTTCACGTCCATCTATAAAAATAGAGGATGAGTAGGTTAGAAAAGTGATCAAGTGTGTCAAAATTTTATGTATTTTGCAAGAGTTTTTGAGGAACATGAATTTTTATGAAAGAATCAAAGAGATAAGAATGAGAATAAGTTTTTGTAAATATTTGTTTTCTTTGGTTTTGAAACTAAGTTTTTGGTTCAAACGTCCAGTCTAACTAGGGTCTCCTATGGTCAGGATGGCTCTGATACCAACTTGTCAACACCCGGATTTTTAATCCCAGATGCCTGTTATGCCATACCTCGCAATCCCAGGATTACCATTTTTGCGAGACATAACCGAATTGGATACCATAGTACATCATCCATTACAAACGATACATAAGCTCTTACACGAATAGGGATCTCATGATCCAGTTCTTAATACAACATCAAGCAGCGGAATACGTAATAATAACGGTAGCGTAGGCGAAGCACCATCTTCGGGGTCACAGGCAATGGTGACGATGGGAGATGATCCTAGTTGTCGTAACCTTCCTGGGGTCCATCTTCCAGGTACTCCTCTTCATAGTCTGGCCATGGGAATAGCCAGGGACAAAGCCATGAGTACTCTTTAAGTACTCGCAAACTAATACTAACAGGTAAAGGGGATTTTGGATAATAGGACACTAGGCTCTAGGGTTGTTTTGCAAAAGCCAGATTTATCTCTACTAAGTTCCAAAGCTAGTCACAATTTTATAACTCCTAAGTGGGATCTTGTAACTCATGTCACAACTCTGTCATGGTCCAGTCAAAGTCTCAATTCATTTCACAAGTCAATTTTTGAAAAGTCTGACGGGGGAACAGTATGGCCACTCCAACTGTCCATAACCGTGGACGCGGCTATTCGAATAGTTTGACACTCTGCAGAGATTGTACACTTTCACCACAACATTCGATACATCCGTCAGGAACAAATCCTGAATTCACCATACTCAGTATGCGCATAATCAATCCTAACCTTTCAATTACACGCCCTAGTATAAGCACCTCTCCTGTGAGTTTGGCCTCCCAACCATGACCAACTGTCATCTTGGGTACTGCACAGGTGGACAATCTTCACAAGGTAGCCTCAGCTCAGACCTTGGCTGTGAGGGAGCTAATACTAAGGTACATAAGTTTCCAGTCAAGCCCTACCCAATATTCGGGTATTGTGGTTGTACGATAAAATTGGAATGGTATCGCATCCACACAACCATCAGTTTTATAAAAGGGCTAAGGCTCATGCCTCAACATTTTCATCACCAAAATCATCAGGTGTTCGGAAACACATGTCCAAAACATTTCAATCGAATGATCCATCATTCTAAGGTTTTCATAACCATTTTCTCACCAAGTATTCCCATCTAAAGTTGATCAAGTTTTATGCTTAGCACTAGCATCTACAAGTGGGGTTAAGCACTTACGAGGGTTGGTAAACTAGGGGAGTTTCAACTATGTATAACCTTATATCTCAGGATGATATCAAGGTGTATAATCTTAGGCCAAATTTTATGCTCTTTATGCAACCTTCAGATAACTTTCTATTATCTACCAAACTCTTAAGTAAACTCTAAGTAAGATTTGATAAAGAAATAAAGTAAGAAGCTTGCAAATAAAACTAGGATTGGTTTATCAAGTGGGTATGATCATATATGCTTAAAGCATATAGTAGGCATGGTAACAAGCAAGTATTTGCTTGCATAGGTAAAGTATCTTGCAAGTGTTAGCTTGCATCAATGTAAATATAAGCTTGCTAAATTGCAAGTGTTAGCTTGCACATTCAACTAGTAGCATTAGGCTTGCCTTGTGCAGAGCAGTGGTTGAAGTTCTCCTCGGCTTCTTCTTCGTAGAATCCTCCTTCCTCCTCGTATCCTTGGTCGGTACTAGCGTCTATGAATAAATACGAGGTACACAATCACCAAACAATACTTAACTACTTGCAATCATCACACACAAGGGTCCTATAGATGATCTAGCATCATCTCTAACATTAAAAGGTTAAGGCTTGGTTTAATTCCTTTTATTTTTAGAAAAGTAATTTCTACTCATTGAAAAACTAGTTAAGGTTTAACATTCTCCAACCCAAACATGGGATCATGTTGACACATGTCATCACCACATATTGTAGTCCAAGGGAATGTGATTTAAAGTGATGTCACAATTTAATAAGGTTTTACCCTTTTATTTTATTTAAATATAATGACTAGAAATGTCTATGTAGCATTCTTTTATTACTTGAACATTATTTCTGCAAGTAAACCTATATATTTTTATATATTCTGAAAGGTATGGTTAAATGTGATTTTTAAGAGCTGGAATCAACTCAAAAGCTATTATGGTTTAAATTTGAAAAATGTTTGAATGCAGAAAAGCTTCTGCCTTGTTATTTTTACTAAGGATGATCTATAGATCCAAATGACTTGAATCCAATGGGCTTGGATTCAGCATTCACAGACCTTTCCAACAAAATTGGTTTCATTCAAATTGGTGCACTGAATCGATCTGGATTGATTTTTGAAAATGGGTACAGAAGTGTGTTTGAATTAAAAAGAAAAAGATTTAATTCAAATCACTCGGCTGCGCGGGAAAAGTTACTGGGCCGGCCTGCTAAGCGCAGTGCTCCCGCGGGATGCTTAAGTGGGTGTCCCCACTTGCCAGTGAGACAGGGAGGGGCGAAGCGGTACGGGGCAACGTGGGTCGTTCGATCTGATTCTAATCCAATGGCTGGGAGTCATCGTCGACGCGAGACAACGCCGGCGACAAAGAAACCTAGCGCGGCCAGTGAGGGTTGCTGGGGGCTCACCGGGGTGTTGGCGAGGGTCGGCGAGGCGGGCGAACGACGAAGTCAACAACGGCGAACTCAGGGGTGGTCGCGGCAGCTCCTGGGGTGGACGAAATCGATGGCTCCCTTCTCCTCCAGAGGCGGCGGGCTCCGGTGAAATTCCGTCGAGGTGGTGCTCGCCTTGCTCCGGAAACGGTGTGGCACGATCAGTGACGAGAGGGGAGTGAGATGGTGTGAAGAAATCGAGCGGGGGTGGCCTCTATTTAGAGTCGAGCGAGGGGACCGACGGGGCGCACGGTGAGCTCGTCGGGGGCGATGTTACATGCGGGTATTGGCATGGGCGGTGGTAGGGGACGGTGCGGTGTTCCCTGGCGATGCTCAACGACATGGTTTCGAGGCGTGGGGCGGTGTGGTTTGGTCTGTCACATGCGACGCTCTGAGCGGCAGAGGCAGCGTCTTCGACGGCGAGCGGT
This sequence comes from Avena sativa, assembly GCA_916181665.1. Lineage (NCBI taxonomy): Eukaryota > Viridiplantae > Streptophyta > Magnoliopsida > Poales > Poaceae > Avena > Avena sativa. The sequence goes on from OV702284.1 coordinate 31,513,481, forward strand.
GGCTGTGCGTCATGGGGCGGCGAACGGGGATGTCTGGCGGTCTCCTGGGTCAGTGGGGATTGTGTATGCACGCGGCAAGGGCGTCGCGCGGTCTGTGGGCTTCGGTCGAGGGTGGCGCTCTGGCGCACGCTCGGCATGGTCCCTGGCGGTCTGGGCACGGTCCGTGCGTGTGGTCCAGTGGTTGGCAAGGTTCGAGCGGTGGACAGGGAGTGGCGGTGGATGGTGGGCTGCCTCCCAGACATGCTGGCTAGGCTTGTGTCTCCTCCTAGCTTGCTGTCGACATGGGGGTGACATGGGTGTGCTCGGCTGTTCACCATTGATGGCAATGGCAAGCTCATAGTGGTGCTAGTGCTTGGTTAATCTTCCTAGATGATCTACTGAGCTGGTTGTGAGCTAAATAGGGAACAAGTTAGGCCAATTTTACTGCACACTATAGTGTTTGATGTTTGTTTGATTTGTATCTACAACCTGTTTGATGAAATGGCCGCATGAATTCAAGTTTTGAATTTTGAAAACATTTTTGGTGGGTTTGCTAGGTTGGTGCTGGTGAGTCTGCAGATGCTTGGGTTTTGAAAGTTGAGCTTGTTTGAGTGGTTTTTGAAAAAGTGGGATCTTCCCATATGATAAAGATTCAATTTTGAATTGTCATTTAAACTATGCATTTGAAGGTTTCTGGATGATCACAAAGTGGGCCTTGATACCTTGTTATGAGTACATTCAAGGGGTGCAAAGATCCAGAAGAGTTTCTGTTAGGTTCTGAAAGTTTGATACAGCCAAAGTAGGCATGGGAGTTAAATTGGTCAAAGTGACCATTCCTTTAATATATTTGTTTTGATTTACTTGTCTTTAGGAAAAGTGTGGGAAATGTTTTAGATGATGTTTATTTCACCTAAGAAACATTTTACAAGCAATGAAACAATCAAACAAGGTGGTTCCAAAGAATTTCAAAATCCATGCATACACATATGCATGCATTCATAATTTTATTTGGAAAAGTTTTTGTTAACCCTAAATGTTGATGATTAATGCTTGATGATCCAAGCTTAGTATTTTTGGGATGTTACATCACCATCCTTGATGTTGGAGTTCCTTGGAGTAGTCATCTGTTTGGGTTGGATTGGGATTAGAATAGGCAAAATATTTCTAAGGGAATAATTCTAATCACACACATCACAATCCACACAAGCAAAGTGCAAGCAATCACAAACAAACATTCCACTCAAATAACAAGTTTCAAGCATATTTTTAGGCAACCAAAAATATTTTTTTTACACCACATAAGTTGGTGTGTTTGATTTAAAATAAACATGGTGGTCCATCTATATGGTTTACTTGAGATCATTCCATCCTTCTTGGTTGCTTCTTCTTGAATGAGATCATGGTTTCCTTGGGAAAATTTCTTGTGTTTTGGTCACAAAACATCAAAGGTGATGATGGTTCCTTCTAAGTTGTATTTCCTTAGTCTTCAAGTCTTGAGTAATATTTCTTGTCTCACTTGTAGTCCTTAGTGATATCCAAGTTGAAGTCCTTGTTGAGACTAAGGTTGATATCTCTTGAGTTGGTGAAGTCCTTTGCTCATGTTGAAGTCTTTGCTCAAGGTGGGGATTTTATCCATCAAGTTGAAAATAGAAGAGGTGTAGAATCAAAACCAAAATGGTTGAGGAAAGAGTATACAGGATTGTTTGTAAATAAGTTTTGGAACAAATACAACTCCTATTTTTCTAAGGGTTTTTGTCCAATCCTAGGGTTACAATCCTACAGGCAACACAATGCTCTGATACCATCTGTAAGGTCCCTCCCTTTATAAAGGTAAGGATCCCTGTGTTTACAATGCTAGTCCCTGGATCAATAGCTAGCATCCACAGTTAAGATGTAATATCAAGAAACAAAGGTCATAATACAACTTTATAACCAGGAATAAAATAATTTATTACATCTTACATAGCTCATTTGGCTATCTCATTACAATGCAGCAGAATATAACAATAGCATGGGGTCCTTCATCTTCAAAATGCCACAGGCAGTCATGTTGGTTGTAGACTTGTAATCCTAATCAATAAACTTCACTAACATCAAACAAACCTGCAACATAATAAGTTACAGCCACAAGGGTCAATACATTTGAATTGTATTGGCAAGTGATACTATGGTAGTATATTGGATTCTATCATCTATATGCATTTGGCTAAGTGGAGCTTAGGCTTGCTTTGCTCAAAATAGTTTTTCCTTATCATTTGAAAACACTAAGTTTTTTCTTGACAAAATCACGCAAGGCATCTCCCAATAGAAATTGGTGATCCTTTAACCCTTCTTCAACCACAAGTTTTTAACTTAGGAATTGGGATGAGGAGATTCTTGATTGCTTCCATGTCTTGATGCTCAAATTTACCTTTACCAGGGACATGGCTAAGTACTTAGGTTTTACACTCTATAGAGGTGGTGCACTTTCCCCACAAGACTTGGTTTCCCAAGACAAGATCTTTCAGAAGCCTTCCCTTAGACCAGAATGGACGCGTTCCAACCTATCATCCCCTACCACTAACTGTCAATTTGGCTAGTTATTCCAACCTATATGATCCAGGCAGAGCCCATAATGCCAAGTGGCTGCACTTGAAGCTTCTCAATATTTGACATCTCAAATCTCTTTGTTCCTGGGTGGCATTCCACAAGTGAGATACACAAGGTAAACCATAGAAATGGGCCTTGTATAACCACTCAACACAAACCATTCCTTCCATTCCACCCAGGTGATTCATTCACTTAGTTGTTTTATTAAACAAAACACAAGTCCTTGACTTAGAAATATTCCATAGTATGAATATATTACACCCTTGTTTTCTACTAGCTAAGCTAAGCATGATCGTAGTAGGAATCTTAACTTAGGAAATTTCTACTAAGGTTTCATCTACTAGGATTTCCCATGGCATAGTTTACACTTAGCAAAAATTCCATGCAAGTCCTACTTCGAAATATCACTAATGCATAGTGAAAATAATGGGACAAAAGTATAAAGCATCACTTGCCTTTTTGGTAGAGAATATAAGTTCACTCCTTGATCTTTCAATGTTCACACTCTTCAAATTCCACTACAATTCAATCAAGCAAGCAATATTTCAATCTACCATTCAAGCAACATCACATAAAATAATAGAAACAACCAATGCATGCAAGCATGCCAAACATTGTTTTATTTACAAAAGTGGTTTATAATAGGTTATAAACATTCTAAAACACCTATTGGTCATTTTATAAAAATGGCAAAACCATTTGCAAAGGTTTTTACTTATAAACCATTTTAATACCAAATCAATATTTTATGTGGTTGAAAATGCTTTTAGCAAAGCAATAATATTTGTAGGGTTCACCAAATACATTTTTAATTCTAAAACTTGGTGGTTAAGGTCAGAGAGCTTAAATCAAAACATTTCCTAAAGGTTTTCCTCCAAAATCATTTTTAAACCATAATCAACATTTTTATTTGGCTTGAAATGCATTTATTCAAAGATTTATTCTTTTGCTTCACCAAATATATTTTTGAAACCACAAATTGATTTCTATGGTCAGTAGGTTCAAAACAAACTATTTTACAAAGATTTTATACCTAAAATAATTTTAGAATGAATTTTATATTCCAAACATGCCTACACAAGTTTCTGCAAAAACAATCATTTGATCAGAAGAAATTCGCTAAACAAAGGGCATGGTCAGAAAGTACTTGTCTTGCTGATTCCATTGATATAAAATTTGCAAAATTTGGACGTGTGGTTTGAAAGTTATGATTTTTTTAAATTTGAACATCAAATAGATCATTTCTGGTTTTTATTCAAACAGACAGGGCCACGTGGCGTGTTGCTATTCGTCTGTGCCGCTTCGTGCGGATCGTGCAACGAGGGGCGTTAGATTTTAAACAGATCGTGCAGCTCAGATGCCAACTTACCCCTTCGGGTTAAATTCTATCCTAGCCACTAGATCAAAATCGAACGGTGCACAGCACGCTTGCCATCGAGTGGCGGTGCTGGCGGCGGCAGGTGGCGGTGGCGTGTCTGGTGGTGGTGGTTTGGTGAATCTAGGAAGCGAGGAGAGGAACGGAGGGGCTCACCGGGTTCGCAGGGTCGTGGTGATGCTCAAGGTGGTGCTAGCTCGTCGAGGGGCGCACGGTGGTGACGGCAATCACTCGCCGGAGGTCTGCCTGGCGTCGGGTTCGCTCGGCCGTTGTCGGGGATGTCGCTACAGAGCATGCTGGGACAAACGAATGGTGCCGTTAGACGTGTAGGAGAGTGGTGAGTATGGGAGCATCAAAGAGAGGGGGCGGCACGGTCGGATGTTACCTGTAGAGCTTGTTGGAGTAGAGGCAGATGGTGGCGATGCTCGGTGGTCGACGTTGCCGACGCTGTGGAGCGCGCGGGGGCGAGCTGGTGCTACGGGGAGGTTCACCAGGAGATGGGGAGCAAGTGAGCGTGCAGTGGGAGGTGAGGGGCGGCGGATACTGGCCGGAATCGATGTAAATGCTCGCCGGAGACAGTGGCGGCGCCTGGAGAAATTCTTCCAGCCTAGGGGCGGAGAGTGTGTGACGTCTGAGAGGGAAAGAGAGAGGGGACATGGGCGGTTATGAGGGCATCGTTGCAGCGAGGAATTAATCGGCCATTTACGCGTATTAACACTGGAAATCAACGCAGAAACGGCGAGAGGTTTGGGGAAGGAACGGGTCGCGCTGGGGAAGACGCTGAGGTGGCGATGGGGTCCACCTCTCGGTTAGAGAGAAAAGGGGAAAGTGGGTCCAGCTCGTCAGTGGGTTTGCGGGTTCCTTCTGCGGTGAGAAAACTTTTCGGGGGAGAGAGGGAGAGGTGGGTTGCTGGGCCTGGACTGGGCTTTGCCGAGCTGGGCTGCTTTTGTTTATTATTTTTGTACAGATTCTTTTTCCTTTTTCCATTTCTATTAAATCTGTTTTGTTTTTGTTTAATTATTTCAAACATCAATTTGATTTCAAACCTCAACCAAAATTTGTGTAGATTCAAATACTGATTAGTAGTTCATTTTAGAGTCAAAATTAGAATATTTCTTTTATTCTTTTAGGGTCTTTTAATTATTTAAAAGTAGGCCCATGCATTTAAATTCAATAAATATCAAACATATTTTAAACCCTTATTTAATTTCAATTCTCACAAAACATTTTCAGTAGGTTTATTTATTTAATAGGGTGCCAAATAATTTACCTTGACTTATTTGGAAAATGATTTATTAATCATTTTTAATTTGGGTACTTGTCCTTTATTCTCATGAAATTAAATATAGTTTTAATTCCATAAATTTTATTTGGAAGTTTTCTTTGATCTTATTTAAGTTAATCAAACAAATTTTGTTCCACTTGGATAAATTCCAAATATTATTTTCCCATGACTTATTTAACCATTTCTTAATAGTGATTTTATCTTTATTCAAAATAAAAATAGAATTTGGTTAATGCCACTTTATTTCATTTGGAAAATTCTTTATCTATTTATTTTATTTGGATTTGGAATATAATCATTCCATTTGCTTATGGTCTTGGCCAAGTTTTAATTTGGTCTTTAAATATTCCTCATTTAATAATTTCTTTCTTTATCTTATAAAATCCATATCTTTTTATTTATAGATCCAAACTTGGTGATTCCAATTTGTAAAAACTTATTAATATTTATTTATCCTTTTAAATACATTTAGGATTATTTTCTCACCATTTGGTATGAATTTATAGATAGATGCTTTATTAGCTTTGGAAATTTAATTTCCTTATCTTATTAAATTCATAAGATTTTATCTATGGCTCCAAATTAAGTGAATCCAATTCATATGGTTTTATAATATTTCTAATAGTCATTCTTGATCAATTTGAAATGTTTGTTTGACCAATTTTTATATGGATCAAATCCATAGGCTTGGAGATAACTTGGAAATGATTTTCTTCCATTAGGGTTTTAGGGTTTTGGTTTATTCTCCAAGTGTTTAAATTTCAAGATGCATTTTTAAGAGGAATGCATTCCACTTGATTTGAATTTAGTTCGATTCAAACATTAGCCAAAGTTTGTTCAAGATGGGATTTTAAGTTTCCATTTAGAAACAAAAGTTTCTTTTCACCCTAAGTTTCAACAATTATTTATTTTGTTTATTTATTTTTCACATTACAAGATTTGGAAAATCTTGGGATGTGACATGACTAGAAAAAAATATCACAAGAACAAGTAATATCATAATATGCGTTAATCAATAAGCTTTGGAACACTACACACAGAATGACAACTATGCTCTCTTAATGGTGCCGAAAGGTAGAAGGTGGAGACTCAATAATGGTGGAAGAAAGGCCTTTTGTAAAGAAAGCGGGGATTACAAGTTTCAAAATGAGCTTCCAAAAATTATGGTACTTGTTAGCTTTCAACCCTCATTGCCCCTATCATAAGCATCTTGAATTGGTTAAGGTTAAAGTGGCAAAGCTGGAGTATATGCTTGACAAAGTATAAGCTGGCAATCTCATGTCCCTCAAATACGAGGGCTACACCTCATGGATACTCAACTTAGGGCCCAGGCAAGTTCTTGTCACTATAAGTATTTGCATATCATTAAGAACCGCCAACGGGGTACCCCTTGAATATCGTACATGAGCTTTCCCATAACCAAAATGACAAGGCAAGCAGACAATGAGCATCTCAGCAATCTTTTTATTTACCATATGCATAGCTTTTTATTGAGGATGCTTCATAGATAGCTCACTATGGTGATGCTGCAAGTTTCCACCATGATTAGGCATGGCTTAGGCTAGTGGCCCAGGCGTTTCTCTAACACAGAATACAAACTCCATGCACTTACAAGTTCCCACTTCATTTCACACCGGTAACATCCATAGACAAAAGAGCATGATTGTCGTGGTATTGCACGGCAGATGCTACTGGGGGTAGCTTACGTAGAGGGAGAAAGGCGACGTAGGAGAATCCGGGAGCGAGATTGGCACACTATGTACCCAGGTTCACGTCCCCTCGGTGGAGGATCGCTACGTCCTGCTATCAATCCAGTATATGATCATAGATTCGTTTACAGTGGAGCCGTCGTAGGCGGAGGGAGAGACTAGATCTAATCTAATGTGGGAGAAGATGTAATATGATGTCCCCGTGGGGGTGCCCCTGGTGGCTTTATATATGCAGCCAGTTAGGGTTTATAAGTGTTTTGGTGGGCTTTCTATTTGGAGTCACCGTCTTGGGCCTCCAGTCGGCGCCACTCGTCTGGGTCCAGCATGCGCCAGTCGCCGTATTAGGCGAGTCGACCCGCTCAGGGCTAGGTTTTAGTCGGCTCGATCCAGCTGGCAACTCCGCTTCGTGGGTATACCCCGATTGGTATTCCCCCATCAGTAGTCCCCGAGCGCGTTGTCGATTCGACGCGGGCTTGAGGCAGGGCGCGGAGAGTCTTGATGATGGGTCGTGGCGAATCGGCGACGAGCTCCTGAACAGAGAAACGAACCATGAAGCGGGAGGCGGTCAGCGTATCCAGTCGGTGATGGCCAGTTGGCAAAAGACGCAGGGTGTTGGTGAAGCCACCAGTTGTGGCGAGTCCCCGAACGTGGAGCGTGCCGAGTCCCCAAGCACGACGAGTGGCGAGGTCGAGCGACCGGCGAGTGCCGAGTCCGCGGTGGCGAGTCTCCGAGCGTGTTGAGTACGCGACGGTGAGTCCGCGGTGGCGAGTCCCCGAGGGCGAGCCGTGATCGTGGAACCACGCATATACGCAACGTGCCTAGGAGTAGTCCCCGAGGCTCGAGTTGGCTTGTAGAGGCGACTTGAGGCTCTTTAGAGATGCATATATTCTGAAAATAGTAGTGGTTGTTGCCGAACATGGCGAGTGGCGAGGTAGAGCGACCGGCGAGCGCCGAGTCCCCGAGCGCGGTGAGTGGAGAGGTCGAGCGACCGGCGAGTGCCGAGTCCCCGAGCACGGCGAGCGGCGAGGTCGAGCGACCGACGAGAGCCGAGTCCCCGAGCGCGGCGAGCGGCGAGGTCGAGCGACCGGCGAGCGCCGAGTCCCCGAGCGCGGCGAGTGGCGAGGTCGAGCGACCGGCGAGCGCCGAGTCCCCGAGTGTGGCGAGCCCCGAGTTATGACCGCAATAAGGTGTATTTATGAAATATATTGAACATTTGTAAGACGTGTGAATTGTATATGTTGAAGAAAATGCACTTTTGTTATGTGTATTGATCTGCAGTATGTATGGTTTATGCGTGTCTTTTCATGAGTAGGCAGACCTCCAGCATCAAACGCTTGCCGGATAACAGGGACGCGATGCCAGACTGTTGAACCCGGAGACAAGGTCGGCCTTTTGGTACCCAGAGTCACTACTTCGACGGACGCGAATAAACAGCAGACAAAACTGAAACCGATCCCAAGTATGATTTTGGTCCCTGGAAGGGTCATATGAGAATGCATGGTCGGCTTTGGAGAATGAATGAAGATGCATATATATTTGGACTCATAGCATGTACTTAGCGGTTAGCATAGCGAGTCCGTAACGGTAAGTCCGCGAGCATGGCGAGTCCGGGATCGAAAATGATAGCTACAGACGCGCAGGTAGCGATGGAAGATTAGTTTTGCTGTTGCGCGGCCTTCTCTTGATCTATTTTTGTTCAGTCGGTTGAACTGTATATCCGATCAGGGATGTGAACCACCGATGCGGATGAAAGCCCCTCTCGGCCGATACTTCTGGCCATGACCGAAGCTTGGCATCTGTCTCCGTGAGGTCGCGACTCAATCTCGAAGCGGAGCATGCATAGAAAATTCGATACGCAAAGAAATAGATCTAATTAAAAAGTAAATTGAATTATATCATAATTAACAGCAGGTAAGAGAAATTAGCACAATAGGATATCAGATCGAGGTCACCATGTTTTGTCGTTTGTGTGGAGGAACCGATCAGTGCATGTGTCACCAATCTTTGCATGCATCAAAGAGAATTCGCTTGCATGCATCCAGCTAATCCGCTTGGGTGCCCGCCGCCTGATATCCCGCGATCTGCTAGCTGTGTGTTGGCAGTGAGTGCGCCGAGTTATGCCTGATTGCCAAACAGGCTCGCGCCGCCATCGGTCGGGATTCGAGCAAATTAAAGGCCATAGCGGCTGTACAGATTATTATTTTTTGAACGGGAAAAGGCCACGAAGGGCCTAGAAGCTGCTAGGATTAATCAGGCGGTTACAGATTACAAAGAGGCCCCTAAACAACAGGGAAAATAAAGATAAGGCCTCCATGTTTGCAAACAGGACCCTTGAAAGAAAATAAGAAAAGCAATCGAGTCCACGGTCCATCTCGCCGCCGGTAGACCTCGAGACACCGGAGTAAGCGCCACCACCGGGGAACAAGCCACTTGAGGGCGACGCCGACTGTGTTTCCGACTCTGAGGTCAATGAAGATCTTCCCTGTAGGCAGGTGCGCGCCCTCTTGCGCAAGCACAGCCATGGAAGAAGCAGGAGCTCGGTCACCACCGAGCGTGGAGTGGCCTCACCGGCCAAAGATAGCTCTGGCGACATGCCTTCGCTTGGGGACTCCACTAGACGCAGCTTCGGGATCCACTTCACTGCATCACCACCAGGCTCCAGCGCCCAAGCTTTCTCTCCCTCGCCGCCACGGCCGGCCGAGAGCATCTGGGGCCACTGAAGCTTGACGAAGACGCAGAGAAGAACAACGGGCTTATCTTCCAAGATGCCAACGCCTCCATTCCCAATCTTGGCTCTGACCATCAGAGCTCCGATGAGAAGGGAGAGTAGCAACCTCCCAGCGCCGCCCGAAGGCGCCATGGAGTAGCTCAGGGGCGGATTATTTGCGGAGATCCTCCAGCTTCCCACCCCGACGGGAAGGTTGCTCGAGCTGTCCCAGATCCGGCTGGCGAGATCTAGAACCCTACTCCAAAACTGCACAAAGGCAACACAAAAACTAAAACCTAAACTACCTAAGCCGGCGCCGCCCCTCCATCGCCTTCCAACGGCAACGCCGCCGGGAGGGACTTCGGTTTGGCCCGGCACCGCCGAGGAAGCTCTCAAGCTACTGTAGAGAAGAGAGAGAAGGGAAAGAAGAAAGTGAGCCCCCCGGCTGTACATATTAGATCCAAATAAAATAATCACATGGTAGAGCAACAATTAATAAAGTTTGAGATTAAAAACTCAGCCGCTGTATAGAAGCGATCATGCGTCTGCGCATCCTTTGTTATGGCGTTGATCGGAAGGAACCGGCTCGATACGATCCGACCGGCGTTGATGGTGAGGGATCTCGCCCCATATTATCATCTCCAAGCGTCGCTTGCCCCACGGTGGGCGCCAACTGTCGTGGTATTGCATGGCAGATGCTACTGGGGTAGCTTACGTGGAGGGAGAAAGGCGACGTAGGAGAATCCGGGAGCGATATTGGCACACGATGTACCCAGGTTCACGTCCCCTCGGTGGAGGATCGCTATGTCCTGCTGTCAATCCAGTATATGATCATAGATTGGTTTACAATGGAGCCGCCGTAGGCAGAGGGAGAGACTAGATCTAATCCAATATGGGAGAAGATGCAATATGATGTCCCCATGGGGGTGCCCCTGGTGGCTTTATATATACAGCCAGTTAGGGTTTACAAGTGTTTTGGTGGGCTTTCTATTGGAGTCATCGTCTTGGGCCTCCAGTCGGCGCCACTCGTCTGCGTCCAGCATGCGCCAGTTGCCATATTAGGCGAGTCGACCTGCTCAGGGCTAGGTTTTAGTCGGCTCGATCCAGCTGGCGACTTCGTTTCGTGGGAATACCCTGATTTTTACTCCCCCATCAATGATATCAACGGAGTATAAAAGTACAAGTGCAATGTTGAAAACGTTCCCCGTGATGACACGGTTCTGCTAATTCTAACTTATAAGTGCAAGCATATACAACAAAGTTGTCTCAATGGTTCAAGTTAATTAGGGGCAAAGAATAAAATGTGCCATCAAGTTCGTGAGGGCTTTAATCACTAAGTTTTCTCATAACAAAATGGTTTTTAATTGGAAGATAGTTGAAAACAAGAATATACTTGGAATGGTGTAACACACCATGCATGGGAGTTTATAGTGGACACTTTGGGATAACTTGGTTTCTTGGGAGTTGGAAGCATGAGTATAACTTACTCATACAAGTGGAAGCTAGCAAAAGACTGGGAGCAACCAACTAAGAGAGCATAATGGCCATAATCATGCAGAGCAACAAAACATTACCAATCAAAGCATAGAGTGGTACTACAAGTCAATGACTAAATGATCATAGAGGCTAATGGTGACTTGTGAGAGTCATAACATGGTGTGAGCATGTGCCATGTTAACCCAAACAAAGCATCAAAGGAGAATACCACAATACTATTCCTTTGCATGCTAAAACAACGCATGATTCCTTCAAGGCACACTAAGCAATCCCAATTGTTTGGAACAAGTCATACTACAACAATAATCATTAATCATAAGGTCAAAACAACATCTAGCATGACATGATAAAGTCTAAGTCACAGTCAAAGCAAGCTTACTTTTGTACCACTAAGCATGAAGCTTCCTACTCTTTTTCAACACCAATCAACTTATTTAAAACAACTCACTAAGATAATCATCAATAAAGACCAGTGAGGTTGTCTCACAAATCTACAAAGAAGAACTAAAAAGTCCTAAGCTGAAAGCACAAGAAAACTAAGGCTAAAACACAGTGCTAGCAAAAGAGAACACTCACAAAATAATAAGAGTGAAAACTAGAGTGTTCTAGGCAATGAAAACAGAGTGTGTCTCTCTCCACAAGAAGTGTGGTGTAACCAACCAACTTAGTCAAGCAAACTAAGCAAACGAAAACCAAAAACAAAAACTAAGACGCTCCAAGAACAACACAACAATGCATGAAACAATAAAAACGAAGTGTCTAAAAAGACCTGAGATTTTTATTGATAAAGAAGGGGATGCCTTGGGCATCCCCAAGCTTTGACGCTTGTACCTCTTGAATATTTCTTGGGGTGACACGGGGTGGAATCCCCAAGCTTGAGCTTTTTCCATTCTTCATCTCATTACATCATTCTTTCTCTACACCTGCAAATTTTTCTTCATACAAAACTTCACACAATCTTCATTAGCAACATTAGTGTATTCAAAAGATAATAGACCTTTAGGCAAAGCTTTGGAACAGAAAAACTTTTCACTAAAAACACAAGCTACTATATCAACTTCCTTTAAAAATATCAATTTCTCAAAAAGAACTCAAAAAGAAATCAATAAGAAGCAAATGCAAATAATGGCAGAAATCTGTCAAAACAGATAAACAGGTAGAATCCTATTTTTTCGAACATCAATGTTGCTCAAATCAAAAAGTGTTGAACTAACAAAAGTTAGATAACATACTGGGTGATTTATTCGTAAATTTTGAGCTCAATCTGAGTTACAGATACTCCTCACGAATTTTTATGGTGGAGGAAAGAAATCTGTTTCGGGACAGCAACTCCCCAAAATCTTACTTCCCTCTCATTAGAGGTCATTCTTGGCACAAAAAAGCAAACAAAAAGGATAAGGAGAGGTCATTACTGAAGTAATAACTTCCAAGACTCAAGAAAACTCTTGGGTTATCTCCCAACAAGTACTTTTCTTTACCGCCTTTAAGTTAGGCTTGATAGTTTGAGAAGGTGCTCACATAAGAAATATCAATTGAAGTAAAAGAGAGCATCAAGAAGCAAATTCAAAACACATTTAAGTCTAACCCACTTCCTATGCATAGGAATCTTGTAAAAAACAAGTCATGAAAGAACAAAGAAACAAGCATAGTAAAGCAAAACAAATGCAACTTCAAAATTTTCAACATAAAGAGGGGAAACTTAATATTGTTGAGATACATAAGACCATGTTTCCCACTCTCATAATAAGTTTTAGTAGCTTCATGAATAAAATTAATAATATAACTATCACATAAAACATTCTTATCATGAGACACATGCATAAAATGATTACTCTCCACATAAGCATAGTCATTCTTATTAATTATAGTGGGAGCAAATTCAACAAAATAGCTATCACTATTATTCTCATCACCATAATGATCAAATATAGGAGGCATTTTGTAATCACAATTAATTTTCTCCTCAATAGTAGGTGGACTAAAAATATCATACTCATCATTATAATCATCATATATTGGAGGTAAACTATCATCAAAGAAAATTTTCTCCTCAATGTTTGGGGGACTAAAAATATCATGCTCATCAAAACTAGCTTCCCCAATCTTAGACTTTTCCATAGCATTAGCAATAATGGTGTCCAAAGAATTCATACTAATAACATTGCTATTAGCATGCAAATAAAGCTCCATAGGTTTTTTAACTTTCTCTTCAAACACTTCATGTCCTAACTCAAGATAGACAATATAAAGATCTCTAATTTTTTTGTTGTTTTCCATTAAGCCTAACTAGTGAAAACAAGAAACAAAAAGACAAAATTGCAGAATCTAAAGGAAATAACTTCGAGCACTCACACCGGAGGATGTGAGTACCTTTTACCTTACCTCCCCGGCAACGGCGCCAGAAAAGAGCTTTTGCCATGAGGTAAGTGGTGTGAGTGCTTTTTACCTTTCCTCCCCAGCAACGGCGCCAAAAAAGAGCTTGATGTCTACGTACTTCTATTCTTGTAGACAGTTGTTGGGCCTCCAAGTGCAGAGGTTTGTAGAATAGCAGCAAGTTTCACTTAAGTGGATCACCCAAGGTTTATCGAACTCAGGGAGGAAGTGGTCAAAGGTATTCCCTCTCAAGCAACCCTGCAATCAAGATACAAGAAGTCTCTTGTGTCCCCAACACACCCGATACACTTGTCAGGTGTATAGGTGCACTAGTTCGGCGAAGAGATAGTGAAATACAAGTGGTAACGGTGCCAGAAAAGAGCTTCTGACTTGTTGTTGACGTGGGGTAACGGTGCCAGAAAAGAGCTTGCCGTGGAGGAAAGGTAACCTCCCCGGCAAACGGAATAAAGATGGAAGCAAGCAAACATGCAACAGATCTAGATGCAAATGGTGTTTCAATGTTTAGAAACAAGGCCTAGGGATCATACTTTCACTAGTGAACACTTTCTCATATAAATATCCTCTCTTCATGATACTACTCTTAACTACTCTCCAGTTGAACATTCTAATCATTGGTAGGGCTATAACAGCACACCTCAAAGTCCGCCTTCCCCAATCTAGATAACCCCACACTGTCACCTTGAGCACTAGATGGTTCCAACAAACACCACAATTTCATAGAGACATCCAAATCCAAATATAACTCATAAGAAATATTAAATCTAGCCAAAGTGCCACACACGGTATGCACGCTGTCACTTTTATACACGTGGGGAAAAGCATAGATCTATTAAAGCACAAAGAGTATTTATGTAGACTCAAGCCTAAGTGCCACCATTGCGTGCACGCTGTCACTTTCACACACATGGGGAGAGCAGAGATCTAATGAAGCACTTGAGTAGCAAGGTAGATATACTTGATTACAAAGCTCATGACCACGCCAAGATCATGCATAGAGAGAGAGATGAACACATAGCTACCGGTAGAGCCCTTAGCCCTGAGGAAGAACTACTCCCTCCTCATCATGGGAATCGGCAACGGCGATGGAGATGGTGGTGGAGATCGATGGAGATGGCTCCGGGGGCACTTCCCCTTCCCGGCAGGGTGCCGTAACAGATACTTTCTGTCCCCCGAATCTCCCCTTCGGTGGCAGCGGCACAGCAGAGGTTTTCGTGGAATTCTGATGGATTATTTAGGGTTTTTGGGTCGGAGGCTTCATATAGGCGTAGGAATCAAGGTCGGTGGGGGTCCAGGGGGCCCACACCCCCTCTAGGCGCCCCTAGGGCTTTCCCGCGCCTAGGGGGGTTTGGCCACCCTGTGGCCCCCCTCCGGCTCTGCTTCGTGGTTCCGTGTTGCTCCGAAAAAAATAATAACTTTGGCTTTTGTCCCGTCCAATTCCGAGAATATTGATTTTCTGCCTTTCTGGAACCAAAAACAGAAGAAAACATGCAACTGGCACTGTGGCAACTTGTTAATAGGTTGGTTCCAGAAAAGATATAAAAATACCTCAAAGTGTAGACAAAGCAAAGCAAAGTATATACTAAACAAGCATGGAGCATCAAAAATTATAGATACGTTTCCGACGTATCAGTAAATCTTTTTGAAAAGCCATGTCCACGGTTATGGACGACTTGGAGCATAGTATCTTGATCATAAACAACTATAACTAAAGTTTACTATTATAAATTTGACTTGTATCTGCTATGACTAGTAAGTTGGATAACCATCATGGAAAGAATGAATAAAATTGCCAACCGTGTGAGTTTTCTCAGCATGACTTCCTCGTTTGGTCTCGAGGGGGAAATATCAGGATGGGTATGTTTGGTGGTAGTATCAGGTTGGATCCGAATAGGTCTTTCTCATCTCTCTCTAATAGCCGACAGATGTGTCGAGTCTGTTTAGTGCATGCTTCGCTACCGCTTCCTCGTATATCCGAATAGTTTGTTTAGTGCATGCTTCGCTGCCGCTTCCTCGTATACATGCTTCGCTGCCGCTTCCTCGTATAGCCGAATAGTTTGTTTAGTGCATGCTTCACTGCCGCTTCAATCCACCGTACCTATGTAGGCGAGATCCTCCGAATTCTAAGACTCACCGTGTACTAGCCTCAGTACTGACCGCTCTTTTTTTTCCTTTTCCCTTTGTCGGCACCCCTTTTGTTTAATAAGTTTGAGATCGACGTCATTATCAGGGTTACCCTTCCGGCTTGGCCTGGGCAGGGTTAACAAGTTTGAGATCGACGTCGTTATCAGGTTTACCCTTCCGGCTTGGCCTGGGCAGGGTTAACAAGTTTGAGATCGATGTCGTTATTAGGGTTACCCTTCCGGCTTGGCCTGGGCAGGCTCTTAGCCCTATTTGCATCTTGTCCATACTCGGACACTGTATAATTTTCAAAGTGATTCGCATCTTTGTATTGTATATCTGTATTGTTGACTCTTTGATTCGTTGTTGTATACATATGTTCTGTCGGTTCCATCGCGAACTATTCTGTAACGATATTACTTTGTTTTCCACCCGCACATAAGTGCCTGGTGGGCACCTTTGAATTTCTATGTGGGCTTGACCGGGATCACTAAAACTCGCATAGGGACGATCCGAGGGTGTTACACCCTAGCAGGGGTGGTACAACCGACGTTTTACTAGTACCCCCGTCTAGAGCAGAAAAACCCTCGGCCACCTCAGAAAGTCACTCTCTCTCTCTAAAAAACTGGAAAGGCTGTGGGGGTGCAAGTATAGTTTGTGTAAGTGAAAACTGATTCCACCTTTGCTTTCCGAGGTGAACCCCCTCTTGATAGTATGTTGCTTTAAATACCAAAAAAGAGAGAAATAAAACAAAACACCATCTTCGACAAACTTCTCATCGAGGGTCCACACGGCGACATGTGCAAAGGTATAAATCACCTAAATCTGAAGAACACGATTAGTCCATGTGTGGAGTTGTCATCTACACCAAAACACAATGAGATATCAATGCCTTTCACCTATGCAGCTTGGGCCGGAGGTGGCTGAGTCGTGCGGCGTCATGGCTCAAGTGCGAGTGGTGGATTGTTGGGATGGCAACCCCGAAAGGTGGTGTTGGTGGTCCGCTGGGTGTGGCAGAGTAGCTGGATGTCAGGGCGGCGTCCACAAAGTTTTGTTAGTGTTGAGGGCTCCTCAGAGGGTTGGCTTCTTGGTCTTTGTTCGAGAGTCCCGTGTCTGCTCCTCCTATAGTAGTCACGTCATTTTCTCTCCTGCAATGGTGGAAGGTAGTGCGGTCTTGTTCGAGTGGTGTTTTGAGTTTGTGCTTGGTTGTTCTTGGGTCATGGGTGGGCTTGGCTCCGTGTTGTTGTTGTGTGGTTTTCGCCGCGGTTTTCCTAATTAAGTAGACACCTTTCTTCTAAATTAATAGATATAAGGCAAAGATTTTGCCTTCGTTTCAAAATAATAATAATGCGTAGTTCTCTTTTATTTAATTATTTCTAGACTATCAATGCAAATTTGTGTAAACAATTTATTTATCATTAAATAATCTAATTTTACTGTACTACAATCACTTCTCCTTTTATTAATTGTGCCACTCGCGAGCGTTTTGTCAATTTGATATGATGCAAATTTGGAAAACCACGTATATTTGAATCCGGGAACACCTTCCACCACGTACATCTAGGTGGTCACACACGAAGTACACATCAGTAGGCTACACGGGCTAGTATACGAGAGTGAAGGCGACACATCGCTTGTCAGTTCCCTGTGCATGTGACTGCCCATTTGGCACATCCCTATTTACGACGTGTACGTGATCCAGAATCTGCAAAAGATTTGTAGGAAAACAAATCTCCATGCTATATTCACCGCAAGAAAAGTCTTTAAGGCTGCACCATTCTTCTTTCTACTACTTTTGTCTGAGCCACACATCTTATCAGATAGGCACCCAGGCCCAGCACATACACGTTCGCACACTCTCGGAAGCGAGGCCTCCAGGAAATGATAGCGGCCGCCTCCTGGTACCTGTGGTTTGATCGATAGTGTCCGTGACCGTAAACGAGTGAAACTGCGAATAAAGAGGACGGCAACATATACTGGTTTCAAATTTAACAAAAGGAGCAAGCCACCATTCTACTCGAAACAGTCTTTCACACCGTTTTATAAATAAAGCAACCTCGATTCGCAAAGAGTTACAAGGTTCGAACAAATGAAAAACAGAGGTGAGGCGCCATGGACTGACGACGGTCAAGTGAAATTAAACGTCGAGGATGCGGCAAAGTCGGGCGCTGTGAAGCCAGCTAGCGATGATAAGGGGCAGTTTGTCGGTGTGTCTTGCATCGCTGTTGAGCCTGTGGTCGACACCGGAAGAGCCTAGGCATATGTGCGCTCCGTGCCGGAATTCCTCTAGCTATACAAACGACCTCGTGACAGTAAACTTCGAATACTGCCACTGGGAAGCTAATGCAGAAGCTCACATGTTAGCTCATAATATCAGGCAGAATCCTCAGGGTGTGTTTCCTTGCAGACATCGATCGCGTGGTTGCGGCGATAGCGCAAACCAAAAATATGTGGCTACTGCCCCCTGTATAATCCCTAACCTGTAGCAGCGCTGCAAAGTCACGCATTCTGATGTCCTATCGTCCTGTGGAACAACAGATTAACGCAAGGGCAAATTGGGAAAAAACCAAAACAACTGCACACGTCCCTCACTAAAGTTGTCTGTTCTCCAGTCCAGCCAGCAATGATCTGACGCGCGAGAAATGCACTTCTCCTAGGTGTTTTTATTTCGATAATATCTTTTAAACAAGTTTAAATTTAACATAATTGGAAAAATGAATTTTGAAATACAATAACTCGTCATGATTCTCAGTGAAACATAATAAATCTTGTTTTTCATTAATATATTTTATTGTTTGAACTCTAAAAAAATTACGATGACAAAGTTTAGAAGGAGAGAGAAGCTTTGAAAAAATAATAGATAGAGAGGATGGACCCATGCAAGGTATATGCTGTACATGGTAAAAATTTTCTGTTGCGTATATACATGCAGCCGTGGCGTGAGATCTTTTTGGCCAGGACTGTAATAGTGATAAAAAAGGGATCCTCCATTCATTACATGAATGGATGAATACGTCGACGGCCGGGCGCTACGCTGACGTTAACGTCGGAGCCTTTGACGTAAACCGTGACCAGGCCAGCCTCCCTCAAGGAGCCGTCGGCGTAGAATTGTCCTTCGACGGCTGCCCTCGGCGTAGCTATTTTCTCTTTTATCTCAATAACTTGGAAAAATTATAACTAAATCATTCTAATTCGGAAAAATACAAATAATATATCAAAATTTGCAGAAAATAAGATCTATCTAAACACAAATATACACATTTGTAAATAAAAATTAAGTGAAACATAAAACATTATATATAGTTTAAAATGGGCATAAGAAATTCAAAACCGATCCAAACAATGCAAAACCTTCGTGTGGTGTCATATTATGTGACATAGTTTGAAGGAAAAATATCAAACTTGGTATATTGATTATGTCTCAAAAATACCTTCACAAAATGACCTATCTCATTCGAGGTTTTCTGCCTTTCGGATCAAATGACCAATGTTATGACTAGAATCAAGGCATAGTTTGTGATAATGTGTCCATATTGTGCATACATGTGCATCATGGGAAGGTGGTAATGTTGCAGGAGGAAGTTTTTCTTTTCGTCGCACCAAAAAGCCATTTTCCATTTTCCGAGTGCAAAAAATGGGCGGTTTTGTGAAGCAACCACCAAATGGCTAATTCAAAATGCTACCACCACATTTTTCCAAAATACTATACCACCTTATATGGACAATGTCCTAACAGGGGGATCTCAAACCTTTCTGTCTATCCCTGGTGAAAAAGACAAATTCCTGCCGAATCGGTAGGAAGTGGGTCAGATATGCACTATAGGTACATGATATGATGCTCATGATTTTTTACAAAAATCATTTTTAGGTTCATAATAAGCTATTTCATTAGAGATCCACTTTAACTTTATTGAGGTTCAGCCCCGAGCTAAGAATCTCCATGCCCGTCGTTTGACAAAGTTTGACGATAATTTAAAATGGGCATAGGAAATTCAAAAACGATGTAAACAATGTGAAACCTTTGCGTGGTATCATATTATAACACCTTCGGATGATAAAGCTGAGTTCATCTGTATAGTGTCAATTCCTGGATCGGTTCACTGGCACAAACAGTATAAAATAATACAAAATATAACTATGCATCATAAATAGAACGAATATGATCCAGAATTTACATTATATTATAGCGGAAAGAAACTACAAGGTAGATCTCCATCCTTCAAATGTGCCACAGGCGAACAATTGTTTAGTGGAGTCTCGCGACTAATGAACGATCACTTAGATACGATATAACCCGCAACATGAAACATAGCAGCCTCGAAGGGTCAATACACGGAATGTATGGCAAGTAGGCTAAAGTGATTAACAACAGATCTATCAACTACATGATTATTTGGCTAAGTGAAGTTCAGGTTCATTTGCATAAAGCAATAGCTTTATCCTAACATTTGTAACAAAGTAGTTTTCCAATACGATAAATAGGACACTCTGATTCACTCCCAGGTGCTCCTGCCAAATTAAGTTCACCCAACTAGTTTTAAGTAATTAAGAAATTGGGATGAGTGAAAAATATGTCATAGCATCAGAATTAGGTCGCTCAAATTATCTATAACTGGGGACACGACTAAATACTTAGTTTAGACACCCTACAGGGATTTGTATACTTTACCCATGTGACCTGGCCAACCCAGCTCGGACCACCACACTCATATTGTGTGATGATAGGGAGAAGTCCAAGACGAGACACTTCGGGAAGAGCTTCCCAAACCCATCCATTCCCCATAACAACCTACACTATTCTACATCTCTGGCTACCCGTAGGGTTCGATTCGCCACAACTTACTAAGTCCAGCCAGCCACCCATTCTTACTGGCACATGGTTGCACACGAAAGCTACCAAACAAAGACATCAATCCTTTCTCAATATCCTGGGTGGCATTTCCCACCATAAATCCACACTCGATGACCCAATCAATGCCATTCCGCCAAGGTGGTTCATTAAAATCATGTTGGTTTGTCATTTAGCAAAATATAAGCCTTTCAAAACATATAACTTTTCATGGTGTGATTCCCTTCCTTGTCTAAATAGCATAGCTAAGCAATCTACCAATATGATGGCTCATACACAAGGAATAATATGGTATATAGAATATCATATATACATCAATTCCTACACATGAAATTCTACAAAAGTATCTACAATGCATAGGAAAACAGTAGGACATTTATGACCAATATAGCACCACTTGCCTTTGTTGTAGATGTAGTCGATTAGATAATTCTCACAATCCTCATAGATATAATGATTGCACTCGTCATAACCACAATATATGCAATCATAATAGTCGCGATCACAGTAGTTGCACTCCTCGCAATCTAACGTTTGAAACAAAGCACATCAACACACCATTCAAAACATTGCAAACATGTAACAATGCAACAATACAATGAAACAATGATGTACAAATGCATGCATGATGATTTAATAGGTCACTCTTGTTGCATTTAGTGTCCTGAACATTATTAGATTACATGATGGATGTGTAAAGTCAATTAATGAACTAAAGCATTTATTATTAAAGTTATACTGATTTACTAGTGTTTATCTCTCTTTAATTCAACTACTGATATTTTTGTCGTATTAAATTGTGAACTAAATTCTACTAGATAGGTAATTCAATTTATAAACAGTAGCAATTTGAATCACGTAAAAAGGAATTATAGATATTTTCTTATGATTAAATTACTATTTCAATGGGTTTAAATCTTTCTGTAAGAATTTCTACTTTAACAGTACCAAATAATTTGGCACGCAATTTCTATGGATAGATATTATCAATACAAAACATTAGCAATTGGTTTCACTAATTTGGGAGTTCTAGTTAATTTCTGGTATTTAAATACTAGTTAGAAGGGTTTAAATCATTTCCTTTGACAAAAAATATATCTAATGTCATATTAATGTTCTATATGAAACAAGGATTCCAAAGACATATTATTTGCATTTTTATGATCCATAAATAATTTACTATGATTTATTTACTCCAAAAAGGCCATTAAATCATCTAAATTACTAGAGTAAATACATACTATAAACTTGGATATAAAGGCATGTTAATATTCTTAACAATTTTCTGAAACGAGCGTAATATTATTTGCAAATTTGTGACTTACAAATCTTTTTATATGCATTTTACAAATTTGCATGTTTTTTTTGCCTATTTTCTATTTTCTTAAAACAGAGAGAATATCCCTAGGAATATGTTGTGCGACGTGGCGCGTTCTTATTGGACACGCTGGATGATGGGCGCTCACCGGATTGCTGACGCGGATGGCCAAGTGGCAGCATGCTATTGGCCGATACCCCTTTGCCGCTCCTTTCTAATCTGAGCTATCGGCTGAAAATCCGACGATCGGGAGGAAAACAACCTGGGGGCTCATCGACGCGGATTAGTAATGTTTTGTCGCTCTGTATAATTATGGCCATTATTGCTCTCTTAGTTGGTCGCTCCCAGTCTTTTGCTAGCCTCCACTTGTATGAGTAAGCTCTACTCATGCTTCCAACTCCCAAAAAACCAATTTATTCCAAAGTGTCCACTATAAATTCCTATGCATGGTGTGTTACATCATTCCAAGTATATTCTTATTTTTAGCTATCTTCCAATTAAAAAGTATTTTATTATGTGAAAACTTAGTGATTAAAGCTCTCACGAACTTGATGGCACACTTTATATTTATTGCCCCTAATAAACTTGAACCATTGTGTCATCTATGTTGTATATGCTTGCACTTATACGTTGGAGTTAGCAGAACCATGTTTTCATGGGGAACGCTTTCAACATTGCACTTGTACTTTGTACACAGTTGATATCATGCTCTTTTGTCTATGGATGTCATCGGTGTGAAATGAAAGGGGAGCTTGTAAGTCCATGGAGTTATGTATTTTGTGTTAGAGAAACGCCTAGGCCGCAAGCCTAAGCCATGCTTAATCATGGTGGAAACTTGCAGCATCACCATAGTGACATCTATGAAATAATCTTCTTATAAAAAAAGATATTGAGAAAAAAGAGACATATTGAGAAAAGAGGAAAGAGAGAAAAAAGCACCATATACCATGGTAAATAAGAAGAATGCTGAGATGCTCATTGTCTGCTTGCCTTATCATTTTGGTTATGGGAAAGCTCCTGTACCATGTGCAAGGGGTACCCCCGTTGGCGGTTCTCTATGATACACATATACTTACTATGACAAGAACTTGCAAGTAACTAAACTTGAGTAGCATGAGGAGCGGCCCTCGTCTTCAAGGGACATGAGATTTCCAACTTATACTTTGTCAATCATATACTCCATAGTTTGTTCACTTTAACCTTAATCACTTCAAGATGCTTATGATAGGGGCAATGAGGGCTGAAAGCTAACAAGTACCATAATTTTTGGAAGCTCTTTTTGAAACTTGAAATCCCTGCTTCCCTTTATGAAGGGCCTTTCTTCCACTATTATATTGAGTCTCCACCTTCTATCTTCAGGCACCAGTTAAGAGAGCATAGTTTCCATTCTTAGTTCTATGTGAATTGTTCCAAAACTTAATGATTGATTCATATTGTGATATTACTTGTTCTTGTGCTATTTGTATCTAGTCACTCTTATGAACTTTGAAGGTGTACTATGCATCTATTTGCTACTCTATGAGGGACAAGCTGAATGCCACTATGCCATGTTTTCTATATGTGAAACAAACAAACGTTTTTAATGCATGTTATTCATGATCTTTGTTTGTAGCCTCTCATGTTGCATGCATAGTTACTTTGTCTTATTGTTAGAACTCCATATTTCATGCACATGTTTAGAGTTTTTTGATCCAAGATTTCAATGCTTGAAAATGGTTTGATCTTGGTTTTGATGGTGCATGTCACCTCAAAAATTATTCTTTTATCACTTACCTACTCGGGGACGTGCAGGAGTTAAGCTCGGGGATGCTTGATACGTTGGAAACGTATCTATAATTTTTTATGTTCCATGCTTGTTTAGTATATACTTTGCTTTGCTTTGTTGACACTTTGAGGTGTTTTCTTATGTTTTCTGGTACTAACCTATTAACAAGTTGCCATAGTGCCAGTTGCCTGTTTTCTGCTGTTTTTGGTTCCAAAAAAGCTAGTAACAAAATATTCTCTGAATTGGACGGGACAAAAGCCAAAGTCAATATTTCACCGAGGAGAACACGGAGTCCAGAGGAGAGACGGAGGGGTGCCACAGGGTGGCCACACCCCCCAGGCGTGGCCAAGGGTGGGCCCGCGCCTGGGCAGGGTGTGGCCCCCCTGGCCACCTCCCAGCCTCGCCTCTTCGCCTATAAGAAGCCCCCGATGCCTAAACCCTAAGCACCCGATCAATATTCCACGAAACCATCTATAGCCGCCGCCACCATCGTCCCTTGATTGGGGGGATCTGAAGCTCTTCCCGGCACCCTGCTGGAGGGGAGATCATCCCGAAGGCCTTCTTCTTTATCATGCCAGCCTTCGGTATGAAGCGTGAGTAGTTCCACCTTGGACTACGGGTCCATGTAGTAGCTAGATGGTTGTATCTCCTACGTCTGCTTTCATGTCTAGATCTTGTGAGCTCCGTTCATGATCAAGATCACATCTATTTGTAATCATGCATGTTGTGTTTGCGGGGATCCGATGGATATTGAGATTACTATGTCAGATTGATTAATGGTTTTGTCTTATCGATTCTATCATGTCTGTGTTGTTTGTGATCTTGCATGCCCTCCGTTGTTAGTAGCTATCTTGTCCAAGTAGTTTCTAGTGACTCCAAGAGGGGGTATTTATGCTCGATAGTGGGTTCATGCCTCTACTTAATCAAGGGAAGTGACAGGAATATCTACGGTTGTAGATGTGCTATTGCCACTAGGGAGAAAACAAGGGTCTCTTGTTCATGGAACAAGTGGATTGTTTACCTTACACACTTTGCTTAAAGAAGTTGTCTGTTGTTTGAAACTTAATACTGGAGGGGTTCAGATGATAAAATGAAGGTGGACCTCTAGTCATAGATGCAGTTGGATGGCGGTCTATGTATATTGTTGTATTTCCCAATCGAATCTCATAGGATCTTTATGTCTAGTATTGCATTGTTATGCCTTGCTCAGTCCTGTCAATTGCCCTGCTGTAATTTGTTTACCCTTCATGTCATGTTTGTTTATCTAAGGAGAACACCTCTAGTGAACTATGGACCCCGGTCCAATATTTACCATTGATACATCTTCCACTATTGTTGTTTACTTGTTGCAAACCACTTTCACCTTCCACACCATATAGTTAATCCTTTGTTACAGCAACCGGTGAGATTGACAACCTCACTGTTAGTTGGGGCAAAGTCTTGAGTTTGTGTTGTGTAGGTTTCCACGTTGCTTGGAACACCTTTGAGACATTTCCTTCCTCCTACTGGTTCGATAACCTGGGTTTCTTACTGAGGGAAGACTCGCTGCTGTGCTTCATCACACCTTGCTTATGGGGTTTACCGACGAAGCGCTCCCACATTAACAAAGCGCCAACAAGTTTTCTGGCGCCGTTGCCGGGGAGGCTAAGGATGTATTCACAAGGGGATTCCTCCTCAACCTTTGTCTTTACTTTGTTTTTAGTTTTCTTAATTTCTTTTTCTTGGTTTTGTTTGCCTCTTTTTATCAAAAACTAAAAAAAAAATTAGTTTAGTTTGGTTTCCTTTTTCTTATCAAAAACACAAAAAAATTAGTTCCTTCCCTAGTTGCTACCATGTCTGGTTTTGGTCCAATCTCTGTGACACCTATGGAAAAGATCTTTACTTTTAAGCAAAACAGTGAAGAGAGTTTCAAAGAAGCTTGGTCTAGAATCTCTGCTTTACAAAGGGAAACTGAGCCTAAGATGAGTCTTAGCTTGGTTATTAATAGTTTCTACCACGGTATTGCTTTTTGTTATAGATATGCTTTGTATGCTGTGGCTGAGAAAGATATTTTTTGATGTACTAAGGATGAAGCTTTTGATGCCATAAAGAAATTGATTATAATTTATAATATGCTTGGCAAGTATGATTCCTATTTTATAGATATTTTTGCTAGGTTGAACACTCTTGAGTCCAGTACTGCTGCTTTGAATAGTTGTTATCACACACTTAGGGAGTACCATGATTATGTTCCAATAAATTCTGAGCCTTCAAAGTAGTTTCCCACAATCAAAAGTCTCTATAAATAGTGCAACTTTTGATGCTTGCTGTGATATCATGTCTGAATTTTGCCTTATGCCTAAATATATTTATCAGTCTTTGAGTCTTTGGGGACTTTCTAAAGGTGGAGAAGAAATATCTCTTACTAATAATGCAACTTTATTGCCCATTGGAATAGCTGAAGGTGTGTTTACAAAAATCTCAGGGAAAATGGTGTCTACTGATTATCTTGTTATTGAATGTGTAGGCAAATGATAGATTACACTTGGAAGATCCCTACTGAAACATCTTGGAGAAATAATAGATGTGGGAAAAGGCATTATGCATTTTTCTCCTCCAGTAAGCAATCATATTTTCCCTAAACAGAAGAAGAAAGGTAAGAAAGGTAGGAGCAATAGAGTTGATGTTAATGCTTCTTCATTTGAAAACACTTGATTTCTTGCTTCTTGTGCCTAACTTAAAGGCGTTAAAGAAAAGTACTTGTTGGGAGATAACCCAAGAGTTTACTTGAGTCTTGGAAGTTATTACTTTAAAAATGACCTCTCCTTAGCTTATTTTTTGCTTTTTGTGCCAAGAATGACCTCTAATGAGAGGGAAGTAAGATTTGGGGAGTTGTTGTCCCGAAACAAATTTCTATCCTCCACCATAAAAATTCGTGAGGAGTCTCTGTAAGTTGGATTGAGCTGAAAATTTACAAATAAATCCCTCAGTATGTTAGATAAATTTAGTTATTTTAACACTTTTCGATTTGAGAAACAGAAGGTCTTCGACAAAATCGGTTTCTACTTGCTGGTCTGTTTTAACAGATTTCTGCCATTATTTGCATTTGCTTCTTATTGATACCTTTTGGGGTTCTTTTTGGGAAATTGAGATTTTTGAGGGAATTGCTACAGTAGCTTGTGTTTTTAGCGAAAGTTTTGATGTTTTAAAGCTAAACCCAAGGGTCTAAATTCGTGAGGAGTCTCTGTAAGTTGGATTGAGCTGAAAATTTACAAATAAATCCCTCAGTATGTTAGATAAATTTAGTTATTTTAACACTTTTCGATTTGAGAAACAGAAGGTATTCGACCAAATCGGTTTCTACTTGCTGGTCTGTTTTAACAGATTTTTGCCATTATTTGCATTTTCTTCTTATTGATACCTTTTGGGGTTCTTTTTGGGAAATTGAGATTTTTGAGGGAATTGCTACAGTAGCTTGTGTTTTTAGCGAATGTTTTGATGTTTTAAAGCTAAACCCAAGGGTCTATTATCTTTTGGATACACTAATGTTGCTAATGAAGATTGTGTGAAGTTTTGTATGAAGGAAAATTTCAGGTGTAGAGAGAGAATGATTAATGAGATGAAGAATCGACAAAAGCTCAAGCTTGGGGATGCCACCCCGGTTTCACCCCAAGAAATATCCAAGAGGTACACGCATCAAAGCTTGGGGATGCCCAAGGCATCCCCTTCTTCATCAATAAAAATCCCAGGTCTTTCTAGACACTTCGTTTTTATTGTTTCATGCACTGTTGTGTTGTTCTTGGAGCGTCTTAGTTTTCGTTTGCTTTGCTTAGTTTGTTTAGTTTTCTTGAATAAAGTAGTTTGCACCCCCGTTCTCGGTATGTTGTTTCAAATAAGTCAATTGGTGTTGGAAAGGAGTAGAAAGTTCTTGCTTGAAGAGCTTGCTTTGACTGTGAATTAGACTTTAGCATGTCATTCTAGGTGTTGTTTTGACCTTACGCTTAGTGATTATTGCTGTAGCATGACTTGCTCCAAACAATTGGGATTGCTTAGTGTGCCTTGAAGGAATCATGCGTTGTTTTAGCATACAAAAGCATAGTATTGTGGTATTCTCCTTTGATGTTTTATTTGTGTTGACTTGGCACATGTTCACACCATGTTATGACTATAAACAAGTCACCATAGCCTCTATGATCATTTAGTCCTTGACTTGTAGTACCACTCTATCTTTGATTAGTAATGTTTTGTCACTCTGCATGACTATGACCATTTTTACTCTCTTAGTTGGTCGCTCCTAGTCTTTTGCTAGCCTCCACTTGTATGAGTAAGATCTACTCATGATTCCAACTCCCAAGAAACCAATTTATTCCAAAGTGTCCACTATAAATCCTATGCATGATGTGTTACACCATTCCAAGTATATTCTTGTTTTCAGCTATCTTCTAACTAAAAAGTATTTTGTTATGTGAAAACTTAGTGATTAAAGCTCTCACGAACTTGATGGCACACTTTATATTTCTTGCCCCTAATAAACTTGAACCATTGTGTCATCTATGTTGTATATGCTTGCACTTATACGTTGGAATTAGCATAACCATGTTTTCATGGGGAACACTTTCAACATTGCACTTGTACTTTGTACACAGTGGATATCATGCTCTTTTGTCTATGGATGTCGTCGGTGTGAAATGAAAGCGGAGCTTGTATGGCCATGGAGTTATGTATTTTGTGTAAGAGAAACGTCTGGGCCGCTAGCCTAAGCCATGCCTAATCCACTACAACAGACACACCCATATAACAACGCATCGCTTCCAACAGTACCAAAAATGCGTTGCACGTTATCCAACTCCCCACCCCTTCACGCCAAGTTCAGTAGATAAGACGTGGTTGTTAACCTCCCCCATCCAAATCACATTCCCTCAAATATCGCTTGCCTCCTGGCACCTCGCATCCAAAGATACAACCATATAGCCTCCACCGCCGCCACTTTGATTAGCACCGGCCCTCTATGTATAGCCTCTGCTGATTCTCCACCGATGTCGATAGAATCCTAATTACGATGGTTCAGACCAAGAGTCCTTCCATGGTTCAGCCCAAGAACAAATATCAATAGTGCCATGGTGATCTCAATGGATCTGGTAATTTCTTTGACTGCTGATCGGGATCTCTAAACTTCCTCTAAATTGGTATGCTCGCTTCACCTATTCTTTGTTTTCTAGGGATTGGTTTGTTGCTTCCGCCGATGTCTTAAATATCGCTCCACCTCCCATAAGAAAATCCGCCACCACCGCCGTCGTGTCAGTTATCATGAGCCTGCACCACTATGGCTGCAGATTCGCCGCTGTTGTCGTGAGGATCGTATGATGATGGCTTCGTCTAGCATGGTTCAGCCAAAGAACGAATATCAATAGGCCATCCTGATTTCGTTCGACGTCTGGTAAACTCTTCATCTATCCAGATCTCTAAATCCTCTATCAGTATGCTCGTTCACCCGTTCTTCATTTTTCTAGGGATTCGGTTTGGTGGTTCAAGTGTTGTCTGGTTCTTTTGGATTCTTGTGATCCTGGTCGCTCCTCAACTGCTGCCCCTCTTTCGGCAGCCCCAAAAAATTCCACCGGCCACACCACTAGAGGATTGAAATTTCTGCGTACGTGTGGTTCAGCGGGCACATACTGTCACTTCTGTAATTTATTGGGCAGCTTGGTACTCTCCTTTTTCTGTACACGTACAGTGTCTGAACTTTTACCTTGGATCAGATCTATTTACTTATTAGAAGTGTGAATATCCGGCCGGTGTGTGCATTGCTTCTGTTTCTTACATAGATCATCCTTTAAATCTTTTATATATTAGCTTATGGTAAGACTTACAATTCTATGACTTTTATACTCCCTCCGATCCAAATTAATTGACTCGGATTCTATGCATCCGAATCTAGACAAATCCAAGTCAATTAATTTAAATCCGAGGAAGCAATCTTAATTATTCCTTTTCTTGAGAAATGTTTTAATCAATTTTGATACTACCAAAATTGCATACATATCAGCTCGCAGCCCTTGGCTATGCATTGCAGCTAGAAGAAATTTATGGAGTTACTTTGGTGTGCTAATTGTTCGGGAGCATAACTTATTCTTGTCGCTTTGTATGTTAGTTGTATTATGCTCCAGGAAATATCAGTGGACATATATAGCTGGTGCAGAACTTAAAGTACATGGACGATATCTGTGTGCTTATGTACGTAAGTGATATTAACTTCCGTATTTTTGCCCTCTTTTATCAATTACACTATTCATATATTTAAATGATTTGAGATACTTGTAGCGTATAAGCAAAAATTTCCGGACACACTAGCAATGGAAAGATAGCTTGTAAATGAATTTTTTTGAATACAATACGGACTAGACATGCACATGGGCTAGGACTAGTTCTTAAAATTAATCAGATCTTTGATGTACTATCGCCTTCACACAACTTTTAGATTATAGAACTTACATCATTGGAGGATGCATATTTTATCTGCTGTATATACTTCAAATAGAAAAAATAAACAACACAGGAAAACCAAGATTTTATAATACTAGATCTAGATGAGATGACATAAATGTCAGACAAGCGGTTAATTGAAAGAACTTCTCTATTATTTGATACATGTAGTAATGTTTATTTGGTATTATAGGATTCTATTGGTCAATATCTACAACAAGGTATGCATCTGATAGAACTTTGAAGTCATTTAAGTAAATATGATCTTAGTCTTATTTGGTTTTCAGTCAGCAAAGATTATATGGAGATTGTTAATCAGGAACTTGGTACTGTTGGGAAAATTTGATGGTAGTGCATGGATGCTATAAAATTGTCTTGTTTGTATTTCATAGAAATACTCATCTCTTGCTCTTCACAACAGGGCAAGGAAAACTTTGTCCCTCTTATGGAAATGAAACCATGAAACAAACTTTCTTCCATAGATAAAGTATTCAATAGATTGAATGCTAAACAATACAGAATATAAAATTGAGGACACTAAGTAGCACCTGGAAATAAATTCTTGGTAGTGCGTGTTGATACTACATTAGCAAATTCCATTAATTGATACGACCATTCCAAACGTTTGAAATTTTTTATCACGGAGAAGGCAGATTTATTTTAAACTTTGTATGGTGCTCCAGTTGAAATTTACTAACTTATAGATTAACTTGATTTTTCTTTCTAATTATCCTTTATTGAGATATATCACTTTGTTGTTGTAGATTGCCAAGATAAATGGAGGATGCATGGCAGAGATGTTGATGCAAGGATGAGGATGTTGCTACTACTAGATAGTCTTACGATATGTCTTAGAATGTTATTCTCATTGTCAATGTTTAGAAGAATACATATATTCTCTGGATCATGTTCTTTGTAATACAACAAAGTTGATTTAATATATTATGTATTTCTATTCACTATATTGCATCTCATATGCACTATTGGCACTACCAACATAATATTTCTGGTAATATGTAAATGCCATTAATTCCTCATGACACGTAGCACTAATCTTTCTTGGATCCAATGTATTTATAGCCATGAAATTCCATTCATGTGGGGTGACCACCAACGCATATGATGTGTTGTTAGCCTCTTACTGTATACGTTGCCATCTTACAACGCTTATTCACATAGGTTACCAACACATGTATATGCGTTTCTGTAGACCCTTGCAACGCCACCAACGGCAACGCATTTTAGATCTGTTGGTATAGTACCTAGCAACGCATATATAGACATATGGCAACACATCAATGCATTGCTGAAGGGGGGTTCCTGTTGTAGTGATCATGGTGGAAACTTGCAGCATAACCATAGTGACATGTATGAAGAATTTTTCTTATAAAAAAAGAGATTGAGAAAAAAGAGACATATTGAGAAAAGAGGAAAGAGAGAAAAAAGAACCACATCCCATGGTAAATAAGAAGAATGTTGAGATGCTCATTGTCTGCTTGACTTCTAATTTTGGTTATGGGAAAGCTCCTGTAGCATGTGCAAGGGGTACCCCGTTGGCGGTTCTCTATGATACCCATGTACTTACTATGACAAGAACTTCCAAGTAACTAAACTTGAGTTGCATGAGGAGTGGCCCTCGTATTCAAGGGACATGAAATTGCCAACTTATACTTTGTCAAGCATATACTCCATAGTTTGTTCACTTTAACCTTAATCACTTCTAGATGCTTATGATAGGGGCAATGAGGGCTGAAAGCTAACAAGTACCATAATTTTTGGAAGCTCTTTTTGAAACTTGAAATCCCTGCTTCCCTTTATGAACGGCCTTTCTTCCACTATTATATTGAGTCTCCACCATCTATCTTCAGGCACCACTTAAGAGAGCATAGTTTCCATTCTTAGTTCTATGTGCATTGTCCCGAAACTTATTTTTTGATGCATATTGTGATATTACTTGTTCTTGTGCTATTTGTATCTAGTCACTCTTATGAACTTTGAAGGTGTCCTCTGAATCTATTTGCTACTCTATGAGGGACAAGCTGAATGCCACTATTCCATGTTTTATGTATGTGAAACAAACAAACTTTTTTCAATGCATGTTATTCATGATCTTTGTTTGTAGCCTTTCATGTTGCATGCATAGTTACTTTGTCTTATTGTTAGAACTCCTTCTTTCATGCACATGTTTAGAGTTCTTTGATCCCAGCTTTCAATGCTTGAAAATGGTTTGATCTTGGTTTTGATGGTGCATGTCACCTCAAAAATTATTCTTTTGTCACTTACCTACTCAAGGACAAGCAGGAGTTAAGCTTGGGGATGCTTGATATGTCGGAAACGTATCTATAATTTTTGATGTTCCATGATTTTTTAGTATCTACTTTGCTTTGCTTTGTCTACACTTTGAGGTGTTTTCTTATGTTTTCTGGTAGTAACCTATTAACAAGTTGCCACAGTGCCAGTTGACTATTTTCTGCTGTTTTTGGTTCCAGAAAAGCTAGTAAGGAAATATTCTCGGAATTGGATGGGACAAAATCCAAAGTCAATATTTCACCGAGGAGACATGGAGTACAAAGGAGAGACGGAGGGGCGCCACAGGGTGGCCATACACCCCCCCAGGCGCGGCCTAGGGTGGTCCCGTGCTTGGGCAGGGTTGTAGGGTTCGCAACATAGAAAACAAAAAATTTCCTACGATCTGAACTATGTACCAAGATCTATCTATTAGATACAAACAACGGGCGGATGTATATCCGTAGAGAACATACCCTTGAAGACCGACAAAGCTTAACGAGTTCAACTCGTGGTTGATGTAGACGATCTCTTGCCGATCTCAAGATCAAGAGGAAGTCCTAGCGCCGCAAATCAGCAGCGCATCCGTGCTCGCACACACGTTCGAGGCATCGAGCAACCTCCACCTCCTCGCTCCAGCGATGCAGCGGAAGCACAACTCTTTCTTGCCGAATAGCCACCGGGAACATGTATCTCGCTAGTCCGAGACCATGGGGGATAAATTCTAGAGGGGGAGAGAGATCCTTCACGAGGAGGTGTAAGTGAGAAGTGAGAGGAGGGGCTCCTTATATAGGGGAGGGGGGGCAGCCCAAGGGGGCATGGCCGCCGGCCATGGAGGGTGCCCCCACCTCTCCCTTATTCATGTGGGTGGATACTCCACTCACAAAATGGCCCTTCAATTTTCTCCACTCAAAACCCCACTCAAATTCCCATTAAATTTCCACCAAATTTAATGAAAACTCTCATTAAATAAAACTCTTTTATTTTATTCAGCATTTTGTCAATTACTTTAATGACAAACATTCACAAATAACCCCTTGCTAGAATTATATTTCACATGCATAACCACTTTATACAATTTCACCCGAAAACCTATTTCGGTATCTAGTGAAATAAATTCCTGCGCTTGTTCATTCTTTCGGCATGAAACTTTTGCTCCAATTGGATGTCGGTTTCTCTTAAGTGTGTCACCCTACGGTTCGTGAATAATGCAAACATGATCGAGACCCCTCTCGGATCAATAATCAGAAGCGGGATCTGGAGACCCATACTGACTCCCACACATTCAACAATGACTTTCTTGTGATCATCGGAACCTTTTACGCTAGTATCTTAATCCCTTTGTTTCACGATATATTACATGTCCGAGATTCGATCATCGGTATCTCCATACCTAGTTTGATCTCGTTACTGACATGCACTCTTTTCTTGTTCCCGTGATATAACATTCTAGTGATCAATCACTTGCTTGCAAGCTAATCAATGTGATATCACCGAGAGGGCCCAGAGTATATCTATCCGTCATCGGGATGAACAAATTCCACTCTCGATCCATGAGCCTCAACATAACACTTTATTAGTTCTGAATCCATCTTTATAATCACCTTGTTACGGTGTGAAGTTTGATGTTATCAAGAAACTCTTCCGGTGTTAGTGATTGACATGATCTCATGGTCTAAGGATTAGGATCACTTCGTAAGTTGTTATAGCAATATAAACTCAATGACTTTGATCGTAATGCTATACTTCGGATGAATGTTCATCACACCATTACACTAATGTTGTGATCCCGTTATTAACAACATCCAATGTCCATGATCAGGAAACCTTGATCATCTTGTTAATCAACGAGCTAGTTTATGAGAGAGGCATAACTAGGAACTTTCTGTTTGTTTATTAAACACACATGTATTAATGTTTCCGTATTAATACAATTATAGCATGCAAAATAAACATCTATCATATACTTGGAATACACATAATAAACACTTTATTATTGCCTCTCAGGGCATATTCCCTTCAGTCTTCCACTTGCACTAGAGACAATAATCTAGTTACATAGCGATAAATATAACACCCATCGAGTTCTGGTGTTGATCATGTTTTGCTCTAGGGAGAGTTTTAGTCAACGGATCTGCTACATTGAGATCCGTATGTACTTTACAAATCTTTATATCTCCATCCTTGACATGCTCGCGGATGGAGTGAAACCGGTGCTTAATATGCTTGGAATTTTGTGAGACCTTGGCTCTTTGGCATTGGCAATGGCACCATTGTTGTCACAATAGATCACCATTGGGTCCAACGCGTTTGCAACCACTCCTAGTTCGGATATGAACTCCTTCATCCAAACTGCTTCCCGAGCCGCTTCTGAAGCAGCAACATATTTGGCCTCCGTTGTTGATCCCTCCACCACAGGTTGTTTGGAGCTCCTCCAACTAACCGCTCCGCTATTCATGAGAAATACGTATCCGGATTGAGACTTAGAGTCATCCGGATCGGTGTCAAAGCTAGCGTCAACATAACACTTAGCGACGATCTCCTCTTCACCTCCGTATACAAGAAACATATCCTTAGTTCTTCATAAGTACTTAAGTATATTCTTGACCGCTATCCAGTGTTCCGAACCTGGATCCGATTGGTACCTACTAGTCAAACTAATAGCATATGCCACATCCGGTCTTGTACATAGCATGGCGTACATTATAGAGCCTATGGCTGAAGCATAGGGGACCTTGTCCATTATCTCTCTTTCTTCCGCCGAAGCCAGACTTTGAGTCTTACTCAATGTCTTGCCTTGCAACATAGGTAAGAACCCCTTCTTACTTCCGTCCATTTTAAACTTCTTTAAAATCTTATCAAGGTATGTACTTTGCGATAGCCCTATTAGGCGTCTAGATCTATCTCTATAGATCTTTATGCCTAATATGTATGACGCTTCACCTAGGTCCTTCATTGAAAATTTGCTATTTAGATAACTTTTAACACTGTTTAAAAGATCTATATCATTTCTGATCAATAATATGTCATCCACATATAATATCAGAAATGCCACATTGCTCCCACTCACTTTCTTGTAAATACAAGCTTCTCCATAAGTTTGGACAAATCCAAACTCTTTGATCACCTCATCAAAGCGGAGATTCCAACTTCGTGATGCTTGCTTCAATCCATAGATGGATCACTAAAGCTTGCACACCTTGTTAGCATCCTTAGGATCGACAAAACCCTTTGGTTGTATCATATACAACTCTTCAATATTACCATTGGGAAACGCGGTTTTGACATCCATCTGCCATATCTCATAATCGAAATATGCAGCAATTGCTAACATAATCCTAACTGACTTTAGCATCGCTACGGGAGAGAATGTCTCATCGTAGTCAACTCCTTGAATTTGTCGAAACCCCTTTGCGACAAGTCGAGCTTTATAGACGGTCACATTACCATCAGCATCAGTTTTTCTTTTTAAAATCATTTTGTTCTCCACGGCCTTTCGGTTGTGAGGTAATTCCACCAAGTTCCAAACTTGATTTTCATACATGGATTCCATCTCGGATTTCATGGCTTCTAACCATTTGTTGGAATCCGGGCTCATCATCGCTTCTTCATACGTCGCAGGGTCATCATTTTCATCAACCATGAAATTCATGACAGGATTTCCGTACAGCTCGGGAGCTGCACGTGTCCTGCTAGACCTGCGAGGTTCGGTAGTACTCTCTTTCGGAGTTTCATGATCATTATCATTAGTTCCTTCTTCAACAGGTGAAGCCAACTCCGGAACAACTTCCGGCGCTGCGCTACTCGCCATACTTTGAAGAGAAGGTTCAATAACCTCTTCGAGTTCTACCTTCCGACTACTCACACCTTTCGCGAGAAACTCTTTCTCTAGAAAGGATCCATTCTTGGCAACAAAAAGCTTGCCCTCGGATCTGTGATAGAAGGAATACCCAATAGTTTCCTTAGGGTATCCTATGAAGACGCATTTTTCCGCTTTGGGTTCGAGTTTATCCGGTTGAAGTTTCTTCACATAAACATCGCATCCCCAAACTTTAAGAAATGACAGCTTAGGTTTGTTTCCAAACCAAAATTCATACGGTGTCTTTTCAACGGATTTAGATGGTGCCCGATTTAAAGTGAATGCAGCAGTTTCTAGTGCATAACCCCAAAATGACAACGACAAGTCCGTCAGAGACATCATAGATCGAACCATATCTAATAAAGTACGATTACGATGTTCCGACACACCATTTCGATGTGGTGTTCCGGCAGGTGTGAGTTGTGAAACAATTCCACACTCTTTCATGTGAGTGATAAACTCGTAACTTAGATACTCACCTCCACAGTCGGACCGTAGAAATTTGATCTTTCTATTACGATGATTTTCCACTTCATTCTGAAATTCCTTGAACTTTTCAAAGGTTTCAGACTTGTGCTTCATCAAGTAGATATAACCGTGTCTACTCAAATCATCTGTGAAAGTAACAAAATAACGATATCCACCTCGCGCCGACACACTCATTGGACCACATACATCAGAATGTATGATATCCAATAAATCTGTCGCCCGTTCCATTGAACCGGAAAACGGCGTTCTAGTCATCTTGCCCATAAGGCATGGCTCACATGTATCAAATGATTCAAAATCAAGTGATTCCAAAATTCCATCTGAATGGAGTTTCTTCATGCGTTTAACGCCAATATGACCTAGACGGCAGTGCCACATATATGCGGATATATCATCATTAAGTTTAATCCTTTTAGCATCAACATTATGAATATGTGTAACATTATCATCGAGATCTAATAGAAATAAACCATTTATCATCGGTGCATGACCATAAAATATTTCATTCATATAAATAGAACAACCATTGTTCTCGGATTTAAATGAATAACCACTTCGCATCAAACACGATCCAGATACAATGTTCATGCTTAGTGCAGGCACCCGATAACAATTATTCAAGTTTATAACTAATCCCGACGGCAAATGGAGAGGCAGCGTTCCGACGGCGATCACATCAACGCTTGATCCATTGCCGACACGCATCTTGACCTCACCCCTTGCTAGCGGTCGTTTGTTCCGCAACCCCTGATTCGAGTTACAAATATTAGCAACTGAACCGGTATCAAATACCCAGGTGCTACTGCGAGCACTAGTCAAGTACACATCAATAACATGTATATCATATATACCTTTGTTTGCCTTGCTGGCCTTCTTGTCTGCCAAATACTTGGGGCAGTTGCGCTTCCAGTGGCCAGTCCCCTTACAATAGTAGAACTCGGTATCAGACTTAGGTCCAACTCGGGGTTTCTTTTCAGGCACGGCAACTGGCTTGCCGCCCTTACTTCCCTTCCGTTTTCCCTTCTTGTCTTTCTTGAAACCAGTGTTCCTACTGATCATCAACACTTGATGTTCCTTTTTGATCTCCACTTTTGCAGTTTTAAGCATTGACAGAAGCTCGGGGAAAGACTTCTTCATGCCTTGCATATTATAGTTCATCACGAAGCTCTTATAGCTAGGTGGCAGAGACTGCAGAACACGATGGATGCCTAAGTCAATGGGAATCGATATTCCCAAGGACACAAGCTTATCGGCGTAACCCGACATCTTGAGTACATGCTCACTAACGGAGCTGTGCTCTTCCATCATGCAGCTAAAGAACTTTTCTGAAGCGTTGTAGCTCTCTACAGCACCATGTGTGTCGAAAATCATTTTCAACTCACCCATTGTATCAAAAGCATTTCCGTTTTCGAAACGCTTTCGAAGTTCCGGCTCTAGCCCATACAATATGCCGCAATGAACTAAGTTGTGGTCCTCCTGACGAGTCTGATAGACATTTTTCTCCTCGTCAGGGGCATCCTCAAAAGGTGGGGGACCTAGTGGCTCTTCTAGCACGTATTGCTTTTTTGCAGCAGAGAGGAGAATCCTCAAATTCATGGCCCATTCGGTAAAGTTGCTACCGTTCGTTGCAAGTTTCTCTTTCTCCATGAACACATTGAAATTAAAAGCAGGTGGTGCCATCTACAACAGAATTTGTAAAGTTTAGACTAAGTGTATGATAGATTGAGTTCAACTAATCCATATTACGAATGAACTCCCACTCAAAAACGACATCCCTCGTGCCTTTTTGGTGATTACATGAACCAAATCCACTATACCAAGTCTGATCATCACGTGAGTCGGTATAGCTTCAAAGGCGAGCATCAAATGGGCATCATATCTACTATATGACTCATGCTTAACCTTTCGGTCCGTGTTGCAAGGCCATGTCTGTACATGCTAGGCTCGCCAAGTTAGAACCTTAGTATTCGCGTGTGTAACTGTTTTACACCCGAAATATGGTCGTGGATCCAAGAACACCCGATCATCACGTGATGTCTTGGAGCGACTAAAACATAATCGGTGCATACTAAAGGAAGAACACATTCTTATCTTGATATTTAAATGAGGGATCATCTTATTATGCTAACAAAGTGCTAAATAAGCAATATAAGATGCTATCAAACATCACATGTTTATTAGTGAAATGATATGGTTCCCGCATATGATCTCTATCATGCGCATCGTGGTATGATCACTATCATACCTATATGTGTAAGTCCAAGGTCTATGGAGATTACACGTTATGTATGTTGTAAGAGTATCATCTCATACTTCTACTTACAACATCACCATATCATAACACTAGCCCAACAACAATCTAAACTAGACGCCTCTAATTTATCCATTGCAAGTTTTACGTGGCTTAGGGCTTTCGAGATAGAACCGTTCTTACCTACGAACATGAACCACAACGAGGATAACCAAATTGTTGACAACTCGTTGCAAAATAGATATTGACTATAGTAGGAGAGACAGACACCCGCTAGCCACTTATGCAAACTAGTGTCATGTCAAGCGTGGAACAGGTCTCATGTGCGAGGACATGTAAAGTTTGTCCGGGCCGCTTCATCCCACTATGCCACCAATATCCAAAATTACAACTAAGGAGCAACAACATGATCATCATCGCCCACATACTCATATGTGTACTACCCGTGTAAAGCATCTACGCATAGATCCGGCTCTGATACCACTGTAGGGTTCGCAGCATAGAAAACAAATTTTTTCCT
This sequence comes from Avena sativa, assembly GCA_916181665.1. Classification (NCBI taxonomy): domain Eukaryota; kingdom Viridiplantae; phylum Streptophyta; class Magnoliopsida; order Poales; family Poaceae; genus Avena; species Avena sativa. The sequence continues at coordinate 31,552,930 of OV702284.1, forward strand.
ATGATGTGAACTATGTACCAAGATCTATATATTAGATACAAACAACGGGCGGATGTATATCCGTAGAGAACATACCCTTGAAGACCGACAAAGCTTAACGAGTTCAACTCGTGTTTGATGTAGGCGATCTCTTGCCGATCTCAAGATCGAGAGGAAGTCCTAGCGCCGCAAATCAGCAGCGCATCCGTTCTCGCACACACGTTCGAGGCACCGAGCAACCTCCGCCTCCTCGCTCCAGCGATGTAGTGGAAGCACAACTCTTTCTTGCCGAATAGCCACCGGGAACATGTATCTCGCTAGTCCGAGACCATGGGGGATAAATTCTAGAGGGGAGAGAGATCCTTCACGAGGAGGTGTAAGTGAGAAGTGAGAGGAGGGGATCCTTATATAGGGGAGGGGGGAAGCCCAAGGGGGCATGGCCGCCGGCCATGGAGGGTGCCCCCACCTCTCCCTCATTCATGTGGGTAGACACTCCACTCACAAAATGGCCCTTCAATTTTCTCCACTCAAAAACCCACTCAAATTCCCATTAAATTTCCACCAAATTTAATGCAAACTCTCATTAAATAAAACTCTTTTATTTTATTCAGAATTTTGTCAATTACTTTAATGACAAACATTCACAAATAACCCCTTTCTAGAATTCTATTTCACATGCATAATTACTTTATGCAATTTCACCCGAAAACCTGTTTCGGTATCTAGTGAAATAAATTCCTGCGCTTGTTCATTATTTCGGCATGAAACTTTTGCTCCAATTGGATGTCGGTGTCTCTTAAGTGTGTCACCCTATGGTTCGTGAATAATGCGGACATGATCGAGACCCCTCTCGGATCAATAATCAGAAGCGGGATCTGGAGACCCATACTGACTCCCACACATTCAACGATGACTTTCTTGTGATCGTCGGAACCTTTTACGCTAGTATCTTAGTTTGATCTCGATCATCGGTATCTCCATACCTAGTTTGATCTCGTTACTGCCATGCACTCTTTTCTCATTCCAGTGATATAACATTCTAGTGATCAAATCACTTGCTTGCAAGCTAATCAATGTGATATCACCGAGAGGGCCCAGAGTATATCTATCCGTCATCGGGATGAACAAATTCCACTCCCGATCCATTATCCTCAACATAACACTTTATTAGTTCTGAATCCATCTTTATAATCACCCTGTTATAGTGTGACATTTGATGTTATCAAGAAACTCTTCCGGTGTTAGTGATTGACATGATCTCATGGTCTAAGGATTAGGATCACTTCGTAAGTTGTTATACCAATATAAACTCAATGACTTTGATCGTAATGCTATACTTCGGATGAATGTTCATCACACCATTACACTAATGTTGTGATCCCGTTATTAACAACATCCAATGTTCATGATCAGGAAACCTTGATCATCTTGTTAATCAACGAGCTAGTTTATGAGAGAGGCATAACTAGGAACTTTATGTTTGTTTCTTAAACACACATGTATTAATGTTTCCGTATTAATACAATTATAGCATGCAAAATAAACATCTACCATATACTTGGAATACACATAATAAACACTTTATTATTGCCTCTCAGGGCATATTCCCTTGAAGGTTTTGGGCCCCCTGGCTGCCTCCCAGCCTCGCCTCTTCTCCTATAAGAAGCCCCCGATGCCTAAACCCTAAGCACCCGATCAATATTCCACAAAACCATCTATAGCCGCCGCCACCATCGTCCCTAGATCGGGGGGGGGGGGTCTGTAGCTCTTCCTAGCACCCTGCCGGAGGGGAGATCATCCCAGAGGCCTTCTTTTTCATCATGCCAGCCTCTGGTATGAAGCGTGAGTAGTTCCACCTTGGACTACGGCTCCATGTAGTAGCTAGATGGTTGTATCTCCTCCTTCTGCTTTCATGTCTAGATCTTGTGAGCTCCGTTCATGATCAAGATCTCATCTATTTGTAATCATGCATGTTGTGTTTGCGGGGATCCGATGAATATTGAGATTACTATGTCAGATTGATTAATGGTTTTGTCTTATTGATTCTATCATGTTTGTGTTGTTTGTGATCTTGCATGCGTTCCTTTGTTAGTATCTATCTTGGAGAAAGTAGTTGCTAGTGACTACAAGAGGGGGTATTTATGCTTGATAGTGGGTTCATGCCTCTACTTAATCAAGGGAAGTGACAGAAATCTCTACGGTTGTAGATGTTCTCTTGCCACTAGGGAGAAAACAATGGTATCTTGTTCATGGAACAAGTGGATTGTTTACCTTACACACTTTGCTTAAAGCAGTTGTCTGTTGTTTGCAACTTAATACTAGAGGGTGTTCGGAAGATAACCTGAAGGTGGACTTCTAGTCATAGATGCAGTTGGATGGCGGTCTATGTATATTGTTGTATTGCCCAATCGAATCTCATGGGATCTTTATGTCTAGTATTGCATTGTTATGCCTTGCTCAGTCCTGTCAATTGCCCTGCTGTAATTTGTTTACCCTGCATGCCATGTTTGTTTATCTAATCAGAACACCTCTAGTGAAATATGGACCTCGGTTCAATCTTTACCATTGATAGATCTTCTACAATTACTGTTTACTTTCTGCAAACCACTTTCACCTTCTACACCATACAATTAATCCTTTGTTATAGCAACCGGTGAGATTAACAACCTCACTGTTAGTTGGGGCAAAGTCTTGAGTTTGTGTTGTGCAGGTTTCCATGTTGCTTGCAACACCTTTGAGACGTTTCCTTCCTCCTACTGGTTTGATAACCTCGGTTTCTTACTGAGGGAAGACTTGCCGCTGTGCTGAATCACACCTTGATCTTGGGTTTTCCCGACGAAGCGCTCCCACGTTAACAAAGCGCCAACAGTGGACCATGGGGAACTCAATCAGAGGAACTACAGGAAGAAGGGGCAACGAGAATCGTCGGTCCGAGGTCGATCTAGTGCGGCTCCGATGGTGGCGACACAGAGGCTTCGAATCCGGCGACTAGGGTTCAAGATCGTGCGAAAACGAGAAAGAGGTTGATGCGGGGGTATATTTATATATGGGGGCGTTTTACAAAAAGAAGGGCGAGGAAATCGAACGAATCGAGAGATTTTCTCATCGGTTTGGATGAACGCGTGAAGCAGGAACTCTGGCCGATTGACGGGGATGACCGGCGGGTCCGACGCGTCAGAGAAAAAAAGGAAAGGGGAAGAGGAGCTGGCGCGGGATGCTAGCACTCTGCTGCTTATTGGGTCGCTGGCGGGCTGGAGCAGGCTGTTGCGCTGCGGCTGCTCATGCACGCAGTAGGTGACACGTAGGAGGTGGGCTGTTGGGCGGACTCGGGCTGGGTTGGCCGTTAGGGCTAGGTTAGGTTTAGCTGTTTTTTTATATTTCTCTTTATTCTTTTTCTGTTTTCTTTTATAGTTTCGATTTATGTATCTAAATTTGATAAAACCAGTTCCCAAAAAATTGCAAAATCATCCTTAACATTTTAGGATAAAAATTATTATATTTCTTGTCCATTTCAAAATTTCACTAACAACCATTGACTTTGATTAATGTATTTCCTTTATTTATTTATTTTTGCACAATTCATAACTTTTGATTTCTAGCTCCAAAATTCACCAAACCAATTTCTATGGTTTTATAAAATTGATATTTGTTAATATACATCATTTATGAATTATATTGCTTAATTGTTACTATGGACAAAGCCATAGCTCAAGGGTTATAGTTAGAATGGGGAAATCCCATTTTAGGTTTTTAGGGTATTCCTTTTGGACAATAGAATTACCTCCTTGGGGTTTAATGCAATGACCTTTTGCATGCAACATGATTTTGAATTTTTTAAATCTTGCACACCAACTCTACAATCTAGAATCAACCATGCCCCTTTTGCCTATATGGATACTTAGGCCATAACAAAAAATATAAGGTTTTGAATTCAAGGATGAGAGGATTTTCAATTCAAAAAGTTTCTGTTCTTTGAGAATTTTCATCAAAGTCAATCAATCAAACAAACTTATTTTATTTATTTCATATTCCAAAATTAGGAGAATTTTGGGATGTGACAGACTACCACCCTTAAAAGAAATCTAGTCCCGAGATTTGGGAAGGCTAGAAAGAAAAAAGGTTCGGGATCTATTAGTACGCTACCACCCATAAAACAAAATTGACTAGATTGCTTCTTGAGGATTCGCTTGGCTTAGATTGGTTCTCCTTTAGACTTTTATTGGCACAATGTCTCTTGCGAATTCCAAACTCCATGGTTGGCAGATTCTAGGTAATACTATTTGAACTAGCAAAACTCTCATGGTGGACAAATAGGGATTGTTTATTTCACAATGACCATTAATCACGGTTGGGATTCTCCTTTCCGTATATTCCTACGCTTGGCAATGAATGCTTATGTAAAGGTGGGACATCATACCATTCTAAGTTCTAGGCTCAATGATGGCTCTATTCTAGGATTCAATAAGGCACTCGAGATTCGCAAAACCAGCAATACAAGAGCGAATAATAAGAGTAGTAGGAATGGTGATCAATCCATCCTGCACCCGGTCATCATCACTTGCCTTGAAGAAAGTTTCCATGGGAACGAACTAATGCTTGATATATACTCCCATGTATCCAACCAACAAGGCTACTAATAAAACTAAACTATCGATACTTCAAACTTTCAGGTTGCGTAATCTGCTACATAACATCCTTTGCAACATTTCATACTTCCATTCCTTTTATTGTATTAGATGAACTATTCTTCTTCGTCGATGCATTATGTTGAAAAATTTCCATTAATCCTTCTCCATGTCTCAACACAACATTCTATCTCCAAGGGTTTACGATAGGAAAGAATAGATTGTAGAGAAAAGAAACTACTAAGGAAGTAATCCTACCTGTAACTATATGAAGCAATCAATGTCACAAACAAGAAAACAATCATAAGAAATCAACACACAAGCAAGCACACACATAAAAATTATACAAATGTCTAAACTTAGCAGTATGTAACCACAAAATAGTTTGATAACATTGGGAGCAATACTAGAGTAAAATAGAGCAACATATAAGCAATAAACTAAATCTGTCAAAACAGTATGGCAGGTTTCACGAATTTTTATGACCAAGATAAACTCGTCAGGAATTTTAGCCAATTTTTTTGCTTATAGGACATGTAATTAAGCTCCAGATACTAAGTTTTCAGATTTTTCCGAGTTACCAGTAAAATATGTAAAATCGCACAGTACCGCTGGTCAGGCAGAAAACTGCAGCAGCAGTCTCATGAATTTCAATGAAATCACACATTTAAAATGATTATAAAACCTCACACAAATTCCAGAACATTTAGAGTTTTAAAACAACAGATCGTAAACAAGTCATCACACAATATGGCTCAATACAAACAAGCAAATGACTAATATTGTCATACCACATAAGTTGGTAAGATCATTATGCTAACATGATAGCGATGATCTCCTAAAGAGATAAAATATGGTGGTCTAGGACTAACCAAACTTGGTGAAATGTTTATTTATGTCATCTTATTTGTTCTATTACTTGTAGGACAACTCTCATATAATATTGAAAGAATGGACAACTATAAATTTTGAACAAGAAGAGGTTCTAGAAAAGATAGACAAGGAATATAAAACTCTAATAAGTAGAAAATATAATAGTTCTCCAAATAGAGGTCTTCTATTACTAATCCATTTATAAGGTCACGATCCTACAGTCAACACACAGTTCTGATACCATCTTGTACCACCCTTGCCTGATAAGGCTGAGTTCATGTGTATAGTGCCAATCCCTGGATTATTTCACTGGCACACATAATACAAAATGATACCAAATATAACTGTGCATCATAAATAGAACGAATATGATCCAGAATTGATATTATATTACCGTGGAAAGCAATTAAAAGGTAGATCTCCATCCTACAAATGTGCCACAGGCGAACAATTGTCTAGTGGAGTCTCGCGATCTATGAACTATCACTCATATACGATATAACCTGCAACATGAAACATAGCAGCCCCAAAGGGTCAATATATGGAATGTATGGCAGGTAGGCTAAAGTGGTTAACAACAGATCTATCAACTACATGCTTATTTGGCTAAGTGGAGTTCAGGCTCATTTGCATAAAGCAATAGTTTTATCCTAACATTTGTAATAAAGTAGTTTTTCCAATACGATAAATAGGACACTATGGTTCACTCCCAGGTGCTCCTACCCAATTAAGTTCATCCAACAAGTTTTAAGTAATTAAGAAACTAGGATGAGTGAGAAATATGTCATAGCATCAGAATCAGGTCGCTCAAATTGTCCATAACCGGGGACACAACTAAGTACTTAGTTTAGACACCCTATAGGGGTTTGTACACTTTATCCATGTGACCTGGCCAACCCAGCTCGGACCACCACACTCATATTTGGTGATGATAGGGAGAAGTCCAAGACGAGACAATTCGGGAAGAGCTTCCTAAACCCATCCATGCATCGTACCAACCTACACTATTCTACATCCCTTGCTACGTAGGGTTTGAGTCGCCACAACCTACTAAGTCCAGCCAGCCACCCATTCTTACTGGAATATGGTTGCACACGAAAGCTATCAAATAAAGAAACCAATCCTTTCTCAATATCCTGGGTGGCATTCCCCTCCATAAATCCACACCCGATGACCCAATCAATGTCATTCCGCCCTAGTGATTCATTAAAATCATATTGGTTTGTCATTTAGCAAAATATAAGCCTTTCAAAACATATAACTTTTCATGGTGTGATTCCCTTCCTCGCCTAAATAGCATAGCTAAGTAATCTACCAATACGATGGCTCATAAACAAGGAATACTAGTGAATAATATGGGATATAGCATAGCATATACACATCAATTCCTACACATGCAATTATAAAAAAACATCTACAATGCATAGAAAAACAGTATGATATTTATGACTAAGATAGCACCACTTGCCTTTGTTGTAGATGTTGTCGATTAGATAATCCTCACAATCCTCATAGATATAATGATTACACTCGTCATAACCACAATACTTGCAATCATAGTAGTCACAATCATATTTGTTGCACTCCTCGCAATCTAACATTTGAAACAAAGCACAACAACACACCATTCAAAACATTACAAACATGTAACAATGCAACAATACAATAAAACAATGATGAACAAATGCATGCATGATGATTTAATAGGTCACTCTTGTTGCATTTAGTGTTCTGAACATTATTATATTACATGATGCATGTGTAAATTCATTTAATGCACTAAAGCATTTATTATTAAAGCTATATTGATTTACTATAGGGTTTATCTCTCTTTAATTCAACTGCTAATATTTCTGTCGTATTAAATTGTGAACTAAATTCTACTGGATAGGTAATACAATTTAATTTGAATCACCTAAAAAGGAGTTATAGATATTTTCTTATGAATAAATTACTATTTCAATGGGTTAAATCTTTCTGTGAGAATTTCTACTTTAACAGTACCAAATAATTTGCCACGCAATTTCTCTGGATAGATATTATCAATACAAAACATTAGCAATTGGTTTCACTAATTTTCTGGTATTTAAATACTAGTTAGAAGAATTTAAATCATTTAGATTAAAAAATTATATCTAATGCCATATTAATGTTGTACATGAAACAAGGATTCCAAAGACATATTATTTGCATTTTTATGATCCATAAATAATTTACTACGATGTATTTACTCCAAAAAGGCCATTAAATCATTTAAATTACCACAGTAATATATATACTGTAAAAGTTGGATATAAAAGCTTGTTAATATTCTTCACAATTTTCTGAATCTAACTATATATTATTTGCAAATTTTCGCCTTACAAATCTTTTTATATGCATTTTACAAATTTTCATTTTTTCTGCCTATTTTCTATTTTCTTAAAACGGAGAGAATATCCCTAGGAGTATGCTATGCGACGTGGCGCGTTCTGATTGGACACGCTAGATGATGTGGCGCTAACTGGATTGCTGAGGCAGATGGCCAAGTGGCAGCATGCTATTGGCCGATACACCTTTGCTGCTCCTTTCTAATCTGAGCCATCGCCTGAGCCAAGAGACAACTCAGCTTTTAGCCAACAACAATGGACTAGACCCTGCCATACAAAGGATTTTGAAACTTCAATCCCAAATGTTGCATGGATTGGTTACTCAAATGATCAACACGGGAGAAAACTTTTCCCAAAGAGCTAATGACAACAAGGGTGACAAAGATGTTAATTTAGAAGGAACCCAAGCTAGCAATATTTGTAGGGACAAGGATCATACATCCAAGGAGCATGAAGATCAATGCCCCAAGAAGAGAGAAAGATCTCCCACCTATGAAGTACATGAACTAGAAGAACTCCTAGCTTTGGAGAGACCCAAAAAGAAGAAAAAGGACATAAGCCAAGTGCAATGTTTCAATTGCAAAGAGATGGGACACTATGCCAATGAATGCCCAGAAAAGAAGAAGAACCAAAGAAACAAGCAAAAGGCAATGATACCCAAGGAAAAGAAAGATATCAGCCAAGTGATGTGTTTCAAATGCAAGGAACTAGGCCACTATGCAAACAATTGTCCAGAAAGGATGGAGAACAAGTTAAACAAGTCTATGAAGGATCTCAACCTTGGCCCATGAATCAAGTGTAGAAATAAAACAAAAGTTTGCTTAGAGAAGTTTTCCAGGACCCAAGAAGGCCAATATGTAATTTTTGTTTGAAAATTTTTAAGGGTGGTAGTACCCTAGTTGTTTGAACTTGCTTGTAACCCAACCTTCCCAAATCTCGGGACGAGATTTATTTTAAGGGTGGTAGCCTGTCACATCCCAAGATTTTCTAAATCTTGTAATGTGAAAATAAATTAATAAAATAAAACTTTGTTTGATTTTCAAGGCCAGAAGAAACTTTTTGAGTTTAAATGGAACCTCAAACCCATTTGAATCAAATAAAATCCTAAAGGGATTTAAAAAGATAAACTTTTATTAAAGGAAAATAAAAATATTTAGAATACTATTTTAGATCTTTTAATAAAAGGATTTGGTATTCAAAAGAAAAGATGGATTTATAAATAAGGATTATTTTATAAAGCCAAATTAAACCCTTGACCAAACTTTGGAATTAAAAACATTTTATTTTAAATAAAATAGCAAAGGTTAATTTAAAAATAATAAAGGATTGCTTAAATAAAATAATAAGGAATTAATATCCAAAATTTATTCAAATAAAAGGTTTTACCATTTTAATTAAAACATCAAAACTTATTAAAATTATTTAAAATAAATTTTCCAAATATTTGATATTCACAAATAAAACTTACTAAGTGTTTTGGCTTTATTTTAGATTTTAAAATAAATATTCTCAATAAAACAAACCCAAGTTGATTTAATAATGAAAGTCTATGTTATTTAATTAATAATGGACTCTAAAATAAAATGTTATTTTGTTTTAAAAACAAGTTTCCAAATATTCTTTATTTCCAAATAAACCTACTGATTTAGATTTGAAAGTGTTTGGATTTTAAATGAAGATTATATTAATTAAAACAAACCCTATATTATTAAATAACTAAAATATCCATTTATTTAAATTAAATTAAAGAATGGATCTTAAAAAGAATAAAATTATTATTTTGTTTTGAGATTTGGATTATGTTGAAAAACAGAACCAAATTCAAAGTAAAGTTGAGTGTTTGTTTGAATTTGTTTGATTGTTGTTTGAATGCTTGAATAATTGTTTGAAATAACAAAACAGGAATTAGAAATAGAAAAAGAAAAAGAATTAGACAGAAAAAAATAGAACAGCCCAACAATCTGGCCCAACAGCCCAACTCGCAGCCCACCTCCTCTCCAGCCCGAATCGTTTTCTTTCACCCAGCAACTTACCCACCGAGAGACTGACTACTGGCCCCCACCTCCACTCCCTTTCTCTCACTGCCAGAGGACCCCACACCTCGCCCCCTTCTTCCCCACCCCGCGACTGGTTCTTCCTCCCCCACGTCGCCGTTGCTGCCTCTAAATTTCTCGCATCAATTCGAGTAAATGACTGAGTGAATGCTCCTGGTAACCTCACCCATTTAATCGCCAGTGTCTCATCCTCCATTTCCCTCTGCCTCCTTCCCCGAGCACGCCCCCAGGCTGCCGTATTTCGCCAACCACTCTCCCTGTCTCCGACGAGGTCCATTGACGATTCCATCCAAACCGGACCACCCCACGCCACACTGAGCACACGAACAAGTTCCCCACTCCCAGACGCTCCTCTCTGTACCCTCCTTTCAACCGCGGGCGCCCCAGGAAGCCGTCTTCAACAAAAGTTCTGAGCGCCGCCGTCTGTCTCGCCTCCGTCGAGCTCCTCCGGTAATTCTAGACTACCCCGACCCCTCTCGATCACGCACACGCCTTCCTCGTGTCCTTGCGCTCCTGACCGTGTGCCTCGTTTGTCTCCGGGTGATTCCTAGCGTCGTCCTCGATCTCGACCGCGCGCGTCCGTCGCCAGTACCAACTCCGGCGAGCAATCGCAGCTGCCCCCTAGCGCCCCTCGACGGACAAGTACCACGTTGAGCATCAGCGAGCGTCAACGAATCCGGTGAGCATCTCCACACCCTCCTTTGCTTCCTGTACCGCCGGCGCCGCCATCGTCTGGTCGCTCCGCCGCCAGCAGCCGCCGCAGCGCCGCCCGTCTAAGGTCAATCACCCACAGCCATCCGATCCCGATCCGACGGATACGATAGAATGTTAGCGAAGGGGTAAGTGATGATTCTGAGCCGCACGATTCACGTTTGATCCAACGCGCCACAGCCGCGATCCACACCGAACCGGTACCATCCAATCAGAGTGTGCCGCGTGTCACTTATTCAGTTTAAAAACAGATTTGAAAACAGAAACTTTTGCAAACTTCAAACCCTTATATCTTTGGATCCACACGTCCAAATTTGACAAATTTTATATCAATGGATTCAGGAGAACAAGCCCTAGCCAACCATGGCCTTAGTTTAGCAAATAGTATCTGTTAACTTGTTTGAATTTGCAGAAACTTTTGTGAGCTTGTTTAGAGTAGAAAAATTGTTTAAAATTGAATTTAAGATTAAAACCTTTGCAAAATGGTTTGTTGTGACCTTACTAACCCTAGGAACCAATATTTGGTATTAAAAATGATTTTTGTAAGATTTAGGTTGGATTACTTGACTTAGTCATTTTCTAGCCAAATAAAAAGAATAGTTTTTATTATGAAAATGTTTATGGAAAGAAAACTTTGAGTAGATGGTTTGGACCAAACCTACTGACCAAAAAACACCAAGTTTTGCAATAGCAACTCATTTGGTGAACCCTATAGGCTAATGCCTTAATAAAAATATTTCTACACCACATAAAATAACACTTTGTTTTGAAAATGGTATTAAAGTGAAACCTTTTGCAAATGACTTGGCCACCTTAGGTAATGACCATTAGATGTACCCAAATGACTATGACCCACTAGGAACCACTTTTTCAAACAAAACAAAGCTTGGCATGCTTGCATGCATTTCTTTGACTTTGTTATTTATGTGTGTTGTTTTGCTTGATTGGTAGATTGAGTTTGTGCCTTGCTTGATTGATTTGTAGTGACTTGAAGAGTGTTATTGTTGCAAAGATCAAGAAGTGAACCTATACTCTACCAAAAAGGCAAGTGATGCTTCATACTTTTGTCCCATTACTTTCTCTATGCATTAGTGAATTTTGCTAAGTAAAACTTGCATGGATTTTGCTAAGTATAGATCTTGCTATAGGAAAACCTAGTAGATGAATCCTTAGTAGGATTTCCTAAGTTAAGTAACCTATTACTACCAAGCTTAGCCTAGCTAATAGAAAACATGGGTGGAATATACATTCACACTATGGAAAAATATTCTAAGTCTGAGGACTTGTGATTTTGTTTAATAAAACAACTAAGTTAATGAATCACCTGGGTGGAATGGGCTTGCTTGGTGGAGAATGGTTGAGTGGTTCACAATGCCATAGGCTTGGATTGTGTATCTCACTTGTGGTATGCCACCCAGGAAACAAAGAGATTGGAGATGTCAAATGTTGAGAAGCTTCAAGTGCAACCACTTGGCAATATGGGCTCTGCCATGATCATATAGGTTGCAAGAACTTAGCCATATGGACAGTGGGTGGTAGTGTTTGATAGGTTGGAGCGCGTCCATTTTGGTCTAAGGGAAGGCTTCTGAAAGATCTTGTCTTGGGAAACCAAGTCTTGTGGGGAAAGTGCACCACCTCTGCAGAGTGTAAAACCTAAGTACTTAGCCATGTCCCTGGTAAAGGACAATTTGAGCATCAAGACATGGAAGCAATCAAGAATCTCATCATTCAAATTTCTAAATTAAAACTTGTGGATTGAACAAGGGTTGTTTGAATTCTTCAATCATTGATGGAGAGATGGCTTGGTACAAGGATCTTGAAATCTTTGATTGAGAAAAATGAGTTTGTCAAGCAAAAACTTAGTATTTTCAAAATGATAAGAAAAATCTATTTTGAGCAATGCAAACCTCAACTCCACTTAGCCAAATGCATATAGATGTTAGACTCCACTATATTATCATAGTATCACTTGCCAATACAATTCAAATGTATTGACCCTTTGTGGTTGTAACTTGTATGTTGCAGGTTTAATTGTTTTTAGTGAAGATTGATTGATTAGGATTACAAAGTCTACAACCAACATCTGCCTGTGGCACTTTGAAGATGAAGGACCCCATGCTTATAGTTATTCCGCTGCAATGTAATGTAATAGCCATATGAGCTATGAAAGATGTAATAAAATTATGTTATTCCTGGTTATACAGTTATATTATGACCTTTGTTTCTTGATATTACATCTTAACTGTGGATGCTAGCTATTGATCCAGGGACTAGCATTGTGAAACACAGGAGGGATCAACCTTATCAGGTTGGGACCTCTACAATGGGGAACTCGATCGGAGGAACTATAGGAAGAAGAGGCAACGAGAATCGTCTGTCAGAGGTTGATCTGGTGCGGCTCCGATGGTGGCAGCGCAGAGGCTTCGAATCCAGCAGTTAGGGTTCAAGATCATGCAAAAACGAGAAAGAGGATGATCTGGGGGGTATATATGTGGGGGCGTTTTGCAACGATAAGGGCAAGGAAATAGAACGAATCGAGAGATTTTCTCGTCGGTTTGGATGAACGCGTGAAGCAGGAACTCTGGCAGATTGACAGGGATGACCGACAGGTCCCACGCGTCAGAGAAAAAAAGGAAAGGGGAAGAGGAGCTGGCGCGGGCTGCTAGCACTCTGCAATTTATTGGGCCACTGGCGGGCTAGAGTAGGCTGTTGCACTGTTGTTCCTCGCGCGCAGTAGGCGGCACGCAGGAGGTGGGCTGCTGGGCCAGCTCGGGCTGGGGTGGCCGTTAGTTCTAGGTTAGGTTTAGTTTTTTTTATATTTCTCTTTTTTTCTGTTTTTTTTATAGTTTTAATTTATGTATCTAAATTTGATCAAACCAATTTCGAAAAATTTGCAAAATCATCCTTAACATTTTAGGATAAAAATTATTATTTTGTCCATTTCAAAATTTCACTAAAAACCATTGACTTTGATTAATGTATTTCCTTTATTTATTTTTGCATAATTCATAACTTTTGATTTCTAGCTCCAAAATTCACCAAACCAATTTCTATGGTTTTCTAAAATTGATATCTGCAAATATACATCATTTATGAATTCTATTGCTTAATTTTTACTATGGAAAAATCCATAGTAAAAAGGGTTGTACTTAGAATGGGGAAATCCCATTTAAGGTTTTTAGGGTATTCCTTTTGGACAATAGAATTACCTCCTTGGTGTTTAATGCAATGACCTTGTGTATGCAACATGATTTTGAATTTTTGAAATCTTGCACACCAATTCTACAATCCAGAATCAACCATGCCCCTTTTGCCTATAAGGATACTTAGGACATAACAAAAAAGTATAAGGTTTTGAATTCAAGGTTGAAAGGATTTTCAATTCAAAAAGTTTCTGTTCTTTGAGAATTTTCATCAAGGTCAATCAATCAAACAAAACTATTTTATTTATTTCACATTCCAAAATTAGGAGAATTTTGGGATGTGACATAAGTTATGTGACATAGTTAGAAGGAAAAATATCAAACTTGGTATATTGATTATGTCTAAAAAAACCCTTCACAAAATGATCTATCTAATTTGAGGTTTCCTGGCTTTCAGGTCAAATGACCAATGTTATGGCTAGAATCAAGGCATAGTTTGTGATAATGTGTACATATTGTGCATACATGTGTATCATGGGATGGCGAACAATGTTGGAGGAGGAAGTTTTCCTTTTCGTCGCACGAAAAATCCATTTTCCATTTTCTGAGTGCAAAAAATGGGCGGTTTTGTGAAGAAACCACCAAATGGATAATTCAAAATGCTACCACCACATTTTTACAAAATACTATACCACCTTATATGGACAATGTCCTAACAAGGGGGATCTCAAACCTTTCCGTCTATCCTTGGTGTAAAAGAAAAATTCCTGCTGAATCGATATGAATTGGGTCACATATGAAATATAGGTACATGATATGATGCTCATGATTTTTTACAAAAATCATTTTTAGGTTCACAATATGCTATTTCATCAGATATCTATTTCTATTTTATCGAGTCTCAGCATCGAGCTAAGAATCTTCATGCCCGTCGTTTGACAAAGTTTGACGATAGTTTAAAATGAGCATAAGAAATTTAGAAACGATCCAAACAATGCGATACATTTGCGTGGTGTCATATTATGTGACATAGTTAGAAGGAAAATATCAAACTTAGTATATTGATAATTTCTCAAAAAAACCTTCACAAAATGACCTATCTCATTCGAGGTTGAAATGGATCGTATGGGCACCTAGAGGGGGGGTGAATAGGTGCAACTAAATTATTAGTTCTTCTTAAATTTTAGGCTTGACACAAAGTAAATTCTCTAGATATTCAACTATGAGAATTTCCCTACATGCAAACCTATCTACTCAACACGTAAAGAGAGGAGCGAGGAAACCGTAGTGGAGCACGCGGAGACACAGGATTTGTTTTACCGCAGTTCCTTCCTTGTTAAGGGAAGTGCATCTACGTTGGAGGGGTGGGCGGTTGTAAGACCACCACGCCACAATAGGCCTCACCCTATGATGCAGCACTGAGTTGATGTAGTAGCACTTCGTTGGGAACCCCAAGAGCATGGTGTGAAGTAGCACAATAGCAAGTTTTCCCTCAGTAAGAAACCGAGGTTATCAAACCAGCAGGAGGAAGGAAACATCACATAGGTGTTGCAAGCAACGCGGAGACCTGCACAACACAAACTCAAGACTTTGCCCCAACGAATCAGTGAGGTTGTCAAGCTCACCGGTTTGCTGTAACAAAGAATTAAACGTATGGTGTGGAAGGTAATGGTGGTTTGCAGCAAGTAAACAGGTAACAGTGGAAGATGTATCAATATTAAAGATGACCGGGGTCCATAGTTAACTAGAGTTTCTCTCCTTAGATAAACAACATGTCTTGAAGGGCAAACAAATTACAGCAGGGCAATTGAAAGGAACTGAGCAAGGCATAACAATGCAATACCAGATAAAAAGATCCTATGAGATTCGATTGGGCAATACAACAAGATACATAGACCGCCATCCAACTACATCTATGACTAGAAGTCCACCTTCAGGTTATCATCCGAACCCCCTCCAGTATTAAGTTGCAAGCAACATACAATTGCTTTAAGCAAAGTGTGTAAGGTAAACAATCGACTTGTTGTTTGAACAAGAGACCGTTGTTTTTTCCCTAGTGGCAACAACATATCTACAACCGAAGAGATTTCTATCACTTCCCTTGGAAACTAGAGGCATGAACCCACTATCGAGCATAAATACCCCCTCTTGGAGTCACTAGCAACTACTTGGCCAAGATAGCTACTAACAACGAAGATCATGCAAGATCACAAACAACACAGACATGATAGAATCATAAAGACAAAACCATTAATCAATCTGACATAGTAATCTCAATATCCATCGGATCTCCGCAAACACAACATGCATGATTACAAATAGAATAGATCTTGATCATGAACGGATCTCACAAGATCTATACATGAAAGCACAAGGAGATATAACCAGCTAGCTACTACATGGACCCATAGTCCAAGGTGGAACTACTCACGCATCATATCGGAGAACAAGGCCTCCAGGATGATTTCCCCTCCGACAGGGTGCCGGGAAGAACTTCAGATCCCCCCCGATCTAGGGACGATGGTGGCGGCGGCTACAAACGGTTTCGTGGAGTTTTGATCAGGTGCCTAGGGTTTCTGCATCGGGGGCTTCTTATAGGCGAAGAGGCGAGGCTAGGAGGCAACCAGGGGGGCCACACCCTGCCCAGGCATGGGCCCACCCTGGCCGCGCCTAGGGGGGGGGTTTGGCTGCCCTGGTTTGCCTCTCCGTCTCTCCTCTGGACTTCGTGTCGCCCACGGTAAAATATTGACTTTGGCTTTTGTCCCGTCCAATTCCGAGAATATTGATTTTCTGCCTTTCTGGAACCGAAAACAGAAGAAATTGGGCAACTGGCACCGTGGCAACTTGTTAATAGGTTAGTACCAGAAAACATAAGAAAACACCTCAAAGTGTAGACAAAGCAAAGGAAAGTAGACACTAAACAAGAATGGAACATCAAAAATTAGAGATACGTTTTCGACGTATCAAGCATCCCCAAGCTTAACTCCTGCTCGTCCTCGAGTAGGTAATTAATAAAAGAATAATTTTTGAGGTGACATGCACCATCAAAACCAAGATCAATCCATTTGCAAGCATTGAAAGCTGGGATCAAAGAACTCTAAACATGTGCATGAAAGATGGAGTTCTAACAATAAGACAACGTAACTATGCATGCGACATGAAAGTCTACAAACAAAGATCATGAATAACATGCATTGAAAAACGTTTGTTTGTTTCACATACAGAAAACATGACATAGTGGCAATCAGCTTGTCCCTCATAGAGTAGCAAATAGATGCATAGGACACCTTCAAAGTTCACAAGGGTGACTAGAAACAAATAGCACAAGAACAAGTAATATCACAATATGCATCAATCAATAAGTCTTCGGACACTACACATAGAACTAAGAATAGCAACTATGCTATCTTAATGGTTCATAAAGGTAGAAGGTGGAGACTCAATAGTAGTGGAAGAAAGGCCCTTCATAAGGGAAGCAGGTATTTCAAGTTTGAACAAGAGCTTCCAAAAATTATGGTACTTGTTAGCTTTCAGCCCTCATTGCCCCTATCATAAGCATCTTGAAGTGATTAAGGTTAAAGTGAACAAACCATGGAGTATATGCTTGACGAAGTATAAGTTGGCAATCTCAAGTCCCTTGAATACAAGGGCCACACCTCATGCTACTCAACTTCAGTTACCTATAAGTTCTTGTCATTGTAAGTACATGCGTATCATAGATAACCGCCAACGAGGTACCCCTTGCACATGGTACAGGAGCTATCCCATAACCAAATGACAAGGCAAGTAGACAATGAGCATCTCAGCGATCTTTTTATTTACTATGTGCATAGCTTTTTATTGAGGATGCTTCATAGATAGCTCACTATGGTGATGCTGCAAGTTTCCACCATTATTAGGCATGGCTTAGGCTAGCAGCCCAGGCGTTTATCTAACACAAAATACATACTCCATGTACTTACAAGTTTCCTCTTTATTTCACACCGGTGACACATCCGTAGACAAAAGAGCATGATATCAACTGAGTACAAAGTACAAGTGCAATGTTGAAAACGTTCCCCATGACAGCATGGTTCTGCTAATTCCAACGTATAAGTGCAAGCATATACAACATAGACGACACAATGTTCAAGTTTATTAGGGGCAAAGAATATAAAGTGTGCCATCAAGTTTGTGAGGGCTTTAATCACTAAGTTTTCACATAAAAAATAGTTTTTAATTGGAGGATAGCTGAAAACAAGAATATACTTGGAATGGTGTAACACACCATGCATAGGAATTTATAGTGGACACTTTGGAATAACTAGGTTTCTTGGGAGTTGGAAGCATGAGTAGATCTTACTCATACAAGTGGAGGCTAGCAAAATACTGGGAGCAACCAATTAAGAGAGCAATAGTGGCCATAATCATGCAGAGAGATAAAACATTGCTAATCAAAGCATAGAGTGGTACTACAAGTCAAGGACTAAATGATCATCGAGGCTATGGTGACTTGTCATAGTCATAACATGGTGTGAGCATGTGCCAAGTCAACCCAAACAAAGCATCAAAGGAGAATACCACAATACTATGCTTTTGCATGCTAAAACAACACATAATATCTTCAAGGCAGACTAAGCAACCCCAATTGTTTGGAACAAGACATGATACAACAATAATCACTAAGCATAAGGTCAAAAAAACACCTAGCATGTCATGCTAAAGTCTAAGTCACAGTCAATGCAAGCTCCTCTTGCACTTTCAAGCAGGAACTTCCTACACCTTTCCAACACCAATTGACTTATTTGAAACAACATAGGGAGAACGGGGGTCCAAACTACTTTATTCAAGAAAACTAAAAAAACTAATCAAAGCAAACGAAAACTAGGACGCTCCAACAACAACACAACAGTGCATGAAACAATAAAAACGAAGTGTCTAGACAGACCTGAGCTTTTTATTGATGAAGAAGGGGATTCCTTGGGCATCCCCAAGCTTTTACGCTTGTACCTCTTGGATATTTCTTGGGGTGACATCGGTGTGGCATCCCCAAGCTTGAGATTTTGTCCATTCTTCATCTCATTACATCATTCTCTGTCTACACCTGAAAATTTTCCTTCATACAAAACTTCACACAATCTTCATTAGCAACATTAGTGTATTCAAAAGATAATAGAACTTTAGGAAAAGCTTTGGAACAACAAGACTTTTCACTAAAAACACAAGCTACTGTAGCAACTCCTTCAAAAAGCTCAATTCCCCAAAAGAGAACTCAAAAGGGAATCAATAAGAAGCAAATGCAAATAATGGCAGAAATCTATCAAAATAGACCAGCAGGTCGAAACCGATTTTTACGAAAATATTTTGTTGCTCAAATCAAAAGTTGATCTAAAGAAAGTTAGATAACATACTGGGGGATTTATTCGTAAATTTTCAGCTCAATCCGACTTACAGAGACTCCTCATGAATTTTTATGGTGGAGGAAAGAAATCTGTTTCGGGACATCAACTCCCCAAATCTTACTTCCCTCTCATTAGAGATCATTCTTGGCACAAAAAGCATAAAAAAAGGATAAGGAGAGGTCATTACTGAAGTAATAACTTCCAAGACTCAAGGAAACTCTTGGGTTATCTCCCAACAAGTAATTTTCTTTAACGCCTTTAATTTAGGCACAAGAAGCAAGAAGAATCAAGTATTTTCAAATGAAGAAGCATTAACATCAAACCTTGCTTTCAAAGGAGGAGCAAAAAGCAACTTCTCTCTCCTCATAGGGAAGTGTTCAATACCTTTCTTGAATGGAAAATGATATTTAATGGTGCCTTCTTTCATATCAATGATGGCACCAACAGTTCTAAGAAAAGGTCTTCCCAAAGTAATAGGACAAGAAGCATTGTATTCAACATCCAAATCATAGAAATCAACAGGGACATAAGAATTTTTAACAATAATGAGAACATCATTAATACTCCCCATGAGTTTCTTTTTAGCATTATCATTGAGTGGGACATCCAAATAACAATCTTCCAAAGGTGGCAAATCAAGCATTACATAAATCTTCCTAGGCATAATAGAGACACTAGAACCAAGATCACATGAAGCTTTGAGATCAAAGTCATTCACTTGCATATTAATAATGGGTTCCCAACTATATTCTACTTTCCTAGGAATGGAAGCTTTGTGTTTTAACTTCTCTTCCTTAATCTTAACAAGGGCATCTGTAATGTGTTTGGTGAAAGCAACATGCATATCAATAGCATCAGGACTTCTAGCAAGCTTTTTCAAGAACATAATCACTTCAGAAATATTGCAACAATCTATATCAAAATCAAACTTAGAATCACTAGTAGTAGGCTCAATAGGCTTAGGCATAGTAGGAGGAGGAATAGGGAATACTTGTGGTTTAGTGGTGATGGTGCACACACTATTATTTCTATCAATTTTAACTTCCCTTTCCCACTTAGCATGAAGTTGAGCTAACAGTCTAACATTTTCCTCAATAGTAACTTATATAGCATGAGTAGCAGCAAAGGTACTTTCCAAAGTTTCAGGTTTAGCAGCCATTTTATTTATCAAAGAGGACTAGGCTTCAGACAAAGAGGAAATATTTTTCTCAACATTCAAAAGCTTTTCCTCCACAGTTTTGTTGATAGCGGTTTGTTTACTGATGTCTACGCACTTCTATTCTTGTAGACAGTTGTTTAGGCCTCCAAGTGCAGAGGTTTGTAGAATAGCAGCAAGTTTCCCTTAAGTGGAATACCCAAGGTTTATCGAACTCAGGGAGGAAGTGGTCATAGGTATTCCCTCTCAAGCAACCCTGCTATCAAGATACAAGAAGTCTCTTGTGTCCCCAACACACCCAATACACTTTTCAGGTGTATAGGTGCACTAGTTCGGCGAAGAGATAGTGCACTTCTAACATTGTTGTAGGAATTTCTATTGGAATTGCTATTATTAGGAGGATAGGGCCTATAATTGTTGTTACCACCAAAATTATTCCTATAGGCATTGTTGTTGAAATTGTTGTTTCTAATGAAGTTCACATCAACTTTCTCTTCTTGAGGAACCAAAGAGGCTAAGGGAACACTATTAGGATCTAAATAAGCTTTCCCATTAACAAGCATAGCCATAATAAATCAATCTTATCACTCAAAGAGGAGGTTTCCTCAATAGAATTTACCTTCTTACCATGTGGAGCTCTCTCAGTGTGCCATTCAGAGTAGTTAACCATCATATTATCAAGGAGATTTGTTGAAGCACCCAAAGTGAGGCCCATAAAGGTACCTCCAGCAGCTGAATCCAACATGTTTCTTGAGGAGAAGTTCAAACCCGGATAAAAAGTTTGGATAATCATCCAAGCAGTGAGTCCATGAGTGGGACAATTCTTAACCAAAGATTTCATTCTTTCCCAAGCTTGAGCAACATGTTCATTATCAAGTTGTTTAAATTTCATAATGTCACTTCTCATAGATATAATCTTAGCAGGAGGGTAGTACTTTCCAATAAAGGCATCTTTGCACTTAGTCCAAGAATCAATACTATTTCTAGGAAAGGATATAAACAATTATTTAGCTTTTCCTCTCAAGGAAAAAGGAAAAAGCTTGATCTTAATAATATCTCCATCTACATCCTTATACTTCTGCATCTCACAAAGTTCAACAAAGTTATTGAGATGGGAAGCAACATCATCAGAACTAGCACCAGGAAATTTCTCTATGATCACAAGATTCAACAAAGCAGGCTTAATTTCATAAAAGGTAGCATCAGGAGCAGGTGGAGCAATAGAAGTGCTAAGGAAATCATTGTTGTTTGTGCTAGTGAAGTCACACAACTTGGTGTTCTCAGCAGAGTTCATTTGGCAAAGGTGGGAAAGCCAAAAACAGCAGCAGCAGTTAGAGCAGGAACTAATTTTTTTGTGTTTTTGAATAGGGAAAGCAAACCAAACTAGACTAATTTTTTTTGGGTTTTTTGAGAAGAGGCAAACAAAACCAAGCAAAAGAAACTAAGCAAACTAAAAACAAAGTAAAGAGAAAGTAAGTGGAGGACTCCCCTTATCAAGACGTCCTTAGCCTTCCCGCCAACGGCGCCAGAAAAGGCTTGATGCAGCAATGAGTTGATGTAGGAGCGCTTCGTTGGGAACCCTAAGAGCAAGGTGTGAAGCAGCACAGCAGCAAGTTTTCCCTCAGTAAGAATTCGAGGTTATCAAACCAGTAGGAGGAAGGAAATGTCACACAGGTGTTGCAAGCAACGCGGAGACCTGCACAACACAAACTCAAGACTTTTCCCCAACGAATCAGTGAGGTTTTCAAGCTCACTGGTTTGCTGTAACAAAGGATTAAACGTATGGTGTGGAAGGTAATGGTGGTTTGCAACAAGTAAACAGGTAAAAGTGGAAGATGTATCAATGGTAAAGATTGGACCGGGGTCCATAGTTCACTAGAGGTGCTCTCCTTAGATAAACAACATGGCAAGAAGGGTAAACAAATTACAACAGTGCAATTTACAGGAACTGAGTAAGGCATAACAATGCAATACCATACAAAAAGATCCTATGAGATTCGATTGGGCAATACAACAAGATACATAGACCACCATCCAACTGCATCTATGACTAGAAGTCCACCTTTATGTTATCATCTGAACCCCCTCCAGTATTAAGTTGCAAGCAACAGACAACTGCTTTAAGCAAAGTGTGTAAGGTAAACAATCCACTTGTTCTATGAACAAGAGACTGTTGTTTTCTCCCTAGTGGCAATAACACATCTACAACCGAAGAGATTTCTGTCACTTCCCTTGGAAACTAGAGGCATGAACCCACTATCGAGCATAAATACCCCCTCTTGGAGTAACTAGCAACTACTTGGCCAAGATAGCTACTAACAACGGAGATCATGCAAGATCACAACGAACACAGACATGATAGAATCATAAAGATAAAACCATTGATCAATCTAAAATAGTAATCTCAATATCCATCGGATCCCCGCAAACACAACATGCATGATTACAAATAGATTAGATCTTGATCATGAACGGAGCTAACAAGATCTATACATGAAAGCACAAGGAGGAGATACAACCAGCTAGCTACTACATGGACCCATAGTCCAAGGTGGAACTACTCACGCATCATACCGGAGAAGAAGGCCTCCAGGATGATTTCCCCTCCAGCAGGGTGCCGGGAAGAACTTCAGATCCCCCCGAACTAGGGACGATGGTGGAGGTGGCTATAGACGGTTTCGTGGAGTTTTGATCAGGTGCCTAGGATCTCGCCATGAAAGGCCTGATCCACCTTCTCCACTATTGGTATAGTTCGAGGCGGGAACCAGTGCGTTTACAAATCTAGCGGGGCACACATCCAGAACCAAATTGGAGGCCCCCGTAATGACAACAAGCTACCACAAGAACAAGGATTATCAAAATAATCAAAACAAGGATCTAGATATTTGCAAGAAATACTAGATCGAGGGTTCTCCGAATGAATGGAGAGGAGGTGAAGCGCTTGATTGCTGTTGATGAAGATCGAGACCTCCTCCTTAGATTCCCCTAAGGGACGGGCCTTTGGGTGGATGAAGGTTGAGATATCTTGGATGGAACTTGAGGAGCAGAACTTGTCTTTTTCGAATGAACCAAGCGTTCTGGCAGGAGGGGGAAGATGGGTTTAAATAGCCTCTGCCCAGAACTGGCCATTGGAGCATTTGGGGGCTCATTATCCGCCCCCCACTAGGGGCGGACTATCTTCCCTCGGGAGAAAATCCTCCCCAAGACCGGAATGTCTGGGGGAAAATCCGCCCCCACATAGTGGGTCGCGTCGAGCTTGACTTGTTGAAAATCCTCGAGGGGGAGGATTATTCGCCCCCCTCAAGGGGCGGACTATCCGCCCCTAGGGAAAATACGCCCTAGAGACGGAAAGTCCGGGGGAAACTCCGCCCCCTCTCTAAGTGATGCACCCTGGCGACCTTTGCAAATCTCCCGGGGGACGGACTATCTGTCCCCCTTGAGGGGCGGATTATCCGGCCTGGGCAAAAATTCTGGCCCTGGCCGGACAATCCGAGAGATATTTCGCCCCTGTCTGGGTGGTGCGCCCTTGCACCCTTTGTGATTGGGAGAGGGGCGCATTATCCGGCCCCTGGCAGGGGCAGATTATCCGCCCCCAAAAACACTTTGAGGATCTGCAGCACTTCAGCACACATTAAATAATCCTTGATATTGTTATCTAACATACAAAACACTAGGGATCATGAAATGTTCTTTCAATCTCCCCCTTTTTGGTGTTAGATGACAATACTAGGATTTTCAATAAAACCTACTAACATCATCTTCAAGAAATGAAAGAGGCTCCCCCTAAATGTGTGCATATTTATAACTTGTATTTGAATACAAATGCACACACTAAGGAACAAGACAATTTCATAACATTGATAGCTATAAGAAGGATGATTTAGGAAACATATGTCATACCACCAGGATGTGAAATAGCGAATATGAAAAGTGAGAATATTAGGCCTCAAAAACACCCCACCAATAGATAACTCCATAATTCCACATGACATCAAGATAATTCCATACTCCATAGATAAATCCAGAATTCCATACGGATAGTTCCACAAGATAAATCCAGAATTTCAAAATTCCACACAAGATAAACAATAATGCCACACACTACATAATCTCATACAAATCCAAGAACAAAAAGTTCAACACTAAAAGGGCACAAGCAATCGATAGAGAAAACAAATGATAAAAATGCAAATGCTTGCGCCTGACCCATGAAAATTCGAGACCTAAATAGAACTACTTCTCCCCCTTTGGCATCAAAATGCCAAAAAGGAAGAAGAGTGATGCTAGTACCAAACTGAGATGGTACTACACACCCAAAATTGAAAAAACAAACCAACTAAAAGCCAAGATTTGGTGTGTTTTCCATAAGATCATAAGATATGCAATAAAATCCAAAAAGAGCCAATAGGAACCAACTCTTCTCAAGGAAGAGGGCGGTGGATGAAGCCACCATGTTGGAGCGCATGGCATGAAACCGCGAATATGTATCTTGAGTTCAAAACCAATTCTCATCGATGACCCACATATCACAAAATGATATTAAGGGAAATGATTTTTCTTGCTTTCGGCATTATGGGGGGAGGGTTATCAAAATTAATTAGGAACACACTCCTCCTATGTCTATGCCTGCATCTAAACCAAATACATGAGGAAGTGAAAGTGAGTATGTAAGGGTAGACAAGCCAAGCTCGTTGAATCTGTGGTGGAGAACTAATGAGTATGCAAGGGTAGTCAAACCAAATACATGGGGAGACAAGTTCAAAGGCCGCACGGTGGGGCCCGCTTGTCTATGGTGGAGAACCGCGAAGGGGTACCAGACGAGCTGGGTTGTTTGATTTAAGAGGATCTGACGGCTCCTGCCTTGTCTTCTTCCTCTGGACGATGGGAACAGAGGGGAAACCCTAGGGGTGTCGAGACAGCCTAGAGGATTACCTGGAGG
Organism: Avena sativa; assembly: GCA_916181665.1. NCBI lineage: Eukaryota > Viridiplantae > Streptophyta > Magnoliopsida > Poales > Poaceae > Avena > Avena sativa. The sequence goes on from OV702284.1 coordinate 31,578,160, forward strand.
CCCGAGGAGGCAGCGAAGAGCAGCAGAGGAGCAGTGGATCATCGAGGCGAGTCCAGGGATGGGCGGGAGCAAGGAGTTCCGCCCCAGGAAGAGAACTCACGCATCTGGACCCGCGGGTTTCTTCTAGGAGCTCGCCGGGGCATAGGTTCGAGGACCTGCATGTCAAAAGGGATGGCAGGATTAGTTAGATCTATAGGGGAGGGTCACATGCAGGCAAAAATAGAGGGTGGAGAGGGTCAGGACGAGATGCATGCTTGCATGCGAGAAGAAGACCGAGAGGAGTTCTCCTCCCCCATGGCAATGGGGAGCTGGTGGATGGGTCCTAGAGCTCATGGAAAAGTAGGAGGGGGATGAAAGAGTGAATAAGGCAAAGAGAGAGGGGTTGGGGTGGCCTTAGGTCTTTTATATAGAGGGAGGGAGGTCGATGATGGACCTTGTCCAATTTTGGACATGGCCAAGGAGCTAGGTTGGGATAGGACAGTGAGGATGGTGGAGAGAGGGGTGGTGGGGTACTGTGTCGTGGGAGAGGAGACATGAGAGAGGGGTGGTGTTGCTTCCCATTAATGCCCAAGATTTCTCAAGATATTGTGTGCCTCTCCTTCTCTCCACTCCAAGTGAGAAAGGACAAAAGAATGAGGGCTAGTACTGTAGTGATATAGTACCATACGACTAGAGATGGTGTATGTATGCTTGTGGTGGTGGATGGTGGAGATTTAGGGCGTAAGTTTGAATCGTTTCAAATATTGCCCAAATAAGGGTTTATGAAGCAACTCTAGATTTTTGAAATAAGCAAGATGAGCCAAAGTTACTGGTAGATAAAGGGGGTCATGAGAAATCTCTATGAATTATATTGGATTTATTTCATGAGTTTTAGTCCACTTAAATCCATTTATTCAAATAGTACAAAAGTAGTTTCTAGAAGCTCATGTGATATTTTTACATTGGACAAGGTTGGTTTTTGATGTGATATGGTCCTAAATACCATATCACACATTGGAGAATTTTCTTGGAAGGGAAAATATTTTTAAGTTATTATTTTTTGTTTTTGCCATTTAAGAATAAGGGCAAAAAGAAATAATAAAGGATCTAAAAAATATTTATTTTTGAGGTGAGGAAATAGGATAGGATATATAGGCATCAAATGTTCCTTGAGTTTGCCAAGTTGTTTGGAGAGAAACAAACTTGCCTTTATAGGAGAGATTTTTAGAATTTTGCATGAAAGGAATTGAAATAATTTTAGGTTCCAAATAATTATGAAGATTATTTGGAAAATGATTATATCCAAGGTGGATGTTGTCAACTTTAAGTATCCATCTTTGGCAACCTTGGGTTTTGCAAAACAAGATGGATTTCAGAAGAGAACAAGGATTGGAGGATATAGGGCAGTAATATTTTTATACCACCTAAACAAGGTTGGATTAGTGAGCTCTGAGCTCACCTTGATGCAATGGATAGATGGATAGTTAGACCAAGTTATATAGATGATCATGGAAGAAGTAGTTTAGCTTGGTTGCATTTGAGGTGGTCTAGAAGTGATGGCAAACTTTGTTGAAAATAAGGCTGCCATTGTAGATGAGTCATGATGCCTCATAAACCAGGTGACTTTAGGAAGCACAGAGATCCATTGGAAATAAGTGAAGTATGGGTTGATAGACCATGGTAAGTATATCATAACCATGTAGAGAGTTGGTCAAGAGAAGGTATCATAAGGATGTTATCTTCTTCCAAAGTAGGCAAGATGATAAGATTTGCAGAAAAGATTATTATCGTTTCTACAAAACCATCAAGGATGAGTGGGTTCAATAAGATTTTAGCCAGGGGAAATAGTAGATATTTGGAAGTACTAATGATGTACTACAAAATGGTTCAAGTACATCCTCAAGAATGCACACTGATTATAGTAGGTGGGGTTCCAAAGATTGAATCTAGCTAAGGATTCTAGACTTAGCCAAATTTGGCAGATTGGTGTATTTGGGAAAGTGTGAAGGAGGAAAAGATTTGGAAAGGGTGCAGGGGTCCATACTCATCATCAAGTGGTTGATAATGAAGTATAGATAGAATGGAAATAATCCATGTTGATATTTGGTCTTTGGTGAGTTTCATGCTAATACATAGGATTAGCTCATGATTGATCTGGATAAGGGTATTAGGGGGTTATCTAGGCGACTTCTTATAGATTTCAGCTTAGGATGCTTGGCTCAAGATTTGGTCATTTTAACCATTGGTTTGATCCTATAGGATGAGCTCCTAGATTGGCTCATGCTACTTCCTAAGCAGACAAGTCATCACTCATAGTAGATCAAGGCAATTCATCTTATCAAACTTATCCAACTTCTTCTGAGGTTACTATAAAGCCTAGCTTGAGGTAAGGATGGGTATTTTTAATAGGATGTGTTTTTGAAGTAAGATAAGGACCTCTTGGTATTTCTACCAAGATTGGAATGAAAAGGTTTTTGGAAAGGTTTTGGAACACCTAGAGATAAGAGTAGTTGAAGGTTCCGTCTTGAAAACATAAGGAGATTATAGATAGGTATCCATAGTATTGTTAATAGAACTAGTAAAATATTTTGTGGTGGCAAAGTCATCTTGGCTCAAGTTTGAATTGTCAGAACATTTGAGAAATATGTAAGATGAGCCAAGACAACTCTTTTGAAAAATATTTTTTGTCAACTAAGGTTGAGGTGTGAAGTATATTATCTAATTCACAATCAGATGTATGAACACACTCAAACAAGTAAGCAAACATTGCAACACTTAACAATAAAAAGTTTTTGTTCCCCCTGATTTTTGCCTTTTTGACAACGAATCAGGATTGCTGAAATTGGGATGTTATAGACCTTCCCCCCTTAAAAGAATCTTGTACTGAGATTCGAGAGGGGCAGGGTTGGGTAAGAACGTTGGCTTAAAAAAAATTCAGAAGTGGAATATTAGATAAAAGAGGGTTTTCAGCAAACGAGCTGATTTAGCCATAGGTCGGGGTCAAGTTGCTTCGGTGGAGTGTTTAAGTTAAGATAGTGGAAAAGACGTAGTCTTTTCCCCTTAGGACAATTCTAGGTAGGTTTGGCGTAGGCTTGGTCCTTTCTTCTAGATGCGAAACACGAGTTGAGCCTTCTTAAAACCTCTATCACTGGAGTTATCTCTTCGGCCTTCTGGGTCGTGAAACACCAGGGTGTTGGCTGGACAGTCGACTTGGTGATGGAGGACTTTCCCGAAGTATCTTCTGATTCTGGAGAAGTGTTGATTATTGTCCTTGAGGCAGGGTCCATGATTCTAATTTAGAGGGTGGTTATCACCTAACGATGACTAGGGTTTGAATCCAGGGTTTTATCGGGTTTTGGGAGGGAAAGACGCAGTCTTCCCCCCTTAGAGCGTCACTAGGGGTGCTTGGTGGAGTCACAGACTGATGCTGGGGGAGGGAGATGCATCTTTCGTCCGGAATTGGTATCTTCTGCCGACCTTGTAGAGGCTACTTCTTGAGAGGTGCCAGAGCTGGTTAGAGTTTTAACCCATTGGGAGAATGACATTTGCGGTTAGTGGTCGAGGAAGGTGGTACTATGGGGTATGTTCGTTCTAGGTTGGGTCTGATGCAACGTCATGGTTAAAACACGCAAGGACGGTTATCATACTTGCATATCATTAAACAGGGTTCATCCAAAAATTAGCAGTTTTGCGCCGACCAATGGCGAGGGTACTTTATGCCTTACATACAAGTTTCGAGACGATCCATTACTTAATAGATGTGGGAAGAGTGAGTTGGTAGGGTACGAAAGTCTATTTTGAGAGTGCTCCTTGAATCTTGTCGCCGTGCTGGGTTTGGGTACCCACTTTGGTTAATGCAGTTCGTCGGGGGTGTGAGGAATATTCAAAACCTTGGTAGTAAGGAGTGAGGGTCATGCCTTCTCCGGTGGCTGCTTCAACGGGTGGATCTTCTAGGGGTTAGGGACGAGAAGATGGGTTGATACTCGTAGAAGGACAATTCTTCGTTTTTTGTCTCGGGGTTTGTAGAGTCGAAGGTCCTTTACATGGGTCTTTAGCAGAGAAGGGCTTCGCGATGTCTTCAGATAATCTCGGCTCTCTTTGTGTTTCTTTCTTCCCTTTGGAGAGTAGTATTTGTGGCGTTAGGTAGTCTTGTCTTCTTAATTCCGAGCGTTGCGGGTATTGGGAGGATCAAGCAGACTTCCGAAGATTGTTGATGAGGTTTGTTTTCTGTTCCTCTGACGACTCTCGAGGGGGTGCTTGGGGTAGGTTCTTGGATTGGAGATCTTCCTAGATTATCTTCTCGTAGGCGGTCTTCTGGAATTGAGTGGAAATACGTAGTCTTTCCACCTTAGAGCTTTACTTGGGGTCGTCAAGGCTAGGGTAGATCCTTCATATTGGAGCCTTGGCATGACACTTGAATTGAGGTCTTCGAGTGATGCCTTATTGCGACTACCTTGCTATGGTGGTTACCTAATGAAGCTGTAAGGGTTAGCTCGGGGTAGTTTTAGCGGTTAGCGATGCTTCTTCTTGGTCCTTAGTCGAGGTGAAGGCATTTTAGCTTTAGAGGGTTGTCTTCACTTCAACTCTTTGTGTTGCTTTGGATCGATGACGGAGTAGACTCATTGTTTTCGGCATCCTTATCTGCCGGATTCTTGGGGCGTTTGTGTTATGGCGAGGACTTCCCATTGATTTGGCAGAGGGTTGAATATGGTCGTTGCTCCTTTGGGGGCGATTAGAACTAGGCACGGGTAGGGGTTGTCATAGATTTCTTTATGTGGCCATCCTGTTGAGGAGAGGTCTCAACTTACGGGGTTATGGGTGTTGGTGTGGGGATACACAAACAAGGGTTCTAAGCAATAGGGTCGAATGATCCTATGCATACTAGAAACATGTGCCAACATCATACACGCATATGTCAAGCGTCACATAAACACATGACAAGCAAACAAGGTGTACCATAGGTTCTAAGGAGTTACTACGCGCCATAAAGGGAATCCTATACTGGGAATATTGGTCCTAGGTACGGACGTCCCGGTGGTCTTTACTTTGGTCTTTCCATCTGGGGTCGTTGATGTCGTTCTTGATCCCTTGAGGCGATGAAGGACTCCGTTGGTAGGGCGATCTTGTAGTGTCTTACATCGTTGGTAGATCCTTTGGTTTGCTTGTCTCTGCGTCTCTTCATCTAGGTACCTCCGTCTTTGCGGTTTCCAAGTCGGACTTGTTTTTGGAAACGGAAAATTTGAAGGTAGACGGGAGGTAGAGTAAGCTATTTTCAAATAGTTTAAGTTTGAGAAGATTGTGGCACCCCAAATTTATGGTCCGAGAATACCCGTTATGCATACAATTCACATTCCCATGATCAGTGAGCCGTGAGCATAACCGACTAGTATCATTACAACATCCATATAGTAATGAGTACAAAACTTACAAAGTGGCCATTATAGCAATTACAACACAAATAGCGGAAGTCTTCAAGCGCATAGCTGTAACATACCACCTTTTTGTGTAATATAAATAAAGACATGTTTGAGCATTGCATGCATGCATAACACTTGCACTTTGGTTTAACCATGTAATAACAAATAAAACCCTAATAGCTTCCCCTATCTCTTTGAATCAATTCAAATGGTTTCTATATCTTGAAAATTCTCAAAACAAATGGAGCCCAAATGGTGTTGAGGGCCCCTTAGTGTTTTCAGATATTATATAAAAGTTTCTGTAATTTCAAAATATTCAAAACAGATTTGAATTCAAAATACAAATAGAAATTAGAAAACATAAAAGAAAAAGGTTTAACAGAAAAAAATCTAAACCTAAACCGAGCTACTGGGCTGAGCCCACCTCTCTCCTCTCTCTCTGCCACCAAGCGTAGCACGCAGCAGCCCAAGAGCCGGCCCTGCCTGGCCCAAGAGCAGCCCACCCCGGCCATGTACCCCTTTGGCCCTCTGTTTCTCGTCGTCTTCAACGACGACGGGAAGCAGCTGGGTGGCAGCGCCGGCGTCGTTGATCTCCACTGCTTCGTCGCTGCCGTTCGTCAAGCTTCTAGGGATGGATAAGACCGCCGCGTCATGCTCTTCCTCCCAGTACCATTTTCGCTTCCTCTCACTCCCTCTATCCATTTCTCCTCTTCGGCCCTGAACCCTAGCTTCGGCCGCCGTCGAGCCCCGCTGTCCCCGGCCTCCCCGTGCCCTGTCGAACCCGCCTTGAGCTCCGCCTCGTCGCCCTGGTGCTTCTCCCCGAAGGAATCGGCCGCGGGCGATCGGAGTCGTCTCCATCGATGTGGTGACCCAGCATACCACTACATGATGTAGTACACTTTAGTCGTTGACATAACACTAATGAAACACCGTTCACTAGTATTACATCCCTCGGAGTGGTACAACAGAAACACAGCAGGTCCAAGACATGACTATAGGTTACAACTCAACTCTTTACACAAGATCCAGAGAACACTCTAGGTTAAAGAGAGAGAAAGAAACTTCTTACAAAGAAGAATCAGAAATAAACAACTCAAAAACTATCATACTATTAAGACTAGTATCTTAACTAATGGTCTGACATTGCTGCTATTGCAATACACTACAGAAATAGGTTCTATGGCTAGAGGTTATATTCCTATCTAATCAGTAACTTCTTCTTCACTTGAGTTGATGTATATGTTGACTTCCTTGACTTCATTGAAGAACTTCAGATTATGGTGATAATTCCTGGAGCATAACTTGATGTATACATCGTCTGTACTGGCTTTAGAACCTATCAAGGGTTAAGAAGATACTTTGAGTACGAGCGTACTCAACAAGTTCACTAGAAAAGGAGTGTTTGATGCACTATAACTACAGCCACAAACCATAGGTCGTAGGCAATGCAATTTTTCATAAATATTTCTTCAAAGGTTGCTTTTATTCTGAAAAACTATGTCCGTCAGCCTTCACGGGTTTACCAGAACTTTCACGGAGTTCCTTTCCCGCTACGTTCACAGCTCCTTCCCGGAACATGGAGTAACAAGTTACAGTTTTTACACTCTACAGAGGTGAGTCACTTTACCCATGAGAGATCTTAGCTTTGTTGCACATCCGAATTGTAGGTTTGTTCACACTTCCTTGGTGTGAGGCCCAGACTAAGATCCAAGCCAATCACTGCCTTCTCCGCTACCCCGCATGTCTCCTTGGTGTACGCCAACCCACCTATAGAATTACGGCAATTGGCAGTACAGACCGTTCAGATGCCGGAACTATCGTGGGACATTGAGGGATCCCACCCATATGCTGCATATCCTCTACGAATTACCATATAATATGCATGCTGCGAGTGATAACAGCCATGACCCGCACATCCGGCTCCATGCAAGAGGGAAAAGATACAGCTGACTTCTCCGTCCCATTCCAAATCTCATGGTCAACGCGTAATATACGGCGCAAGAATCACTGGCGACATTGGTTGTTAAGTCCTAGATAATATGTTCCTTTACCATCGAAACTCTTATAGTGGGTTATTACCTCATGGTAAATAACCTATAATCACATTATTATGAAAATAGTGTTTTCTGACCTTTTTCAAATGCAGGTGATGACAACACTGGATTTGCAAAATACTTTACTGAAAATAATCAAAGGACATGAGCAAGTGTGAACTTGCCTTTTATGATTGCAAGATTATGCACTCACGGTCTTCAAGACAATATAAGATCCAATATCTGAAATCAGCATCATTGTTCCGATAAGACTAATGTTTAAAGAAGCAAGATGCTTTTATGCATAAGTAATGTAATGCAAGTTGATAAACGCGAATCCCGAGGATAACGTTGTTCTAGGGTTTGGATACTGGAAAGGGTTTCCTTGGAATATGTTTCCCTTTTGGATTAAGTTTCATACATGTGCTTCTTATTAAGGCTTGTGAGTGTGTGTGAAACAACATGTATCTGTACAACAATAAAATACACACATATGGGATGCTACTCAAGGTTGCTTACATCTTAAATTTTTATCTTCAAGTTTTACTTTACAGGTAATGTCACTTATAAATAATTTAAATGTTATTGATCCTAAGTATATAAGTAGAATATAAAGTAAGGTGTTTTACTATTCATTGTCATATGTTGTTTGAAGTGATAAAACGAGTAACTTTTGAAGAAAATCTTACTCAACTAAGCAGAAGCATTTAAGCTTTAAGTTAACCTTATGAGGTGTTCTTTCTAGTTATAGTCTTTAAGTAAGAAAGAATTGCCTTTATTTGAATAATGATATTAGTAGTATTTGAGACTTATCTATCTTTGTTTTTAGCCTGGTTAGTTTGGTATTAAGATGCTTTATAACTTAATTATAACAGACCAAAGTTAACTATAAAACAGATAACAAGGTTTTAGCATTATATTTAAAGTCTTGTAGACTAAAGTTAACTTTAAAGACATAGATGGACTTAGCTGTAATTCTTATAATACGTATACCTTGTTTACTCCATAATGTTTCTTTAAAGTTACTTAAGAATGGTATTATTTTTTAGTTGGTAATGGTTTCTTCACATTATAAATGTATAAAGGGATTTACCTCCCTATAAGGATGTGGTTATGGTTTATGAACAAGTAAACAATATTATTTACTACTTAAGAATTCACTATAGTGTTTTGATTTGTTTGTAAACTTGCGGTTAAAATAGTGGTAATAGACTTTATGAAGTCAAAGTAATAATCTTGAGAATTTAATATTTGATAACTCCATTTGAATAATAATAGTCATTAATGTTGAATGATAAATCAAATAGAATTGTATTTAGAATGTGTTAAATCATTTTGACTTCCTATTATCAATATTTAAGATTAATACTATTTATTAGATTTTTAAATTTTAGTATATTAGCAAATTTTATTCACCCTTATATGAATTATTAACTAAAGAAATAGGTTTAAATTCAAGTTATTAAAGTTGTTTAAATTTTTTATTTAACTCAAAAGTGGTATATTATATTTTTAGCATATAGGTATTATTTTTGTGATCATTTTGATATATTACATTTATTTTTGTGATTTATAAATAATAAAATATGATTTTTATAAGATTTATTGCTTTATAAATACTTAATAAATAATAAATATTTAATTAAGTGAAATAATAATGCATGATTATAGTTTTAAATTATAGTTCTTATTTTTCTAAGATTTTTGGTATTTTATTTATATTTTTAACATTTACCAACATTAAAATATGAATTATTAAAGTTTTATTACTTATAAAACCTTTATTAAATAATATTTATTTAAATAATCACCATAATAATATTTGAGAATAGTTTTAAGTTGTAGATTTTATTTTTCTGAAAATTTTCATATATTAAACATATTTTCTGAATTATAAATGAAAAGTTATTAATTAAACTAGATTTAATCATTCTATTATATTTCAGGAAATATTAATATTAATCTTATAATGTTTTATCTATTTCCTAGACAGAAATTACTTTTTACACCTGAGCTAACCTTACCCAGGGTCACTAACCAGTGGGCCAAATGCCACATGGCATACCCCAGATTAGTAAATGCATTTGCTACCGACCCTATTCCTACTACCCGCCAATGACAGATGGGCCATGGCCACGTCACACGCCACCTCATTGAGGCATGGCCCGCCAAGGTTTGACTGGCTCCCACATGGTGGTGGTCAACCGATGCCGGCGACCCTACAGTGGCATCGCTACGATGCATGCGGCGATGGGTTTCAGCATGATTCGGAAACTCCTATTCCTAGGCTACCTAAAAACGGCGACGTAGAGTTCTAGGACGGTCCATAACCTCACCGGCGACGACGACAACAGAACAATCACGGCGGCGTTCGGTGACAGGTCGGTACAGAGGACGAGGAAGGCCAGGAGAGGGTTCTTTCAAACCAGAAGCTTACCCTCTTTGCGATAGGATGCTCGACGAGGCCGGAGGAAGGCTGTAGCAGCAGTAATGGTGACGACGGTGGTCGTCGGGCTCTGGGAATATGGAGACATAGACGTCGATTGGGGGCTCCCCTCCTTAATTAAATTGGTGAAGAGGAAGATGGAGATGAGGCGGAGCTCCTAGCATCCTCAGATGGCTCCGCGGTGGTCTCTGGACAGCGGCGTACATCGGCAGTTGAAGCTAGGGTTTGGCCTCTGAGAGAAGATAGAGAGGAAGAGGATGCGCGAGTAGGTTAGGATGAGACAGAGCATCGCGATGGCGTTCTTATCTCCCTGGGTGACGTCGTCGACTGCACAAATCGTAATGCATCAACGGCGTGCGGCGAAGCACTCGCCAGCGAGTAGCTTCCAGTCAACGAGGAAGACGACGACAGAAGTTTCACGGAAAACCCCCCAGCATTCTTTTTATTTGCTCTGCAGTCCCGCCCTGGCCCCACTAGTCGGCCAGAGAGAAGGATATGTCGGGCTGGTTATTGGGCTGCTACTGGGCTTCGGTTGGGTTGCTGTGGTTGCTCGTGGGCGATGGATAAGAAGAGGAGAAATGGGCCGGCCTGGCTGTTACTCTGGCTCCATTTTTTTTATTAAACAGAACCTTTTTATTTTCTGTTTTCTTTAAACCCTTTTAACTATGAATTTTTATATGGATTTAAATATCCAAAAAATTTATAGAGCACATTAAATAATACAGGAATATTGGAAAATAAGTGGGGTTGATAACTTTATTGATTTCCTTATAATTTTAAACTAATAGGAAACTATTTTATTGAGTGTAATATTCATCACTTAGGTTTTTACAGATTTGCCTTTTAATATCAATATATATATTTATGGAGAACTTATAAAATGATTTTTATTTCTTCATTATAAGTGTAATTGTAATAGTTTAATATAACTAAGGATATGCATTTAATTTATCTCATATTCATGAACTTATTAAATAATGTATTAATATTAATCCATGAGTTTTGATTCTTGTTAATTTATAATATTAAAGAAACTTTTATACATATTGATCCTTCATAATTATTTGGTACATAAAATTCTAAGTACTAATAGTGTTTGAAATTAGAATTGCTTGCCCTAGGGTTTTAGGGTTCTTGATACATTTGTATTCTTTTGTTGATATGAATAAAGATTAATGGCTAAACACATTGTCTTTATGTTTGTGATTAGAATGATGTTACCTTTTACAAACAATGCGGTGATTCTTTAGAATGACTTATGAGAAAGAATTGATAAAGATACTCCTGAGCACATACGGTTATGATAATTGGAATTGAGAAAAGATGTGCTTAATTGATTTGTTATAGGAAAATATTCCTATATAGCATTGTGGAAACAAGATGATAGATCAACCATAGAAAGTGGATATTAGGTTTGGTTTTAGATTTAGGGTTTAGTGTTTAACAAGAATTTCTATATTCCATAATTCACAATCCTGGACTTCTAACTAAAGAATTCCTTTCCTAGATATACTAGTTCTTCCAATCCATCATCATGTGTTAACATGATGAGCTTTACCTCACAAGAATATTCTTATCCACCTTTTATTCTTCTAACTCCTCTTGTAATTCCAATGAGCTTGATTCTAAAGCATCTCCTAATATTTTCATATCTATACTTGGGTATATCAACTATTATGCTACTGATAACCTCCAAACCAATAAATGGTTACCTCTAACTCCATTCATATACCTCCTTTATCACCATCACTAATTATTACTCCAATGGATGTATACCTCAAATCCTACTTCACCTCAAGTTCTTAGTATTTCCAAAGAGGAGAATACTACTTATTTAATCCAATGTTGCTCTAACATCATATTAATTATACTATCTTGTCTTTACTTAACTCTAGTAACAAATACTCCAATCTCACGTTATATTAATGTGACATGTAATGGCTAACCTGGAATAATATATCGATACTATGGTTCAATCATGTTTTATTCACCAATGTCACTTATACATGGTATAAGCATTCAATATTGGTGAATAAGGCATGATCATTATAACCCTTTGATCATTTATGGCTTAGGTTTCCAGTTGGCTAAACAAGGCTTCCATCATACAACATTACAGATGTATTATAATTATCTTCTGTTTAGCTCTATTGGATTAAGAGATATAATTCATTGACTATACCTACTTGATCCAATAGGACTACTCCTGGTAACTATCTTCAGAACTCATCCTTGCAATCTTCTTTGTTACCATATTGATTTGATTTCCTCCAATCACTCTCATCCTATAGATGACATCGAAAACTAGCATCACTATTTACCTCTACTTACTTCTTTGTTTATAAGCCTTAAGTGAATGCTATAATAAGGGCAAGAGTTGATAGATCAAGAATTGATAGTTTAAGAATTTGTGAATCAATATTTGATTACTCAACATTGATGATCAACAGATATTAAGATAGGGTTCAATAGAGATTGTAAGGATTCATATGGAAAGAAAGATATATGGTGAATGATCTTGACTTTGGTTTCTTTTCTACTCAATCTCACTAGAGAGTTAAAGTTAGGTATTTCCATGATACTCATGGTATAAATAGATGAGATTAAGATATAGTTGTTACATTCTGATTATTTGTGTTATATTTATAATTTGGTATTCGTAAGTGATTATAATGAATATTATGATATGATCACCTAAGGATCAAATATAAATCCTTAAGTAATGTATTAAGGTTTAAACTTTATTACATTTGATCTACCCTTAGATCAAATCATGTTTACTCAAAATAAGATTTTATCAAAGGTCATATTGAAACTTATTGCAGTCAACTTGATGATCTACTTCAATTCCATCAAGTTGAGAGAAGCTTCAATCCTTTTTACAAGTTTTTATTTAAAAGCGCGAAAATTCTTCGGATTTTCTATGCATGAATGCAATGCACACATCTGGGTTCAGCTTATTTCTAAGCTCTAATGCTGGGATGTTACAGACTCTCCCCCTTAAAATAAACTTCAACCTCGAAGTTCATATACTCTCACGTTTCGGAGTAAGTAATTGTCTTGCATTGATTATGATAGGTCTCAACTCCATGGTAACCTCAATGGAAATAATTGTAATATCCCATATCCAGATCCTTTCCTTGAATTCCTACCATACTTGGCAATCTTAATCCTGTTGTCTCCAATACTCCAAAATTCCTTTTATTTTACTCCCTTAGGAATATTTACTTAGTATACAATTTTTTTAATTGATGTCTCTTATCTAGTTCATTTCCCTAATTACGTATCCTAATCCAATTCCCTTACTTGATCATTGAATTTCCCTACTGTATTATACAAGGTATAGGAAAATTCACTAAAACAGGGTTTTAAATTTTTTTTGTTAGACAATAGTTGAGGCTAAAAGACTAATGTTTGATCTATCACTGTATGAGTTGTACTGATAGTCCTTCCAAAGATTGGATTTGAACACATTTAGTCCCTACCCATTGGAATTTCTTGTTCTCTACACATGCCCAAATGGATGTGCTCTATTATCTCTTAAGGATCACTTAAGAGTTGTTTATTTTAGAATTAGTCTGTTAAGACTATTCCATTTTATTACTGCAAGCTTTTACCTTATCAGGCTTTTAGACAATTTTTGGTTACTATCTTAAGTACTTCTATAATTATGACTTTCTTTTAACCTTATAAAAATAAGGCTTGCTGTTGTTTTAGGTTAGTCCTTGTTCTCCAACCTTTACTTGGAAAGTCAGATTACAATACTTCCGTTTACTGTTTACTCTCCCCCTTAGGGTTTTCTAATGGTCTCTAAACTGCTTATAGAGTAACCATTGGCTTTATAACTAGAATGTATGGCTTTAACTAGCTTATTCTCTACCTAGTTAGGGTCTCACGAAAGATTGTACGGTGTATCCACACAATTGTGGATCTCCGAAGTGAATCTTTCAGCAATACTTTGTCTTACTTACTATTTGGTCATTTTCGCTTTGATAGGTAAATTTTCGCGAAGAGTCTCGAAAGACGATCGCTGAAGTTTTATACTCCTTTAGGTCGTACTTAGCTTAGGCCAAGTTCTATGCTCTTTATGCAACCATTAAGATAATCTGGTTAACTATGTCAACCAATTACCAGCTGCGGACAAGATACCAACTGTGGATTAATTACCACTCTGGATCAAATACCAGCGGTGGATCATCCTAGGTTGTATGTATTACCCTACGGCTTCCAACATCCTTATGGCATTCTCTCTGAATTGTCAGAGCTTGAATACCATTTCGGTTCCAAAACTTCTTCTTTGCACTTATTCATGATGCCTCCATGAACTTGGTACAAATACTTTATTAACTTCTTAGCAACTTACCTACTTTGATTGAACCATAAGTTCATCACTTATTGTTGCTCCATCTATTCCCTACATTAATCTTTCTTCTTATTATGGACTAAAAATGATTTGAACTTTATCCGATCCTTCAAATTGCGTTGATACTCCTTACACTTGGCTTCATTCTTCATGTAAATCTTCATCTTTGTCTGTGGAAATCGTCACTCCCTTACACGAATTCCCATTCCTATCTAGGTCTATGACATCAAGTAATAACTGGGTGTTGCAACATGCATTTGCACACCAAGTCAAACTTCATGTACAGATCTAGTCAATCAAGAAGATCTAAGAAAAATCAATAAATCCAAATGTGGTACATATAACACACAATATTCTAAGCCCTAAATATAGTAATTGAGTATAGTATCTCTAGAATTCGGGCTTAGTTGTGTAGTATATGACACCTCCTCATATAGGTTTATATCGTGATACTTAGCACATAGGGTAAAACTATTCTTTATCTCAACATTTACCCAAATTGCTCATTTGCAATAGGATAATCTTAAGCAAAGTGGTCTCAATTTTGGTTTTGACTAACCTTTGGTCTTACCTTTGAAAGGATTAACTATCACCAACCTTTCTTATTTAATATCTCACCTCACATGATCTCTCCAAATGACTAACTAGATTCTATTTCTAACTTAAACCAAAGATTATTAAAAAAAATTAGCACCCATGACTTCTATCATATCTCTACCATGTTATTTTCATACTTCTACCTCAATATAATTTATTAAGTTTTTGTCATACTTATACTTATATCATGGTTTCGGAGCTAATCTCACCATGATCTTGTTATGTTTTACCTATACATCATGATTTAAGAGCTAATCTAACCACGATGACTTTGTTTCTCACTACACTATCATTAAGTCTTAACATAATTGCACTTCATCACATACAATTCTCAAGTGAATTCCACCTAATTACTACTCATTACATCAACATTTATCCTAATGATATTCATCATATTGTCTTTGGTTATCAACTAACAATAAGATTCTACTGTTTTACATGAATTCTAGGGTTAGGCTACACCATTAAGACTACTTCAATGGATGTCTTAAACTTGATCCTAATCTACTATGACCAATTAGCTTTCCTAAAGCATCTTGGTGGGTTTATGTCTCCCTCGGAAGACACTAAAGAGCACTATACTTGAGAAAAGATAAAATAATTACTCCTAAGAAAGAATGACTTAAACATCTGACTTAGGTGTGACAATATTATCCTCAAGTGGATACTCATCACAAGTCATAAGAATATTTGGTTTAGATAAGATGGCTCCTATAGTCACTATCCAACCTACAGATCTTCCTAAAAGGGTTTTAATCCTAAGGTCAAAGCATATGCTCTGATACCAACTGCGATGACCCAACATACCACTTCCTGATGTAGTACAATATAGTCGTGGACATAACACAAATGAAACACCGTTCACTAGTATTAAATCCCTCAGAGTGGTACAACAGAAACACGGCAGGTCCAAGACATGACTATAGGTTACAACTTAACTCTTTACACAAGATCCAGAGAGCACTCTAGGTTAAAGAGAGAGAAAGGAACTTCTTACAAAGAAGAATCAGAAATAAACAACACAAAAACTATCATACTATTAAGAATAGTATCTTAACTAATGGTCTGGCATTGCTGCTATTGCAATACACTACATAAATAGGTTCTATGGCTAGAGGTTATATTCCTATCTAATCAGTAACTTCTTCTTCACTTGAGTTGATGTATATGTTGACTTCCTTGACTTCATTGAAGAACTTTAGATTCCGGTGATAATTCCTGGAGCATAACTTGATGTATACATCGTCTGTACTGGCTTTAGAACCTAGCAAGGGTTAAGAAGATACTTTGAGTACGAGCGTACTCATCAAGTTCACTAGAGGAGTGTTTGATGCACTATAACTACAGCCACAGACCATAGGTCGTAGGCAATGCAATTTTTCATAAATATTTCTTCAAAGGTTGCTTTTATTCTGAAAATTTATGTCCGTTAGCCTTCACGGGTTTACTAGAACTTTCATGGAGTTCCTTTCCCGGCGCGTTCGCAGCTCCTTCCCAGAACAGGGAGTAACAAGTTATAGTTTTTACACTCTGCAAAGGTGCATCACTTTACCCATGAGGGATCTTAGCTTTGTTGCACATCCGAATTGCAGGTTCGTTCACACTTCCTTGGTGTGAGGCCCAGACTAAGATCCAAGCCAATCACTGCCTTCTCCGCGACCCCGCATGTCTCCTTGGTGTACGCCAGCCCACCTATTGAATTACGGCAATTGGCAGTACAAACCGTTCAGATGCTGGAACTATCGTGGGACGTTGAGGGCTCCCACCCATATGCTGCATATCCTCTATGAATTACCATATAATATGCATGCTACGAGTGATAACAGCCATGATCCGCACATCCGGCTCCATGCGAGAGGGAAAAGATACAGCTGACTTCTCCGTCCAATTCCAAATCTCATGGTCAACGCGTAATATACGGCGCAAGAATCACTGGCGACATTGGTTGTTAAGTCCTAGATAATATGTTACTTTACCATCGGAACTCTTATAGTGGGTTATTACCTCATGGTAAATAACCTATTATCACAGTATTATGAAAATAGTGTTTTCTGACCTTTTTCAAATGAAGGTGATGACAACACTGGATTTGCAAAATACTTTACTGAAAATAATCAAAGGACATGAGCAAGTGTGAACTTTCCTTTTGTGATTGCAAGATTATGCACTCACGGTCTTCAAGACAATATAAGATCCAATATCTGAAAACAGCATCATTGGTCTGGTAAGGACTAATGTTTAAAGAAGCAAGATGCTTTTAGGCATAAGTAATGTAATGCAAGTTGATAAACGCGAATCCCGAGGATAACATTGTTCTAGGGTTTGGATACTGGAAAGGGTTTCTTTCCACCGAATGAATGAATGAATGCATCTAAGGATAACGCGAATCTAAGGATAATGCGAATCCCGAGGATCACGCGAATTAACATATAATGAATGCAATGAACACATCTGGGTTCAGCTTATTTCTAAGCTCTAATGCTGGGATGTTACAATCGACCTCGCCTTCGCGAGCTCCGGCCACCGCTTTCTTCATCGATTCCGGCGTCGTCTGTGTCCGCCTCGCCTCCTTGACCCTACTGCCTCGCTCGTGGTGAGCACCTGTGTAACATCCCAGCATTTAGGAACTAACGAAGGCTTGATTTAGGAATTTGAATTGTTGCATGCATTCATCTATGAAAATGTGTGTAAATTTCTCGCCAAATAAAAACCTAAAGTGGTCAAAGTTTCTTTCATGCTTTGAGATTAGGTATAGACTTTAAGGATTATTGTTATAGACTTTGATATGATCTTTGTGGACTTATGTGTTTTGGGAAATGAAATTTGAATTTAAAACTTGAGTGTTTGAATTATAATTCAAAGGATTTTGAATAATGTTTGAGTATTTGATTTAATTAAGAGTTAACCAATAATAACTCAAACTCTATATAAATAAATCAATTAAGAATATGAATCTCCATTTCATAATTTTATTCAATAATAAGTTACAAAGATGTAACTTATGAAAATCATCAACAATCTTTACAATAGCAAATAAATAAAGAATAATATTTCTTTATTGATAATAGTACAATCTTTATTACAAAGGAATAAAATAAAGAGTACAAAAGAATAAATTAAAGATTACAATTGAATATGAGAGTTATTACAAGTGAATAATCTATAAAGAAAAATAAAATCCTAAACTAAAGTCTTGATCTTCAAACCTGGTACCTGCAAAATAAAAACAAACTTAAAATAAAAAGAAGGTTAGGATTAGAATTATTTTTACTCTCAGAAGTTGACAGTGAAGTGCACTGTTTACCTTTTCATCATTGAGTATACAAGGGGCAAGTTTCACCAATATGAAAGAATGTATCTTTCATAATTTTAAGCCAAAAGTCAAATCACAGCAAGGAGGGGCAAGTTTCACCATCCAAGTAGAAGTAATCAGATGAAAGTAACTTTCAAAATTCTGAACATATCCACATCTGTGTACAAAGCACACAAACAGCTGTCACATCCCAAAATTTTCCAAATTTTGAAATGTAAAAAATAAATAAATAAAATAAATAATTGTTGAAATTTAGGGTGAAAAGAAACTTTCTGTTTCTAAATGGAAACTTAAAATACCATCTTGAACAAACTTTGAATAATGTTTGAATCCAACTAAATTAAAATCAAGTGAAATGCATTCTTCATAAAGGCATCTTGA
Organism: Avena sativa; assembly: GCA_916181665.1. Lineage (NCBI taxonomy): Eukaryota > Viridiplantae > Streptophyta > Magnoliopsida > Poales > Poaceae > Avena > Avena sativa. The sequence goes on from OV702284.1 coordinate 31,596,689, forward strand.
AATTTAAACACTTGGAAAATAAACCAAAACTCTAAAACTCTAATGGGAGAAAATCATTTCCAAGATTACTCTAGGCCTATGGATTTGACCCATATAAAAGTTGTCAACAAACATTTATAAATGATCAAGAATGATAAATAGAAATATTTTAAAACCATAGAAAGGGATTTCATTCAATTTGGAACCATAGGTAAAATCTTATGAATTTAGTAAGATCAGGAAATTGAATTTCCAAAGATAATAAAGCACCTATCTAAAATCCATACCAAATGGTGAGTAAATAATCCTAAAGAGATTTAAAAGGATAAACAAATATTAAATAAAATTTTACAAGTTGGAATCACCATTTTTGGATCCTTAAATAAAAAGATATGGTTTTTATAAGCAAAGGTAGAAATAAATAAATAAGGACTATTTTAAAGGGCCAAATTAAAACTTGGCCAAGCAAATAAAATAAAATATTTTTGTTTAATAAAAAGGTTAAAGGTTTATTTAAATAAAATCTTGAGGATTTATTATTATCCAATTTAAAGACTTTTTCCATTTTAAATGAACATTAAAAACATAATAAAGTATTTTTGAATAATAATTCAAAGTTTTTTATTTTAAAATAAAACCTACTGAAAAGGTTTGGAAAAATTTGGGTTTTCAAATGGAGTTTGAAAACATTAATAAATCTTATTTGATTTAGTACAAGGGCCTATTTTAAATAATTAATATACCTTAAAAAGAATAAAAGAGATATTCCAAATTTGACTTTAGAATGTATTAATAGACAGTATTTGAATATACACAAAGTTTGACAAAAGTTTGAATACAATTAGGGTTTGAATTATTTAAATAAAAATCAAAACAGATTAATAGAAATAGAAAAGGGAAAAAGATTCTGTATAAAAAATGAAACAGACCCCAGCCCACCAGGCCCATCTAGCCCAACCAAACCCCAAACCGTTTTTCTCACTCACTAACTAACCCACTCAGTCCCTGACGTCTGGACCCCACCTTCCCCTTCTCTCTCTCACTGACGACGCTACCCCACGGCCACGTCACCGTCTTCAACCCCGCGGACCCCTTCTTCCTCCCTCTCTCTCCCGTTTCTGCCGATTGAATTGCGCGTTTAATTCGCATCAATGCCTCAGTTATTCCACCCCCGACCATGCTATCATAATCCCCTCCTCCCCCTCCCTCTTTCCCCTAAAACTTCTCTGCCAGAGAGCCCCCGGGCTGCCTCGATTTTAACTCACACCGCCGCGGACTCCGGCGAGCTTCGCAAGCAATTCCGGCCACCACCGCCAGCCCCACTGCCCCCAGAGCTCTCGAGCATGATCCCCATCGTCTCCTGCATCCTCCAGTAGCTCTAGCCAGATCGCACGCGCTCTGAAATGTCGACAACGACCACACCCGAACATCGCCGTCGTCTGCTTCAACTACGGCGACTCCCCCGGTAACATTCTGACCGCCCCTCTTCCTTCCGATGATTCGCGTGTGGCCAGTGACCTCGTCCGCAACTAACGCCGCCATTTTCGTGTCCTAGCTCGCACCGTAGCATCGCCTCCGTCTTCGACCGTGAGCATCCGTCGCCAGGAGCTTCTCCGGCGAGCGATTAACGCCGTCACCATGCGCCCCTCCTTCGACAAAGACCACCCCGAGAGTCAGCGCTTCACGACGAGTCTAGTAAGCCGCTTCACACTCTCCCGACACCCTAGCTTCGCCGGAACCACCGTGGGCAGAGCGCGCCGCCGCTGTCCACCGTCGCTGCGCCACCCATCTTCAGTCGATACGATCTGGACCATTGGATGTAGATCTGGCGGATAGGATAAAATGAGCAGCGAAGCAGTATCGTGCGTCCTGTGCCGTGCGATGCAACTCTGATCTATCGGCTAGTGTCGATCGATCCTCGCGAAACGGTATAGACCAGTTAGATTCTGCCATGTGGCCCTGGCTATTGTTTTAAAAACAGAATTGATCTATTAGATGTGCAACCTTGTAAAATTCATAACTTTAAATATACACGTCCAAATTTTGCAAATTTTATATCAATGGAATCAGCAAAACAAACCCTATCCAACCATGCACTTTGTTTAATGAATTGCATTTGTTAAATTGGTTGTTTTTGCAGAAACTTGATATAAAATTTATTCTAGGAATATTTTTAAAGTAAAATCTTTGGAATATGGATTTTTTTGAACCTATTGACCATATAAAACAACTTGTGGAATTAAAAGTGTAGTTTGTGAAGTTAAAAGATGAATCTTTGATTTATAACATTTCTAGTCAAATAAAAATAATGTTTATATGTGAAAAAAATGCTTTTGGAGAAAAACCTTTGGGAAATGTTTTGATTTAAACTCTTTGACCCTAAACACCAAGTTTTTGAGATTTAAAAATATATTTGATGAACCCTATAAATTATTACTTTGCTAAAAATCATTTTCAACAACATAAAATATTGATTTGGTATACAAATGGTTTATAGGTAAAACCTTTTGCAAATGACTTTAATATTAAACATTTGACCACAAAACACTAACATTTGTGTTAAAAATATATTTGGAAAACACTAGAAATATTCTTTGGATTTAAATCCTTTCTAGCAAAACAAAAATGATTTAAAGTGGCCAATTTTCACTAACTTAATATCAAATGGCTTTACCACTTTTATAAATGACCAAAAGATATTTTATGATGTTATAACCCATTAGAAAACACTTTTTAAAATAAAACAATCTTTGACATGTTTGCATGCATTGCTTTGTTTTATTATTCTATGTGATGATTGCTTAAATGGTAGATTGAAATTGTGCCTTGCTTGATTGAATTGTAGTGACATTTGAAGAGTGTGGCTATTGCAAGATCAAGGAGTGAACTTATATTCTCTACCAAAAAGGCAAGTGGTGCTTCATACTTTTGTCCTATTATTTTTCACTATGCATTAGTGATATTTCTATGTAGGACTTGCATGGAATTTTTGCTAAGTATAAACTATACAATGGGAAATCCTAGTAGATGAAACCTTAGTAGAATTTTCCTAAGTCAAGATTCCTACTACTATCATGCTTAGCTTAGCTTAGCTAGTAGAAAACAAGGGTGGATTCTATTCATGTTATGGAATGTTTCTAAAGTCAAGGACTTGTGTTTTGTTTAATAAAACAACTAAGTAAGTGAATCACCTGGGTGGAAAGGGACTTGCTTGGTGGTTTTTGGTTGAGTGGTTACACAAGGCCCATTTCTATGGTTTACCTTGTGTATCTCACTTGTGGAATGCCACCCAAGAACAAAGAGATTTGAGATGTCAAATGTTGAGAAGCTTCAAGTGCAGCCACATGGCATTATGGGCTCTGCCTGGATCATATAGGTTTCAATAACTTAGCCAAATGGACAATTGGTGGTAGGGGATGATAGGTTGGAACGCGTCCATTCTGGTCTAAGGGAAGGCTTTTGAAAGATCTTGTCTTGGTGAAACCAAGTCTTGTGGGGAAAGTGCACCACCTATGCAGAGTGTAAAATCTAATTACTTAGCCATGTCCCTGGCAAAGGACAATCTGAGCATCAAGACATGGAAGCTATCAAGAATCTCCTCATCCCAATTTCTAAGTTAAAAACTTGTGGTTGGACAAGGGTGAAGGTTCACCAATTTCTATTGGTGGTTCCTTGGGTGTTTTTGACAAGCAAAACTTAGTGCTTTCAAATGATAAGGAAAATCTATTTTGAGCAAAGCAAGCCTAAGCTCCACTTAGCCAAATGCATATAGATGATAGACTCCACTATACTCCCATAGTATCACTTGCCAATACAATTCTCATGTATTGACCCCTATGGCTGTAACTTATTATGTTGAAGGTTTGTTTGATGTTAGTGAAGTGTGTTGATTAGGATTACAAGTCTACAACCAACATGATTGCCTGTGGCACTTTGAAGATGAAGGACTCCATGCTATAGTTATTTCTGTTGAATTGTAATGAGATAGCCAAATGAGCTATGTAAGATGTAATGAATTATTTTATTCCTAGTTATAAAGTTGTATTATGACCTTTGTTTCTTGATATTACATCTTAACTGTGGATGCTAGCTATTGATCCAGGGACTAGCATTGTAAACATAGGGATCTCTACCTTATTAAAGGTTGGGACCTCTACAGAAATTGTTTGAACATCATCCAAATGTGGTAACTCAAAAACTCCATATGAAAGAGCAAGTGGTCCTTATGTTTGTTGCAACAACATGATGAGATACTTGGAAGCTCTCATGACAATACATGCTATTTCATGGCATTATGGTTGGACACAAACCATCGGAAAGAGAAATTGTTCAACATTTTTGTTGCAACACACAAAGAATCAATATCAAATAGCAAAGAAACATGAATGTCACAAAGTGAGATAATACCATCAACATGCTTGCAAGAAAACTATAGGAAATATCAATTGTTCAACATGAAAGATGCAAAGCATGCAAAAGGTATCAGAGCTGGGTCCGATCTTGAGCTCACTTGTGGGATGATCTCAAGAGCTCTTTTTGTCAACTCGTGCTCAACTAAGGTTGACATTCTCATGCGGGTACCTACACACATCATACACAAAAGTAAGAATGTGTGTGCATGGTATAGAAATACACCATCCATCATGACGTATCTCTTCTTGTGCACATCACCATTAATGTCAATCAAGTATGAAACAAATGCATGGTGAGTATGCAAGTGGGGAACATGCTTATCATGGCAATCATCAAAATCTCCACAAATTCGGAAAGCTATGGGGATATCTCATTACAATCCATGTGGTAAGTATTGTTGCAAGAAAAACAATTGATAGACAAATTATTCAACTTACTGCAAGCAATAGGAGAAATTGGATAACTATCATGGCAAAGCATGTCCAAAGCAATTGGAGGATACACAAAAGATGTATAGCATGGAATGTGTATGGAAAGTGTATCACAATCAAACAATTTCACATGATAAATAATATGCAAAGGTAAAGCATCACATGGGAATATCAATGAAGCATATGTAAAGTCACAAGTATCATCCATCGCATGCATATCCTCACAATTCATCTTGTCCACTAGTGGGATCATGGCATCATCAGCACCCTTATTTTTACCTTGTTCATACCTCTCATATGAAGTGGTTGTTCTGGTAGTAGTGGTCTCCTTGTGGTGCACTTCATATTCTTGATTTAGCCATGGCGTAGCATCATCTTCGTCCACCATGTACAAATTCTCCATTCGAGGCATTATTGCTTCATGGCTTGGAGCGTCTTCATCCATTGAACCTAGCACAACATAAGGGAACACACTAGAGGTAGAAGGTAAGTCGTTAGAAATCGAAATGGTCTCACTTGACCTATCAACTACCACTCTCAACTCACTTGGTGTATCACTCATGCCCTCAAAGTGCAAGCACTCAATCTCACATAAGGTGGAGTCACTCATCTCACTCTTGTTCTCACTCAAGTGGGCTAAGTGGCTCTCATACTCACATGGGATTGGTACCACATCATCACTCAAGAATATAGGGATAGGCTCGGTTTCCTCAACTGTGGTGACCCAGCATATCACTGCATGTGTAGTACACTATAGTCGTTGACATGACATCCATAGAACACCGTTCCATAAATATCACATCCCTTAGAGTGGTACAACAGAAACATTGCGGGTCCAAATTACAAACATACACACATTATTATTATTATTACAATACCAGAAGTTCGAGACATCAAAAGATTCAACTTACAAACCAAATATAAACTGTTTCAACGGAAGTTTTAAGGTTGCAACATCAACTCGGAATTGAGCTCAACAACTTATTATATATGGTTCATGCTACTCGGCTCAATTGGTTACTAATAACTAAGGCAACTAATCTGACTCATTGCCGTCCACTCCATATCTGATCTCGTAGTCCACCCCTTCCACATCGCCCGACAAGTCAGGCTCCTCATAGAAGACATCATCTTGACATCCTGCTGCATACAGAGGAGTTTCTTCTCGATCCTTAGAGTCTAAGCAGGAGATCATAGGAAAGGGTGAGTAACATCGTTACCTAGCAAGTTCATTATATGCAAGGTGGGAAGTTTGATGCTCTATCTACCACCTCAGACTATTAATCCTTGGCACTATGCAGTTTTCGTAAATCTTTCTTCAAAGATTGATTTCACTGTTAAAAACTATGCCCATTAACCTTCACAGGTTGACCAAAACTTTCATGGAGTTCCTTTCCTGCCGCTTCGAAGCTCCTTCCCAGAACATGGAGTTACAAGTTACAATTCTTACACTCTGCAGAGGTGTGTTACTTTACCCATGAGAGATCAACTCCTTGTTGCACAATCGGGCGTACTTTCCTGTCCAAAATTCCATGATGTGGGGCCCACTATGTGATCCAACCCAATCACTGCCCCCTTTTCGACCCCGCATGTCTCCTTGGTGTACACCATGCCCACCCATTGAATTATGACAATGGTTAGTACAGATCGTTAGATGCCAGAACTATCGTGGGACATTGAGGGTTCCCACCCATATGATGCATATCCTCTACGAATTACCAGTTAATACATGCTACGAGGATAATAGCCACGACCTGCACATCCGGCTACATGCGAGAGGAAGAAGATATAGCTAACTTCTCCGTCCAATTCTGAATCTCATGGTTAACGCATAATATACGACACTAGAATCACTGATGACATGGGTTGTTAAGTCCTAGGTGATTAATCTTATTTCAAATGGAAACCTAGGTTCCATTGCTCACCTTATCCATATCATCACTTAGGATGATATCAACATATTGGTTTTGAGAAAATAACATTTTCTTTCCCTAAAACATAGATGATAACACACAATTTATAAATACTCTGATAAAGACTCTTCAAAGGACATGAGCAAGTGATGAACTTTCCTTGTGATTGCAAGGTAGTGAAGTCGGATGCTTGCACTGGACCTTGAGCTTTTATGTCTACAAAACACCATTATTGCCCGGTAAGGACAATATTTAAAGAAGCAAAAAGTAATATGCATAGTAATTTCATGCATTATTTGTTGTTTAACGTCTTTGTGTGTTTTACCCAACATTTTAGTTTCTGGAATTTCTTTATGTAATAAATAATTCATTTTAAGGAATAATCTTAATATTTTATAAATATTATATTCACTATTTTTATAATGTAATATATTATTAATAGAGTTAAAAACTAATTTTTTTTATTTAATTTTAATTGTAATAATTATTTTCTTAATAATTCTTTTTAAGAATAAGCATTTTAATTAAGAAGATTTTATTTTGGTATCTTAAATATTAATTTAGTATTTTCCTAAAATACTATAATAACTAAATATGATAAAAGTTATTTTTATTTATTTTTTGATTTTTATAAAATCCCATAAGGAATATATATTATAAAATCATTAACCTAAAATTTATTTATTAAAAATAGGTTTCTCAATTTAATTTAATAGCTTACTTTATTATGAATCTAAAAATATATTGTTTGTATTTTTAAGGCTTTTATTTTATTTTCTAGGATTTATTGAATTCTAGGGGTATTTTGGTCTTTTACTTATTTAAAATCCCTTTTTTAGGTTTTGGGCCAACCCATTAGGCTATTTGGGCCCGTCTTGGCCCAATTGGCCTGGTCAAAATATTCCCCCGAAGTGGTACTGGCCTTATCAGCCAAGTACAATTCCTCCTATATCTCGTTCTCTCCTCTTCTCCTCTCTCGACCCCGTGGTTGCTAACACCGCCATTGTGCGATTCACGCCGTCGTGGTCCTCTCTGGCCGCCGCCATGGTGCATGGCGTGGTTGTTGACCCTGCTCCTTCATCTAATCCAATTCGATTTGGATTTGGGGCTCTCCTGTGGCCAGGCTGGCTCCGTCCCGAACCCTAGGTTTTGGGGTGATGCCGGTGATGCCGCCACCGCTGCTCTAGTGGTGTTGTGGTGTGTTCCTATGCTGCTGTGGTGGTGCTGATCGCCCTCAAGCGCTTTTGTGGCCGCCGCCTCGGCTCGGTGTGGGTTGTAGCGCCCCCCGGGGTGCTCCCCGTGCCACCATGCCCATAGGCCCCTTTGCTTCCTCTTCTAATCTTCAGCGAGGACCTCTAGTAAGTTGGTTCTCTCTTCCCCCTTGTGCTCTCTGTCCTCTTCTTCACTGGAGCTATGTTGTGTTCTCTGGTGTGCATCCCTAATTAGGGTTCTTGTCCTAGTCTAGGATTCCTTCTTCTGTTGTGGTTATATATGATGAACTAGAAGTAGTGGTGATGACTAGTGAGGATTGTGATCAAATACACTAAATTGATCACTTTTTCATTTTATTAGATGATGTTAGTGGCCTTATAGTATTGATTCCAATTGATAGTTGAGCATGGCCAAAATGGTAATGCTACTGTGGAATTTTACCGGTGGTGTTTGTCAACACCCAGATTTTTAATCCCAGATGCCTGTTATGCCATACATCGCAATCCTAGGATTACCATTTTTGCGAGACATAACAGATTGGATATCACAGTACATCATCCATTACAAACCATACATAATGTCTTACAACAAATAAAGGATCACATGATCCAGTCTTAGTATAATCATAGCAACGGAATAATATAATAATAACGGTAGCGTGGGCGAGGCTCCATCTTCATGGTCATAGGCAATCTGACGATGGGAGATGATCCTAGTTGTCATAACCTTCCTGCAGTCCATCCTCCTGATAGTCCTCTTCATAGTCTGGCCACGGGAATAGCCAGGGACAATGCCATGAGTACTCTTTAAGTACTCGCAAACTAATACTAACAAGTGAAGGGGGGTTTGAGTAGGAATACTAAGCTCTAGGTTGTTTTGCAAAAAGCCAGGTTTACCTTAACTGAGTTCAGAAGCAAAGAAAGATAGTTGATAGTTTTATAACACCTAAGTGGGAACTTGAATTTTCATATCACAACCTTGATGTGGTCAAGTCAAAGTCATGATTCATTTCACAAGTCATTTTCAAAACATCTGACGACAGAACAATATGGCCACTCCAATTGTCCATAACCGTTTGACACTCTACAGAGATGGTACACTTTCACCACAATATTCGATACATCCGTCAGGAACAATCCTGAATTCACCATACTCAGTATGCGTATAATCAATCCTAACCTTTCAATTACACTCCCTATTATAGGCACCTCTCTGTAACATCCCAAAAATACTAAACTTGGATCATCAAACTCTAATCATAAAAATTAGGGTTAACAATAACTTTTCTAAATAAAATTATGAAAGCATGCATATGTGTATGCATTGAATTTTAAATTCTTTTGAAACACCTTGTTTGTATGTTTCTTTGCTTGTAAAATGTTTCTTAGGTGAAATAAACATCATCTAAACCTTTCCCACACTTTTCCCAAAGACAAGTAAAGCAAAACAAATAAAATAAAGGAATGGTCATTTTGACCAATTTAACTCCCATGCCTACTTTGGCTGTCTCAAACTTTCAGAAACTAACAAAAACTTTTCTGGATCTTTGCACCCCTTGATTGTACTCATAACAAAGTATCAGGGCCCACATTGTGATCATCCAGAAACTTTCAAATGCATAGTTTAAATGACAATTCAAAATTGAATCTTTATCATATGGGAAGATCCCACTTCTCCAAAAACCACTCAAACAAGCTCAACTTTCAAAACCCAAGCATCTGCAGACTCACCAGCACCAATCTAGCACACCCACCAAAAATCCTTTCCAAATCCAAAACTTGAATTCATGCGGCCATTTCATCAAACACTTCGTAGACACAAATCAAACAAAATCAAAACACTATAGTGTGTAGTGTTTTGAGCCTAACTGGTTCCCTATCTAGCTCACAACCATCTCAGTAGATCATCTAGCAAACTTAACTAATCACTAGCACCACTGTGAGCTTTCCAATATCATCAATGGTGAATAGCCGAGTGCATCCTTGCCACCTCAGTGTACACAGCAAGCTAGGAAGGAAACTAGCCATGCCAACCTTGTCTAGGAGATCACCCATGCCTCACCGCCCCCTCTCGACCAGCCCTGCCTCGAAGACACCTACCAGAGCACCCAAGAACGCTGCGCCCGTGCCTCTGCCAACCGTGTCGAGCATGCGCCAGAGCGCCACCCTCGACCGAAGCCCACAAACCGCGCCCCGCCCTCACCGTGTGCATACACGATCACCACCGACCCAGGAGACCGCCAGACATCCCCGTTCGCCACCCCATGCCGCACAGCCACCGCTCGCCGTCGAAGACGCCGCCTCTGCCGCGCAGAGCGTCGCGTGTTCTAGACCAACCCACACCGCCGCACGTCTCGCCACCGTATCGTTGAGCATCGCCAGGGAACACCACACCGTCCCCTACCTTCGCCCAAGCCAATAGCCGTTTGTACCATCGCCCCCGATGAGCTCACCGTGCGCCCCATCGGTCCCCTCGCTCGACTATAAATAGAGGCCACCCCCAGCCAAATTGAGCACACCATTCTACTCCCCTCTCCTCACCGATCGTGCCACACCATTCCCGGACCTAGGCGAGCAACACCTCGTCGGAATTTCACCGGAGCCCGCCGCCTCTGGAGAAGAAGGGAGCCAGCGATTGGAGCCGCCCCAGGAGGAGCCACCGGTACCAGGAGATTCGCCGTCGTGGACTTCGTTGTTCTCCCGCCTCGCCGACCCTCGCCTGCACCCCGGTGAGCCCCCAGCAACCCCCACTGGCCGCGCTAGGTTTCTGTCTCGCCGGTGTTGCCCAACGTCGACGATGACTCCCAGCCGTTGGATTAGAACCAGATCGAACGCCCCACATCGCCCCATACCGCTTCGCACCACCTGTCTCACTGACGAGTGGGGACAGCCACTTAAACAGCCCGCGGAAGCGCTGCGCTTAGCAGGCCGGCCCGTTAACTTTTCCCACGCAACCCAGTTATTTGAATTAAACTTTTTCCATTTAATTTCAAACACACTTCTGTACCCAGTTTCACAAATCAACCCAGGTCGATTCAGTGCACCAAATTGAATGAAACTAATATTTTTAGAAAGGTCTGGGAATGCTGAATCCAAGCCCGTTGGATTCAAGTCATTTGGATCTATAGATCACCCATGGTAAAAATAATAAGGCAGAAGCTTTTCTGCATTCAAGCATTTTTCAAATTTAAAACATAATAGATTTGGAGTTGATTCCAACTCTCAAAAATCACATTTAACCATACCTTTCAGAAGATATAAAAATATATAGGTTTACTTGCAGAAATAATGTTCAAGTAATAAAAGAATGCTACATAGGCATTTCTAGTCACTTTATTTAATTAAAAAAAGGGTAAAACCTTATTAAATTGTGACACCACTTTAAATCATATTCCCATGGACTAAAATATGTGGTGATGACATGTGTCAACATGATCCCATGTTTGGTTTGGAGAATATTAAATCTTAAGTAGTTTTTCAATGAGTAGAAATTACTTTTCTAAAAATAAAAGGAATTAAACCAAGCCTTAATCTTGTAATGTTAGAGATGATGTTAGATCATCTACAGGACCCTTGTGTGTGATGATTGTAAGTAGTTAAGTATTGTTTGGTGATTGTGTACCTCGTATTTATTTATAGACGCTAGTACCAACCAAGGATACGAGGAGGAAGGAGGATTCTACGAAGAAGAAGCCGAGGAGAACTTCAACCACTGCTCTGCACAAGACAAGCTTATATTGACACTAATGCAAGCCTAATACTACCAGTTGAATGTGCAAGCTAACACTTGCAAGATATTCTACTGATGCAAACAAACCCCTACTTGATACTATGACCACTATATGCCTTAAGCATCTATGATCATCTCCACTTGATAACCCAATCCTAGTTTTACTTGCAAGCTTCTTACTTTATTTCTTTATCAAAGCTCTTACCTAGATTTTACCTAAGTGAATGGTAGATACTAGAAAGATATGTGAAGGTTGCATTAAGAGCATAAAATTTGGCCAAAGCTAGATAACCTTGATGTCATCCTAAGGCATGAGATTGAACTTAGTTAAAACCCCACTAGTTTATCACCCCTCATCAGTGCTTACCCCCACCTGTAGAAGCTAGTGCTAAGCATAAAACTTGATCAACTTTAGATGGGAATACTTGGTGGAAAAATGGTTATGAAAACCTTGGAATGATGGATCATTATATTGAAATGTTTTGGACATGTGTTTCCGAAACACCCGATGATTTTGGTGATGAAAATGTTGAGGCATGAGCCTTAGCCCTTTATAAAACTGATGGTTGTCTGGATGCGATACTATTCCAATTTTATCGTTCAACCAAAATACCCGAAGATTGGGTAGGGCTTGACTGGAAACTTATATACCTTAGTATTAGTTCCCTCACGGCCAAGGTCTGAGCTGAGGCTACCTTGTGAAGATTGTCCACCTGTGCAGTACCCAAGATGACAGTTGGTCATGGTTGGGAGGCCAAACTCACGGGAGAGGTGCTTATACTAGGGCGTGTAATTGAAAGGTTAGGATTGATTATCCGCATACTGAGTATGGTGAATTCAGGATTTGTTCCTGACGGATGTATAGAATGTTGTGGTGAAAGTGTACAATCTCTGCAGAGTGTCAAACTATTCGAATAGCAATGTCCGCGGTTATGGACAGTTGGAGTGGCCATACTGTTCCCCCGTCAGACTTTTCAAAATGACTTGTGAAATGAATTGAGACTTTGACTTGACCACAACAGGGTTGTGATATGAAATACAAGTTCCCATTTAGATGTTATAAACTTCAACTAGCATCCGTTGCCCCTAAAACCTAGTAGAGATAAATCTGGCTATTGCAAAACAACCCTAGAGCCTAGTGTCCTATTATCAAAAACCCCTTTCACTTGTTAGTATTAGTTTGCGAGTACTTAAAGAGTACTCTTGGCTTTGTCCCTGGCTATTCCTATGGCCATACTATGAAGAGGAGTACCTGCGGGATGGACCCCAGGAAGGTTAACAACTAGGATCATCTCCCATCGTCAGCATTGCCTGTGACCCCGAAGATGGAGCTTCGCCTACGCTATCGTTATTATTACGTATTCCGCTGCTTGATGTGGTATTAAGAACTGGATCATTAGATCCCTATTTGTGTAAGAACTTATGTACGGATTGTAATGGATGATGTACTATGGTATCTAATTCTGTTATGTCTCGCAAAAATGGTAATCCTGGGATTGCGATGTATGGCATAATAGGCATCTGGGATTAAAAATCCGGGTGTTGACAAGTTGGTATCAGAGCCATCCTGACCATAGGAGACCCTAGTTAGACTGGACGTTTGAATCAAAAACTTAGTTTCAAAACCAAAGAAAACAAATATTTACAAAAACTTAATCTCATTCTTATCCCTTTGATTCTTTCATGAAAATTCATGTTCCTCAAAAACTCTTGCAAAATACATAAAATTTTGACACACTTGATCACTCTACTAACTTACTCATCCTATATTCTTATAGATGGACGTGAAGTACAGCAAGTTTTATCAGTTGGGGAATGGAGGAGACCTTATCTTTGAGAGGGATTTGGACAAGCTTTCGGAACTTCTGGAGCGTCCGCACCCCGAGTTCTTCGGAGCTCAGCTCAATGATCAAGGAGGAGAAGATCTACAGTGGCTAATTGTTGCAAGTCTCAGAGGAAAGATTGAAACTCCCACTGTGGAAGGAATTCAGTTTACCTTAAGGGAGAACAACTGGCTCGGAGCATCAATCAGATCAAGGGTACTCGCTTTGAGTTTTGCCCAAGGCGTGATGCAAATGGACAACCACTAGAAGCCCCATACCACCCCGAGCTAAAGACTCAATTGGACCACCTTAGCTTCATGATGTACGATCGTCAGCAGGAGTTAGACAAATACCATGACTACTCCAACCACAAGTCTGCCATCATAAAGACGAAGGACCAAACCATCGCCATGCTAGCAAAGGATCGCAAGTCTCGCCGCTGTCAGCTCGACAAGAAGGAGCGCATCATTGCCCGCCTTCGCCACCGCATCTCATCTTTGGAGGAGACCATCCACGAGAGAGACATGCAGTTGGAGGAAAGGGAGAATGCCGGAGAGGATCTTCGTGGAGACCCCTACTCCTATCTCAACGATGTTGATGATTTTCTGGAGGATCAGGCTATGGACTTCTTCACCGATGAAGACGATTTCGCCTTCATCGATGATGATGAGGATGATGAGGCCACAGATTCCAAGGAGTAGTAGCACTTGAGCACTAGAGTAGTGAGTAGTATTCGGTCCCACTGTATCGTACTTTCCAGAATGGTTCTTAAAACCATCTGCTTTCCTTTGTTGTGGTGTGTGTTGTATCGGGTGCTATGAATGAATGAATGAAAAAGCAAGTTGCTAGAAAATCTGAGTCAAACTTTAATTTTTTTTCAAAGATCCAAAAACTTAGAAATTTCCCTCTTTTCTCATGATCTATCTCAATCTTCATATGCCACGTGGAGGAAGTGGTTCATCCCCGGACCCGATGTTGTAGATTCTGCAAATGTTGACTTCTGACCGTGAAGCTGAAAGAGCGGAACGTCAAGCCAACCTAGCCACCCTTGAGCAGATAGCCCAGATAGCCCACAACAACCAAGGCCACGGAAATCTGGACAACCATGGATCTAAACTCAAGAATTTCCAGAATACCAACCCACCTGTTTTCACTAAGTCAAAAGAACCCCTAGACGCCGATGATTGGCTGCAAACCATGGAAAATAACCTAGAAGTCGCCGGAGTGGAAGCCAACGAGAAAGTTCTATTCGCCACCCACTATCTAGCCGAAGATGCCAGGGCATGGTGGAACAGTGTTCGCGCAATGACCGGAGGCCAGATGATGACCTGGGAGGAATTCAAGGTCAAATTTAGCAGAACCCATGTACCACCAGGTTTGATCAAGAGAATGAGAGACGAGTTCAGAGAGCTGAAGCAAGGAAGGATGACTGTAGTGGAATACCGTGACAATTTTTTGTCATTAGCTAGGTATGCTCCGGATGAAATCGACACCGAAGCCAAGAAGAAAGAAAGATTCCTGAATGGTCTGCATGACGAGATGCGGACAGTGTTAGTCAATATCCCCTTTGCGGATATTGAAGCCCTTGTGGACTCTGCTATCCAGATGGAAGGAAATATCAACCAAGCCAATCAGAACCGCAAATGTCGCATGATGCATCAACCAGGAACCCATCAGACCCAAAGTATCGCCCCAACCCATCTCCAGGATTTGCCCCAAGAACCAACAGACCCCCGATGAACTGTCCGACCTATCCCAACCTTGGAAACCCTAGGCCCGGAGGAAATCGCAACAACCCCGGCAACGCTAGAAATTTCAATCGTTCCCCACCCAAGTTCAACAACAACAATGCTACCTCCAACACCAACACTGCCCCTAGGACTGGAAGCAATGCTGTGCCTGTATCAGCAAAGGACAAGTTGCAAGTGACTTGTTATGACTGTGGAAATAAAGGCCACTATTCCAACGAGTGCCCCAACAAGAAGAATGCTACAGCCCCCAATGCCAATGTCCCAGCTCAGCAGCAGCATCGTGTTCAGCCAAGAAGAAGATTTGCCCCAGGGAATTCACTCAACCGCAATGGCCGTCTTTTTCTCATGCATGCTGAAGAAGCTCAGGAAGCGCCAGACGTCGTGCTGGGTATGTTTTCTGTTAATTCAGTACTTGCAAGAGTGTTGTTTGATTTTGTTGCATCGCATTCATTTGTCACCGAAGAATTTGCATGCACTAGTAAAATTCAACCAACCAAACTGAAGCATGTTATGATTGTTCAAATTCCCGGATCAACCACTAAGGCTAGGCAAATTTGCAAAGTCGTCCCTATCCGAATCCATGGCATAGATTTTTATGCAAATCTGATAGTACTCGGAACTAAAGGTTTGGAAGTAGTACTAGGAATGGATTGGATGTCCAAACATAAAGGATTGATTGACTGTGCCAAGAAAGACATAACCATGACCAGTACTGCCGGAATATCAGTCGAGCATATATCTGAAACCTTACCTCGCCAATTAAAATGCAACAAGAGTATAGCCCAACCTACCATTGACCAAGTCCGGATAGTCTGTGAATACCCCGATGTATTTCCAGATGTTTTGCCCGGTATGCCCCCAGATCGGGATATCGAGTTTATCATCGAACTAATTCCCGGAACAGGACCCATAGCCCAGAGACCATATAGTATGAACCCGTCAGAGCTAGCAGAATTGAAGAAGAAACTGGATTCCATGCTGGAAATTGGATTGATTCAACCAAGTGCGTCACCATGGAGATCACCTGTCTTGTTTGTGGACAAGAAGGATGGAGGTAATCGTTTGTGTACGGATTATCGGAAATTGAATGATGTCACCATCAAGAACAAGTACCCCTTGCCCAAGATAGAAGATTTGTTTGATCAGTTGACCGGTGCCAAAGTGTTCTCTAAGATTGGCCATCATCAACTCAAAATTCGTGGATAGGATTTCCAAAGACTGCCTTTACCACCAGATATGGATTGTATGAGTATACAGTCATGTCTTTCGGACTAACCAATGCCCCCGCTTATTTCATGAATCTCATGAATAAGATTTTTATGGACTTCCTGGATAAGTTTGTCGTTGTTTTCATCGATGACATTCTGATTTATTCCAAATCAGAAGAAGAACATGAGCTACACGTAAGGACCATTCTTGGAACCCTTAGAGAGCATCGGCTGTATGCAAAGTTTAGCAAATGTGAATTCTGGTTACAGGAGGTAGGATTCCTCGGTCACATTGTATCAGCCGGAGGAATTTCCGTTGACCCTGCCAAAGTGAAAGATGTAGAAGATTGGCAAGCCCCAACCACTCAAACCCAAGTTCGTGCATTTCTCGGATTGGCGGGATATTACCGCAAATTCGTAGAAGGATTCTCTAGTATCGCCAGACCCATGACCCAATTGCCGAAGAAGGACAAGAAGTTTGAATGGACCGACAAATGTGAAGCGAGTTTTCAAGAACTCAAGAGGATATTGATTTCAGCCCCAATCTTGATCATGCCGGATATCACGAAGACCTTCGATGTGTATTGTGATGCATCCAAGATCGGTCTCGGATGTGTGCTAATGCAAGAAGGCAAAGTTATACCTTATCTATCTCTACAACTGAAGCAACATGAGCAAAACTACCCCACCCATGACCTCAAACTCGCAGCTGTAGTTCTAGCCCTGAAAACGTGGAGACATTACCTGATGGGAAACCGTTGTGAGATCTATACGGATCACAAGAGCCTAAAGTATATATTCACTCAGAAGGAGCTGAATATGAGGCAGAGAAGATGGATTGAGCTAATCAAGGATTACGATCTAGACATTCACTATCACCCTGGTAAAGCCAACGTGGTAGCCGATGCCCTTAGCATATTGCCGTGCCGCTTGAACTCCATGATTTTGAAGGAGCAACCAAGTTTGCACAAAGAGATGGAAGATTTTCGAATGGAATTAGTAAGTGAAGGATTCTTGGCTAGCATAGAACTCTAGCCCACTTTGATCAGTCAGATTAAAGAGGCGCAAAAGGGAAATGCTAGCATTGACGGAATCAAGCGTCATATCGGTACAGGCAAAGTACCTAGATTCACCAAGGATGAAGAAGGAGTTTTGTGGTACAAAGGACGCCTTTGTGTACCAGCAGATTCTGAGTTGAAAGAAGTTATTCTGAAGGAGGCTCATGATACTTCTTATTCTATCCATCCCGGAGGAACTAAGATGTATCAAGATATAAAAGAGCAATTTTGGTGGCATAAGAAGAAGAGAGAAATCGGAAGCTATATCGCCAAGTGTGATATTTTTCAGCGAGTCAAGGCAGGACATCAAAGACCCGCTGGATTGTTGCAACACCTGCAGATTCTGGAATGGAAATGGGATTTTGTTGGAATGGACTTTATCACTGGACTGCCTACTTCTAGTAGGGGAAATGACTCTATCTGGGTCATAGTGGACAAATTGTCCAAAGTCGCCCATTTCTTACCTGTCAAGACCACATATCAGAGTTCGAAACTAGCAAAGTTGTACATCGCTAGAATCGTTAGTTTGCATGGAGTCCCCAAGAACATCGTATCGGATCGAGGAACTCAGTTTACCTCGAGATTCTAGAAGAAAGTCCAAGAAGGTTTAGGAACCCGTCTAGATTTTAGCACCGCATATCACCCTCAGACCGATGGACAAACGGAGCGATTGAATCAAATACTCGAAGATATGCTTAGAGCATGTGTGTTAGAATATGGATCCAAGTGGGAAGACTATCTGCCGTTTGCAGAATTTTCATACAACAACTGTTATCAAGCCAGTTTGCAAATGGCCCCATTTGAATTCATGTACGGAAGAAAGTGTCGCAGACCTTTGAACTGGTCAGAAGTAGGAGAGAGTCAGATCTTCGGACCCGACATCCTACGAGAAGTAGAAGAGAAGGTTCACAAGATTCGTGAGCACCTCAAGACAGCCCAATCCAGACAAAAGAGTTACGCCAACAAGAGACGTAGAGACCTCACCTTCACCATAGGAGATTTTGTTTATCTGAAAGTGTCGCCATTGAAGGGAATGCAGCGTTTCCAACTCAAAGGAAAGTTAGCCCCCAGATATATCAGACCTTTCAAGATTCTGAACCATCGAGGAGAAGTATCGTATCAATTGGAACTACCCGAAGAGATGTCAGCCGTGCACAATGTGTTCCATATCTCATTACTTCGCAAGTGTCTCGAAGTCCTCGAGAAGAACGAAGTGTTCAAAAATATTGACCATCGGACCATAGAGATCAACGATGACCTGACCTATCCCGAAGTACCCATTCGTATTTTGGAAGAAGCTTTTCGAACTACCCGAACCCGAAGCATCAAGTTTCTCAAGATTCATAGGAGCAACCACACAAAAGAGGAAGCTGCCTGGGAGCGCGAAGATCACATCAGGACAGAGTTTCCCGATCTCTTCAAATCCTAGGTAATCTTTTCGTCCTTTTTCAAATCTCGGGATGAGATTTTGTTTAAGGGGGGAAGTTTTGTAACATCCCAAAAATACTAAACTTGGATCATCAAACTCTAATCATCAAAATTAGGGTTAACAAAAACTTTTCTAAATAAAATTATGAAAGCATGCATATGTGTATGCATTGAATTTGAAATTCTTTTGAACCACCTTGTTTGTATGTTTCTTTGCTTGTAAAATGTTTCTTACGTGAAGTAAACATCATCTAAACCATTCCCACACTTTCCCAAAGACAAGTAAAGCAAAACAAATAAAATAAAGGAATGGTCATTTTGACCAATTTAACTCCCATGCCTACTTTGGCTGTCTCAAACTTTCAGAAACTAACAGAAACTTTTCTTTGCACCCCTTGATTGTACTCATAACAAAGTATCAAGGCCCACTTTGTGATCATCCAGAAACTTTCAAATGCATAGTTTAAATGACAATTCAAAATTGAATCTTTATCATATGGGAAGATCCCACTTTTTCAAAAACCACTCAAACAAGCTCAACTTTCAAAACCCAAGCATCTGCAGATTCACCAGCACCAATCTAGCACACCCACCAAAAATCTTTTCAAAATTCAAAACTTGAATTCATGCGGCCATTTCATCAAACACTTGGCAGACACAAATCAAACAAAATCAAACACTATACTGTGCAGTGTTTTGAGCCTAACTGGTTCCCTATCTAGCTCACAACCATCTTAGTAGATCATCTAGCAAACTTAACTAATCACTAGCACCACTGTGAGCTTGCCAATATCATCAATGGTGAATAGCCGAGTGCATCCTTGCCACCCTAGTGTAGACAGCAAGCTAGGAAGGAAACTAGCCATGCCAACCTTGTCTTGGAGATCATCCATGCCTCACCGCCCCCTCTCGACCATCCCTGCCTCAAAGACACCGACCAGAGCACCCAGGAACGCCGCGCCCGTGCCTCTGCCAACCGTGCCGAGCATGCGCCAGAGCGCCACCCTCGACCGAAGCCCACAGACCACGCGCCGCACTCGCCGCGTGCATACACGATCACCACCGACCCAGGAGACCGCCAGACATCCCCGTTCGCCGCCCCATGCCGCACAACCACCGCTCGTCGTCGAAGACGCCGCCTCTGCCACGCAGAGCATCGCGTGTTACAGACCAACCCGCACCGCCCCATGTCTCGCCACCGTATCGTTGAGCATCGCCAGGGTACACCGCACCGTCCCCTACCTTCGCCCATGCCAATAGCCGTCTGTACCATTGCCCCCGACGAGCTCACCGTGCGCCCCATCGGTCCCCTCGCTCGACTATAAATAGAGGCCACCCCCAGCCGAATTGAGCACACCATTCTACTCCCCTCTCCTCACCGATCGTGCCACACTGTTCCCGGAGCAAGGCGAGCAACACCTCGTCGGAATTTCACCGGAGCCCGCCGCCTCTGGAGAAGAAGGGAGCCAACGATTGGAGCCGCCCCAGGAGGAGCCACCGGTACTAGAAGATTCGCCGTCGTCGACTTCATCGTTCGCCCGCCTCGCCGACCCTCGCCTGCACCCCGGTGAGCCCCGAGCAACCCCCACTGGCCGCACTAGGTTTCTGTCTTGCCGGCGTTGCCCAACGTAAACGATGATTCCTAGCCGTTGGATTAGAACCAGATCGAATGCCCCACATCGCCCCATACCGCTTCGCACCCCCATGTCTCACTGACGAGTGGGGACAGCCACTTAAACAGCCCGCGGAAGCGCTGCGCTTAGCAGGCCGGCCCGTTAACTTTTCCTACGCAGCCCAGTTATTTGAATTAAACCTTTTCCATTTAATTTCAAACACACTTGTGTATCCAGTTTCAAAAATCAACCCAGGTCGATTCATTGCACCAAATTTAATGAAACTAATTTTTTTAGAAAGGTCTGGGAATGCTGAATCCAAGCCCGTTGGATTCAAGTCATTTGGATCTATAGATCACCCATGGTAAAAATAACAAGGCAAAATATTTTCTGCATTCAAACATTTTTCAAATTTAAACCATAATAGCTTTTGAGTTGATTCCAACTCTCAAAAATCACATTTAACCTTACCTTTCAGAATATATAAAAATATATAGGTTTACTTGCAGAAATAATGTTCAAGTAATAAAAGAATGCTACATAGGCATTTCTAGTCACTTTATTTAATTAAAAAAAGGGTAAAACCTTATTAAATTGTGACACCACTTTAAATCATATTCCCATGGACTAAAATATGTGGTGATGACATGTGTCAACATGATCCCATGTTTGGTTTGGAGAATATTAAATCTTAAGTAGTTTTTCAATGAGTAGAAATTACTTTTCTAAAAATAAAAGGAATTAAACCAAGCCTTAATCTTGTAATGTTAGAGATGATGTTAGATCATCTACAAGACCCTTGTGTGTGATGATTGTAAGTAGTTAAGTATTGTTTGGTGATTGTGTACCTCGTATTTATTTATAGACGCTAGTACCGACCAAGGATACGAGGAGGAAGGAGGATTCTACGAAGAAGAAGCCGAGGAGAACTTCAACCACTGCTCTGCACAAGACAAGCTTATATTGACACTAATGCAAGCCTAATACTACCAGTTGAATGTGCAAGCTAACACTTGCAAGATATTCTACTGATGCAAACAAACCCCTACTTGATACTATGACCACTATATGCCTTAAGCATCTATGATCATCTCCACTTGATAACCCAATCCTAGTTTTACTTGCAAGCTTCTTACTTTATTTCTTTATCAAAGCTCTTACCTAGATTTTACCTAAGTGAATGGTAGATACTAGAAAGATATGTGAAGGTTGCATTAAGAGCATAAAATTTGGCCAAAGCTAGATAACCTTGATGTCATCCTAAGGCATGAGATTGAACTTAGTTAAAACCCCACTAGTTTATCACCCCTCATCAGTGCTTACCCCCACCTGTAGAAGCTAGTGCTAAGCATAAAACTTGATCAACTTTAGATGGGAATACTTGGTGGAAAAATGTTTATGAAAACCTTGGAATGATGGATCATTATATTGAAATGTTTTGGACATGTGTTTCCGAAACACCCGATGATTTTGGTGATGAAAATGTTGAGGCATGAGCCTTAGCCCTTTATAAAACTGATGGTTGTCTGGATGCGATACTATTCCAATTTTATCGTTCAACCAAAATACCCGAAGATTGGGTAGGGCTTGACTGGAAACTTATATACCTTAGTATTAGTTCCCTCACGGCCAAGGTCTGAGCTGAGGCTACCTTGTGAAGATTGTCCACCTGTGTAGTACCCAAGATGACAGTTGGTCATGGTTGGGAGGCCAAACTCACGGGAGAGGTGCTTATACTAGGGCGTGTAATTGAAAGGTTAGGATTGATTATCCGCATACTGAGTATGGTGAATTCAGGATTTGTTCCTGATGGATGTATCGAATGTTGTAGTGAAAGTGTACAATCTCTGAAGAGTGTCAAACTATTCGAATAGCCGCGTCCGCGGTTATGGACAGTTGGAGTGACCATACTGTTCCCCCGTCAGACTTTTCAAAATGACTTGTGAAATGAATTGAGACTTTTACTTGACCACAACAGGGTTGTGATATGAAATACAAGTTCCCATTTAGATGTTATAAACTTCAACTAGCATCCGTTGCCCCTAAAACCTAGTAGAGATAAATCTGTCTTTTGCAAAACAACCCTAGAGCCTAGTGTCCTATTATCAAAAACCCCTTTCACTTGTTAGTATTAGTTTGCGAGTACTTAAAGAGTACTCTTGGCTTTGTCCCTGGATATTACCATGGCCATACTATGAAGAGGAGTACCTGGAGGATGGACCCCGGGAAGGTTACGACAACTAGGACATTCTTCCATTGTCAGCATTGCCTGTGACCCCGAAGATGGAGCTTTGCCTACGCTATCGTTATTATTACGTATTCCGCTGCTTGATGTGGTATTAAGAACTGGATCATAAGATGCCTATTTGTGTAAGAACTTATGTACGGATTGTAATGGATGATGTACTATGGTATCCAATTCTGTTATGTCTCGCAAAAATGGTAATCCTGGGATTGCGATGTATGGCATAACAGGCATCTAGGATTAAAAATCCGGGTGTTGACACTCTCCTATGAGTTTGGCCTCCCAACCATGACCAACTGTCATATTGGGAACTGCACAGGTGGACAATCTTCACAAGGTAGCCTCATCTCAAACATTGGCCGCAAGGGAACCCATACTAAGGTATATAAATTTCCAGTCAAGCCCTACCCAAATTTCGGGTATTGTGGTTGTACGGTAAAATTGGAATGGTATCGCATCCATACAACCATCAAATTTATAAAGGGCTAAGGCTCATGCCTCAACATTTTCATCATCAAAAATCATCTGGTGTTCAAGATTACATGTCAAAACATTTCAATAGAACGAGTCATCATTCTAAGGTTTTCATAACCATTTTCACCAAGTATTCCCATCTAAAGTGATCAAGTTTTATGCTTAGCACTAGCATCTACAAGTGGGGTAAACACTAATGAGGGGTGGTAAACAAGTGTGAATGATCTAAGTTCAATCTCATGCCTCAGGATGACATCAAGATTATCTAACTTAGGCCAAGTTTTATGCTCTTTATGCTACCTCTAAAAATCTTTCTAAAATCTACAAGTCACTAAGTAAACCAAACTAAGGAGCTTTGATAAAGAAATAAAATAGCTAAGCTTTCAAGTAAAACTGGGATTTGGTATCATTCATTGGTATAACTAAGGCATGCCTAGTGCATGTCATAGGTTATCTAACTTTCACAGTTGCAAGTGTTAACTTGCATAGTCAGTAGCTTGCTAAGTAAGATATCTTGCAAGTTTTAGCTTGCCTTGTGCAATGTAGTGGTTGAAGTTTTCCTCGGCTGCTTCCTCGTAGTAGTCTCCTTCCTCCTCGTATCCTTAGTTGGTACTAGCATCTTTAAATAAATAAGAGGTACAAAATCACCAAACAATACTTAACTACTTCTATTTATCACACCAAGGTTTTCACCAGATGATCTAGCATCATCACAAACATTACAAACATTAAGGAAATGTTTTAATAATTTTATTTTAGAAAAGTAATTTCTACTCATTGAAAAACTACTTAAGATTTAATATTCTCCAACTAAAATAGGGGATCATGTTGACACATGTCATCACCACATATTTCAGTACTTGGGGATGTGATTTAAAGTGGTGTCACAATTTAGTAAGGTTTTACCCTTTTATTTTAATTAAATAAAGTGACTAGAAATGCCTATGGGGGATTCTTTTATTACATGTCCTTTATTTCTGCAAGTAAACCTAGATATTTTTATATATTCAGAAGGGTCTTGTTAAATGCTATTTTTGAGAGTTGGAGTCAACTCAAAAGCTTTTGTGGTTGAATTTTGAAAAATGTTTGAATGCAGAAAAGTCTCTGCCTTGTTATTTTTACTATAGGTGATCTATAATTCCAAATGATTTGAATCCAACGGGCTTGGATTAATAATTTCGGTACCTTTCTAGAAAAATTAGTTTCATGTAATTTGGTTCAGTGAATCTCTCTGGATTGATTTTTGAATCTAGGTACAGAACTAAGTTTGAAACTAAATTGGTAAAACCTAAATTCGAACTACTAGGTCACACGAGAAGTTAACTAGGCCGGCCCACAATGCACAGCGCGCGCGGGGTGGGTTTAAGTGAATGTCCCCACCAGTCAGTGAGACAGGGGGTGCGAAGGGGTACGGGGCAATCTAACGGCTATGGCTTGTCATCTCCGTCGCGCAACACCGGCGTGACTGAACCCTAGCGCGGCCAGGGGGGTATGTGGGGCTCACCGGGGCTCAGGCGAGGGTCGGTGATGGGGGCGAACGATGAAGTCAACAACGGCGATCTTCCTGGTACCGGTGGCTTCTCCTGGGGCGGCTCCAATAATGGCGCCTCTTCTCCTCCTCCGCGTTAGACTCCGGCCAAATTTCGGCCACCTGGTGCTCGCCTTGCTCTGCGGATGAGGTGGGGTGATTCTCAGAGAGAGGGGAGTGTGATGGTGTGCTGAAATCAAACGGGGTGGCCTCTATTTATAGGGCAATGATGGGACCGAAGGGTGCGGGTGGAGCTCATCGTGGTAGTCTACACAGCGAGCTAACGGCATGGCTGTGGGTAGGGGGCGGTGCTCTGCCTCCTGGCGAAGCTCAACGGCATGGTCGCGAGGTGTGGGATGGTGCAATTTGGTCAGGACTCTGCGATGCTCTAGGCGGGTCCGACGGGAAAATTAATGGCACACGGGCTCTCCTGGTCGCGCGGCGGCGAACGGGCATGTCCTAGCGGTTCGTGGGGAAGTGGTGATCACGAACGCGAGCAGCGAGTGCAGTGCGCGGTCTGTGCTCGCGTGTCGAGTGCGGCGCTCTGGCGCTCTCTCGGCATGCTTGTAGAGAGGCTGTGCACGCTCGGGTTGCGTGGTCCAGAGGCTGGCAGTGCTTGGGCATTGGATAGGGGGTGGTGGTGGACGGTGGCTCGTGTCCCAGACAAGCTTGGCGAGGCTTAGGGTAGCTTCTATCTTGTTGTCGACAATGGGGTGGCAAGTTAAGCTCATCAATGGTCACCATTGATGACAATGTCAAGCTTACAGTGAGCTAGAGCTTGTTAAATGAACTATATGATCTACTAAGAGTGTGTGGTGATCTAGAGAGGGAACAAGTTAGGCACAAACACTGCTCACTATAATGTTTGATGTTTTGTTTGATTTGTGTTTACAAGGTGTTTGATGAAATGGCCGAAAGAGATTTGAATTTGAATTTTTGGATGAAAATCGATGGGTGTACTAGTCACATACTATGTAGTCTTTGGTTGCTTGGAATGGTCAAGGTGAACTGGTTTGGTTGGTTTTTGAGAAATGGTGATCTTCACATATGATATAGATTCAATTTTGAATTGTCATTTAAATCAAGTTGCCAAATGTTTCTGTGGTTTTGAAAGGTGGGCTTGGGTTCACTTTTACTTGGTCTAGCAAGGGGTGAAAAGAATTAGAATTGTTTCTATTTGAAATCTTGGACTAGAAACACTCAAAGTGGTCTAGTGAGCAAGATTGGGAAAAATGACCATTAGCGCCTTTTGTTTGTTTTTGAATTTCTCTTGATTTGTTTCTGCTTGGATTTGATTTAGATGATGTTTTTTTCATCTTTAAACCAATCCTTGCTAAACACAACTATCACACAAGTCCATTCATGCATTCATATAATCATCACATACACACATGCATTCATAATGATTTTAATTAACAAAAGTATTTGTTAACCCAAATTTTGGTGATTGGAATTTGATAACCTTGTTGAATATTTTTGGGATGTTACAAACCTTCCCTCCTTAAACAAAATCTCTTCCCGAGATTTGAGAAAGAAGAAAACTAGGATTTAAAGAGATCGGGAAACTCCGTCCTAATGTAATTTTCTCGCTCCCAGGTAGCTTCCTCTTAAGTGTGGTTACTTCACTGAATCTTGAGAAACTTGATGCTTAGGGTTCTGGTAGTTATGAAAGATTCCTCCAAAATACGGAGGGGTTCTTCGGGATACGTCAGGTCATCGTTGATCTCTATGGTTCGGTGATCAATGTTCTTGAAAACTTCAGTCTTCTCCGGGACTTCTAGGAATTTGCGAAGTAACAATATATAGAACACATTATGCACGGCTGACATCTCCTCGGGTAGTTCTAGTTGATACAATACTTCTCCTCGATGATTCAAAATCTTGAAAGGTCTGATATATCTGGGGGCTAACTTTCCTTTGAGCTGGAAACATTGCATTCCCTTCAAAGGTGACACTTTGAGATACACAAAATCTCCGATATTGAAAGCGAGGTCTCGACGTCTCTTGTCGGCATAACTCTTCTGTCTGGATTGGGCGGTCTTGAGGTGCTCACGAATCTTGTGAACTTTCTCTTCTGATTCTCATAGGATGTCAGGTCCGAAGATCTGACTCTCTCCTACTTCCGACCAATTCAAAGCGATACGACAATTCCTTCCATACATGAATTCAAATGGGGCCATTTGTAAGATGGCTTGATAACTGTTGTTGTAAGAAAATTCTACGAAAGGCAGACAGTCTTCCCATTTAGATCCATATTCCAACACACATGCTCTCAACATATCTTCGAGTATTTGATTTACTCGCTCCGTTTTTCCATCGGTCTGAGGGTGATAAGCTGTGCTGAAATATAATCGGGTTCCTAATCCTTCTTGGACTTTCTTCCAAAATCTCGAGGTAAATTGAGTTCCTCGATCCGACATGATGTTCTTGGGGACTCCATGTAAACTAACGATTCTAGCAATGTACATCCACTAGTTTTGAACTCTGGTAGGTGGTCTTGACAGGTAAGAAATGGACGACATTGGATAGTCTATCTACAATAACCTAGATAGAGTCATTTCCTCTACTAGATGTAGGCAAACCGGTGATAAAATCCATTCCTACAGAATCCCATTTCCATTCCAGAATCTGCAATGGTTGCAACAGTCCTTCGGGTCTCTGATGTCATGTCTAGACTCTCTGAAAAATGTCACACTTGGCTATATAGCTTCCAACTTCTCTCTTCATCTTATGCCACCAAAATTGCTCCTTCAAATCTTGATACATCTTCGTTCCTCCGGGGTGGATAGAATAAAGGGTATCATGAGCTTCTTTCAAAATAGCTTTGCTTCAATTCTGAGTCTGCTGGCACACAGATACGTCCTTTGTACCACAAAACTCCTTCATCTTTGGTGAATCCGGGTACTTTTCCTATACTGATGCGACGTTTGATTCCGTAGATACTAGCATTTCCTTTCTGCACCTCCTTGATCTGACTGATCAAAGTGGTTTGAAGTTCTATGCTAGCCAAAAATCCTTCACTTACTAATTCCATTCTAAAATCTTCCATCTCTTTGTGCAAACTTGGTTGCACCTTCATAATCATGGAATTTAAGAGACACGGCAATCGGCTAAGGGCATCTGCTACCACATTGGCTTTACCGGGGTGATAGTGGATGCCCAGATCATAGTCCTTGATTAACTCTATCCATCTCCTTTTCCTCATATTCAGCTCCTTCTAAGTGAAAATGTACTTCAGGCTCTTGTGATCTGAATAAATCTCACAACGGTTACCCATAAGGTAATGCCTCCATGTCTTCAGGGCTAGAACTACAACTGCTAGTTCAAGGTCATGGGTAGCATAATTCTGCTCATGTTGCTTCAGTTGTCGGGATAGATAAGATATTACTTTGCCTTCTTGCATGAACACAAATCCGAGACCGATCTTGGATGCGTCACAATATACATCAAAAGACTTCGTGATATCCGGCATGATCAAGATTGGGGCTGAGATCAATCTCTCCTTGAGTTCTTGAAAACTCGCTTCACATTTGTCCATCCATTCAATCTTCTTGTCTTTCTTCAACAATTGGGTCATTGGTCTTGCAATACTCGAAAATCCTTCTACAAACTTGCGGTGATATCCCGCTAATCCGAGAAATGCACGAACTTTGGTTTGAGTGGCTGGGGCTTGCCAATCTTCCACATCCTTCACCTTCGCGGGGTCAACTGCAATTCCTCCGGCTGATAAAATATGTCCGAGGAATCATACTTCCTGTAACCAGAATTCACACTTTCTAAACTTGTCATACAACTGATGCTCCCTAAGGGTTCCAAGGATGGTCCTCGGGTGTAGCTCATGTTCTTATTCTGATTTGGAATAGATCAGAATGTCATCAATGAAAACAACAACAAACTTATCCAGGAAGTCGATAAAAATCTTATTCATGAGATTCATGAAATAAGCGGGGGCATTGACTAATCCAAAAGACATGATCGTGTACTAATACAATCCATATCTGGTGGTAAATACAGTCTTGGGGATATCCTCTACGAGAGTCTTGAGTTGATGATAACCAGTTCTAAGATCAATCTTAGAGAACACTTTGGCACCAGTCAACTGGTCAAACAGGTCTTCTATCTTCGGTAGTGGGTACTTGTTCTTGATGGTGACATCGTTCAACTTCCGATAATCCATACACAAACGGTTACCTCCATATTTCTTTTCTACAAACAAAACTGGTGATCTCCATGGAGAAGCACTTGGTTGGATCAATCCTATCTCCAGCATAGCATCCAGTTGCTTCTTCAGTTCCACTAGTTCGGATGGGTTCATACTATACGGTCTCTGGGCTATGGGTCCGGTTCCAGGGATTAGTTCAATGATAAACTCGATATCCAGATCTGGGGGCATACCAGGCAAAACATCTGGGAATACATCAGGGTATTCATAGACTACTCTGACTTGGTCAATGGTTGGTTGGGATAGACTCTTGTTGCACTTGAATTGACGGGGCAAAGTTTCAGATACATGCTCTACTGATATTCTGGCTGTACTGGTCATGGTTATGGCTTTCTTGGCACAGTCGATTAATCCTTTATGTTTCGACATCCAATCCATTCCTAGTACTACTTCCAAACCTTTAGTTCCAAGTACCATTAGATTAGAATAAAAATCTATGCCATGGATTCGGATAGGTACGTCCTTGCAAATTTGTTTAGCTTTGGTGGTTGAACCAGGTATTTGAACTATCATAACATGATTCAATTTGGTTGGTTGAATCTTACTAGTGCATGCAAATTCTTCAGTAACAAACGAGTGCGATGCTCCAGAATCAAACAACTCTCTTGCAAGTACCGAGTTAACAAAAAACATACCCAGCACAACATCTGGCGCTTCTTGGGCTTCTTCAGCATTCATGAGAAACAGACGGCCCTTGCGGTTGAGTGAATTTCCTGGGGAAAATCTTCTTCCAGGCTGAACACGACGCTGATGCTGAGCTGGGGCATTCACATTGGGGGCTGTTGCAATCTTCTTGGGGCACTTATTGGAATAGTGACCCTTGGTTCCACATTCATAACAAGTCACCTGAGACTGGTCCTTTCCTGCAATAGGCACAACATTGCTTCCCGTCCTCGGGGCAGTATTGGTGTTGGTGGCGACATTGTTGTTGTTAAACTTTGGCGGGGAACGATTGAAATTGATGGGGTTGCTAGGGTTGTTGTTGTTGTTGTGATTCCCTCCGGGCCTTGGGTTTCCACGGTTGGGATAGGTTGGACGGTTCATCGAGGGTTTATTGGTTCTTGGGGCAAAT
Source organism: Avena sativa (assembly GCA_916181665.1). Taxonomy (NCBI): domain Eukaryota; kingdom Viridiplantae; phylum Streptophyta; class Magnoliopsida; order Poales; family Poaceae; genus Avena; species Avena sativa. The sequence continues at coordinate 31,626,788 of OV702284.1, forward strand.
CCTGGAGATGGGTTGGGGCGATACTTTGGGGTATGGTGGGTTCCTGGTTGATGCATCATTCTACAATTGCGGTTCTCATAGGCTTGGTTGATCTTTCCTTCCATCTGAATGGCAGAGTCCACTAAGGCTTCAATGTCAGCAAATGGAATGTTGACTAACACTATCTGCATCTCATCATGTAGACCATTCAGGAATCTCTCCTTCTTCTTGGCTTCATTATCAATCTCATCGGGTGCATACCTAGCTAATGACAAAAATTTGTCATGGTACTCAACTACTGTCATCCTCCCTTGCTTCAGTTCTCTGAATTCATCTCTCATCCTCTTGATCAAACCCGGTGGCACATGGGTTCTTCTGAACTTGAGTTTGAATTCATCCCAAGTCATCATTTGTCCTCCAGTCATGGCGCGAACGCTGTTCCACCATGCTCTTGCGTCTCCGGCCAGATAATGGGTGGCAAACAGTACCTTCTCGTTGGCTCCACTCCTGCAACTTCTAAGTTGTTCTCCATGGTCTGCAGCCAATCATCGGCATCTAGGGGCTCTTCAGACTTAGTAAAGATGGGTGGATTGGTGTTCTGGAAGTTCTTGAGGTTTGATCCATGGTTGTCCTGATTTCCATGGCCTTGGTTGTTGTTGGCCATCTGAGCTACGTGTTGAAGGGTGGCTAAGTTGGCTTGACGTTCGTCTCTTTCAGCTTCGCGGTCAGAAACCAACATTTGCAAGATCTGCAACATGGAGTCCGGGGATGAACTGCTTCCTCCGCGAGGCATCTAAAGATTGAGATAGATCATGAGAAAAGTGGGAAATTTCTAAGGTTTAGGGTTTTGTTTTGTCTTTGAAATTTTTTCAAAGTTTGACTCAGATTTTGCTAGCAACTTGCTTTTCATTCATTCATTCATAGTACACAATACAAACACACACCACAACAAGGAAACAGATGGTTTTAAGAACCGTTCTGTAAAACTACGATATAGTGGGACCGGATACAACTCACCAACGCTAGTTCTCAAGTGCTACTACTCCTTGGAATCGGTGTCCTTGTCATCCTAATCATCATCATCATCAATGAAGGCGAAGTCATCCTCATCGGTGAAGAAGTCCATGGCTTGATCCTCCAGAAAGTCATAATCATCACTAAGGTAAGAGTAGGGGTCTCCATGGATGTCCTCCCCTGCATTCTCCCTCTCCTCAAGATGCATGTCCCTCTCGTGGATGGTCTCCCCCAAGTCGGTGATCCTGTGGCGAAGACGGGCAATGATACGCTCCTTCTTGTTAAGCTAACGGCGACAAGACTGGTGATCCTTCTCTAGCATGGAAATGGTCTGGTCCTTCTTGACAACGATGGCATAGTTGTGGTTGGCGTAGGAGCGGGCATTGTCCAACTCCTTATGCCAGTCATACATCATGAACCTGAGGTGGTCCACTTGATTCTTCAACTCAGGGTGATATGGTGCCTCTAGTGGCTGTCCCATAACATCACGCATCGGGCAGAACTCAAAGCGGGTACCTGTAACATCCCTAAAATCATGTTTCAAACACATGCATATCATCCATGCATCCATGATCATATGAATTTCATTTCAAACAAATCATTTCAAAACAGAAGCATATATGCTTATCATTTCATGTAAGTTGCCCTAGCCTTAGTGCTACATTCCAATGAGAAGAGTACTTGTTTTGTTCAGTAAGGTTTGAATTCAAACTTAGGCACCATCAAAAGTTTGAACAAAGTTCCAAAACAAAATAAGCAAATAAAACCAATATTATGCCTATTGTTTATATCACATAAAGGCTTGGTTTTATTTTTATTTTCATTTGATCAAAGTGTTTTGATTAAACAGTAGTGTTTGTCACACATTTGAGTGCAAGGTTTGCAGCATAAAAACCTAGAGAAGATTTGAATTCAAACTCATTTTTTTTGGAGTTGAAATTCATTTCAGAAAAACCAAACAGAAAAAGAAAACGGTTAAAAGGAAAAAAAATAAGCTTTCAGTCGAATCTGGCCCAACTAAGCCCAGCAACCCAACCCCCGCGAACCGTTTTTCTTCACTCACCCCCACACCCGCTGAGTGACTGACAGACAGGACCCACTCCCTCTCTGATTCTCTCGCTGACAGCCGCGGCCCACACGGCGTCGTCGTCTCCACCCCCACCGCGACGTGTTCTTCCCCAAATCACGCCGTGCGTTACCTGGTGGATTCGCTCGTCAATTCGCGTTGATTGCATGAGTAAATCATGCCCCCGCCTTGCCTACTTAAACCCCCTCTGCCCCCTCTCCATTTCCCCCCAAACTCCGAGCCCAGAGCGCCCCCAGGCTGCCCGCAATCATCCTCGCACCGCCGCAGACAGAGAGCACTCCGGCGACCAATCCCGGTGAGCCCCGTGCGCCACTCTCCCTCTGGTTCATACGAGCCGCTTCACAACTTCCTTGCGCACCTTCTGACCCCACTGGTTCGTCCTGTACTGCCCCAGGTCGTCGACTGCGTCAAACGCTGCAAGCTCCCGACGACATCCTCAACTCCGGCGATCAAATTCGGTGAGCTCCTTGTTCCCCTTCGCCTCTGTTTCACACAAACATGTTCGTCGTAGTCTTATGCATCTCCTGATGCCGTTTGTACATGCTAGGGTGACCAGGAGCATCGCCAAAGTCGTCGTCCACCCAAGCCCGACGCCGCCAGCAACTCCGACGAGCCCGTGCAGCCGTGTCCGTGCGCCCCTTGCCAAGCTGTCGCCAGGTTGAGCATCAGTGCATCGCCACGGTTCTGGTAAGCGCCTCCGACGACCCTAGAACCCCCTGTAGCATCGCGCCGCCATAGGCCGAGCAAGCCGCCGCCAGTAGCCACCGCCAGCGCCGCCCAGCTATGGTCATTTGATCTTGGACCGTTCGACCTGGATCCAGCGCGTGAAATTAGATCACTTAACAAAGCGGTATAGGTAGATCTGGGCCGTGCAGATTAAGTAGATCTAACGGCTCAGAAGCGTGATCCAACGCGAAATGGTACCGGCCAATCAGGCTAAGACGCGTGGCAGCTGTTTAGATTTAAAAACAGGATTTGAATCTATTAGATGTTTGAATTTGTTTTAGCTATAACTTTTGATCCCCACGTTAGAATTTGACAAATTTTATATCAATGGAATCAGGAGAGCAAGCCCTTTATAAATATGCAATGTGTTTAATGTTTCGCTTCTGTTAAATTGGTTTTTTTTGCAGAAACTTGTGTAGGGCTAATTTGCGTATATGAATTATTTGAGAAATGTTTTAAGGGTTAAATAAATCTTGTTTGGCAAGTTTTTAACTTGTTTATGGACCAGTACTGTATACTTGCTTTGTTCATTTTTAAAAATCATCACATATCATATTGCATGCCTTCATATATTTTTGTTTGTATATGTTTTGTATGTGATTTGTGGCTATGATTATTTGTGTAGATTTTGGTGCCAATAGTGATTGTGATTGTGAGGAGCGTGGCTACTCTCCAAACTACTAAGGCAAGTGGTGCTTCATGAATATTTTTATTCCTATGTTTTCTACTAAGCATTAGAAATATTTTGCTAGTCTTGCATGCTATATTTTACTTATATGCCATGTTGGGAAATCCTAGTAGTTGTAGAATTGCTAGAAATTTCTAAGTTAAGATGCTTATCTATGCCATGCTTAGCCTAGCTAGTAGCAACCAAGGTTTGGTGAAATATACATGCTATGATGAAAATATTTCTAAGTCTTTTGGACTTGTGTTTTGCCTAATAAAACAACTAAGTAAATGAAACACCTGGGTGGAATGGAAGGAATGGTTTATGTTGAGTGGTTACACAAGGCCCATTTCTATGGTTTACCTTGTGTATCTCACTTGTGGAAAGCCACCCAGGAACAAAGAGATTTTAGAGGCCAAATGTTAAGATGCTTCTAGTGCAGCCACTTGGCAATATGGGCTCTGCCAGGATCACATAGGTTGCTAGAACTTAGCCATTTGGACAGTTGGTGGTAGTGGGATGATAGGTTGGAACACGTCCATTTGGTCTAAGGGAAAGCTTCTGAAAGGTCCTGTCTTGGTGAAAATCAAGGCTTGTGGGGAAAGTGCACCACCTCTGCAGATGGAAGAATCTAAGTACTTAGCCATGTCCCTGGAAAAGGACAACTTGAGCATCAAGACATGGAAGCTATCAAGAATCTCCTCATCCCAATTTGTAAGTAAAAACTTGTGGGTGAACAAGGGTGAAGGACCTCAATGTCTATTGGTGGTTCCTTGGGAAAAGTTTTGACAAAGAAAAACTTAGTGATTTCAACTAATAGGAAAAACCTATTTTGAGCAAAGCAAGCCAAGCTACACTTAGCCAAATTTCATATAGTAACTAGTCCACCAAAATTATACTAAGGTATCACTTGCCAATACTATTCCAATGTATTGACCCACTGTGGCTGTAACTTGTGATGTTGCAGGTTACTCTGATGAGGATTAGGAGTCATGAGTCTACACTCAACATGTTTGCCTGTGGCACATGAGGATGAAGACTTTTATTTATTTACTTATTCAAACTCTTGTACTAGGCCTGTGGCCTTGGAGTTGTAAAGACTATGTTTGTCTCTGGAATGACTGTAATAATGACCTTTGTTTCTGTGTACTTCATCTTAAACTGTGGATGCTAGCATTGATCCAGGGACTAGCATTGCAATCACAGGGATCCTTTTCCTTTATAAAGGAGGGATCTTACAGATGGTATCAGAGCACTGTGTTGCCTGTAGGATTATGACCCTAGGATTGGAAACCACTAAGGAAAAATTTTCAATAACTTCTACACTTGTCTATTCTTCTCGTAAACTTTTATAATCTTCTTTCTCATCTCTAATTGTAGATGAACTCAATCAACGAAGCCGTAAGGAAAGGACCACTCATGACAATGACTTTGGAGTGTGAGACAGAATTCCCCAAGGCTCTCAAGGACCTCATGGTTGCAATGGAAAAACATGGTGCAGCTGTGTACAAAGGCTTTCCTGTGATGGATGAAGGAGTTGAGTACTGGTGGGTGCAACTTCACTTGTATAAAAACAAGGAAGACAACCACAAGGAATTAGGATTCTGCATGTTCACCAATTCTGTGATGCACCCTACATTCTTTGACTCAGCAAGGGATGCAGCTTGGAAGACCATCAAAGAACTTGGTGAAAGAGTCAAGTGCAGAATGTTCAACATCCAAAATAGCCTAAAAGAAGAGAAGAAACATACCCAAGAGTTGGAGGCTACCAACCAAACCTTAAGAGGAGACATTATAGACTTAGTGATGGAGTCATGTGCTCAAGATAGAGTGATTGCTTCTAGAAATATTGTGTTAGCCAACATATCTAGTGAGATATGATTGTAAGCATACTTCATTAGTTGGACCATCACTTATCACCTTATTTTCCAAATTTTGCTTAAAATAAGTTGAAACTTGGTTGTTGTAATGGATCCATGTATGCCATGACTTGTGTGTTTTGATTTCCAAGGATATGTATGTGATGTTGTGCCTTGTGTTTTATCTTAAATTGTGTTGATCTAACTTTTTCTATCTTATAAATAGATGCCCAATGTTACCATCAGCACTGTTGAGGAGTTCCAGGGAACTCGCTTTGGTCCTCGTATTGTTGAGCTTACTACTTTGCTCAATCTCCCTCTTCCTACCATCATGGTGCTTCCCCTCACCAAGTTTGAGAGGAAAGACCTCTGGGGTTTCAAGGTCAATCAGCCCGGACGCCAGACTGAGCCTACCACGGAGGCTATCATCTTCAAGCTCATGCACGATGACAAGGAGAGAGGCCTTGAGGTAGTCATGCAGGATCTGATAGGACGTCTACTAGGGAGACACTCTCGACAGGTTAGAGGTACTCACTTCCACGTCTTTGGTAGACGTGATGAGGATGGAGAGGCCATCGACTTCGAGGACACTTCGAGGGATACATAAGAGCCGATTCGTCTATACCTCCAGGACTTAGAGGCTCTCATTAGGAACGTGGACTCTGATAGGACCAACGTCATGCTCAACAATGACGAACTCCAGGTGCAGCTTCGCGAGAAGGACAAGCTCTTCGCGGAGCAAGATGAGATAGTCAAGGAGATGGAGGCAAAGTTCGAGAGCCAGGACAGAAAGTTCAAGAGTCAGGAGAAGCGAGTCCAGGATAGGAACAAGAGGATTCGGGACATGACTGAAGAACTGCAGGCCAAGGACTTCGAGCTCGAGCATCAGCAGACGGTGATTGAGAGGCTTCGTTCTCAGAAGAGGGCTCTCAAAGCCAAAGTAGAGACCTTGACCGCCAATGTCGTGGAATACAAGACCGCAATGGAGAATGCAGGTCTTACCTTTGTTGAGGAGGAGGTTGATGCCGAGGAGTAGATTTGACCACTCATTTATCATTTATTTATCATACTTTATTTGTGTCACAATGACCATCCAACATGTGGATGGCTTGTTATTGGTGTCACAATGACCATCCAACATGTGGATGACTTGTTATTGGTGTGTTTACTTTGCAAACTTGTCGTTTTCGTTGTTGAAATATTATTATTGTGATGCATGTTTTGTGATTCTTTATGTGATGTATTGTGCATGAAAGCATCTATGGGTATCTGATTCTTATCTCTATTGAAAAAACCACAGATGCCTCCCCGTCGTGCCAATCCCAACCCCAACAACAACAACATCACTCCAGAAATGCAGGAAATGATGATAGCTCAGACTCAGCTGATGCAAATGATGACGACGTTCATCCAGAACTAAAACAACAACAACAATAACAACAATAACAACAACAACAACAACAACCCACCGGGTTTTGACATGCTTACCAGGTTCTTGAGATTGAGGCCAGCAAAGTTCTCAGGAACAACTGATCCCATGGTGGCCAATGATTGGCTACGCTCTGTGAACAAGGACTTGGTAACTGTGGGCTGTACTGATGCAGAAAAGGTCAGGTTTGCAGCACATTTGCTGGAAGGACCAGCCGCCACTTGGTGGGATAACTTCCAGATCACCACTCCCATAGAAGATGTGACATGGGCTATTTTTGAGGATGGCTTTCGCAGTGCTCATATCTCATCTGGAGTGATGAGTCTGAAGAAGAAAGAATTCCATAACTTGAAGCAGCGCCACCGCAGCGTGGCAGAATATATTGAGGAGTTCAACAATCTGGCACGGTATGCACCGGATGAAGTTGACACTGATGCTAAGAGGAAGGAAAAGTTCCTTGAAGGGCTGAATGATGAACTGAACTTGCAGGTATCAGTGGCCTATGTTCCCACTTATCAGTCTCTCTGTGATAAGGCTGCTATTTTGGAGAGCAAAATGAAGCAAGTTGAAAGCAGGAAGAGAAAGCACTCTGACAAGCACAACTCGGGATCGTCTCACAAGCGTTCCCATTATGATGATAGTGGAAGCTCAGGATCCCACATGCATGGAAAATTCAACAAGCACCACAACCACAACCGTCATGACAACAAGCATCACCGTAGTCATGACAATGACAAGTACAATAACCACAAGGGTGGATATAAGAGCCACCACAGTGGTAATGGAAGTGGCAGTGGAAGCCAGCCTGTCAAGAAGGACATTAGTCAGGTTGAATGCTTCATGTGCAAGAAGATGGGGCATTATGCAAATGAATGCCTAGAAAAGAAAGTTGAAGGACCCAACAAGCCCAACCCTTTTCAGAAGGGACAAGTGAACCACATCAATGTGGAGGAAATCTATGAGGAGCCTGATGCTGTTGCTGGTAAGTTCAAACTCAATTCTGTTCTAGCATTTGTTCTCTTTGATACTGGTGCATCACATTCATTCATATCAAGAGCATTTGTTGAAGGAAATGAACTACCAGTAGAAACTATTGGGTGTCCTATAAAAGTAAGTTCTCCCGGCGGAGAAATGATAGTGAATTCAGGATGTCATGATCTAGTCATAGAGTTTGGGAAGTATAAGTTTCCCGTTAACTTGATAATTCTAAACTCCCAAGGATTGGATTTCATTTTGGGAATGGACTGGATGACTAAGCACAAGGGAGTGATAGATTGTGCCAACCATACTGTCTCACTCACAACTCCAGAAAATAAAAGGATCAGATTCAAGACCAACTTTGAAGCAAGAAGGAGTATGCTAAATTCTCTTAAGGGGGTTAGCATAGACAGTGTGCCAATTGTGAGTGAATATCCGGATGTGTTTCCGGAAGAATTGCCGGGAATGCCACCAGATAGAGATGTGGAGTTTCTTATTGATTTGCTACCAGGATCAGGACCAATAGCAAAGAGACCATACAAGATGTCAGTAGATGAACTGAAAGAACTCAAGAAACAACTTGGAGAACAGTTGCAGAAAGGATTTATTCAACCAAGTTCTTCATCTTGGGGAGCCCCAGTTTTGTTCGTGGAGAAGAAAGATAGAAGTCAAAGGTTATGCATAGATTACCGTTCACTCAATGAGGTGACTATCAAGAACAAATACCCTTTGTCTAGAATCAATGACTTGTTTGATCAGCTAGAAGGAGCTTGTGTGTTCTCAATGATTGATCTCCGGTCAGGATATTTCCAACTCAAGATAAGAGAGCAAGACATACATAAGACAGCGTTCACCACAAGGTATGGATTGTATGAGTATACCGTGATGCCATTTGGTTTGACCAATGCTCCAGCATACTTTATGAATATGATGAACAAGGTGTTCATGGAATTTCTTGATAAGTTTGTTGTCGTTTTCATCGATGACATTTTAGTCTACTCCAAGAGCAAAGAAGAGCATGAAGGACATTTGCGTTTGATACTTGAGAAGCTGAGAGAGCATAAACTTTATGCCAAATTCAGCAAGTGTGAATTCTGGTTGAATGAAGTTGGATTTCTTGGACACGTTGTGTCAGGAGATGGTGTAGCAGTTGATCCTACTAAAGTTTCAGCTGTAACTGAATGGGAATCTCCCAAGTCAGTGAAAGAAGTTTGTAGTTTCCTTGGCTTAGCAGGTTACTACAGAAGGTTCATTGAGAATTTCTCCAAGGTAACTAAGCCTATGATAGAATTGCTAAAGAAAGACAAGAAATTTGATTGGTATGAAGGTTGTGAACTCAGTTTTCAAGAATTGAAGAAGAGACTTGTGACAGCACCAGTCTTGTGTTTGCCAGACTTGGAAAAAAATTTCCAAGTATATTGTGATGCATCTCATCATGGTTTGGGTGCAGTACTTATGCAAGAAGGGAAAGTTGTGGCTTATGCCTCGACACAACTCAAAACTCATGAAGTGAACTATCCTACTCATGATTTGGAGTTAGCCTCTGTTGTCCATGCACTCAAAACATGGAGACACTATCTTTTGGGAAAGCGATGTGAAGTGTTCACAGATCACAAGAGTTTGAAGTACATCTTCACCCAGAAAGAAATTAATATGAGACAAAGAAGATGGCTAGAACTCATCAAAGACTATGACTTGAGTTTGCAATACCATCCCGGTAAAGCAAATGTTGTAGAGGATGCTTTAAGACGTAAGGTTTTTGTGAATGGCCTTACCAAGGGAGAATTGCCCGATGATTTGTGTGACCAATTTAGAGATCTCAGATTGGAGATTGTGCCTGAAGGACATCTCATGTCTTTGGATGTTCAACCCACTTTGTTGGACAAGATCAAAGAAGCCCAGAAGATTGATAAGGAAATTGAAGAGATTAAGGAAAAGATTGGTAAAGGAAAAGCCAAAGGGTTCCATGAAGACGAACATGGTACTTTATGGATGGGAAACGTATCTGTGTTCCACAAGATCCGGAGCTTCGGAAACTGATATTACAAGAAGCACACAACTCACTGTATTCCATTCATCCGGGTAACACCAAAATGTACATGGATATGAAGGAAAGATTTTGGTGGAATAATCTAAAGAAGGACATCGCCGAACATATTTGTTTGTGTGATGTGTGTAGTAGAGTGAAAGCGGAACATCAGAAACCAGCAGGTTTGCTTCAGCCACTACCTATTCCTGATTGGAAGTGGGACAAGATTGGTATGGATTTCATTACCGGATTACCAAGGACCCGGTCAGGATATGATTCTATTTGGGTAGTAGTGGATCGCCTAACTAAAGTGGCTCATTTCATACCCGTGAAGACAACCTATACAAGTGCTAAGTTGGCCAAAATCTATATGAGTAGAATTGTATGTCTACATGGAGTGCCCAAGAGTATTGTGTCCGATAGGGGAACTCAATTCACTTCCCATTTTTGGAGACAGCTACATGAGTCATTGGGAACAAGGTTGGAATTCAGCACTGCTTTTCATCCTCAAACTGATGGACAGACAGAAAGGACTAATCAGATTCTTGAAGATATGTTGAGGGCATGTGCCCTAGACTATGGAGCCAGTTGGGATGAAAGTCTGCCTTACGCAGAATTTTCTTATAACAACAGCTATAAAGCCAGAATTGAGATGGCACCATTTGAGTTTCTCTACGGGAGAAAGTGTACCACCCCATTATTATGGAATGGTGTGGGAGAAAGAAGTTTGTTCGGACCAGAACTTATCAAAGAAGCCGAAGAGAAGGTCAAGTTGGTTAAGGACAGATTGAAGATAGCATAGTCCCGACAGAAAAGCTACGCAGATCCTAAGCGTAGAGAAGTCACCTACGAAGTTGGTGATAGAGCTTATCTTAGAGTGTCACCACTTCGTGGAGTGAGGAGATTCGGAGTCAAAGGAAAGTTGGCACCAAGATATGTCGGACCATTCAAGATTCTGAGTCGCAAAGGAGAAGTTGCTTATGAGATAGAATTGCCAGTCTTTATCAGCTGTTCATAATGTGTTTCATGTGAGTCAGCTTAAAAAGTGCCACCCAGAAATGGAAGAAACTTCTTTGAAGGATACTATACCCTTGGAGGAAGTACAATTGGAAAGTGATCTCACTTACAAGGAGAACCCTATCAAGGTTCTTGAGACTGCAAAAAGAGTCACACGGACTAAGACTATCAAGTTTTGCAAAGTGCAGTGGAACCATCATTCCGAAGAGGAAGCAACATGGGAAAGAGAAGATGATCTTCGGAAAGACCACCCTCACCTATTTGCTAGCCAATCCGAATCTCGAGGGCGAAAATCACCTTAAGGGGGTTAGATTTGTAACATACCTAAAATCATGTTTCAAACACATGCATATCATCCATGCATCCATGATCATATGAATTTCATTTCAAACAAATCATTTCAAAACAGAAGCATATATGCTTATCATTTCATGTAAGTTTCCCTAGCCTTAGTGCTACATTCCAATGAGAAGAGTAATTGTTTTGTTCAGTAAGGTTTGAATTCAAACTTAGGCACCATCAAAAGTTTGAACAAAGTTCCAAAACAAAATAAGCAAATAAAACCAATATTATGCCTATTGTTTATATCACATAAAGGCTTGGTTTTATTTTTATTTTCATTTGATCAAAGTGTTTTGATTAAACAGTAGTGTTTGTCACACATTTGAGTGCAAGGTTTGTAGCATAAAAACCTAGAGAAGATTTGAATTCAAACTCATTTGTTTTGGATTTGAAATTCATTTCAGAAAAACCAAACAGAAAAAGAAAAAGGTTAAAAGGAAAAAAATAAGCTTTCAGTCGAATCTGGCCCAACTAAGCCCAGCAACCCCACCCCCGCGAACCGTTTTTCTTCACTCACCCCCGCACCCGCTGAGTGACAGACAGACATGACCCACTCCCTCTCTGATTCTCTCGCTGACAGCCGCGGCTCACACGACGTCGTCGTCTCCACCCCCACCGCGACGTGTTCTTCCCCAAATCACGCCGTGCGTTACCTGGTTGATTCGCTCGTCAATTCGCGTTGATTGCAGGAGTAAATCACGCCCCCGCCTTGCCTACTTAAACCCCCTCTGCCCCCTCTCCATTTCCCCCCAAACTCCGAGCCCAGAGCGCCCCCAGGCTGCCCGCAATCATCCTCGCACCGCCGCAGACAGAGAGCACTCCGGCGACCAATCCCGGTGAGCCCCGTGCGCCCCTCTCCCTCTGGTTCATACGAGCCGCTTCACAACTTCCTTGCGCACCTTCTGACCCCACTGGTTCGTCTTGTACTGCCCCAGGTCGTCGACTGCGTCAAACGCTGCAAGCTCCCGACGACATCCTCAACTCCGGCGATCCAATTCGTGAGCTCCTTGTTCCCCTTCGCCTCTAATTCACACAAATACGTTCACCATAGTCTCGTGTGTCTCCTGATGCCGTTTGTACATGCTAGGGTGACCAGGAGCATCGCCAACGTTGTCGTCCACCTAAGCCCGATGCCGCCAGCAACTCCGACGAGCCCGTGCAGCCGTGTCCGTGCGCCCCTTGCCAAGCCGTCGCCAGGTTGAGCATCAGTGCATCGCCACAGTTCTGGTAAGCGCCTCCGACGACCCTAGCACCCCCTGTAGCGTCGCGCCGCCGTAGGCTGAGCACGCCGCCGCCAGTAGCCACCGCCAGCGCCGCCCAGCTATGGTCGTTTGATCTAGGACCGTTGGATCTGGATCCAGCGCATGAAATTAGATCACTTAACGAAGCGTTATAGGTAGATCTGGGCCGTGCAGATTAATTAGATCTAACGGCTCAGAAGCGTGATCCAACGCGAAACGGTACCGGCCAATCAGGTTAAGACGCGCGACAGCTGTTTAGATTTAAAAACAGGATTTGATTCTATTAGATGTTTGAATTTGTTTTAGCTATAACTTTTGATCCCCACGTTAGAATTTGAAAATTTTTATATCAATGGAATCAGGAGAGAAAGCCCTTTCTAAATATGCAATGTGTTTAATGTTTCGCTTCTGTTAAAATGGTTTTTTTTTGCAGAAACTTGTGTAGGGCTAATTTGAGTATATGAATTATTTGAGAAATGTTTTAAGGGTTAAATAAATGTTGTTTGGCAAGTTTTTAACTTGTTTATGAACCAGTACTGTATACTTGCTTTGTTGAGTTTTAAAAATCATCACATATCATATTGCATGCATTCATATGTTTTTGTTTGTATATGTTTTGTATGTGATTTGTGGCTATGATTATTTGTGTAGATTTTGGTGCCAATAGTGATTGTGATTGTGAGGAGTGTAGCTACTCTCCAAACTACAGAGGCAAGTGGTGCTTCATGAATATTTTTATTCCTATGTTTTCTACTAAGCATTAGAAATATTTTGCTAGTCTTGCATGCTATATTTTACTTATATACCATGTTGGGAAATCCTAGTAGTTGTAGAATTGATAGAAATTTCTAAGTTAAGATGCTTATCTATGCCATGCTTAGCCTAGCTAGTAGCAACCAAGGGTTGGTGAAATATACATGCTATGATGAAAATATTTCTATGTCTTTTGGACTTGTGTTTTGCCTAATAAAACAACTAAGTAAATGAAACACCTGGGTGGAATGGAAGGAATGGTTTATGTTGAGTGGTTACACAAGGCCCATTTCTATGGTTTACCTTGTGTATCTCACTTGTGGAAAGCCACCCAGGAACAAAGAGATTTTAGAGGCCAAATGTTAAGAAGCTTCTAGTGCAGCCACTTGGCAATATGGGCTCTGCCAGGATCACATAAGTTGCTAGAACTTAGCCATTTAGACAGTTGGTGGTAGTGGGATGATAGGTTGGAACGCGTCCATTTGGTCTAAGGGAAAGCTTCTGAAAGGTCCTGTCTTGGTGAAAATCAAGGCTTGTGGGGAAAGTGCACCACCTCTGCAGATGGAAGAATCTAAGTACTTAGCCATGTCCCTGGAAAAGGACAACTTGAGCATCAAGACATGGAAGCTATCAAGAATCTCCTCATCCCAATTTCTAAGTAAAAAATTTTGGGTGAAGGGTGAAGGACCTCAATGTCTATTGGTGGTTCCTTGGGAAAAGTTTTGACAAAGAAAAACTTAGTGATTTCAACTAATAGGCAAATCCTATTTTGAGAAAAGAAAGCCAAGCTACACTTAGCCAAATTGCATATAGTATCTAGTCCACCAAAATTATACTAAGGTATCACTTGCCAATACTATTCCAATGTATTGACCCACTGTGGTTGTAACTTGTGATGTTGCAGGTTACTCTGATGAGGATTAGGAGTCATGAGTCTACACTCAACATGTTTGCCTGTGGCACATGAGGATGAAGACTTTTATTTATTTACTTATTCAAACTCTTGTACTAGGCCTGTGGCCTTGGAGTTGTAATGACTATGTTTGTCTCTGGAATGACTGTAATAATGACCTTTGTTTCTGTGTACTTCATCTTAAACTGTGGATGCTAGCATTGATCCAGGGACTAGCATTGCAATCACATGGATCCTTTTCCTTTATAAAGGAGGGATCTTACAGTACCCTTGATCTGATTGATACTCTCCCCACACAGACGGGCAAGAGCTTCCTGCATGGCCCTAGCAAGTCCATCTAGCAAGTTGTTCTCTCTAATGGTGAACTGAATTCCCTCTGAGGTGGGGGCTTCAATATTTCCTCGAAGACTTGCAACAATCAGCCATTGCAATTCCTCTCTTTCCTGATCGTTGATCCGAGCCCCGAAGAACTCGGGGTGCGGGCGCTCGAGAAGTTTTGAAAGCTGGTCCAAGTTACTCTCAAAGATGAGATCTCCTCCATTTCCCAACTGATAGAACTTGATATACTTCACGTCCATCTATAATAATATAGGATGATTAAGTTAGTAGAGTGATCAAGTGTGTCAAATTTTATGTAAGTTTGCAAGAATTTTTGAGTAACATGAATTTTCATGAAAGAGTCTAAGTGATAAGAAGGAGAATAAGTTTTCATAAATACCCACTTCTTTGTTTTTGAAACTAAGTTTTTCACTCAACTTCCATTCTAAACTAAGGTCTCCTATGGTCAGGATGGCTCTGATACCAACTTGTCAACACCCGGATTTTTAATCCCAGATGCCTGTTATGCCATACATCGCAATCCCAGGATTACCATTTTTGTGAGACATAACAGATTCGATATCACAGTACATCATCCATTACAAACCATACATATGGTCTTACAACAAATAAAGGATCACATGATCCAGTCTTAGTACAATCATAGCAGCGGAATAATATAATAATAAAGGTAGCGTGGGCGAGGCTCCATCTTCATGGTCATAGGCAATGCTGACGATGGGAGATGATCCTAGTTGTCGTAACCTTCCTGCGGTCCATCCTCCTGATAGTACTCTTCATAGTCTGGCCACGGGAATAGCCAGGGACAAAGCCATGAGTACTCTTTAAGTACTTGCAAACTAATACTAACAAGCGAAGGGGGTTTTGAGTAGGAATACTAAGCTCTAGGTTGTTTTGCAAAAAGCCAAGTTTACCTTAAATGAGTTCATAAGCAAAGAAAGCTAGTTGACAGTTTTATAACACCTAAGTGGGAACTTGAATTTTCATATCACAACCCTGCTGTGGTCAAGTCAAAGTCATGATTCATTTCACAAGTCATTTTGAAAACATCTGACGACGGAACAGTATGGACACTCCAACTGTAGTTTGACACTCTATAGAGGTGGTACACTTTCACCACAATATTCGATACATCCGTCAGGAACAATCCTGAATTCACCATACTCAGTATGCGTATAATCAATGCTAACCTTTCAATTACACGCCCTATTATAGGCACCTCTCCTATGAGTTTGGCCTCCCAACCATGACCAACTGTCATCTTGGGAACTCCACAGGTGGAGAATCTTCACAAGGTAGCCTCATCTCAAACCTTGGCCGCAAGGGAACCCATACTAAGGTATTTAAATTTCCAGTCAAGCCCTACCCAAATTTCGGGTATTGTGGTTATACGGTAAAATTGGAATGGTATCGCATCCAGACAATCATCAGTTTTATAAAGGGCTAAGGCTCATGCCTCAACATTTTCATCATCAAAAATCATCTGGTGTTCAAGATTACATGTTAAAACATTTCTGTAGAATGACTCATCATTCTAAGGTTTTCATAACCATTTTCACCAAGTATTCCCATCTAAAGTGATCAAGTTTTATGCTTAGCATTAGCATCTACATGTGGGGTAAACACTAATGAGGGGTGGTAAACAAGTGTGGAATGATCTAAGTTTAATCTCATGCCTCAGGATGACATCAAGATTATCTAACTTAGGCCAAGTTTTATGCTCTTTATGCTACCTCTAAACATTTTTCTAAAATCTAAAAGTCACTAAGTAAAGCAAACTAAGGAGCTTTGATAAAGAAATAAAATAGCTAAGCTTTCAATTAAAATTGGGATTTGGTATCATTCATTGGTATAACTAAGGCATGCCTAGTGCATGTCATAGGTTATCTAACTTTCACAGTTGCAAGTGTTAACTTGCATAGTAAGTAGCTTGCTAAGTAAGATATCTTGCAAGTTTTACCTTGCCTTGTGCAGTGCAGTGGTTAAATTTTTCCTCAGCTGCTTCCTCGTAGTAGTCTCCTTCCTCCTTGTATCCTTGGTCGGTACTAGCGTCTATAAATAAATATGAGGTACACAATCACCAAACAATACTTAACTACTTCTATTTATCACACCAAGGTTTTCACTAGATGATCTAGCATCATCACAAACATTACAAACTTTAAGCCAATGTTTTAATTAATTTATTTTAGAAAAGTAATTTCTACTCATTGAAAAACTACTTAAGATTTAATATTCTCCAACTAAAATAGGGGATCATGTTGACACATGTCATCACCACATATTTCATTACTCGGGAATGTGATTTCAAGTGGTGTCACAATTTAATAAGGTCTTACCCTTTTATAATTAAGTAAAGTGACTAGAAATGCCTATGGGGCATTCTTTTATTACCTGTCCATTATTTCTGCATGTAAACCTAGATATTTTTATATATTCATAAGGGTCTTGTTAAATGTGATTTTTGAGAGTTGGAATCAACTCAAAATATTTTGTGGTTGAATTTTGAAAAATATTTGAATGAAGAAAAGTCTCTGCCTTGTTATTTTACTATAGGTGATCTATAATTCCAAATGATTTGAATCCAACGGGCTTGGGTTAAGAATTTCAGTACCTTTCGAGCAAAATTAGTGTCATGAAAATTGGTTTAGTGAATCTATCTAGATTGATTTTTGAATCTAGGTATAGAAATAAGTTTGAAACTAAATTGATAAAACCTAAATTCAAACTACTGGGTCACGCGGGAAGTTAACTGGGCCGGCCCACGACGCATAGTGCGCGCGGGGGTGGGTTTAAGTGAATGTCCCCACCAGTCAGTGAGACAGGGGTGCGAAGGGGTACGGGGCAATCTAGACCGTGCGATCAACATCTAATCTAACGGTTGTGGCTTGTCGTCTCCGTCGGGCAACGCCGGCAAGACTGAATCCTAGCGCGGCCAGTGGGGTCTGTAGGGGCTCACCGGGGCTCAGGCGAGGGTCGATGAGGGCGAACGACGAAGTCGACGACAGCGATCCTCCTGGTACCTGTGAATCCTCCTAGGGCGGCTCCAATCGACGGCGCCTCTTCTCCTCCTCTGTGGCATACTCCGGCAAAATTCCAGCCACCTCGTGCTCTCCTTGCTTCGGGGATTAGGTGGGGTGGTTCTGAGAGAGAGGGGAGTGTGATGGTGTGCTGCAATCGAATGGGGGTGGCCTCTATTTATAGTGCAATGAGGGGACCAAAGGGTGCGAGTGGAGCTCATCGTGGTCGTCTGCACAGCGAGCTAACAACATGGCTATGGGTAGGGGGCGGTGCTCTGTCTCCTGGCAAAGCTCAACGGCATGGTCGCGAGGCGTGGGGCCGTGCAATTTGGTCAAAACGCTGCGATGCTCTCGGCGGGTCCAACGGGATTAATGGCGCCCGGGCTCTCCTGGTCGCGCGGTGGCGAACGGGCATGTTCTGGCGGTTCCTGGGGTAGTGGTGATCACGCACGTGAGCGGCAAGGGCGGCGTGCGGTTTGTGCTCGCGTGTCAAGTGCGGCAATCTGGCGCGCTCTCAGCATGCTTGTAGAGAGGCTGGGCACGCTCGGGCTGAGTGGTCCAGGGGCTGGCAGCGATTGGGCATTGGACAGGGGGCAGCGGTGGACGGTGGCTCGTGTCCCAGACAAGGTTGGCGGGGCTAGGGAAGCTTCTAGCTTGTTGTCGACAATGGGATGGCAAGTTGAGCTTAGCAATGGACAATGTCAAGCTTACAGTGAGCTAGAGCTTGTTAAATGAACTAGGTGATCTACTAAGAGTGTGCGGTGAGCTAGGCAAAAACACTGCTCACTATAGTGTTTTATGTTTTGTTTGATTTGTGTTTACAAGGTATTTGATGAAATGGCCGAAAGAGATTTGAATTTGAATTTTTGGATGAAAATTGGTGGGTGTACTAGTCACATACTATGTAGTCTCTGGTTGCTTGGAATGGTCAAGGTGAACTGGTTTGGTTGGTTTTTGAGAAATGGTGATCTTCACATATGATATAGATTCAATTTTGAATTGTCATTTAAATCAAGTTGCCAAATGTTTTTGGGGGTTTGAAAGGTGGGCTTGGGTTCATTTTTACTTGGTCTAGAAAGGGGTGAAAAGAACTAGAATTGATTCTGTTTGAAATCTTGGACTAGAAACACTCAAAGTGGTCTAGTGAGCAAGATTGGCAAAAATGACCATTAGCTCCTTTTGTTTGTTTTTGAATTTCTCTTGATTTGTTTCTACTTGGATTTGATTTAGATGATGTTGTTTTCATCTTTAAACCAATACTTGCTAAACACAACAATCACACAAGTCCATTCATGCATTCATACAATCATCACATACACACATGCATTCATAATGATTTTAATTAACAAAAGTTTTTGTTAACCCTAATTTTGGTGATTGGAATTTGATAACCTTGTTCAATATTTTTGGGATGTTACAGTGTTGGTGATTTTTGAGTTAACCACTGTCAAAATATTAGTACTGACAGTGGTACTGTCAGTGATTACCCACTGAATTGTTGAGCTCTCACTTGTGAGATTGTACTCAGAATTAGGTAATAATATAATTATAGGGATACCCTGATTATGTGGATGGGTATACTATTGGTAATGATTCCTTGTTTGATTCCAGAAAGGTTATACTATAGGTTTATTTATGCAAGCTGAATAATGAATTTGCTTGATTTAGAATCTATCTCTGTGACACCATCCTAAAATGGCACACAAGTTTAGGTTCTACTACTGGCTTGATTCTATTGGTGCTTAGTATTGGACTTGTGTCAAAGTTAAGTTGGAAGCTCCCTTTTTAAACATGACAACCTATGATGTTGGTCTGAGGCTTAGAATTAGATTCCTTTCATGTTGTTTCCCATGGATATGTTCTGATATTGTAATTAGTTACTGGATTTTGAATCCTTTTGGCTAAGATGGTTGGGTTGCTCATAGATTTATATTGGTTCATAGGATTTATGAATTGTGAGGTGCTACTCCACTAGGAGATGTGCCCATAATTCATAAGCTAAGCTATGGACATGTTGGAATATAAGATTTGGCTATCATATCCAGGATCTATGATGCTGGTCTGAGATCCTGGTTTGATTGGTAAAATTTAAGTATACTCTTTATTTAAAAGATCATCTATGATGGATTCACCCCACTTGGGTGATATCTAAGAGATCTAGATATAAAACAACACATGAATCTTAGTCTAGAGAAGATAATAAGATCATGTGATGGTTTTATTTTACTCACCACAACTGTTAATTTTGCTAGTGTTGTGGCTGGTTGATTTGGATGGCTAGATCTTGTTGATGGTGCTCCTGCTTGAGCTTGTCCTTCTCCTTCTGGTTCCTGTAGACTTGGCCTTGACCTTGCCCTTCACCTTCTGGTTCCTATAAGCTTGGCCTTGATCTTGCCCTTGCTATCCACCTAATCCACCTCCTCCTTATGTCACCATATGGTGAGTTCTGGGATGATCTAGTGTGTGGTTGGGTTGATGGTTTGCTTGGCTCTTGGTAAGCTTAGTGTGTTCCTGGTTTTGTGTTGGAAAGTGAAAGTGAGATACTGTGAGCATTTCCATGGCTAGTCTCTTCCCTTTTGATTGTGTAGCTGCTGCTGTGTTGACATCTCTCACCATGCATTTAGGTGATTGTGCTGCATGTCTTCCTGGTGCATGGTTTGGATCAGATTGATGAGGTGTTTTACCTTTTGACCCATTTACATTTTACTTACCTGGTGAAACTTGCCCCTATTAATTGCTGTTAAAATCTGACTTGTGGCTTATTTATTATGAAAGAACAATTCTTTCGTATTGGTGAAACTTGCCCCTTTATTAATACTTAATGATGTAATATGAGAAGTGCACCTCACTGCTCTCTACTGAGAGTATTCTAATAACTAATCTTTTATTTTCCTTTTTGTTTGTTTTGAATTTTGTTGTAGGTACAAGATCTGGTGTTCAAGATTTAGTATAGGTTTAGATAGATAAGTAGATTTTCATTGTAATCTTTATTTGATTCATTTGTAAGAATTTTGTAATATCTTATTTTATTCTTTTTGTACAAAAAATATAATAGTTTATTACTTAAATTCCAATTGTTGCAATTCCTTTTCTGTACCGAACCTCTCATTGGTTTGATGAGTTCATCATTGTAAAATAAAAATGTGTAAAGAATAAAGATAAGAAATAAAGAGTCATTTCTTATTTGAATTACTTTATTTTGAATTCTATTATTGAGTAAAATACACCGGAGGTCCTAAAAGTTTGGACGAAACCGTATGCAGGTCCTAAAAGTATCAATTTGTGTACCGAGGTCCTAAATCTTAGTTAGTTGTGCACTGCAGGTCCTAATTCTCGGTTAGTTGTGCATTGTAGGTCCTAATTCTCTACTATAGCCCCGACTACAGTACACGTGGATCTAAGAATTAGGACCTGCGCTGCACAAGTTGAAACTTTTAGGACCTACATACGGTTTCGTCCAAACTTTTAGGACCTCCGGTGTATTTTACTCTCTATTATTTATTATTATCTCATTATTATAACAAATGATATTACTAAATCATTTAAAAAATACCAAATCTTAACTTTTAAGTGCAAGTTCAAATTTCAAATTTGAATTCAAATTCTCCCCCCTCAAAACACATTTATTCATAAAGATCATGTCAGAATTTATAACGATCACTCTCAATAGCTATTCCTACACACAGAGAGTGAAAGAAACTCTGATCGCTTTAGTTTTTTTAGTTTGGCAAAAAAAATACCCGCATTTTCAGATGAATGCATGCTGATGCACAAAATCCTAGTTCTACCCTTCGATGGTTCCTAAATGATGGGATGTTACAAACTTCCCCCTTTAAATTAAACTTCGTCCCGAAGTTTGCTGAAGTGTACCGAAATAGTTCTGTATAGGCTTCTTTTAAGTCATCCTCTTTCTCCTAGGTGACTTCCCTCTCCGGGTGATGCTCCCACTATACTTTGCAGTACTTCATTGCCCTGTTTCTCAACCTTTTACAGTTCTCTTCTAGAATTTTATAGGGTTTCTCAACATATGTCAAATTTGCTTGTAATTCCACTTCTTGATGTGTGATTGCATCATCAGGAACCGTAAGACATTTCCGGAGTTGTGACACATGAAAAACATTGTGAACTTGAGCCAATATTGGTGGTAACTCTAAAGCATAAGCTGTAGTCCTGTTCTGACTCAGTATTTTGAATGGTCCTATATATCTGGGACTCAATTTTCCTTTAACTCTGAACCTCTTAACTCCTTTCATTGGGCTTAGTCTGAGATATACCATATCTCCCACTTCAGGATGCCATGATCTTCGATTTTGATCAGCATAACTTTTCTGTCTACTTTGAGCTATATTCAATCTATTTTTAATGATATCGATGATATCTTGCCTTTCCTTGATGTAATGTGGTGCAAATTCCTTGTTGCTACCAGGTTCATACCAACATATTGATGATCTACATTTCCTCCCATAAAGTACTTGATATGGAGCTGCCTTCAGACTACTCTGATAGCTGTTGTTGTAGGAAAAATCTGCCAATGGTAGATGATCTTCACACGAACCTCCAAAGTCTAATGCACAAGCCCTAAGCATGTATTCCAATATTTGATTGGTTCTTTCAGTCTGAACCCCAGTTTCTGGATGATATGCCATACTGAAATCTAACTTTGAACCAAGTTCTTCATGTAATTGTTTCCAAAATGCCGAAGTAAGCACAGATCCTCTATCAGATACAATTTTCTTAGGCACTCTGTGCTTACAGACTATATCCTTGACATATACTTCTACTAACTTCTCGGCATTATCTTTTTGATTTATCGGAATGAAATGTGCACTTTTTGCGAGTCTATCCACAATCCCCCATATCATATCTTTCCGTTTTGGTGTCATGGGTAATCTTGTGATGAAATCCATACCAATTTCCTCCCATTTTGATTCTGGAATTTCCAAAGGTTGTAACGGTCCTGCTGGACTTTGATGTTCAGCTTTTACCCTTTGGCAAGTAAGGCATTCCGACACATATTTTGCAATGTCCCTTTTCATGTTATTCCACCAGAATAATGCTTTCAAACCCATGTACATCTTGGTACTTCCTAGATGAATGGAATATGGTGTCTCATGTGCCTCTCGGAGTATCACTTCACGAATTTCTGACACATTTGGAACACAAAGACAATCTTGGAACCATAAAGATCCATAATGTCCTAAGCGAAAAACTGATGCTTGACCTTGAGATATCCTTCGAATCTCTTCAGCAATAAAAGGATCTTCATCTTGATGTCTAAAAATTTCATGCTTGAGATCACTATTCTATTCTGCAACTACTCGCATGGTAGCTAGTCCTCCAAGAATCTCTGCTCTTATGAATTGAAGTTCCAACCTCTCCAAATCCATCCGCAGCTCTTTTGGTAATTCATTATTGATAGGCTGAATATATGTGCTCTTTCGGCTTAAAGCATCTGCTATAACATTGGCCTTTCTAGGGGTATAATTGATTGTCAGATCATAGTCTTTGATTAACTCCATCCAACGCTTCTATCTCATATTCAATTCCTTTTGAGTGAAGAAATATTTGAGACTTTTGTGGTTAGTGTATAACTCACACCTTGCTCCATAGAGAAAATGCCTCCATCCTTTCAAGGCAAAGACTACTGCTGCTAACTCCAAATCATGTGTTGGATAATTGACTTGATGTGGTTTCAGTTGTCTTGATCCGTAAGCAATGACTTTATGATTTTGCATTAACACACAACCCAAACCTTCTTTGGATGCATCACAATATACCGTGTAACCCTTTCATGTTTCAGGAACTGCTAAGATTGTAGTGGTAGTTAATCTAGTTTTCAACTCTTGAAAGCTTGCTTCACACTTCTCATCCTAGATGAATGGTGTATTCTTTCTTAGCAATTTGTTCATCGGTCCAGCTATCTTGGAAAAACCTTCAATAAACCTCTGATAATAACCAACCATACCCAAGAAACCTCGGATTTGCTTCACATTGGTTGGTGCAATCCACTCTAGCACTGATTGAACTTTGGACGGATTTACAACAATTCCCTCCTTACTGATCACATGAGATAGAAATTCTACCTTATCCAACCAAAATTCACACTTACTGAACTTAGCGTAAAGCTTATGTTCTCTTAAGATTTGCAATGCTATTCTCAAATGATCTGCATGCTCTTCCTTACCTTTGAATATATCAAAATATCATCAATAAACACTATGACAAACTTGTCCAAGTATTGCATGAAGATTTTGTTCATTAGATTCATGAATATTGCTGGTGCATTGGTCAACGCAAAAGGTACGACAAGATACTCATGGTGTCCATACCATGACACAAATGTTGTCTTTGGAGCATCTTCTGGTTTGATTTTTATCTGATGGTATCGTGATCTTATATCAATCTTGGAAAATACTCTAGCTCCCTTGACTTGATAAAATAGATCCTGAATTCTTAGCAACAGGTACTTATTCTTGATGGTAACATTGTTGAGATTTCTTTAATCTCCGCACATCCTTCGTCCTCCATCTCTTTTATCCACAAAAATTACTGGAGTTCCCCATGGAGATACACTTTCTTGAATAAATCACTTTTTGGCTAACTCATCAATTTGCTCTTTAAGCTCTTTTAATTCCTTCGGACCCATCTTGTATGGTGCTTGAGCTATTGGTGTTGTACCAGGAATTAGATCAATAGTGAATTCTATTTCTCGATCCGGTGGCATTCCTGGTAACTCTGCTGGGAAAACATCTTGGAACTCATTTACTATAGAATATCTTCCAACTTGACCTCCTTCATTGAGTTCAACTGGAGATCTACCATGATATGACTGTGTTTATCAACCTAATATACTATCCTTGCTCCACTTGGAGTTTTGATTGAGACAATTGTATCCTTGCAATTTATCTGAGCTCCATGTTCAGTCATCCAATCCATACCAATCACTACTTCAATTCCCTTCAAAGGAATCACATAAAGATCCGCAAAGTATGTACAACCTTGAAGTGGCCTTGAATTTTTCCCTCACTGAGGTGGCCTTGAATTTGTAGATATTTACTTATCTAACTCAATATGATTTATAAAAATTGCAGTGGGGTTTTTTTACCCTACTGTTTTACCCTAAAAAAAAGTATGTACAACCACAGATCGAGATAACCTGATCTTGTTTAATGTGGCTTACAACTACATTTCCCCCTGTCGTCACCACGGTCATAGGGTTTTCTAATGTTACCCTTCTAATCCCAAATTTATCACAGAATTCTTCAGATATGAACGAAGTAGTTGCACCGGTATCAAATAAAACTTTTCTGGTATTAGTAAGGATATTGAGCGTACCTATCACTACGTGCTCGAAGTTATCCACCTCCTCCAAGGTTGCACAATTCAGTTTTCCAATAGTCCTTCTCCTTTTGCCATTGTTGTTCTTGACAAAATTTGCTCCACTATTGGGTTGTCCATTACCTCCACTAGCTTGTCCTCCATGAAGGGAATATGCCCTAGAGGCAATAATAAAGTGGTTATTATCATATTCCTTGTTTATGATAAATGTTTATTTTGCATGCTATAATTGTATTAATACTGAAATGTTAATACATGTGTGTTTAATATACAAAAGGAAGTTCCTAGTTATGCCTCTCTTATAAACTAGCTCGTTGATTAACAAGATGATCAAAGGTTTCCTGATCATGGGAATTGGATGTTGTTATTAACAAGGTCACAACATTGTTGGAATGATGTGATGAACATTCATCCGAAGTATATCATTATGATCAAGTTCATTGTGTTTATATTGCTATAACATCATATGAAGTAATCTTAGTCCTTAGCCCATGATATCATGTCAATCACTAACACCAGAAGGGTATCTTGATAACATCAAATGTCACACCATAACAGGTTGATTATAAAGATGGGTTCAGTGCTACGAAGGTGTTATGTTGAGGCTCATGGATCAACAGTGGAATTTTTCCATCCCGATGATGGAGAGATATACTCTAGGCCCTCTCGGTGATATCACATTAGTTAGCTTGCAAGCAAGTGATTTGATCACTAGAATGTTATATCACGGGAACGAGAAAAGAGTACATGTCGGTAACAAGATCAAACTAGGTATGGATATACCGATGACCGAATCTCGGACATGTAATATATCGCGAGACAAATGGATTGAGTTACATGCGTATAAGGTTCACACGGTCACAGAAGTCATCGTTAAATATGTGGGAGTCAGTACGAATCTCCAGGTCCCGCTACTGATTATTAAAAATAGAGGAGTCTCGATCATGTATACATTATTCTCGAATCGTAGGGTGACACACTGAAGGGATATCGACACCATTTGGAGCAAATGATATGCCAGAGAAAGAAAAAGGAAAGCGCGGGAATTTATTTCACTAGACACCGAAACTGTTTCGGTTGAAATTGCTAAAACTGGTTTTCCAAGTGAAATTGAAATGTTGTAAGGGGTTTTATATGAATCTTTTTTAATTAGAGTAATTAACAAAATTCTGAATAAATAAATAAAAGAGTTTTATTTAAATAAGAGCTTGCATTAAATTTGGTGAAAATTTAATGCATATGAGTGGATTTTTGAGTGGAGGCCTTTTAATGGGAGTGGAGTCTTTTCATTTTGAGTGGGAGCTCCACCCACATGAATGTGGAAGAGGTGGGGGAAGCCACCATGGCTGGGCGCCATGCCACTTGGGGTGCCCCCTCTCCCTATAAAAGGCCCTCCTCTCATCCTCTCAAAGCACACCTCCTCGCGAAGGATCTCTCTCCCCCCTTTAGAATTTCCCCATGGGCTCGAATCAGTGAGATACATGTTCCCGGTGGATTTTTCTGGAAGGATTTGTTGCTTCTGCTGCTTTGCTGGAGCGAGGGAACGGAGGTTGTTAGGGTACCCGGACGTGTGTGCGATCACGGATGCACCACTACTTTGCGGTGCTAGACTTGATGGTGCTGGACCGGCTGGACCAGATGGACTTCATCACGATCTTGAGATCGGCAAGCGTTCGTCTACATCATCCACGAGTACAACCTCGTTAACGCTATTCGGTCTTCGAGGTATGTATTCTATGGATGTATATCCACTTGTTTCTTGTATCTAGTAGATAGATCTTGTTACATAGTTGTTCCCGTCATAGGAATTTTTTTGTTTTCTATGCTGCGAACCCTACAGTGGTATCAGAGCCAGATCTATGCGTAGATGCTTTGCACGGGTAATACACATAGGTATATGTGGGCGATGATGATCCTTTTATTGCTTCTTAGTTGTACTTCTGATATTGGTGGCATAGTGGGATGAAGCGGCCCGGACAAACTTTACATGTCCTCACACACGAGACCTGTTCCATGCTTGACATGCAACTAGTTTTGCATAAGTGGCTAGCGGGTGTCTGTCTCTCCTACTATAGTCAATATCTAATTTGCAACGAGTTGTCAACAATTTGATTATCCTCGTTGTGGTTCATGTTCGTAGGTAAGAACGGTTCTATCTTTGAAAGCCCTAAGCCACGTAAAACTTGCAATGGATAAATTAGAGGCATCTAGTTTAGATTGTTGCTGGTCTAGTGTCATGATATGGTGATGTTGTAATTAGAAGTATAAGACGATACTCTTACAACACAGATTAATTGTAAGTTCCATAGACCTTGGACTTACACATAGAGGTATGATGGCTATCATACCATGATGCACATGATGGAGATCAAGTGCAAGAACCATATCATTTCACTTATTAACATGTGATGTTTGTTGCATCTTATATTGCTTGTTTGGCGTTTTATTAGCATAATAAGATGTTCCCTCATTTAGATATCAAGATAAAAATATGTTCTTCCTTAAGTATGCACCGATTATGTTTTGTCACTCCAAGACATCACGTGATGATCGGGTGTTCTTGGATCCATGATCATATTTCGGGTGTAATATAGTTACACACGCAAATACTAAGGTTCTTACTTGGCGATCCTAGCATGTACAGACATGGCCTCGGAACACGGACCTAAAGGTTAAGCATGAGTCATATGGAAGATACGATGCCCATTTGATGCTCGCCTTTGAAGCTACACCGACTCATGTGATGATCGGACTTGGTGTAGTGGATTTGGTTCATGTAATCACCAAAAAGACATGAGGGATGTCATTTTTGAGTGGGAGTTCATTTCTAATTTGGATTTGTCGTGGGAATGGTCACGGCAGATGCTGCAATCGGCAGCGAATAGTAGAACGAGGGGCAAGGGCGGCCAGCCATCTGTGGTGCGAGATGAGGGCAAAGACACAGGGTTTTACCCAGGTTCGGCCCCCGGGAGGGTAAAGACCTACTCCTGCTAGATTGTATTATGAAGATGGTACAATGGGCGAGCTCGGCGGCTAGGCGGCGAGTCGCGTGGGTATCTGATGGAACGTATCTCTACACGCCCTGCAGGGAGGTTTATATAAGCTCACCTCCCCTAGGGTTTACATATCTCAACCGAATAAGTTAAAGCTTCGGTACTCGTTTAACCTAATCCGACTGGGCCTATCTACTCGCCTGGGCCTTCAGCTTCCAATCGCTTGGATCCTTGCTGGGCTTCAATCCAGTCGCCGTCCTGCAGGCCCACTCGCCAGTTCTTGGGCCAGTCGGAAACGTCCTGCTGGGTATACCCCGGTAGGCACATCCCCATCAGTAGTCCCCGAGGCCGTCGTCAATTAGGCGTAGGTGGCTGCTGGCAGTCGGAGTATACGGCTTCAGTGTAGACATCCAGTCAAATCATCGGCGGGCTCCTGTATAAAGGAAAAAACTAGTCATCTAGGTCGCAGCTTTGGCGAGTCGAGTCGGCGAAACACTGTCATAGTGATTGGGTCGGCGAGCCGAGTGGCTGAAGTTGGACCGTCAAACGTGGTCAAACTAGCCGTTGGGGTAATCCAACGGTAACTTTTGGCGTAATCATTGCACGGTAACGGTTCCCTGATTTGGCGGGTAACATCCGCTATATAAGGGGAATGGCAGGCGATCGGGGAACCACCTTCTCACCATTTCCTCTGACTGCGCGCATTTTCGCCTCCCTTCGCATCGCGACCCAGCCGACCAGAAATCCCCTGACCCCCAACAAATCTCTCCGCCATGGCCCTCTCCACCGAGCCTTGGGGTAGATCTAAGTGCACGAGGGCGCAACTGGCTTCCTTCGAGGAGGCCGGGATCTTGCGAGCCGGCTGCTGGCGCATCCCTGCGGCCGGAGAGACGACCCCGAATCCGCGAGAGAGGGAATTCATCTGCTTCACCAGCCATCTTGAACGGGGGCTAGGGTTCCCCACGTCCCTGTTCTTCCGGCACTTCTGCGCCTACTACGGGATCCAGCCATTGGATCTGGGTCCCCACAGCATCGAGCAACTTGCCATCTTTGTGGCGTTCTGCGAGTGCTACTTGGGCTGCCGGCCCTACTTCCCTCTATGGCAAGATCTGTTTCACGGACGGATCAGCCGCGAGGAGGCGGGCGGCCCAATGCTTGCCGCGGGCGGCCTAACCTTCTAGCTGAAGTCGAAGGCTTCATTTTTTGACTTGATTCTGCCCGCCAAGGCGGCAAGCGACTGGAAGAAGTCGTGGTTCTATGTTGCCGAGGCGACCCCAGAGGGCGAGACGGCGATTCCGCGGTACTCCGCCAACCGGTCCGATCCGCGCCTTTTCCAAGTCGGCAAGCTCCCCAACGACCAGCGGATGGTCATTGACGAGATGCTCCAGACCATCCGCGGTCTGAAGAAGAAGGGCCTCCAGACGATCAACCTATACAACTGCTGGCTCGGGCGGCGGCTCGTCCCTCTAGCTCGACGCGACCATTATATGTACCAGTAAACGGGGTAGGAAGACTCGACGAAGGCCTGCCTCGCCGAGTGGAAGCTGGAGGACTACATCCCAGCACTGAAGAAGATCACCCAGGCAGTGTACCTGGACGCACAAGCCGGAGTCGCACCTTACACTGCAAAGCATCCAGCCCCAACGGTAATCACCTCGCCTCATTCGTAGTCGCAGTTTTTTGCAGTCGTGGTAACTCTAATTTCATCTTGCATTCTTTGCAGCTGTTCCAAGTGGTGGAAGGATGGATCCCGCCTTCGGACGACGAGAATTCGAGCTTGTCCGTCCAGGACATGGGCGAGTCGCCTCCCGCCAAAGGCGATTCCGGGAGCGACGAGATCGATGACGACGACGAGTCCGAGGAGGAGGTCGCCCCGCTGGTTCGCAAAACCCGCGGGCAGCGACAGCGTGAGCTTGAGGCGAGTAAAAGCCTCGAGCATCACGATGACGACGAAGAACTTCCGGAGACCACCTCGCACCGACAAGCTACTCCGTCGAAGAAGAAGAAGATGGAGAAGGAGACAAAGGCTCCTCCGAAGAGGAAGCCGAAGCCGACGAGGCCGGCCTCGCCGCCGCACTCGGCGAGCAGTTCCGACGCCCCCAGCCCGGCCAAGGACGAGGCGCCGCCGACGACAGCCGTGCTGGACACGGCCACCGTCGAGGTGCCGCTGGCTTCAATGCCTCCGCCATTCGCCCCAGTCTCTGGGCTGGGGGGTGCTCCGGCTACAGCGGCTTCGCCTCGCAGGGAAGCCCCTGCCGAAGATATCCCAGAGGCTCCGGCTGCGGCCTCAACGACGAAGAAGCCGTCCGTGTCTTGGGCACGAGACGTCCTGGAGATGGGGCTTAGTCACCAACTGGGCCCTGAACTGGAGAAACCGGCCAGCCTCCGCACGGGGCTACGCTTTATTCCAGTCGCCAAGTGAGTACCCTCACCCTCCTTTGTCTTCCATAACCACTTGAATTATCTTTGCTTACACGATTGATGTACAGGACCGGAGTGAAGAGAATGGGTCACCCGACCGTGGCTAAGGTGCCACCCGTCACCAGCGAGGAAGATCCTTCCCGTAAGAGGAAGGCGGACGAGGTCGTCGACCCTTCAGATGGCAGCAAGAAGGCCAAGGGCGATGACGTCGTCACGATCTCTGACGATACGGCGGTCGTGCCGACTGAGCCCGCAACAGAGGCGGCCGCTTCCACGAAGGAGGGCGCTCCCTCGCCTGGAATGGCCGAGCCGACCTCCTTCGGGGTGGGTGCCTCCATCGCGACATTCCCACGCTTTATGGCCAAAGCGGCCACGGCGAGTGGAACTTCGCCATCGAGCCGTGCACATGGGGTCGCCGATGCGGAAATCGACCATCGTCGTGGGTATACGCCAGCTCTCCTCGCATCCGTGGATGCGATGCAACTCCATGGCATGCTTGGCGCAGCCATCCAGGTATGTCCAATCCCCGAGGATCAGGTCGGTGTTTTGCAGCGGTCTGATCCTTTAAGCACCTTGTTATTATTTTTCGCGTCCAGTCCCCGAGTGCGCACTCGCTGAATTTCAGCGGGTGGGCACTTAGAATTTCTTGAGTGCCAGTCCCCGAGTGCACACTCGTTGAATTCCAGCGGGTGGGAACTTAGGATTTTTTGATTGCCAGTCCCCGAGTGCACACTCGCTGAATTTCAGCGGGTGGGCACTTAGGATTTATCGCATCGTCTAACTGTTTGAATGATGTGCAGGGTCTGCAACGTGAATCAGCTTACCGATTGGCAGCGAAGCACCGCGCGGAGAAGGAACTGGCCACCGTCCAGGAAGCGAATAAAGGGCTTTAGGCAGTTGCCGCGAAGGCGGAGGAAGCTCGCCAGGGACTTGTCCCCGCGGGTGAATTGGCAGCAGCGCACTCGGCTCTGAGCTCGGCTGAAAAGCGGATCGCCGATCTCGAGCGCTAGCTGTGAGAGGCGAAGGAGGAAGCGAGCTCGGCTGATGGGCGAGCCAAGGCCGCCATTGCGGCTGCCGAAGAGGATCGTAAAGTGTCGGACGCCCTTGTTGCTGGGCTTCAGGACGATCATACCGCGCTTCAACGCTTCATCACGGATCTCGCCCGCCCGCTGATTGGTAAGTGTGCTTGCCTCTGCCAGTAGCTTGTGCTGTTTGTGATGTCCAACGTACTCACTGTTGTCCTCTACTCGCAGGTCGCATCATTGATAACGCGGAAGAGGCGAGCTCGCTCGACGCGCGGCAGTGTGTGGGAATGCTCGTTGACTCGGCGACCTTGTCGGTGACGTGCATCCGAGCATACCTCCAGGAGATATCACCCACAGAGGTGATTCCCAGCAACCTCGTCGAGGTGTGGAAGTACTTGGAGAAGGCGCCCTCAGTAGTTAAATTCATGACGCGGTCGGCGTTTCGACGCGGAGCATCAACGGTGCTGAGCCTTGGACTTGCTCACTTCCCAGAGGACTTCGACCTCGACGACGTGACGAGCGGCTACCCTTCGTCGACTGGCGCGGTGGAGCTTTCCGAGGTGCTCAAGTTGACGGACCGCGCCGCGGTGTACTCGGAGCGTGTCTGGGAAATGGGCGACCTCCTTCCCTACCAGGAGACGGTTGTCGCGCCCCACGACCCTGAGCCGCCGCACCGGTATTTCAAGGTCGAGCAGCCTTTCCGCGCGGCGATGGCGGGTGAGTTGACGACGTACCCGTCAAACCCATACACGCCGTTCATTCGCGGTCGTCAGGGTGCTGGCGAGTCGTCGTCGAAGCCTGCAGAATAGGGTAGTTTGCCCTGAGGCGTTAGTAGCAGGTCTGCCGTATGGGCATATTTTGTAATGTGAAACAATGCGACATGCTTTTGAATGAGACATCGTGTCTGTGTTGGAATTTGTCATGTGTTTTGTGATTGTGGTTTGAACGAGTCCCCGAGCGCGTCCGCCCTTTTGTGGGTTTTACCTCGTGTATGATATGTTTGTTGTTTTTAAATGTTTTGTTATTGTTGTCTACTCGCCCGGACTCGAAGAGCCAGTCGCAGGGCGACTCCCTTGAACGCTCTATACTTCATCGTTTTCCCTTGCGCGAACGGGGTCGGGTGGCCGAGTCCCCGAGCGTGGTACTTGGTTGTTCTAGGTGCGACTCGAGGGTGGTTGAGGACTTGGCGCGTTGGTTTGGGCGCATCACTCCTGCCTGGCCCGTTGAGCCAGTCGCGTGGCGAGTCCTGGGCATGCTCTCTTACTTGGCGTTTTCCAGAGCCGCTCGCGATGAACTGGTAGTCAGTCCCCGAGCGTGGTACTTATCCATTCGAGTCGCTATGCCGAGGATGCGGAGGACCATGGTCGCTGTACGAAGCGAAGGCAGTTGTCTTGGCTCGTAAAGCCAGTCGGGCGAGGCGACTCCAATGGGGCTCCGGGTAGGCGTTTTTCATGGACGATGCAAGACCTGAGGTTACTCAGTGCTCTTGCATAGCACTACTTAGCCGTATCGATCGCTGTACCAAAGGTTGACTTCTGCGGTTAGCAGGACGCTGTTATTACGAGTGCGAGTGGCACAAGACATGGAGAGTAAGCGCAATTTGCGGTAACCAATTCTTTTTATTTCACAGCGACTGGAGAGTACATATATGAGGTTCTAGCGGTAGAACTTCCGTAGGAGGTTTACATTCCATGGTCGCTTGACGTCGAGTTCGCCGTCCCCGCGGACGTCGATGAGGTAGTAGGCGTCGTTGCCAAGCACTCGCCCGATGGCGAATGGTCCCTCCCACGGAGGGGAGAGCTTGTGCATGCCCTTCTTGTCCTGGATGAGACGCAACACCAGGTCGCCTTCCTGGAAGGTGCGAGTTCTCACCCGCCGGCTGTGGTAGCGGCGGAGTCCCTGCTGGTAGATGGCGGTGCGAGATCGAGCGAGGTCACGCGCCTCGTCGAGCTGATCGACTCCGTCTTGGCGGGCGAGTTTGTTTGCAGCCTCCGTGTAGTGGACGACCCGTGGCGAGTCATGCTCGAGATCGGTGGGCATGACTGCCTCGGCGCCGTACACCATGAAGAAGGGGGTGAATCCTGTCGACCTGTTGACCGAGGTGCGAATGCCCCAGATGACGGAGGGTAACTCCTCGACCCAGCACCCGGCGGTGTGCTCGAGTGGTACTTAGAGTCGCGGCTTTAGGCCGTGGAGGATGCTTTGGTTGGCCCGTTCTGCCTGGCCGTTTGGTTCCGGGTGGGCGACCGACGCGAGGTCAAGCCGGATTTGGTGCTCTTCGCAGAATTCAGCCATGGCTCCTTTGGCGAAGTTGGTGCCGTTGTCCGTGATGATGCTGTTTGGGAACCCGTAGCGATATATGAGCTCGCGTAGGAATTTGGTGGCGGTCTTCCCGTCGCATTTCCGAACTGGCTTGGCCTCCACCCACTTTGTGAATTTGTCGACCGCGACCAGCAGGTGGGTGTAGCCGGAGGGAGCCTTCTTGAAGGGGCCTACCATGTCCATGCCCCACACAGTGAATGGCCAGGTGATGGGGATTGTTTTGAGCGCTGAGCTCGGCACGTGCGTCTGGTTGGCATACTTCTGGCATCCGGCGCACCGCTGGACAATGTCTACAGCATCGGCGTGTGCGGTGGGCCAGTAGAAGCCATGTCGCATAGCCTTGGCGACCAGAGAGCGGGCACCGGCGTGGTGGTCGCAGTCACCGGAGTGGATATCGTGGAGGATCTTGCGTCCTTCGGCGGGTTGGACGCAACGTTGGAACACGCCGATGACGCTGCGCTTGTGGAGCTCGCCGTCGATGATGGTGTAGGACTTGCATCGGCGGGCGACCATCCGAGCGTCCGTCTCGTCCGCCGGCAAGGTGCCGGCCTCCAGGTAGGCGATGTAGGGCTTGGTCCAGTCGTCTGGCTCGGTGACGAGTGCGACCAGGGCTGCCTCCGATGTCGATCTCCCTCGGGGGAGATACTGATGGCTTGGTTATTGTGTCGAGGAAGACGCCGGCGGGTGGTGCGAGTCGAGCCGACCCAATGCGAGAGAGGGCGTCGGCCTCCTCGTTCTTCCGCCTGTCGATCCATTCGACGGAGTAGCCTGTGAAGTGTCCGCCCAGCTTGTCCACTGCCTGGCGGTATGCCGCCATGGTGGGGGAGACGGCGTCGCAGGTACTAGCTACTTGCCCCACGACGAGGTCGGAATCTCCGTAGCAGCATAGACGGTTGACATTCATCTCCTTGGCAGCTCGCATGCTGTGGAGTAAGGCCTCGTACTCGGCCATGTTGTTGGTGCAGGGTGTGAAGTCGAGGCAGAGGACGTAGCGGAGCTTGTCGCCCTTCGGTGAAGTTAGCACGATCCCTGCGCCTGTGCCGTCCGCGTTCTTGGAGCCGTCGAAGTGCAGGCTCCAGTAATGGAGGTATGGGAGCTTCTCTGGCTGCTGGGCCTCTTCCCAGTCGGCGATGAAGTCCGCTAGGGCCGGCGACATGATCGCTTTTCGTGGCTCGTATTTGATGTTGTGGACGCCGATCTCGATGGCCCACTTGCGGTTGCGGATGATGTCTTGCAGTTGTGCTGAGGAGACGACCGTGATCGGGTGCTCCTGGAAGTAGTGCGGCAGGCGCCGCTGAGCTCTGAAGACCGCGTATACCAGCTTTTGGTACTGGGGGTACCGCTGGCGCGACTCGGTGAGGACCTCGCTGATGTAGTACACCGGTCGCTGTACTGGGCGCTCCTTTCCTTCTTCCGGTCGCTCGACGACCATCACGGCGCTGACGACGCGCTCGGAAGCCGCGACGTAAACCAGCATGGGTTCTTTGTTGGCGGGGGCGGCGAGTAGCGGTGCGGCGAGTAGCACCTTTTTGAGATCGCGGAGCGCGTCATCCGCCTCCTTGTCCCACTGGAAGGTGGGGTTCTTGCGTATCAGGCGGTATAGGGGCATCGCCTTTTCACCCAGGCGGGGGATGAAGCGACTGAGAGCCGCTACTCGCCCGACCAGTTTCTGGATGTCGCGCAGGCACTCGGGTTTGCCGAGCCGGGCAATCGTGTCGATCTTCGTGGGGTTCGCCTCGATCCCTCGTTTGGAGACGATGTACCCTAGTAGTTGTCCTGCTGGTACGCCGAAGGTGCATTTGCCTAGGTTGAGCTTTATCTTATATTTTCGCAAGATGGCGAATTTTTCCGCCAGGTCGGCGAGTAGGTCACCCTTGCGAGCGGACTTTACGACCACGTCGTCGATGTAGACGTGGATGTTGCGGCCAATTTGGCCCGCGAGGCATTCTTGCATGCACCGCTGGTAGGTCGCCCCGGCGTTCTTGAGGCCGAAGGTCATGGCGGTGTAGCAGAAGGCTCCGAATGACGTGATGAACGCCGTCTTCTCCTCGTCCTCGACGGCCATTTTGATCTGGTTGTACCCGGAGTAGGCGTCGAGGAAACAGAGCGACTCCGAGCCCGCGGTTGAATCGATTATCTGGTCGATCCGCGGGAGGACGAACTGCTCCTTTGGGCAGGCGCTGTTCAAGTTTGTGTAGTCGATACACATCCTCCAGGTCCCGTTCTTCTTCTCGACCAGGACTGGGTTTGCCAGCCACTTGGAGTATTTGATTGGCCGGATGAAGCCTGCAGCGAGTAGACGCTGCACCTCCTC
Source organism: Avena sativa (assembly GCA_916181665.1). Taxonomy (NCBI): domain Eukaryota; kingdom Viridiplantae; phylum Streptophyta; class Magnoliopsida; order Poales; family Poaceae; genus Avena; species Avena sativa. Next base: position 31,662,594 of record OV702284.1, read on the forward strand.
GGCGATTGCTCGGCGGCGCTCTTCATTGAAGGGCCGCAACGACTGTTTGACGGGTCGCACTTTGGGATCGGCGTTTAGCTTGTGCTCAGCGAGCTCCCTAGGGACACCGGGCATGTCAGAGGGATTCCATGCGAAGATGTCCCTGTTCTCACGGAGGAACTCGATGAGCGCGCCTTCCTACGCTGGGCTCATGCCCGTCCCGATCGTCACCGTCTGGCTGGAGTCGCCTGGGACCAGCTCGACGGTGCGGGTGTGCGTCGTTGCCTCGAAGGTTGAGGTGTTTGCGCCCTCCGAGTTGGGCTTCTTGAGTATGGTGGGGTCGTCGTTGTTGACCCCGCTCGCGTACTTGGCGAGCTCATTGGCGTGGTTGGTCTCCGCCGCGATGACAGCGTCAGCGAGCTCGGCTCCTTTGGCCTCGCACTCGGCGGCCATGTCGGGGTCGCCGTTGATGGTGATGACGCCGCACGGCCCGGGGAGCTTCATCGCGTTGTACGCGTAGTGGGGCGCTGCCATGAACTTGGCGAACGCCTGGCGCCCTAGGACGCAATGGTAGGGGTTGTCGAATGGCACGAGCTCGAAGACGATCCGCTCGGTGCGGAAGTTTGCTGGTGTGCCGAAGGTGACTGGCAGCGTGACCTTACCGATCGGGTACGCCTTCCGACCGGGGATGATGCCGTGGAACGTGGTGTGGGTCATCTCGATCATCGACTGCAGGAGCCGCAGCCGCCTGAACGTGTCCAGGTACAGGATGTTGATGGAGCTGCCGCCGTCCATCAATGTCTTGGGGAGCCAGTAGTCGCCGACCTTAGGCTTGACCACCAGGGCGACTCGACCTGGGTACTCGATGCGTGGCGAGTGGTCTTGTCGACTCCAGGTGATGGGCTGCTCCGACCAGTTGAGGAACTGGGGAACGTCCACCTAGGCCACCGCGTTGACGGCGACGGCACGGGCGATGACCTTCTTCTCGTGCTTCGTGTTGAAGCCCGTGAAGGTATGGAGCGAGCCGGCCACTTTTCCGAATTTTCCGCCGTTTGGCAGGTCGTTGTCGGGGTCCTCCCGTGCTCGCCATGCCTTCTCGATCTCCCTGAGGGTGTGGCAGTCGGCGGTGGTGTGCGTTGCGGGCTTCCCTTCCCTGCTATGAAACGCACATGGTTGGTTAAGGAGGGCCGCGGGGTCGAACCTTGGCTTGGCCTTGTAGTTGCCGCCGTCGCGGCGTTGTCCTCCGTCGCGGCGGAAGCTTTTGGGCTCGCGTTGCGCGTGCCCGGCGTTGGCGACGAAGTCGACTCGCCCGTCACTGCGGCGCTTTCCGGTGAGGCGAGTGTTGCTGTAGCGTAGGTCGGACCGTCGTCCGCTGTCGTTGCCGCTCGTGCGGCGTTGACCTCCTGACTCATCGTCAGTTTCCTGGTTTGGATCTTCCTCCGCGTACCGTTTGGCGATCTCGAGGAGGTCGGGGATGTTGTCGAGTGTGCGAGAGTGTCGCTTGAGCTTGGCGACCAGGGGCTCGTAGCGGCACGAGGTCTTGAAGCAGTGGATCGCGGTGTCCGGGTGGATACCGACCGCGTTGTACCAGAGTTCTTGCCACCATTGGACCCAGTTGCGGGTCGACTCGCGGGGTCCTTGGACGCATCGCTCCAAGTCCTCGATGGTGGTGGCGCGGGTGTAGGAGCACTCGAAGTGCCTGACGAAGGCGTCGCGCATCTCCTCCCAGGAGTCGATACTGTCCTGAGGGAGGGTGTTGATCCACTGCCTGCACGTCCCCTCCATCATCAGGGGGAGGTAACGGGCGGCTAGCAGGTCGGTGTGGCCTGCGATCCCCATTGCCATGAGGTATGTGTTGAGCCAGACGGCGGGGTCGTACGAGGGGTCGTACTTTTCTATCTCCTTCGGCGCCTTGAAGTTTGGCGGGTACTTCTCGCCTCGGATCATTGGTCCGAAGCACTTGGGGCCGAGTCGACTTAGCGACCCCATGGGCTCGCCGTCGCGGCGATTGGTTAGGGTGTGTCGCATGTCGTCGGGCTGGCGTGCGCGCCAGCTTTGGTTGTTGATGATGTGGGTGCGGGCGTCGATGGGTTGCCCGTTGGCGGCGACGAAGTTGGTCGCTGGCCTGGGGTCATTGGTAGAGAGTGCCGCGTTCGCGGGTCGGTGTTGGAGCTGCAGTGGCTCCGGCGGCGGGCAGTTGAGGGTGTTTGCCGCCGCTGGGCGGCCGCTTGAGGCCGCCCTGCTTCCCGACGAACGCGAGTATACTTGACCCTGCGAGTCGGCACCCGCGTTTTGCGCCGTCGCCCGTGACCGTGATGTTGTCGGCTGCTGCTCGGCCTGCCACGAGGTTGTCCATCGGGGTGGAGAACAATGGGAGGCCGTTTGCGTCTCTCTCCCGTGAGGAGACTACTATCCGCGGCTGGTCCCTGGGAGGTGTGCGGTTGGGTGGAGGTGGGGCGCCCATCGCCGTTGATCCTAGCGGGGGCCGGGCGCTTCTTCCTGGTGGCACGTTCTCGTAGATCGCGCGCTCGGCCACGCGGGCCGAGTCGTTTTCGTCGTCGAAGTTCAGGGCGCCCCTGGATGGTGGGGTTCAGGCGCGACCTGATCCGCTGCTGGTGGTAGCGCGATAGTTCCTGCGCCGTCACCTGCTCGAGGCGAAATTTTTCGCGCTCGGCCTGTTCCTTGCGCACCACCTCCGCCAGTTTCAGGCGGAGTTCCTCGACCTCCGTTGCCGTGGCGTTAGGAGGGATTCGGGTGGAGAATGGATCCTCCGGTGGATCGGTGCCGGTCGCCATGTAGGTCGCGGCGTGGCGACCGGTTCCGTCGTGGAGGTCGGCGGAGTTCTCCGACCCGGAGTCGAATTCGAAGATCCCGAGGATGGAGGGGTCCTTGAAGTCTCCCACGTTGGAGACCTGGGTGATGGAGCCCGTGGGTGAAGCCGCGGTGATGGACCCGACGAGTGACGCCGGGGTCGCCGAGTTGGCGTCGTCGTTGAGGGCCGCGTCTTCTGCGGCCGCTGAGTTTTCGGCCACGTCGCTGTGGGCCGAATTGTACTCGGAGGCGAGGCGATGGATCGTGCGGATCTGGCTCTCGGAGAGCCGATCGCGTGGCGGCGACTCGCGGATGCGAGCCGAGTCCTCCGAGACGATGACGTCGGGGAGGCCGACGAAGAGGCTGATCGTGCCGACCGGCAGGATCACGCTGTGCGTGACGGGTCATGCCGCCGGGACGTAGCTGCTCGGCAAGATTTGGAGCATCTCGCCGATCGCTATCATGCAGCCGGTGGCGACCGTCTCGTTGATGGGCAGATTGGATCTCGCCGCAGAACACTGGCCAGACCGGCCAGGCCCCACGGTGGGCGCCACTGTCGTGGGAATGGTCACGGCAGATGCTGCAATCGGCAGCGAATAGTAGAACGAGGGGCAAGGGCGGCCAGCCATCTGCGGTGCGAGATGAGGGCAAAGACACAGGGTTTTACCCAGGTTCGACCCCCGGAGGGTAAAGACCTACTCCTGCTAGATTTTATTATGAAGATGGTACAATGGGCGAGCTCGGCGGCTAGGCGGCGAGTCGCGTGGGTATCTGATGGAACGTATCTCTACACGCCCTGCAGGGAGGTTTATATAAGCTCACCTCCCCTAGGGTTTACATATCTCAACCGAATTAGTTAAAGCTTCGGTACTCGTTTAACCTAATCCGACTGGGCCTATCTACTCGCCTGGGCCTTCAGCTTCCAGTCGCTTGGATCCTTGCTGGGCTTCAATCCAGTCGCCGTCCTGCAGGCCCACTCGCCCAGTTCTTGGGCCAGTCGGAAACTTCCTGCTGGGTATACCCCGGTAGGCACATCCCCGTCAGGATTAGTAGAACTCAATTTATCATAAATTAAATCAAAGTGAATTTGCATAATTTGTTGTAGTCATTAGCATTCCTTCACCACCTTATGCTTAGTTGTAATTGAGATAATAGAACTATAGAATTCTGGATATTTACTTTACGAACTGGTATCATATTGTGTTGAGTGTCAATCTAAAGTTTAAAGTCCTATTGCATACTTTCAGCAAACTTATTTGCTCCGTGAAATTTAATAATTGGTATAAAATCGAGAGTAACAATTCCAGTGTTAGTATCTAAAGTATCATGTTTGCCTCCATGATTCTTTATTTAAATATCGAGATTATCTAGGAGCTGAAAGAATTGTTTCAAAAACCATCATGTGTTGCAGATATAACGATATCTGAAACAATGTTTCGGTTGCAATATGATAGAGTATAATATATGTTCTCATAGTGGATGAGAATTTGCAAAGGTTGGAGATGCTAGACATCCTAATCATCCAAAAGGGTTTTGGAAAGTAATGTTATACTCACGATTCACCTTTATAAGCTACATTAGCTTGATCATGAAAGTCGTCATGATAAGGATGAATAGAAGATGTATGTGAAGTGTTTACTACACTAAAAGATTACTAAAGAATGGATTTTGAAAGAATGCCGATCATTTGATGATGGTGATCTACTTCAAAGTGCAAGTCCAAAGGTATTATTATTTGAATATACACGCTTTGGACTATGTGTCATGTATATGGCACCACTGTTGATGTTGATAGATTCTTTTAAAAGGAAAAGGAAATGCCGAAAGATAATCAATAAAATATATTTGGCAGAAAAGAAAAGATTGGAAATATCCAATTTAGGTATATGGATGATATACATGTTATGGTTGTATTCTTTGCTTGTTAAACAATGTGGTTCTTGGGTATTGGATACCGAATTGGTTGGTATGAAATTTCATACACAACGATGCAATTCATGAACCACAATGGCCTAAGTAACTAGCAAGAGAATATGTGATGATGTTCATCGAAAACAAACAAGCCGTTGTTTGTATTTATCGTTGACATCAAAGTCTTCCTTCAAGATTTTTTTTAATAATCGTTATTTAAATCAGGTATTATAAGAAAAAATATTTTTCAAATAATTACCGTATTCCATATAAGATGGATGATTTACAAGTCTAGTTGGAGAAATCACATCCATAAAAAACTAATGCTAAAATGTCGCAAGACAAATGATTGAAAGGTCACTTATGAAGTGACATCACCATTTAAATTATATTGGAAATAAAACATGAAGAAACTCCATTTTATGGGATCAAATGACGCTTGTGAGACTTTCCTCGGGATAATTAAAACTACGTTCAAAAGGCCAAAGAAGAACGATCGACTAAATTATTGGAATCTGTACATATCGATGTATGTAGTCCATTATGTAAAGTCGTAAGCGATGGATTTCAACTTCATATGGTTTCTCCAGAAATTTGAGTGAATATTCACTTAATGAGAAAGAAGTATGAAATATTTGAAAACATTCAAAGACTTTCAAGATGAAGTGGAAAATCATTGTAACAAGAAAATAAATGGCTTATGATTTTATCATAAGGGATTTATTTGAGTTGCAAGTGTAACAAGAAAATAAATGATTTATGATTTTATCATAAAGGGATTTATTTGAGTTACAAGTTTAGCACAAACACCTAGATTTGCATCTCCCGAAACACCATAGGAATATGGAGTGTTTGAGATTTGTAATGAAACCTTGTGCGACATGGTTGGATCAAAGGTGCTATTTATAAAACTGCCATTATGTTTTAAAAGATTAAAGCTTTAGAGACTACGGCTTTTACATTGAAAAGAGCTCCATCTTGATCCGCTAAAATGACACCATGTAAGTTATGGTTTGGGGTAAAACCCAAGTTGTCCTTTCTTAAATTTTGGTATGCTAAGCATTAGTAAGATGTTTACAACCAAAGTCAGATGAGCATGTCTTTGTAGGTTATTTCGAATAACATTTGGTTATTTCTCCATAACACCGAGGACAAAAGGGTTTGTCGCTTGAAACGTGAAGTTTCTTGAAAAAGGAATTTTTCATAAAAGTTAAGTGGGAGGACAATATAACTTTGATAAGGTTAATGAACCTTAGCTAAATGTGCTGAGTTGCGCAGCGCCGGAAATCGTTCTAGAGGCAGCCATAATGCTCATAGCTTATGTGCCTCAAACATTGTGGTCATAGAGATCTAAGTTCCTATTGAACCAAGTAGGTCGGATAAACAATCAAATGCTGAGATTTGAGAGTAAATCATTGTTGTTTGACAATGATGAACCGACTACATGCAAAGAAGCGATGATGGGCCCTGACTCCGTCAAATGTCTTGAAGCCATAAAATCTGTTATAGTTCCATACACGAGAAATCAAGTTTTGAACTTGGAAGACCCTCCGGAAAGGTGTAAAAACCTATCGATCGTATTTGGATCTATAAAGAAATAGACATGGATGTTTCACATCTATGAAATAGTCGACATGTCGTAAAGTATTTTACGACTATGTTCAAGGAGTTGACTATGACAAGATTTGATCTTTCATAGAGATATTTAGTCTAGACGGATTAAAGTAGCAACCACTATATATAATTTTAGTATATGGTAGATGAATAAACAAAACAAAAAAATTCTAATAGAATGGTTACCTAGGACGTGTACAATACACGGTCCAAAGGGTTTTGTTAAATTCAAAGGATGCTAAAAGGGCATGCAAACTTCAATTGTTGAAGTAAGCATCGCGGAGTTGGAATATTCGCCGTGATGAAAAAGGAGTTTTCACCAGGAGACGATGAAGATGCTTGCATTTGCAAGAAATTAAGTGGGAGCGCTGAGACAAATTTCTAATACATTATGTGGAGGACATCTTGTTGATTGGAAATGATGTATCTTTTATTGACAAAGTTTAAGGATTTCATTTCGATGAAAGACTTAGACAAAACCCGAATATTTAGCATGAATGTCTACATGGATAGACTGTGACGCTAATATGATTGTGCCAGACATACATATATGAGATATTGAAGGGGTTCAATATAGAAACGACAAGAAAAGGATCTTGTCACATGGAAAAGAATTGAATCAAGATTCAAGTGTATCGATACTTGATAAGTGAAACAAGATTCAAGTGCTTTGACACTTGATGAGTGAAATCACAAGAATGTTTTGATCAAGCATACCATGATATGTACACATCCAGATATGTCCTATGCTCTAAGTGTTATGAGCATATACCAGAATGAATCATAAAATGATCATTGGACGATAGTAAGGAAATTCTTATGATCTTTTGGAAGAACTAAGAATATATTTGTGTAGAGGTGACAAACAATTACAAATAGTTCATTATAAAGAGTTACATTGATACTAGTTTTGTCACAATATACAAATTAAGTTTATCTCAATTTAAACTATGGGTGGCACAATGTAATGGAAAGGATATTCCATGATGGATTTGGATGAATTCCAAAGTTAAGACATTGGACGGATACTACAACAAAAGGCTAAGTATATGACTGCTATAGTAGCATCAAAGGAGGGCATTTTGTGTCAAGTAGTTTGTTATCAAACTAATGTGTGGTTCGCAACGGGCTAACACTAAAGATATATTGTACGACAATAGTATCAACATGATTTAATCCCAAGGAACTAAAGGTCTCACCAAAGACCAAATTTATACAATGCCATCTCATTGAAGAATGAGTGATGCGTGAAGACACAAAGACATGCAAATACACACGGACCTGAAAGCGTCAAATCCGTAGATTATGTTAACCACTTTCAATTGCATATATGTAACACCACAAAGCCATAGGTGTTCAATACGCAAAGTTTCTAAACTAGATTATTGTCTCTAGTGCAAGTGGGAGACTGAAGGGAATATGTCCGAGAGGCAATAATAAAGTGGTTATTATCGTATTCCTTGTTTATGATAAATGTTTATTTTGCATGCTATAATTGTATTAATATGGAAACATTAATACATGTGTGTTTAATAAAAAAAGGAAGTTCCTAGTTATGCCTCTGTTATAAACTAGCTCGTTGATTAACAAGATGATCAAAGATTTCCTGATCATGGACATTGGATGTTGTTAATAACGAGGTCATGACATTGTTGGAATGATGTGATGAACATTCAACCGAAGTATAGCATTTTTGGAATGATGTGTTTATATTGCTATAACATCATACGAAGTAATCTTAGTCCTTAGACCATGAGATCATGTCAATCACTAACACCGGAAGAGTATCTTGATAACATCAAACGTCACACCATAAGAGGGTGATTATAAATATGGTTTCAGTGCTACGAAGGTGTTATGTTGAGTCTCATGGATCAATAGTGGATTTTGTCCATCCCGATGACGGAGAGATATACTCTAGGCCCTCTTGGTGATATCACATTAGTTAGCTTGCAAGAAAGTGATTTGATCACTAGAATGTTATATCACGGGAACAAGAAAAGAGTACATGTCGGTAACGAGATCAAACTAGGTATGGAGATACCGATGATCGAATATCGTACATGTAATATATCACGAGACAAAGCGATTGAGTTACATGCGTATAAGGTTCAAACGATCATAGAAGTCATCGTTGAATATGTGGGAGTCAGTACGGATCTCCAGGTCCCGCTGCTGATTATTGATCGGAGAGGGGTCTCAATCATGTCTACATTATTCGCGAACCATAGGGTGACAGACTTAAGGTATATCGACACCATTCGGAGCAAATGATATGCCAGAGAAAGAAAAAGGAAAGCGCAGGAATTTATTTCACTAGACACTGAAACTATTTTGGTTAAAATTGTTTAAACTGGTTCTGCATGTGAAATTGAAATGTTTTAAGGGGTTTTATGTGAATATTTGTTAATTAGAGTAATTAACAAAATTCTGAATGAATAAACAAATGAGTTTTATTTAAATGGGAGCTTGGATTAAATTTGGTGGAAATTTAATGCATATGAGTGGATTTTTGAGTGGAGGATTTTTAATGGGAGTGGAGGCTTTTCATTTTGAGTGGGAGATCCACCCACATGAATGTGGAAGAGGTGGGGGCAGCCACCATGGCTGGGCGCCATGCCCCTTGGGGTTCCCCTATCCCTATAAAAGGCCCCCCTCTCATCCTCTCAAAGCACAAATCCTCGCGAGGGATCTCTCTCCCCCCTTTAGAATTGCCCCATGGTCTCGGATCAGCGAGATACATGTTCCCGGTGGCTTTTTCTGGAAGGATTTGTTGCTTCCGCTGCGTCACTGGAGCGAGGGTGTGGAGGTTGTCGGGGTACCCGAACGTGTGTGCGATCACGGATGCACCACTGCTTTGCAGTGCTGGACTTGATGGTGCTGGACCGGCTGGACTACATGGACTTCATCACGATCTTGAGATCGGCAAGCATTCGTCTACATCATCCACGAGTATAACCTTGTTGATGCTATTCGGTCTTTGAGGGTATGTATTCTATGGATGTATATCCACCTGTTGCTTGTATCTAGTAGATAGATCTTGGTACACAGTTGTTCCCATCGTAGGAAAATTTTTGTTTTCTATGTTGTGAACCCTACACTCCACCCTTAGTAGGCCAACCACCCGGTGGTTTATTCGGACAATCAGGATTGATATGACCTTTTTTCCCACAGCCATAACAGATATCTATTGTCTTCTTGCATTCCCTCTGGAAATGCCCTAGGATTCCACAATTGTTGCAAATGACATTCCTCTGTGGATTGGACCGATTTCCACTACTGTTCTTGTTGTTGTAAGTTTTGTTCCTGGGTTTGAACTCCAGATTGGGTTTAGGTTTACTTGCCTAAATCCTCTTTGTTTCCTTCTTGGCTCTTTTCCTTCGGTACTCTTGAACATTCTTATAGTCATCTTCAAAAGTGATGGCTGCATCCAGTAACTGTTGAAAATTTTGTTTATTGGCCAACCTCAACTGCATCTTCATGAATGGATTTAATCCTCGTATAAAACGCTTATTTATCTTTTCCTCAATGCACACTTCATCCTCAGCATAGCGAGATACTTGGCTAAACTCCTGGATGTACTTCATGACACAAGTATATCCTTGCTGAAGCTCCTCAAACTCCCTACGCTTCAACTCCATCACACTTTCAGGAACATGGTATTCACGGAATCTCTATTTGAACTCCTCCCAGGTATACTCTCTCCCTGGCAGTTGCATTGCTAACTTATTCTCCCACCATGATGTTGCAGGTCCATTAAAGAGATGGGTTGACCTCAGCTTCTCTTCATCATTGCAACCTACAGTCTTTAACTTCCTCTCAGTATCAGCTAGCCAATCCTCTGCATCCATCAGTTCTAGAGCTGATGCAAAAGGTAACAGCCTTGCATTTTGGAATTTGGAAATACTCACTCCTCCTTCTTCAGGTGCCCTCTGGTTTCCAGCTCGTCCCAACAACTCTTCCATGAATTTGTTCTGGGATTCTTGTATCATTTGCATGTATTGCATAAAGTTCTGATCCATTAGCGGCCTCATTAGTGCTAGTGGTAATGCTCCTTGATTTCCAACATCTGCATCTGCCTTCTCCTTAGCCTCGCGGTCCATGCGCTGCTGCTCAGATTCAGTTTCTACACCCGATTCCATGACCCCCTAGTCCTGTAACACAAAGCGAATACTCATAATGCGGTGACCGAGCATACCACTACATGATGTAGTACACTATAGTCGTTGACATAACACCAATGAAACACCGTTCACTATTATTACATCCCTCAGAGTGGTACAATAGAAACACAGCAGGTCCAAGACATGACTATAGGTTACAACTCGACTCTTTACAAAAGATCCAGAGAGCACTCTTGGTTAAAGAGAGAGAAAGAAACTTCTTACAAAAAAGAATCAGAAATAATCAACTCATAACCAACACACTAATAGACTAGCATCTGAACAATTGTGGCTTGCATTGCTGCTATTGCAATACTCTATAGAAGAAGGTTCTATGGCTAGATATTATATTCCTATCTAATTAGCAACTTCGTCTTCACTTGAGTAGATGTATATGTTGACTTCCTTCACTTAAATGAAGAGCTTGAGTTGTTGATGAAGATTCCTGGAGCATAACTTGATGTATACGTCGTCTTAATGGCTTTAGACTCTAGCAAGGGTTACGAAGATACGTTGAGTACGAGCATACTCACCAAGTTCACTAGAAAAGGAGTGTTTGATGCACTATATCTACATCCACAGACCATAGGTCGTAGGCAATGCAGGTTTTCGTAAACATTTCTTCAAAGGTTGCTTTTATTCTGAAAATCTATGTCCGTCAGCCTTCACGGGTTTACCAGAACTTTCATGGAGTTCCTTTCCCGCCGCATTCGCAGCTCCTTCCCAGAACAGGGAGTAACAAGTTACAGTTCTTACACTCTGCAGAGGTGCGTTACTTTTCCCATGAGAGATCTTAAACTTTGTTGCACGGCCAGGAGTATGTTCCCGTTCAAAATTCCATGGTTTGAGGCCCAACCTAAGATCCAAGCCAATCACTTCTGTCTTCACGACCCCATATGTCTGCACGATCCTTCGGGGCTGGCTTACCTTAGTTAAGCCCCCTTTCGGGCAGGCTAAAACCCTGATGAGTTCCCGAAAACTCTATGAGCTGGTGGTGCCTAGGTAAGTACCTTATAGGTCCGGCTAAATCTCCGGCAGCCACTCATAGATAATCTAGACACCAAAAACGCGGGGCCTAAGGGTGCCCACCCATATGTTGGATCCGCACAAGGAATCACAATGTCATGTTAAGGTAGTCTTGCCTCCATACGAAAGGAAAAGGATACATCTGACTTCTCTGTCCCATTCCAAATCTCATGGTCAACGCGTAATATACGGCGCAAGAATCACTGGAGACATTGGTTGTTAAGTCCTAGATGATATATTCCTGAGCAGTGGTATTCCAACTGCCAGATTTAATAGATTAGCTAATCACCCTGGATCAGTAACCAATAGTTCACATTATTATAAAAAATAGTGTTTTCTGACCGTTTTGAAATGCAGGTGATGACAACACTTGATTTGCAAAATACTTTACAGAAAATAATCAAAGGACATGAGCAAGTGTGAACTTGCCTTTTGTGATTGCAAGATTATGCACTCATGGTCTTCGAGACAATATAAGATCCAATATCTGAAATCAACATCATTGGTCCGGTAAGGACTAATGTTTAAAGAAACATTATGCTTTCGTTCATAAGTAATGCTATGCATTTTGGAAAACTCCCAAAGTGAATCCCCAATACTTTGAGTGTAGTGAGTTTAGGCAATTCTTTCAAGAGTTGGTTTATCTTCAAGTTTTACTTTACAAGTAATGGCATTTATAAAGAATTTAAGTGTTAACAATCCAAAATATACAAATAAAGGATAAAATAATGTAATTATGATTAATTGTTATCTGGTGACTATGATAAAAGTCCTTGGGTTGAGTTGTTAAGAGTTGAAGAACTTATTATGAGATTATTGTTTGAAGTGGCAAAAAGAATAACATTTGAAGAAAATATTTCCTTTCTAAAGTTCAAACAATCTTTGTTGTTAATAGAACGTAATAAATGTCGTTTGGTGTTTGATTGATTAGTTCGGAACGGAAATGCTTTATGTCTTAATTGAAATAGACCAAAGTTAACTTTAAAAACATTAAGTGATTTATTAGCCATGATGTTTATAAGCCTTGAGACTAAATTTTAATTTAAAAGGGTAACTAAACCTAAGTGTAACATGTTTGAATTATTCCCAAGTTTTAAACTTATGATAAGTATGACTAAGGTGTGGAATTATTCACTATAAATTTAAGTGAATGATTAGATTAAATTTGTTTTGATATTATGAAAATAATATGCAATTATTAAATGAAAGTATAATTCGGATGATATTATTTATGTGTTAGACTTAAAGTCATGTTAACTATTATTTAGATTTTGAGATTATTCCCCCTTAATATCAGTGAATGATGTATAAAGTTATTTTGAAGGTTGTGGTTTTGAATTTTTTAATTTAAGGTTTCAAAATATATTATAAAGTTAACGATTTACACTTAAGTTTTTATTATAAACCTTAGTTATGGTTTAGAACTTTAGGAATTTGATTTTAAGGTTTTAGTATTTCTAAATAAATATAATTATTTTTTATTTAAGAAATGTTTTTGTAAGAATTTTCAAAATAGGTAAGAGATAAGGATTTATTACTTTAAAATATTAAAAATCTTTCTAATAGTATATTTAATAATTTTCTAGTGTAATATATTTATTCAAGACTTTAAAATGATTTTTATTTATTTTTAAGTATTATTCTTATGTTAATAAAATTTCATCAAGGATTAAATGTCTTTTAATATTTACTTCATATTTTATTTATAAAAAATAGGCTAGTATTTTTTAAAATAGTGTATTTATTTTTATACATAAAAATGATTTTTATTCATTTTTAAGATTTTTTTTTACGAAATTTCACTTAGGATTTAATGGTGTTAATATTTATTTTCTTTATATTTTTCTTCAACAAGTAAATTTATATTTTTATTAAGTAGTTCTTATTTTTGTGATGATTTAAATATATTATTTATATCTTGTTAGGATTTTCTATTATTTTCTAGAGCTAAAAATATTTATAGGGTATTTTGGTAATTCATTTGTTTTACTTCTCATTCTATTTACTCTAGGATATTTGGTTGGGCACATGGGCTGGCTTGGCTTAGCTAGACCAGGCCCGGCACTTCACACCGACCCACCCCTCTCCACACACATCCACGCACACACACAGACCCCTCTTCCTTGATCCTCTCCTGGCGCGTACACCGCCGCCTGCCTCCACTCCGGCAAGTCGCCGGCTAAGTCCAGCGCCGCCACTCGCCGTTCCAGCTCTGCCTCGACCTCCTCCCTATTTTCCTTGCTGCCGTAGCCCGCGCCTGCATCCTCTTCGCGCACCCAAGGCGAACCCTAGCTCTCTACCTTGCATGGGTCAGATGAGCCGGTGCCCCTTCGCCCTGGATGCTTCTCTTTGGATCCCGCATCTTTACCGCTGATGAATAACCATGGGATCTGCCTCGGTGTTCTTGACCTCTGGTGCTTTGGTTTGGTCTCTTCATTTTGTCTACTTCGGCCTTGGTTTTGGTGGGGTGTCAGAGGTGCCTGCAACCCCGGCACCCATGATTTTCTGCCCTTGAATTTGGCTAAGAGGATTGTGGTGATGGTACTAGGATTATTTCTTTCTCTGACTCCGGCGGGATGGTATTCTCTGCAACCCTGGCGTTTGTTTCCTGGTATGTTTTGGTTACTATGATCCCTCTACAACTCATTATATTCTGATCCAGGTAACTATGATGGGACCGGCCTTCGAGTCGATGAACTGGTCTAGTATTCTTTTAGGTTTAGAATTTCTGTAATTCTAGAGTTGGATATTGTGAGACCTTGTTATTGATTTAGCATATGTGCTTGAATATTGGTGGCTTGTAGTGCTGTTTGAGCTATTGCTGTTATGGAACAAGCCTTTTGGGATTTGATATTGAGCTTGAGCTATTCATGCTCATGATTTGGTGCTATGTATAAGTAGATTGCAGTAATTTGCCTTGAGATGTGATATTTGTTGTAGTATGGGATGCCTTGAATCAAAATGTGAAGGTGTGCAGTGTGCACCTAAATATTTGATTCAATTTCTTTTGTTCTAAAATATAGAATGATTCTTGGATATTTTTGAATATCTAAGAAAGTGATTTATTGTCAAACTTGATGAAGAGCTGATGTTCTAGTTTAAAGACTAGATTAAGAATTTGGTAGAAGTGAGTGAGGGATTGTGACTGAGGTGCAATTCCAATTCTTTTGGATTTATGCCCAGCAATCCTTCATGCTTGCTGGTTTGTGCAAAGATGATTTGTATGCTTTTATGGCTTTGATATGAATGGTATAAGTGTGCTATAGCCCCTGCCTACGATGCAAAGGCTGAGCCTATATCTTTTCAGGAACATAGCAGATACTAGATCTGCTGCTATTTGTCTGGCTGCACTGGACCGAACTATACTTTTTATGGATAAATGATGGAAATATTTGAAGAGAGTTCTTGTCTCTGATGCTAAGGCTGAGACTCCAATTTAACTACAAGAACAGATACTTACTTTGTGTCTTCAATTCTCTATGAGGAACTTTGCATGGAATTTCCATGCAAAACTGAAAGAAGCAATCCTCTTATCTTCCTAGACATGTTCTAGTTGCAGGGTAATTGGATTTGGTCGATGTGTTATTATTTCTCTTGAATATGATGGTGCAAGCTAATAAGAACAGGTGCTGCATGATCTAATTTATATTTTGGACTTGTACCTATTGTTGGTGGCCTATTGGGGATCTTGGTCTACTACTACTTGTGATGCTGGTGATCTTGATCTACTCCTCCTTGTGATGCTGTTGATCTTGATCTACTCCTCCTTGCTGCTCACTTGCCTTTCTCCTTCTAATACTGTTGCCTTGCACTTGATCAGCCTACATGAATCTTGTGCTCCTGATCCTTGTCCTTCTGGATCCTATAAAACTGGGTCTTATGCTCACTTATTCTCCTGTGATACGCCTCCTTCCTCCCTCCTTCTACTACTTGATCTTCTCTTGGATGGCTTAAGTAAGCAACCAGATACTGATTAGGTGGTGGATTTGGTGGGATGATCTATGTATTCTTGGGTTGATGATAAGATGATAAGATGGGGAATGTGCTCCAAAATGTGGAGGTGGAATGGTAGCTTGTTGCTACAGCTAGTTCACCCCTTTGTGTACATAAATTTGCTTTCTTGTCTCCTTCCTGGGGTTGCTGCTGTGTTGACAGCACACCCATATGCATGGTTGTGTGAGCAGCTTGCTTGCTTGCTATGACTCATGGATCAGATCGAGTTCTTCCTTGATATTTCCTGATGGTTTTTACTTCTTATCTGTTTACTATTTTAAACCAAGGTGAAATTTTCCCCTACATCAGCCTGTGATGCACTAGTCTGAGGCTACACATCTAATGAGAGCAGATACTATAGATATGGTGAAATTTTCCCCTTATGATTTAATCTCAATGATGAGTTAGACATAGCAATTCTATGTCAAATCTAAGAGCAAAAATTTAACCACTCACCCCTTTCCTATTTGACTTTCTACTGGTTTTATTTCTGTTTGTTTGTAGGTATAAGATCAGGAATATTAGGATTTAGAAGATGAAGAAAATGAAGATGAATTTAGTTTTAGGTTTTTCTTTATTCTTTTGTAATCCACTTTTTCTTTTGTGAAATATAAAGCATTGTATAAATGTAATAAAGGAATTATTTTTATTTATTCATTCTTATTTTGTAGAGAAATATTGTATTATTTATTTTATTCAATAAAGTGTACTACTTTTTTTTCTTTTATAATGTATTTGCAAAGACAATGTAACATTTATATCTGCTTGTAATAAAGAATCGTTTTAGTTATTTATTATGTAATTCATTTTTATATTTATTTGTTTTATAGTAGTTTACTTTTATTCTTTTATTGTAACAACAATGAAACATTGTATTCTATAATAAAGTGTGCCATTATTCTTGGAACTAATTAAATATTTATATCTTACTTAAAAATAAGAATTCCATTCTTATTTTTATTATAATTCATTTCATTCAATTTTGTTTATTAATTGAGACTTGTAATTATTGTATCTTTTCATAAATAAGAGTTCACCTAGTATTTCTTATTACAATTTAATTTCCAATTATTAATCTATTTCAAACTCTTTTTGTATTCGAATTTATCAAATAAATATTCAAATTTGAATTGTCTTCCCCTCAAACACAAAAGTACAGTAGAGATCATATCGAAATCCATCGCACCTATCCTGATGTTTCCATTAGAATAAGAGAGACCTCGATTCCTCTATAGCTTCTATTGTTTTGCGCGAGAATTCCCCAGATTTTCTGATGCATGAATGCAATGCACACACCTGTGTCCTCTATAATTCTAGGTGCTAATCCTAGGATGTTACAGACTCTCCCCCTTAAAATAAACTTCGTCCTCGAAGTTCGTATACTCTCACGTTTCAGAATGAGGAATTGTCTTGTATTGGTGATGACATTTCTCAACTCCATGGTAACCTCAGATGGAAATAATTGTAGTATTTCATGTCCAGATCCTTTTCTTGAATTCTCATCATACTCAAGAATCTTCAACTTGTTGTTTCCAATACTCCAAAGTTCCTTTTACTTTAATCCCTTAGGAATATGTCCTTATCACAAAATCTTTAAATTGGGGTCTCTTATTTAATTCATTACCCTGATTATACATCCTAACCAACTCCTTTACTTGATTATTGAGCTTCCTTTCTATAAAGTGTAAGGTCTAAGAAGTCTCACTAAAAATTAGGATTTAAAATTTTTATTAAACAATAGTTGTGGCCAAAAGACTATATTTGGTTTGTCCTGGTATGGTTTATACTGGTGGTCCTTACGAAGATTGGTTTTCGACACATTTAATACATACCCATCGGAATTTCGTGTTTCTCTATACATGTCCAATTGGATATGTTCTAATTCCTCTTAAGGATCACTTAAGAGTTGTTTCCTTTAGAATTTGTTTGTTAAAATTAATCTATTCTACCACCTTCAGGCTTTTACCTTATCAAGATTTAGATAATATTTCATTATTACCTTAAGTACTTCTTCAACTTCCATTTATTAATTACATTAAGGTTTGAGTCCTATTGTCTTGAGGTAAACTTTGATCTTTCATCTAGACATACTTCCAAGAGTACCATTATAAAGATGTCTTCTTTTGACCTAATGAAAATAAGGCTTTCCGTTGTTGTAGGTTAGTCCTTCTTCTCCAACCTTTATTCAGAAAGTCAGATAATAACACTTTCATTTCTAGTGTCTACTATCCCCCTTAGGGTTTACTAATAGTCTTCAATCTGCCTTATATTAACCATTGGCTTCATAACTAGTATATTGGTCTCTATCCAGCTTATATTATACCTCTTTAAGGTCTCATGAATGAACTTACGGTATTCCCACACAATTGTGGATCTCCGAAATCAATCTTGCAAGATTATTTGTCTTACTTACTATTTGAACATTTTCGCTTTGATAGGCCTGACTTCGCGAGGAGTCTCGAAAGATGGTCGCTTAAAATTTTATACTCCTTTGTGTCTTACTTAACTTAGGACAAGTTTTATGCTCTTTATGGAATACTAAGATTATTTGGTTAACTAAGTTAACCAAATACCAACTACGGTCAAGATATCAGTTGCGGACCATCCTAGGGTGTATGAATCGTCCTACAGTTTTCCAACTTACTACTGGCATTCTCTCTGAATTGCAGAGCTTGAATACCATTTTTTGTTCCAAATCTTCTTCTTTGTACTTATTCATGATACTTCCATGAACTTGTTACTACTACTCCATTAAATTCTTAGCAATATTACCTATTTTGGGTGAAATTAATTTCATCACTTCTTGTTGCTCCTTATATTTCTACATTAATCTTCCTTCTTGTTGCTGACTAGAAATGATCTGAACTTGATCCATCCTTCAATTTGTGTTGATACTCCTTATACTCAGCTTCACTCTTCAAGTAAGTCTTCATCTTGGTCTTCAGAACTCGTCACTCCCTTACACGAATTCCCTTATTCTATCTAGATCTATAACATCAAGTAATAACTGGATGTAGCAACATGCATTTGCACACCAAGTCAAACTTCATGTACAGATCTAGTCAATCAAGAAGATCCAAGAAAAAACAATAAATCCAAATGTGGTACATATATCACACAATATTCTAAGCCTTGGAATATAGTAGTTGAGTATAACATCTCTAAAATTCGGGCTTAGTTATGTAGTATATGACACCTCCTCATATAGGTTTACATTGTGATACTTAACACATAGGTTCAAACTATTCTTTTTGTCTCAATATTTATCCAAATTGCCTAATTGCAACAGGATAATTTTTTAAGCAAGGTGGTCTCAATTTGGTTTTTACTAAACTTTTATCTCACCTTTGGAATGACTAGCTATAACCATCCTTTCTTTATTAATAAACTAACCTCACATGATCTCTCAAAAAGGCTAGCCATATTCTATTTACTAATTTAAACCAAAGATCATCAGAATTTTCTAGAACCTATGAGTTCTATCATGGTTCTACCATGTTATTTTCTTACTCTACTTCACGATAATTTACTAATTACTTATCATATTTACACTCTCATCATGGTTTCAGAACTAATCTCACCATGATCTTGTTATGTTTTACCTATTCAGCATGATTTAAGAGCTAATCTAACCATGATGACTTTGTTTCACATCACTCTATCATTAAATCCTAACATAATTTCACTTCATCACGTAGAATTCTCAAGTGAATCGCACATGATTACTAGTCATTACATCAACATTTATCCTAATTATATCCATCATGTTATCTTTGGTTATCAACTAACAATAAGGTTCCACTATCTTACATGAATTCTAGGGTTACGCTACATCATTAAGACTACTTCAATTGATGTCTTAAACTTGATCCAACTCTATTGTGATCAATTGGCTTTCCTAAAGTATCTTGGTGGTTTATATATCCTTTGGAAGACACTAAATAGCACTTTACTGTGAGAAGATAGATAACTACTCCTAAGAAAGATGACTTAAGTATCCGGTGACAACGTTATCCTCAAGTGGATACTCATCACGAGTCATAAGAATATTTGGTTAAGATAAGATGGCTTCTATAGTCACTATCCAACGTACAAATCATCCTAAAAGGGTTTTAATCCTAAGGTCAAAGCATATGCTCTAATACCAACTGCGGTGACCCAGCGTAGGCGAGGCTCTATCTTCATGGTCACAGGCAATGTTGATGATGGGAGATGATCCTAATTTTCATAACCTTCATGCGGTCCATCCTCCTGATAGTCGTCTTCATAGTCTAGCCACGGGAATAGCCAGGGACAAAGCCATGAGTACTCTTTAAGTACTCGCAAACCAATACTAAAAAGTGAGGTGGTTTTGAGTAGGAGGTACTAAGCTCTAAGTTGTTTTGCAAAAAAGCCAGATTTATCTCTACTGATTTCAGAAGCAAAGAAAGCTAGTTGAAAGTTTTATAACACCTAAGCGGGAACTTGAGTTTCATATCACAACTCTGTTGTGGTCAAGTCAAAATCACGATTCATTTCACAAGTCATTTTGAAAACATCTAACGATAGAACAATATGGCCACTCCAACTGTCCATAACAGCGGACGCGGCTATTCGAATAGTTTGACACTCTGCAGAGGTGGTACACACTTTCACCACAATATTCGATACATCTGTCAGGAACAATCCTGAATTCACCATACTCTGTATGAGGATAATCAATCCCAACCTTTCAATTACACGCCCTAGTATAGGCACCTATCCTGTGAGTTTGGCCTCCCAACCATGACCAACTGTCATCTTGGTAACTGCACAAGTGGACAATCTTCACAAGGTAGCCTCATCTCAAACCTTGGCCGCAAGGGAACCCATACTAAGGTATATAAATTTCCAGTCAAGCCCTACCCAAATTTCGGGTATTGTGGTTGTACGGTAAAATTGGAATGGTATCGCATCCACACAACCATCAGTTTTATAAAGGGCTAAGGATCATGCCTCATCATTTTCATCATAAAAATCATCTGGTGTTCAGAAACACATGTCAAAACATTTCATTAGAATGACTCATCATTCTAAGGTTTTCATAATCATTTTCACCAAGTAATCCCATCTAAAGAGATCAAGTTTTATTCTTAGCACTAGCATCTACAAGTGGGGGTAAACACTAATGAGGGGTGGTAAACAAGTGGGAATGATCTAAGTTCAATCTCATGCCTCAGGATGACATCAAGATTATCTAACTTAGGCCATGTTTTATGCTCTTTATGCTACCTTCAGATATCTTTTTAAAATCTACAAGTTTCTAAATAAACTCCAAAAGAAAGCTTTGATAAAGAAATAAAAGAACTAAGCTTGCAAGTAAAACTAGGATTGGGTATAATCGAATTTATCTAACCAAGCATGCTCAATGCATTACATAGGTTATCTAACTTTCATAGTTGCAAGTGTTAGCTTGCCTTGTGTAGTGCAGTGGTTGAAGTTCTCCTAGGCTTCTTCCTCATAGTAGTCTCCTTCCTCCTCGTATCCTTGGTCGGTACTAGCGTCAATAAATAAATACGAGGTACACAATCACCAAACAATACATAACTACTTCTATTTATCACACCAAGGTTTTCAGTAGATGATCTAGCATCATCACAAACATTACAAATATTAAGGCAAGGTTTGGATTATTTTATTTTAGAAAAGTAATTTCTACTCATTGGAAACTACTTAATATTTAATATTCTCCAACTAAAACATGGGATCATGTGGACACATGTCATCACCACATATTTCAGTACTTGGGAATGTGATTTAAAGTGGTGTCACAATTTAATAAGGTTTAACCTTTTTAGTTTAATTAATTAAAGTGACTAGAATGGCCTATGAGGCATTCTCTTATTGCTTGACCATTATTTCTGCAAAGTAAACCTAGATATTTTTAGATATTCATAAAGGTCTTGTTAAATGTGATTTTTGAGAGTTGGAATCAACTCAAAAGCTTTTATGGTTGAATTTTGAAAAATGTTTGAATGCATAAAAGCTTCTACCTTGTTATTTTTACTATAGGTGATCTACAATTCCAATTGATTTGAATCCAACGGGCTTGGATTAAGAATTCTAGTACCTTCCTAACAAAATTGGTTTCATGAAATTTGGTTCAATGAATCGAGCTGGGTTGATTTTTAAAACTAGGTACAAAACTAAGTTTGAACTAAATTGGAAAAATCTAAATTCAAACTACTGGGTCACGCGGGAATCTAACTGGGCCGGCCCACGGTGCACAATGCACGCGTGGGTGAGTTTAAGTGAGACAAGGGGGTGGGAAGTGGTACGGGGCAATCTAAACCACACGATCAACATCTAATCAAATGGTTGTGACTTATCGTCTCCATCAGGCAACACCGGCGAGACAGAAACCCTAGCGCGGCTAGTGGGGGTCGTGTGTGGCTCACTGGGGCTCAGGCGAGGGTAGGCGATTGGGGCGAACAACAAAGTAGACGACGGCGAACCTCCTGGTACCGGTGGCTTCTCCTAGGGTGGCTCCAATAGCTAGCTCCTCTTATCCTCCTCCGCGGCAGACTATGGTGAAATTTTAGCGACCTGTTGCTCGTCTTGCTCCGGGTATGAGATGGGGTGGTTTTGAGAGAGAGGGGAGTGTGATGGTGTGCTCAAATCGAACGGGGGTGGCCTCTATTTATAGTGCCAAGAGGGGACCGAAGGGCGCGGGCTGAGCTCGTCGGTGTCGTCTACACAGCAAGCTAAAGGCATGGGCGACGGTCGGGGGCAGTGCTGTGCTCCCTGGCGAAGCTCAACGGCATGGTCGCGAGGCGTGGGGCGATGCGAGGTGGTCGGAACGCTGCGGTCCTCTGGGCGGGTCCGTTGGGAAGTTTAATGGAACACGGGCTCTCCTGGTCGCATGGCGACGAACGGGCATGTCCTAGAGGTTCCTGGGACGGTGGTGATCACGCACGCAAGCGGCGAGGGCGACATGCGGTTTGTGCTCGCGTGTCACGTGTGGTGCTCTGGCGCGCTCTCGGCATGCTCGCAGAGAAGCTGGGCACACTCGGGCTGAGTGGTCCAGGGGCTGGCAGTGCTTTGGCATTGGATAGGGGGTGGCGATGGACGGTGGTCAGTGTCCCAGACAAGGTTGGCACGGCTAGGGAAGCTCCTAGCTTGCAGTGGACAATGGGGTGGCAAGTTGAGGCTCGGCATGCTCACCATTGATGGCAATGGCAAGCTCACAGTGAGCTAAAGCTTGTTAAATGAGCTAGATGATCTACTAAGAGGGTGATGTGAGCTAGAGAGGGAACAAGGTTGGCCAGATCACTGCTCACTATAGTGTTTTGTGTTTTGTTTGATTTCTATTTGCAAGGTGTTTGATGAAATGGCCGAAAGAGATTTGAATTTGAATTTTTGATTCAAACTTGAAGGTAGTCTCTGGTTAGTTGGAAAGGTCAAGGTGAACTGGTTTGGTTGGTTTTTTAGAATCGGTGATCTTCACATATGAACTACATTCAATTTTGAATTGTCATTTGAATCCAATTGCTAAATGTTTCTGTGAGTTTGTAAGGTGGGCTTGGGTTCACTTTTACTTGGTGTAGAAAGGGGTGAAAATAAATGGAATTGTTTCTGTTTGAAATCTTGGACTAGAAACACTCAAAGTGGCCTAGTGAGCAAGATTGGCAAAAATGACCATTTGCTTAATTTGTTGTTTTTGAATTTCTCTTGATTTGTTTCTTCTTGGAATTGATTTGGATGATGCTGTTTTCATCTTAAAACCATTCCTTTCTATTCACAACAATCACACAAGTCCATTCATGCATTCATACAATCATCACATACACACATGCATTCATATGATTTTTATTTAACAAAAGTTTTTGTTAACCCTATGTTGGTGATTGGAATTGATAATCCGTGTTCAATATTTTTGGGATGTTACACCACTGCTTGATGTAGTACACTATAGTCATTGACATAACACCAATGAAACACCGTTCACTAGTATTACATCCCTCAGAGTGGTACAACAGAAACATAGCAGGTCCAAGACATGACTATAGGTTACAACTCGACTCTTTACAAAAGATCCAGAGAATACTCTAGGTGAAAGAGAGATAAAGAAACTTCTTACAAAAAAGAATCAGAAATAATCAACTCATAACTAGCACACTAATAGACTAGCATCTGAACTATTGGGGATTGCATTGCTGCTATTTCAATACTCTACAGAAGTAGGTTCTATGGCTAGATATTATATTCCTATCTAATCAGCAACTTCGTCTTCACTTGAGTAGATGTATATGTTGACTTCCTTGACTTTAATGAAAAGCATGAGCTGTTGATGAAGATTCCTGGAGCATAACTTGATGTAGACGTCATCTTAATGGCTTCAGAATCTAGCAAGGGTTAAGAAGATACGTTGAGTATGAGCGTACTCAGCAAGTTCACTAGAAAAGGAGTGTTTGATGCACTATATCTACAGCCATAGACCATAGGTCGTAGGCAATGCAGGTTTTCGTCAACATTTCTTCAAATGTTGCTTTTATTCTGAAAAGCTATGTCCGTCAGCCTTCACGGGTTTACTAGAACTTTCATGGAGTTCCTTTCCCGCCACATTCGCAGCTCCTTCCCGGAACAGGGAGTAACAAGTTACAGTTCTTACACTCTGCAGAGGTGCGTTACTTTTCCCATGAGAGATCTTAAACTTTGTTGCACGGCCGGGAGTATGTTCCCGTTCAAACTTCCATGGTTTGAGGCCCAACCTAAGATTCAAGCCAATCACTTCCCTCTTCACGACCCCATATGTCTGCACGATCCTTCGGGGCTGGCTCACCTTCATTAAGCCCCCTTTCAGGCAGGCTAAAACCCTGATGAGTTCCCGAAGACTCTATGAGCTGGTGGTGCCCAGGTAAGTACCTTATAGGTCCGTCTAAATCACCGGCAGCCACTCATAGATAATCTAGACACCAAAAATGCGGGGCCTAAGGGTGCCCACCCATATGTTGGATCTGCACAAGTAATCACAACGTCACATTAAGGTAGTCTTGCCTCCATATGAAAGGAAAAGCATACAGCTGACTTCTCCGTCCCATTCCAAATCTCATGGTCAACGCGTAATATACGACACAAGAATCACTGGCGACATTGGTTGTTAAGTCCTAGATGATATATTCCTGAGAAGTGGTATTCCAACTACCAGATTTAATAGATTAGCTGATCACCCTAGATCAGTAACCAATAGTTCAAATTATTATCAAAAATAGTGTTTTCTGACCTTTTTGAAATGCAGGTGATGACAACACTTGATTTTCAAAATACTTTATAGAAAATAATCGAAGGACATGTGCAAGTGTGAAATTTCCTTTTGTGATTGCAAGATTATGCACTCACGGTCTTCGAAACAATATAAGATCCAATATCTAAAAACAACATCATTGGTCCAGTAAGGACTAATGTTTAAAGAAACAATATGCGTTTGTGCATAGGTAATGCTATGCATTTTGGAAAACTCCCAAAGTGAATCCCCAATACTTTGAGTGTAGTGAGTTTAGGTAATTCTTTCAAGACTTAGTTTATCTTCAATTTTTACTTTACAAGTAATGGCATTCATAAAGAATTTAAGTGTAAACAATCCAAAATATACAAGTAAAGGATAAAGGATAAAATAATGTAATTATGATTAATTGTTATCTGGTAACTATGATAAAAGTCCTTGGGTTGAGTTGTTAAGAGTTGAAGAACTTATTGAAGGGAATATGCCCTGAGAGGCAATAATAAAGTGTTTATTATGTGTATTCCAAGTATATGATAGATGTTTATTTTGCATGCTATAATTGTATTAATACGGAAACATTAATACATGTGTGTTTAATAAACAAACAGAAAGTTCCTAGTTATGCCTCTCTCATAAACTAGCTCGTTGATTAGCAAGATGATCAAGGTTTCCTGATCCTGGACATTGGATGTTGTTAATAACGGGATCACAACATTAGTGTAATGGTGTGATGAACATTCATCCAAAGTATAGCATTACGATCAAAGTCATTGAGTTTATATTGCTATAACAACTTACGAAGTGATCCTAATCCTTAGACCATGAGATCATGTCAATCACTAACACCGGAAGAGTTTCTTGATAACATCAAATGTCACACCATAACAGGGTGATTATAAAGATGGATTCAGAACTAATAAAGTGTTATGTTGAGGCTCATGGATCGAGAGTGGAATTTGTTCATCCCGATGATGGATAGATATACTCTGGGCCCTCTCGGTGATATCACATTGATTAGCTTGCAAGCAAGTGATTTGATAACTAGAATGTTATATCACAGGAACGAGAAAAGAGTGCATGTCGGTAACAAGATCAAACTAGGTATGGAGATACCGATGATCGAATCTCGGACATGTAATATATCGTGAAACAAAGGGATTAAGATACTAGCGTAAAAGGTTCCGACGATCACAAGAAAGTCATCGTTGAATGTGTGGGAGTCAGTATGGGTCTCCAGATCCCGCTTCTGATTATTGATCCGAGAGGGCTCTCGATCATGTCCGCATTATTCACTAACTGTAGGGTGACACACTTAAGAGACACCTACATCCAATTGGAGCAAAAGTTTCATGCCGAAATAATGAACAAGCGCAGGAATTTATTTCACTAGATACCGAAACAGGTTTTCGGGTGAAATTGCATAAAGTGGTTATGCATGTGAAATAGAATTCTAGCAAGGGGTTATTTGTGAATGTTGGTCATTAAATTAATTGACAAAATTCTGAATAAAATAAAAGAGTTTTATTTAATGAGATTTTGCATTAAATTTGGTGGAAATTTAATGGCATCTTTGAGTGGGATTTTGAGCGGAGGGAATTTAAAGGAATTTTGTGAGTGGAGTGTCCACCCACATGAAGAGGGGAGGGCAAGGGGGCAGCCCCCATGCGCAGGACACCCCCTTGGGGTTCCCCCCTCCTCCTATAAAAGGCACCCCTCTCCTCACTTCTCACTCACACCTCCTCGTGAAGGATCTCTCTCCCCCTCTAGAATTTATCCCCCATGGTGTCGGACTAGCGAGATACATGTTCTCGGTGGCTATTCGGCAAGAAAGAGTTGTGCTTCCTCTGCATCGCTGGAGCGAGGAGGCGGAAGTTGCTCGGTGCCTCGAACGTGTGTGCGAGCATGGATGCGCTGCTGATTTGCGGCGCTAGGACTTCCTCTCGATCTTGAGATCGGCAAGAGATCGTCTACATCAACGACGAGTTGAACTCGTTAAGCTTTGTCGGTCTTCAAGGGTATGTTCTCTACGAATATACATCCTCCTGTTGTTTGTATCTAATAGATAGATCTTGGTACATAGTTCACATCGTAGGAAAATTTTTGTTTTCTATGCTGCGAACCCTACAGTGGTATCAGAGCCGGATCTATGCGTAGATGCTTTAAACGGGTAGTACACATATGAGTATGTGGGCGATGATGATCATGTTGTTGCTCCTTTGTTGTAATTTTGGATATTGGTGGCATAGTGGGATGAAGCGGCCCGGACAAACTTTACATGTCCTCGCACATGAGACCTGTTCCACGCTTGACATGCAACTAGTTTGCATAAGTGGCTAGCGGGTGTCTGTCTCTCCTACTATAGTCAATATCTATTTTGCAAACGAGTTGTCAACAATTTGGTTATCCTCGTTGTGGTTCATGTTCGTAGGTAAGAACGGTTCTATCTCGAAAGCCCTAAGCCACGTAAAACTTGCAATGGATAAATTAGAGGCGTCTAGTTTAGATTGTTGCTGGGCTAGTGTTATGATATGGTAGTGTTGTAAGTAGAAGTATGAGATGATACTCTTACAACACACATAGCGTGTAAACTCCATAGACCTTGAATTTACACATATAGGTATGATAGTGATCATACCA
Organism: Avena sativa; assembly: GCA_916181665.1. Taxonomy (NCBI): domain Eukaryota; kingdom Viridiplantae; phylum Streptophyta; class Magnoliopsida; order Poales; family Poaceae; genus Avena; species Avena sativa. The sequence goes on from OV702284.1 coordinate 31,689,969, forward strand.
CGGTGCACATGATAGAGATCATATGCAGGAACCATATAATTTCACTAATAAACATGTGATGTTTGATAGCATCTTATATTTCTTGTTTAGCGCTTTGTTAGCATAATAAGATGATCCCTCATTTAAATATCAAGATAAGAATGTGTTCTTCCTTTAGTATGCACCGATTATGTTTCGTCGCTCCAAGACATCACGTGATGATCGGGTGTTCTTGGATCCACGACCATATTTCGGGTGTAAAACAGTTACACACGCGAATACTAAGGTTCTAACTTGGCGAGCCTAGCATGTACAGACATGGCCTCGGAACACGGACCGAAAGGTTAAGCATGAGTCATATAGTTGATATTATGCCCATTTGATGCTCGCCTTTGAAGCTATACCGACTCACGTGATGATCGGACTTGGTATACTGGATTTGGTTCATGTAATCACCAAAAAGGCACGAGGGATGTCGTTTTTGAGTGGGAGTTCATTCGTAATATGGATTAGTTGAACTCAATCTATCATACACTTAGTCTAAACTTTACAAATTCTGTTGTAGATGGCACCACCTGCTTTTAATTTCAATGTGTTCATGGAGAAAGAGAAACTAGCAACGAACGGTAGCAACTTTACCGAATGGGCCATGAATTTGAGGATTCTCCTCTCTGCTGCACACAAGCAATACGTGCTAGAAGCACCACTAGGCCCCCCACCTCTTGATGATGCCCCTAACGAGGAAAAGAATGTCTATCAGACTCGTTAGGAGGACCACAACTTAGTTCATTGCGGCATATTGTATGGGCTAGAGCCGGAACTTTGAAAGCATTTCGAAAACGGCAATGCATTTGATACAATGGGTGAGTTGAAAATGATTTTCGCACATGCTGTTGTAGAGAGCTCCAACGCTTCAGAAAAGTTCTTTATCTGCATGATGGAAGAGCACAGCTCCGTTAGTGAGCATGTACTCAAGATGTCGGGTTACGTCGATAGGCTTGTGTCCTTGGGAATAACGATTCCCATTGACTTAGGCATCCATCGTGTTCTGCAGTCTCTGCCACCTAGCTATAAGAGCTTTGTGATGAACTATAATATGCAAGGCATGAAGAAGTCTCTCCCCGAGCTTCTGTTAATGCTTAAAACTGCAGAAGTGGAGATCAAAAAGGAACATCAAGTGTTGATGATCAATAGGAACACTGGTTTCAAGAAAGACAAGGGAAAACGGAAGGGTAGTAAGGGCGGCAAGCCTGTTGCCGTGCCTGAAAAGAAACCCCGAGTTGGACCTAAGTCTGATACCGAGTGCTACTATTGTAAGGGGACTGGCCACTGGAAGCGCAACTGCCCCAAGTATCTGGCAGACAAGAAGGCCGGCAAGGCAAACAAAGGTATATATGATATACATGTTATTGATGTGTACTTGACTAGTGCTCGCAGTAGCACCTGGGTATTTGATACCGGTTCAGTTGCTAATATTTGTAACTCGAATCAGGGGCTGCGGAACAAGCGACCGCTAGAAAGGGGTGAGGTCAAGATGCGTGTCGGCAATGGATCAAGCGTTGATGTGATCGCCGTCGGAATGCTGCCTCTCCACTTGCCGTCGGGATTAGTTATAAACTTGAATAATTGTTATCTGGTGCCTGCACTGAGCATGAACATTGTATCTGGATCGTGTTTGATGCGAAGTGGTTATTCATTTAAATCCGAGAACAATGGTTGTTCCATTTATATGAATGAAATCTTTTATGGTCATGCATCGATGATGAATGGTTCATTTCTATTAGATCTCGACGATAATGTTACACATATTCATAATGTTGATGCTAAAAGGATTAAACTTAATGATGATATATCCGCATATATGTGGCACTGCCGTCTAGGTCATATTGGCGTTAAACGCATGAAGAAGATCCATTCGGATGGACTTTTGGAATCACTTGATTTTGAATCATTTGATACATGTGAGCCATGCCTTATGGGCAAGATGACTAGAACGCCGTTTTCCGGTTCAACGGAACGGGCGACAAATTTATTGGAAATCATACATTCTGATGTATGTGGTCCAATGAGTGTGTCGGTGCGAGGTGGATATCGTTATTTTGTTACTTTCACGGATGATTTGAGTAGATACGGTTATATCTACTTGATGAAACACAAGTCTGAAACCTTTGAAAAGTTCATGGAATTTCAGAATGAAGTGGAAAATCATCGTAATAGAAAGGTCAAATTTCTACGGTCCGACCGTGGAGGTGAGTATCTAAGTTACGAGTTTAGCACTCACATGAAAGAGTGTGGAATTGTTTCACAACTCACGCCTGCCGGAACACCACAGCGAAATGGTGTGTCGGAACGTCGTAATCGTACTTTATTAGATATGGTTCGATCTATGATGTCTCTGACGGACTTGTCGTTGTCATTTTGGGGTTATGCACTAGAAACTGATGCATTCACTTTAAATCGGGAACCATCTAAATCCGTTGAAAAGACATCGTATGAATTGTGGTTTGGAAACAAACCTAAGCTGTCTTTTCTTAAAGTTTGGGGATGCGATGTTTATGTGAAGAAACTTCAACCGGATAAACTCGAACCCAAAGCGGAAAAATGCGTCTTCATAGGATACCCTAAGGAAACTATTGGGTATTCCTTCTATCACAGATCCGAGGGCAAGGTTTTTGTTGCCAAGAATGGATCCTTTCTAGAGAAAGAGTTTCTCGCGAAAGGTGTGAGTAGTCGGAAGGTAGAACTCGAAGAGGTTATTGAACCTTCTCTTCAAAGTATGGCGAGTAGCGCAGCGCCGGAAGTTGTTCCGGAATTGGCTCCACCTGTTGAAGAGGGAACTAATGATAATGATCATGAAACTCCGAAAGAGAGTACTACCGAACCTTGCAGGTCAAGCAGGACGCGTGCAGCTCCCGAGCTGTACGGAAATCCTGTCATGAATTTCATGGTTGATGAAAATGATGACCCTGTGACGTATGAAGAAGCGATGATGAGCCCGGATTCCAACAAATGGTTAGAAGCCATGAAATCCAAGATGGAATCCATGTATGAAAATCAAGTTTGGAACTTGGTGGAATTACCTCACGACCGAAAGGTCGTGGAGAACAAATGGATTTTCGAAAGGAAAACTGATGCTGATGGTAATGTGACCGTCTATAAAGCTCGACATGTCGCAAAGGGGTTTCGACAAATTCAAGGAGTTGACTACGATGAGACATTCTCTCCCGTAGCGATGCTAAAGTCAGTTAGGATTATGTTAGCAATTGCTGCATATTTCGATTATGAGATATGGCAGATGGATGTAAAAACCGCGTTTCTCAATGGTAATATTGAAGAAGAGTTGTATATGATACAACCAAAGGGTTTTGTCGATCCTAAGGATGCTAACAAGGTGTGCAAGCTTCAGCGATCCATCTATGGATTGAAGAAAGCATCACGAAGTTGGAATCTCTGCTTTGATGAGGTGATCAAAGAGTTTGGATTTGTCCAAACTTATGGAGAAGCTTGTATTTACAAGAAAGTGAGTGGGAGCAATGTAGCATTTCTGATATTATATGTGGATGACATATTATTGATCGGAAATGATATAGATCTTTTAAACAGTGTTAAAAGTTATCTAAACAACAAATTTTCAATGAAGGACCTAGGTGAAGCGTCATACATATTAGGCATAAAGATCTATAGAGATAGATCTAGGCGCCTAATAGGGATATCGCAAAGTACATACCTTCATAATATTTTAAAGAAGTTTAAAATGGACGGAAGTAAGAAGGGGTTCTTACCTATGTTGCAAGGCAAGACATTGAGTAAGACTCAAAGTCCGGCTTCGGCGGAAGAAAGAGAGATAATGGACAAAGTCCCCTATGCTTCAGCCATAGGCTCTATAATGTACGCCCTGCTATGTACAAGACCGGATGTGGCACATGCTATTAGTTTGACTAGTAGGTACCAATCGGATCCAGGTTCAGAACACTGGATAGAGGTAAAGAATATCCTTAAGTACTTATGAAGAACTAAGGATATGTTTCTTGTATACGGAGGTGAAGAAGAGCTCGTTGCTAAGTGTTATGTTGACGCTAGCTTTGACACCAATCCGGATGACTCTAAGTCTCAATCCGGATACGTATTTCTCATGAATGGCGGAGCGGTTAGTTGGAGGAGCTCCAAACAACCTGTGGTAGCGGTATCAACAACGGAGGCCGAATATGTTGCTGCTTCAGAAGCGGCTCAGGAAGCAGTTTGGATGAAGGAGTTCATATCCGAACTAGGAGTGGTTGCAAATGCGTTGGACCCAATGGTGATCTATTATGACAACAATGGTGCCATTTCCAATGCCAAAGAACCAAGGTCTCACAAGAATTCCAAGCATATTAAGCGCCGGTTTCACTCCATCCTTGAGCATGTCAAGAATGGAGATATAAAGATTTGTAAAGTACATACGGATCTCAATGTAGAAGATCCGTTGACTAAAACTCTCCCTAGAGCAAAACATGATCAACACCAGAACTCAATGGGTGTTAGATTTATCACTATGTAACTAGATTATTGTCTCTAGTGCATGTGGGAGACTGAAAGGAATATTCCCTGAGAGGCATATTATGTGTATTCCAAGTATATGATAGATGTTTATTTTGCATGCTATAATTGTATTAATACGGAAACATTAATACATGTGTGTTTAATAAACAAACAGAAAGTTCCTAGTTATGCCTCTCTCATAAACTAGCTCGTTGATTAACAAGATGATCAAGGTTTCCTGATCATGGACATTGGATGTTGTTAATAACGGGATCACAACATTAGTGTAATGGTGTGATGAACATTCATCCGAAGTATAGCATTACGATCAAAGTCATTGAGTTTATATTGCTATAACAACTTACGAAGTGATCCTAATCCTTAGACCATGAGATCATGTCAATCACTAACACCGGAAGAGTTTCTTGATAACATCAAACGTCACACCGTAACAGGGTGATTATAAATATGGATTCAGAACTAATAAAGTGTTATGTTGAGGCTCATGGATTGAGAGTGGAATTTGTTCATCCCGATGACGGATAGATATACTTTGGGCCCTCTCGGTGATATCACATTGATTAGCTTGCAAGCAAGTGATTTGATCACTAGAATGTTATATCACGGGAACGAGAAAAGAGTGCATGTCGGTAACGAGATCAAACTAGGTATGGAGATACCAATGATCGAATCTCGAGCATGTAATATATCGTGAAACAAAGGGATTAAGATACTAGCGTAAAAGGTTCCGACGATCACAAGAAAGTCATCGTTGAATGTGTGGGAGTCAGTATGGGTCTCCAGATCCTGCTTCTGATTATTGATCCGAGAGGAGTCTCGATCATGTCCGCATTATTCACGAACTGTAGGGTGACACACTTAAGAGACACCGACATCCAATTGGAGCAAAAGTTTCATGCCGAAAGAATGAACAAGCGCAGGAATTTATTTCACTAGATACCGAAACAGGTTTTCAGGTGAAATTGGATAAAGTGGTTATGCATGTGAAATAGAATTCTAGCAAGGGGTTATTTGTGAATGTTTGTCATTAAAGTAATTGACAAAATTCTGAATAAAATAAAAGAGTTTTATTTAATGAGAGTTTGCATTAAATTTGGTGGAAATTTAATGGCATGTTTGAGTGGGATTTTGAGTGGAGGGAATTTAAAGGAATTTTGTGAGTGGAGTGTCCACCCACATGAAGAGGGGAGGGCAAGGGGCAGCCCCCATGTGTCGGCCACCCCCTTGGGGTTCCCCCCTCCTCCTATAAAAGGCACCCCTCTCCTCACTTCTCACTCACACCTCCTCGTGAAGGATCTCTCTCCCCCTCTAGAATTTATCCCCCATGGTCTCGGACTAGCGAGATACATGTTCCCGGTGGCTATTCAGCAAGAAAGAGCTGTGCTTCCGCTGCATCGCTGGAGCGAGGAGGCGGAAGTTGCTCGGTGCCTCGAACGTGTGTGCGAGCACGGATGCGCTGCTGATTTGCGGCGCTAGGACTTCCTCTCGATCTTGAGATCGGCAAGAGATCGTCTACATCAACCACGAGTTGAACTCGTTAAGCTTTGTCGGTCTTCAAGGTTATGTTCTCTACGGATATACATCCGCCCGTTGTTTGTATCTAATAGATAGATCTTGGTACATAGTTCACATTGTAGGAAATTTTTTGTTTTCTATGCTGCGAACCCTACACTTATTATGAGATTATTGTTTGAAGTGGCAAAAAGAATAACATTTGAAGAAAATATTTCCTTTCTAAAGTTCAAACAATCTTTGTTGTTAATAGAACGTAATAAATGTCTTTTGGTGTTTGATTGATTAGTTTGGACTGGAAATGCTTTATGTCTTAATTGAAATAGACCAAAGTTAACTTTAAAAAACATAAGCGATTCATTAGCCATGATGTTTATAAGCCTTGAGACTAAAGTTAACTTTAAAAGGGTAACTAAACCTAAAGCTTAACATGTTTTAATTATTCCCAAGTTTTAAACTTATGATAAGTATGACTAAGGTGTGGAATTATTCACTATAAATTTAATTGAATGATTATATTAAATTTGTTTTGATATTATGAAAATAATATGCAATTATTAAATGAAAGTATAATTTGGATGATATTACTTATGTGTTAGATTTAAAGTCAAGTAAACTATTATTTAGATTTTGAGATTATTCCCCCTTAATATCAGTGAATGATGTATAAAGTTATTGTGAAGGTTGTGGTTTTGAATTTTTTAATTTAAGGTTTCAAAATATATTTTAAAGTTAATAATTTACACTTAATTTTTTATTATAAACCTTAGTTATGGTTTAGAACTTTAGGAATTTGATTTTAAGGTTTTAATATTTCTAAAGAAATATAATTATTTTTTTATTTAAGAAATGTTTTTGAAAGAATTTTCAAAATAGGTAATAGATAAGGATTTATTACTTTAAAATATTAAAAATCATTATAATAGTATATTTAATAATTTTCTAGTGTAATATATTTATTCAAGACTTTAAAAATGATTTTTATTTATTTTTAAGTATAATTCTTATGTTAATAAAATTTCATCAAGGATTAAATGTCTTTGAATATTTACTTCATGTTTTATTTATAAAACAATAGGCTGGTATTTTTATAAAATAGTGTATTTATTTTTATACAAAAAAACGATTTTTATTCATTTTTAGGATTTTTGTTTTTTTATGAAATTTCACTTAGGATTTAATGGTATTAATATTTATTTGCATTATATTTTTCTTTAACAAGTAAATTTATATTTTTATTAAGTAGTTCTTATTTTTGTGATGATTTAAATATATTATTTATATATTGTTAGGATTTTCTATAATTTTCTAGAGCTAAAAATATTTATAGGGTATTTTGGTAATTCATTTGTTTTACTTCTCATTCTATTTACTCTAGGCTATTTGGTTGGGCGCATGGGCTGGCTTGGCCCAGCGAGACCAGGCTCGGCACTACACACTGACTCACCCCTCTCCACAAACATCCACGCACGCACACAGACCCCTCTTCCTTGTTCCCCTCCTGGCGCATACGCCGCCGCTTACCTCCACTCCGGCCAGTCGCCGGCTAAGTCCGGCGTCGCCACTCGCCGGCTAAGTCCAGCGTCGCCACTCGCCGGCTAAGTCCAGCGTCGCCACTCGCCGGCTAAGTCCAGCGTCGCCACTCGCCGTTCCAGCTCTGCCTCGACCTCCTCCCTATTTTCCTCGCTATCGTAGCCTGCTCCTGCATCCTCTTCGCGCACCCAAGGAGAACCCTAGCTCTCTACCTCGCCTGGGTCAGATGCGCCGGTGCCCCTTCGCCCTGGATGCTTCTCTTTGGATCCCGCATCTCCTTTACCGCTGAGGAATAACCATGGGATATTCCTCGGTGTTCTTGGCCTCTGGTGCTTCTGTTTGGTCTCTTCATTTTGTCTACCTCGACCTTGGTTCCGGCGGGATGGTAGAGGTTCCTGCAACCCCAACAGCCATGATTTTCTGCCCTTGAATTTGGCTGAGAGGATTCTGGTGATGGTACTGGGATTATTTCTTTCTCTGACTCCGACGGGATGGTATTCTCTGCAACCCTGGCGTCTGTTTCCTGGTATGTTTTGGTTACTATGGTCCCTCAACAACTCCTTATATTCTGATCCAGGTAACTATGATGGGACCGGCCTTCGAGCCGATGAACTGGTCTAGTATTCTTTTAGGTTTAGAATTTTTTTAATTATAGAGTTGGATATTGTGAGACTTGGTTATTGATTTAGCATATGTGCTTGAATATTGGTGGCTTGTAGTGTTGTTTGAGCTACTGTTGTTATGGAATAAGCCTTTTGGGATTTGATATTGAGCTTGAGCTATTCATGCTCCTGGTTGGGTGCTATGTATAAGTAGATTGCAGTAATTTGCCTTGAGATGTGATATTTGTTGTAGTATGGGCTTCCTTGAATCAAAATGTCAGTTACTTTTGTTCTAAAATATAGAATGATTCTTGGATATTTTTTAATATCTAAGAGAGTGATTTATTATCAAACTTGATGAAGAGCTGATGTTCTAGTTTAAAGACTAGATTAATAATTTGGTAGAAGTGAGTGAGGGAGTGTGCCTGAGGTGCAATTCCAATTATTTTGGATTTGTGCCCAGCATCCCTCATGCTTGCTGGTTTGTGCAAAGATGATTTGTATGCTTTAATGGTTTTGGTATGAATGGTATAAGTGTGTTATAGCCCCTGCCTATGATGAAAAGGCTGAGGCTATATCTTTTCGGGAACATAGCAGATACTAGATTTGTTGCTATCTATCTGGCTGCACTGGACAGAACTATCCATTCTATGGATAAATGATGGAAATATTTGAAGAGATTTCTTGTCTGTGATGCTAAGGCTGGTACTCCAATTTAACTACAAGAACATATACTTACTGTGTGGCTTCAATTCTCTATGAGGAACTTTGCATGGAATTTCCATGCAAAACTAAGAGAAGCAATCCTCTTATCTTCCTAGACATGTTCTAGTTTCAGGGTAATTGGATTTGGTTGTTGTGTTATTATTTCTCTTGAATCTGATGGTACAAGCTAATAAGAACAGGTTCTGCATGATCTAATTTATATTTTGGACGTGTACCTGTTATTGGTGGCCTATTGCGGATCTTGGTCTACTACTACTTGTGATGCTGCTGATCTTGATCTACTCCTCCTTGTGATGTTGTTGATCTTGATCTACTCCTCCTTGCTGCTCACTTGGCTTGCTCCTTCTAATACTGCTGTCTTGCACTTGATCATCCTACACATGTGAATCTTGTGCTCCTGAGCCTTGTCCTTCTGGATCCTATTGGTACATCCCAAAAATCATGATTTATAAAGTTGGCATAGCATTCATGCATTCATAAGCATTTGACCTTTTCAAATGAAATTTCAACATAAGAAACCATATTTCTACGTATTAACTTTATTCAAGTAAGGCAAGAATTATATTTTACTTTCTAAATATGATTAGGGTTTGATCAGTAATGATTGGAAAGTAAATACAAAACCCACACAAAAGTTTTCAAAACCATTCAAACATAAAACCATCTTTATGCCTATTATCATTATTTTGTTAAAGGCATGGTTTTATATTTATTTTCAAACTCAAAATGGTTTGAGTATAGGATGATGTTTTACACATCCTTGGACACAAGAAACACAGAACAAAATTCTCGAAGAAATTCAAATTGAATCAGATTTGAAATACTCATTCAAATTCAAACCAGAAAATCAAAACAGAAAAAAAGGAGAAAAGGAGAAAAAATAAACCTAGCTAACTAACTAGCCCGACCCAACCGCGGCCCAACAAGCCAGCCCAGCAAGCCCACCCGCGAAAACCCCTCCCCTCTCTGTTTCTCACCAACTCCCGCACCCCTCCTCTCACTGACGCTCTGGCCCCACACGACCTGTCATCATCGTCCCCAAATCACGCCCGCAACCAGCTCTGCCACGGCCGTTTCTTCCTGATTGATACGCGCTTGATTGTCAGTTAGTTCCGGCGTAATTCTTTCTCTCGCCCCGGCTACTTAATTCCCCTCCTTCCGCTCATTTCCCCTCAAGCCACACCCACAGAGAGCCACCAGGCTGCCCACATTCGAGCTCACTCTGTCGCTGTACCGAGCCTCTCCGATGGCAAATTCCGGTGAGAACTCCCCACCCCTTGCCTCCTGGTCTGGCTGACATGTTCGCCGCATCCTTGCGCATCTCCTAATACTCCTGTTATGTGCTAGGGCGATCCAGAACGTCGCCAACGTCAACAACAGCGCATGCCCGACAAAGTGCTTAACTCCGACGAGCACATACGGTAAACCTAGCCGTCGCCTTCCTCTCTGGTTCACGATCGCACACTCGCGGATTCAGTACGTGTCTAACGCCGCCCTTCATTTCCTTTCTCATGCCTTGTAGCGCCACTAACAACGACAACTGAGAGCATCCTAAGCCGCCCGCACCTCTGATGAGGAATCCACGCCATGTCTGTGTGCCCCGACCCCTTCCACCTGCATGTTGAGCTTCGTCGTGTCTCCACGACCTCGGTAAGCGCCAGAACCCTCACCTTTGCCCTCTGGTCTCGCCGGAATGTCACCAGCAGACGCGCAGCCGCCATGGTGGCCATGTGCGCGACCCGCGAATGGTCAAAGCGATGTGGTCCGCTGGATATGGATCCAACGGATGCGATTAGATCATCCCGCGAAGGGGTACTCCCAAACACGGAAGATCACAGTATGATTCGGTAACATTACAGAACACAGGGATTCAACAACATAAGTTTAAACTCTTAACAGAGTAAGATATTAGAGTTATTACAAACAGGTGGTCATAGACCCAACATTACATCACACAGCGAAAGCAAATTATGTTGTTCTACACAACAACTTAGCAAAAGGCCTAAGAGTCCATTAACAAAAGCGACGTCCATCCCATAGTCCTCAGGCTGCTACCTGGGACCCCCAACTACTCGTCGATGTCAACGTAGAAGCCACCTTCAGTTGCAACCAGATCCTCTGTAGAAAAACAACAATGGCGCAAGGCTGAGTACAAGAATGTACTCCGCAAGACTTAGATAACCTAGTATCTACATGCTCTCAATAGAAAGGCTTTCTCTGGATTTTCTTTTGCGGAAAGCAATCTTTATTTGTAAACAAGAGAGAGAAGAGGCTCGTCTACTCAGAATATTTTAAGAAGGGATAAGATAGCGACTTCTTCATCTTGGTAACCACCAGCTTCATCAGAACCTCCTATCTAGGATCACCCCCTCGACCCAGAGGAAGCATCCATAAGAATACGTGGATCAACAAGTTTTATAATGGTTAAAGTTATCTATGATCTTAGAATCTGGTCACCAAGAGTTCATAACCGTGAACACGGCTATTCGAAAAGATTAATACCCTGCAGGGGTGTACAACTTTACCCACACGTACCAACCGACTCTTAATGCCAAATATTATTAGCCCTCTTCCTTGGAAGGTCGGCAGAGGGTGGTTTACCACGACCTTTACCTTGATTTCGCCGAGACCATGAGTCACGCAATAAGTATGATTCCGCCATAACGGGTCAAATCCCGAAGCTGGTACTTAAAGATGTGAGGCGAGGTTGGTTTACCAGGGGCTCCATCGACCCCAAGCAACCGCGGCCACGCTTCCCTACCTGTTATGATGCACCTCCATCACCTCCTCTTTCGAAAACATTTTCAATGTGTATGCCAAATGGAAAGCCCGAACTATGTGACTCGTGGAATCTACTAGGCAAGTTAGTCAGTCGAGGGGTTGTCCAGGCCCCGTGTGGCTGTACGCTCGTCTCAGTTCCAAAGGCAAGAACTCAGTTCCTAGTGGTGGCGAGCATGCGACTACAAATACCACACCCAGCGTGGCCTCCCATGCAAGCCTTAGCATGTTTAGTTAAACTCCTTCGAGGATGTCACCATCTCCTACCTCACTACCTTCCTTGGCACCTCTAATTCATCATTGAATAGATCAGACGTTGTTTCTATGCTTGGCTAAGCTGTCGGTAGCAGAAGCTCTACAACGCTCACATGCCAAACCTAGGTATGCTAGGAGCAGTGGATCTGGAATATAAGGCTACAAAAGGGAAACAGTGCAGCAGATAGGTAACACTAGCTACTGACAAAAGACCACATTGGAATCGTGTGCATCATAGCGAGAAAGTAATATACTTTGTAAAACATAGGTTCGGAATGAGAGGCTATGCTTGCCTTGTCCGTCAGTAGACATGTAGGGATCTTCGGTTTTGTTGACTTCAGCTTCGGGTTCGGATCCTATCGCGAAGAACCAAATACCGGAAAGGGAGAAGCAACATTCAATACATGGCATGTGCAATGCTCAATCAATATCGATGATATGACAAGTTAACTTGCGTTTAAATGAAACCCTGAAACATGTTCGGCAACTTGAACGGGGTTCCGAGAGTTGAAAACCCAAATTCGGGAAACTCCAGAAACACATGAGAGGGGTTGACTTAGTTCTCTAATTAAACTTGTCATTAAAGTTGTTTATCAATGTATGATTATAGCTTAAATAGGTAGAACTCATTTTTCTGAACATTTTGATATATTATTTGTATTTTTCTAAATTACAGATTAAAAGTTATTGAATTTACAATATTCAAAACAATTTCTAAAATTATTAAAACCTTTATTACATCAGGCTGATGTCAGGGCCCTAACCCTAAACGTTTCTCACCAAGGCAGAGGCCAGACCCAGTCACTGACTGCTGGGCCCAAGGCCACATGTGCAGCCACGTTGGACAGGTGGGGTCGGCTCTAGGGTGGGTGGATTTTTACCAAGGCAAACCCTAGCCCCAGAGACTGACGAGTGGGGCCGAGGCCACGTCGGTTGCCACCTCAACGCCACGAGGGACTCGCCGGGATACGGCCAGACGGCGGCGGACAAGGGCGATAGGGGACGCGCTTGCTTGCGAAACTAGGCGTATTAGAACAAGTGCGACGCGGGTTACCTATTAGCGGTGGCACCGCTGCTAGATAGTCACCGGAGCGTCGAGCCCGACGGAGCACGGCGGTGGAGCTTGCGGGTCAACGACGAACAGTGTCTATGGCGCGCAAGTGAGGCAGAGGAGAGGTCCAAAGGGACCGCTGGCTCACCAGGAGAAGGCAGGGCTCAACAGAGAGGGTTGAGGTGGCCGGAATCGTCGGGGATGGCGGCGGAGCTCGTCGGAGACCGAGGTCTCGATTGAACCTTCTGGGGGCACGCCGGCTCGAGCGGTTGGGGGCAATCGACGGAGTCGACCTCGACGGTCATGCCAGTGAGCTCAGAAGAACGAGGGGAGGTGAGGATCGACAGTGAGCCAGAGCTCCCGCGAGCTAGGGTTTGGCCAGAGGGAAATTGGGGAAAGAGGGAGGGGATAGGGTTCATCCGGCGGCGGTAGGGGGTCTTATAGGCGACGTCCAAGGCGGTAGCACGCATCTCTTCGTGGCGGGAATCTCGGCGAGGCGAGGACGGCGTCGGCGGCAACACGCAGTAGTGTGCTTGTGTCGTCGTCCTTCTGTCGCAGGGAAGAAGAAAGGAAAAGGGAGGGGTGAAGGGGTACCGGGCCGGCTGCAGGCTTCGCTTGGGCCAAGGTGGGCCGCGGAAGAGGAAGGGAGGAGAGGGAGTTGCTGGGCTGCGGCCTGGCTCTACTTTTTTTCAGTAAAACTCTTCTTCTTTTCTGTTTTGCATTTTCTCTTTTGAATTTCATTTTGTAAACTGTTTTGAATCATTTCAAAATGTAGAGACTTTTATAAAATATCTGAAAACACTAAGGGCCCTTGGAAACAATTTGGGCTCCACAAATTTTTGGGGGTTTTCAAAATTCAAACCATTTGGATGTGTTTCAAAGAGAGGGAAGAATCTAGGGTTTAGGGTTTGCATTTAATTCAACACACTTGATCACATGGATTACTTGGATGATTTAAATAGATGCATTCCATGCTTAAGTATTGAGTACATATATTACAAACATGGGATGTTACAGCTCTACCCACCTTACAAGAATCTCGACCGAGATTCCTAGGTTTTAGAAAAGAAGGCAGGGTACTCAGATCGGAGACGATCTTCTCGTTCCCAGGTCGCTTCATCCTCAGAGTGATGAGACCACTGAACTTTTAGGAACTTGATGTTTTGACGACGAGTTTTGCGCTCGGTTTCATCAAGGATATGAACAGATACTCATGATAAGTCAGATACTTTTGGAGATCAAGAGTTTGGTGATCAACACCACAGACAGGATCTTTGAAGGAACGCTTGAGTTGCGACACATGAAAGACGTCATGCACCCCAGGGAAATTTACAGGCAACTCCAACTTGTAGGCGAGGTTACCTTGCTTGGAAAGAACACGAAAAGGACCAACATAGCGAGGAGCCAGTTTGCCTTTGATACCGAACCGATGGACACCCTTCAGAGGAGTGAGCCGGAGATAAGCTTGATCACCAACTTCATATTCAACATGTTGATGGTGACGATCATGGTAGCTTTTTTGACGAGACTGAGCAGTTTTCAAACGATCTCGAATGATACGAACTTGATCTTCTGCTTCCTGGATCATATCCGGACCAAAGAACTTTCTTTCGCCGGTTTCTGACCAGTTCAAAGGAGTACGACAGGTTCTTCCATATAAGAATTGGAAAGGTGCCATACCAATACTGGACTGAAAAATGTTGTTGTAGGATAATTCAGCAAAAGTAAGGCATTTCTCCCAGTTCTTGCCAAAAGATATGACACACGCTCTCAGCATGTCTTCAAGTATTTGATTCACTCTTTCGGTTTGACCACCGGTACTAGGATGATAGGTTGTGCTGAAGGACAAATGAGTTCCCATAGCTTGTTGGAAACTTGCCCAGAACCTTGAGGTGAACAAACTCCCTCGATCAGAGACGGTTTTCTTCGGTACCCCATGAAGGACAACTATTCATGAGATGTACAGATCAGCCAATTGATTGGCAGTCATGCTCTCGCGAACAGGTAGAAAGTGAGAAAACTTGGACAGATAGTCAACGATTACCCAGATGGCATCATTTCCTTTCTGAGTCTTGGGAAGACCAGTAATGAAATCCATACCAACTTCATCCCATTTCCACTCAGGTATTTTATGTGGTTGCAGGAGACCAGCGGGTCTTTGGTGCTCAGCCTTAACGCGACGGCAAACGTCACATTCAGCAACAAAACGAGTGATATCCTTCTTCATACCAGACCACCAGAATCTTTGACGAAGATCCAGATACATCTTTGTACCTCCAGGGTGGATAGAAAGAGGTGATTCATGAGCCTCTTGAAGAATTAGATCCCTCAATTTTGTTCTCTTAGGAACTACCAGACGGTCTCCAAAGTAAACAGTACCTTGCTTATCTATAGAGAAACATTTAGCAACTCCGCTAGCAATGTTCCCTTTGATCTCAGTAATTTCGGAATCATATTTCTGAGCATGCTTGATTTCATCCTCTATAGAAGACTTCACTTCAAGGTAGAAAGGAATCCACGAGGAACTACTTCAAGATTCAATCGAGCGAATTCCTCATGAAGAGAAGGTTGTGCTTGTTTGATCAACAAGGTGTTGCAATAAGATTTACGGCTCAGCGCATCAGCAACGACATTGGCTTTGCCAGGTTGATAGTTGAGACCCAAATCATAGTCCTTGATGAGTTCCAACCATCTTCTTTGCCTGAGATTCAGATCAGGTTGTGTGAAAAGATACTTCAGACTCTGATGATCCGAGTATAACTCGCATCGACTACCGAGGAGGTAATGTCGCCATTGCTTGAGAGCATGAACAACAGCTGCAAGCTCAAGATCATGAGTTGGGTAGTTGTTCTCATGTGGTTTCAGCTGACAGGAGGCATAAGAAGATCAGTAATTGGCTTTGCAATCCTGGAGAAGTTCTCGATGAATCGCCGGTAATAACCAGCCATCCCGAGAAAGCTTCGGACATCCTTTACGGATTTAGGAGACACCTAGTCGAGGATAGTTTGAACCTTATCAGTGATAACAGCAACCCCTTGAGCGGAAACAACATGACCAAGGAATATGAGCTCTTGTAACCAGAACTCACATTTGGAAAACTTGGCGTAGAGACGATGTTCTCGAAGTTTGGTTAACACCAAACAAAGATGTTCAGCGTGGTCTTCTTCAGTCTTGGAATAGACCAGAATATCATGGATGTAGACCACGACGAACTTGTCGAGATACTCCATGAAAACAGAGTTCATAAGTCGCATAAAAGTGTCTAGAGCATTGGTAAGACCAAAGGACATGACCGTATACTCGTAAAGACCATAACGAGTGGTGAAAGTAGTCTTTGGAATATCTTCCTTACGGATCTTTATCTGGTGATACCCTGACCTTAAATCCATTTTGTAAAAGACAGTGGCACCACTTAACTGATCAAACAAATCATTGATCCTAGGGAGAGGATACTTGTTCTTGATAGTCACAACATTGAGTGGGCGATAATCCACAACCAGACGCGGTATATTGGTATCCCGCTTCTTGACAAAGATGGTAGGACATCCCCAAGAAGATGTGCTGGGGTGAATGTATTCCTTTCCTTCTAACTCCTTTAATTGCTTCTTCAACTCCACAAGCTCATGAGGAGGCATACGATAGGGTCTTTTAGAAACAGGAGCAGTTCTAGGAACTAACTCTATGACAAACTCCACACTTCGATCAGGTGGCATGCCAGGCAACTCCTCGGGAAAGACATCCGGGAACTCACAGACCACGGAAACATCTTGGATCTCTAACGGAGGTAGAACTTCAAGAGCATACAACTCTGCTTCAAGAATAGAAACAGCTGAAGGAGATAGTGACCCTACGGTCCAGTACTTGATTGTTATGCCAGCAGGACTAGTCAGAGTCATGGACTTGGTTGTACAATCGAGAATGGCTTCATAACGGGTCAACCAGTCCATGCCCAAAATTATTTCAATATCAGTTGACTTGAGGGCAATCAAAGAAGTGGGGAAAAGTTGAAATGCAACTTCGATTAGATTCCCATGACTAACCAGGTGGAACGCCAACTAGAACCAGGAGACTGAACTAGCAGAGGAACGGATAACCCCTCAAAACTTATCCCATGCATCTGAGCAAAAGCTTGTGACAGGAATGAATGCGATGCTCCAGAATCAAACAAAACTTTAGCTGGAATTTGATTGATACAAAGCATACCCATTATGACGCTTGGATCTTCCTGAGCCTCGTCAGCAGAGATATGGTTCAGGCGACCTTTTCCAGCACCTGGATACTTATCATTCTTATTTGGTGGTGGTGCATTCACAGCAGCACTCTTTTTAGGACACTCCTTTGCATAGTGGCCAGGCTGGCGACAATTGAAGCATATAAAACCTGATGCATTGCCAGCAGGAGAGTAGTTTTATCCACGAACATTGCTTGAGTTAGCATTCGTACGAGGAGCATATCCAGAAGTCCTTGGAGTATAAGGAGCACGTGGCACAACATTGTAAGGCACGAAGACACGACGCTTCTTATTACCAGAACCAGCCTTGTTGTAACCCTCCTGAGGACGCTTACGGGTTTCTTCATATTCCACTTTTCCACTCTCGGCTTTCATAGCCTTGTTGACAAGACCTTGGAAGTTACCAAAGTCCATGAGATGGATGTCACGGCGAACCTCAGGATCCAGTCCCTTGCGGAACAGAGCTTGCTTCTTAACATTAGTGGAGACCTCTTCAGTAGCATAGCAGGCGAGACGATTGAAATTGCGCTGGTAATCACACACGGAACCAGTGCCCTGCTTAAGCTTGAGGAACTCCTCCCTCTTCTGATCCATCAGACCCTCCGAAATATGATAAGCTCGAAAGGCTTCAGTGAACTCTTGCCATGTAACAACATGTTGAGCTTCTTGCATAGCCAAGAAATTTTCCCACCAGGAATTAGCTGCTCCCTCCAGATGATAGGCAGCAAAAGTCACCCAATCAGCTTGAGCAACATGACCAACCTGAAGTTTGCGCTCCATGGTGCGAAGCCAGTAGTCTGCATCAAGTGGCTCAGTGGAATAACTGAAAACTGGCGGAGTGAGACGTGTGAAGTCCTTGATTCCAACTTGATTGTTCTGGCGTTGAGAAGTGTTGCGCTCAATCCTTTCAAGGAGCCTCATGTTGTGAGCACGGTTGGTTTCATACAAGGCCATGAGTTGAACCATGGACGGCGGTGGAGGGATGTTGGAAGATTCACCCTCATTTGCGGCACCCCGAGCATGAGCACGGGTACGGGCACGAGAGGTATCACCCATCCTGAAAGAACAAAAAGGAGATTAGACAAAGGATTCAAAGGAGCAAGATGGAAAGATGAACAAAGAGTACTTGATATGAAGGTATCATCTTATCAAGCATGGTAGTATCAAAGCATACTAATATATACACTAACCAGCTGACTTACAAACCATAACAATGGAATGCTAAGATGTTATACACCAAGCAAAACTGAGATATCTTAGAACTCTGAGAATAGCAACCAAGTACGAAGTACTTTTTAGAAGAACAAACCCAAAACCACGATCCTAAAAGTTTTGAGATACAAGGTAAGGAATGAAAACATTTTCAAACCAAATAAGGTAAGAGAAACTCCAGCATCGGAAACACACCAAAGAAGGAGTAAAAAGAATCCTAGACAAAGTTTTTGCAAATAGTTTTAACCTTCAAATAGTTTTGTCAACTTCTAGACTCAACATCGACCAATAAAAGGGTTTCCTACAGGCAGTCCTGCTCTGATACCAAAACCTATAGCACCCCCCGGGGTTAGGGTTAAACTAACCTTAGATCACCATCTAAGATAAGTTCAACTCCCAAACACGGAAGATCACAATATGATTCGGTAACATTACAGAACACAGGGATTCAATAGCATAAGTTTAAACTCTTAATAGAGTAAGATATTAGAGTTATTACAAAACGGAGGTCATAGACCCAACATTACATCACAAAGCGAAAGCAAATTATGTTGTTCTACACAACAACTTAGCAAAAGGCCTAAGAGGCCATTAACAAAAGCGAAGTCCATCCCATAGTCCTCAGGCTGCTACCTGGGACCCCCAACTACTCGTCGATGTCAACGTAGAAGCCACCTTCAGTTGTAACCATATCCGCTGTAGAAAAAAATAATGGCGCAAGGCTGAGTACAAGAATGTACTCCGCAAGACTTAGATAACCTAGTATCTACATGCTCTCGCTAGAAAGGCTTTGTCTGGATTTTCTTTTGCGGAAAGCAATCTTTATTTGTAAACAAGAGAGAGAAGAGGCTCGTCTACTCAGAATCTTTTAAGAAGGGATAAGATAGCGACTTCTTCATCTTGTTCATCACACCTTGGTAACCACTAGCTTCATCAGAACCTCCTATCTAGGATCACCCCCTCGACCCAGAGGAAGCATCCATAAGCACACGTGGATCAACAAGTTTTATAATGGTTAAAGTTATCTATGATCTAGAATCTGGTCACCAAGCGTTCATAACCATGAACACGGCTTTTCGAAAAGATTAAAACCCTGCAGGGGTGTACAACTTTATCCACACGTACCAACCGACTCTTAATGCCAAATATTATTAGCCCTCTTCCTTGGAAGGCCGACAGAGGGTGGTTGACCACGACCTTTACCTTTCGCCGAGACCATGAGTCACGCAATAAGTATGATTTCGCCGTAACGGGTCAAATACCGAAGCCGGTACCTAAAGATGTGAGGCGAGGTTGGTTCACCAGGGGCTCCATCGACCCCAAGCAACCGCGGCCACGATTATTTTCAATGTGTATGCCAAATGGAAAGACCAAACTATGTGACTCATGGAATCTACTAGGCAAGTTAGTCAGTCGAAGGGTTGTCCAGGACCCGTGTGGCTATATGCTCGTCTCGGTTCCAAAGGCAAGAACTCAGTTCCTAGTGGTGGCGAGCATGGGACTACAAATACCACACCCAGCGTGGCCTCCCATACAAGCCTTAGCATGTTTAGTTAAACTCCTTCGAGGATGTCACCATCTCCTACCTCACTACCTTCCTTGGCACCTCTGATTCATCATTGAATAGATCAGACGTTGTTTCTATGCTTGGCTAAGCTGTCGGTAGCAGAAGCTCTACAACGCTCACATGCCAAACCTAGGTATGCTAGGAGCAGTGGATCTGGAATATAAGACTACAAAAGGGAAACAGTGCAGCAGATAGGTAACACTAGCTACTGACAAAAGACCACATTGGAATCATGTGCATCATAACGAGAAAGTAATATACTTTGTAAAACATAGGTTCAGAATCAGAGGCTACGCTTGCCTTTTCCGTCAGTAGACATGTACGGATCTTCGGTGTTGTTGACTTCAGCTTCGGGTTCGGATCCTATCGCGAAGAACCAAATACCGGAAAGGGAGAAGCAACATTCAATACATGGCATGTGCAATGCTCAATCAATATGGATGATATGAAAAGTTAACTTGTGTTCAAATGAAACCCTAAAACATGTTTGGCAACTTGAACGGGGTTCCGAGGGTTGAAAACCCTAATTCGGGAAACTTCGGAAACACATGAGAGGGGTTGACTTAGTTCTCTAATTAAACTTGTCATTAAAGTTGTTGATCAATGTATGATTATAGATTAAATAGGTAGAACTCATTTTTCTAAACATTTTGATATATTATTTGTATTTTTCTGAATTACAGATTAAAAGTTATTGAATTTACAATATTCAAAACAATTTCTGAAATTATTAAAACCTTTAGTACATCAGGCTGACGTCAGGGCCCTAACCCTAAATGTTTCTCACCAAGGCAGAGGCCAGACCCAGTCACTGACTGCTGGGCCCAAGGACACATGTGCAACCACGTTGGACAGGTGGGGTCGGCGCTAGGGTGGGTGGATTTTTACCAGGGCAAACCCTAGCCCCAGAGACTGACGAGTGGCGCCGAGGCCACGTCGGTCTCCACCTCAGCGCCATGAGGGACTCGCCGGGATACGGCTAGACGGCGGCGGACGACGGCGACAGGGGACGCACGTGCTTGCGAAACTAGGCGTATTAGAACAAGTGCGACGCGGGCTACCTATTAGCGGTGGCGCCGCTGCTAGATGGTCACAGTAGCGGCGAGCCCGACGGAGCACAGCGACGGAGCTTGCGGGTTGACGACGAACTGTGTCTATGGCGAGCAAGAGAGGCAGAGGAGAGGTCCAGAGGGACCGTTGGCTCACCAGGAGAAGGCAGGGCTCGACGGAGAGGGTTGAGGTGGCCGGAATCTTCGGGGACAGCGGCGGAGCTCGTCGGAGACCGAGGTCTCGATTGAACCTTCTGGGGGCACGCTTGCTCGAGCGGTTGGGGGCAATCGACGGAGTCGACCTCGGCGGTCACGCCAGTGAGCTCGGAAGAACGAGGGGAGGCGAGGATCGACGGCGAGCCAGAGCTCCCGCGAGCTAGGGTTCGGCCAGAGGGAAATTGGGGAAAGAGGGAGGGGATAAGGTTCATCCAGCGGCGACACGGGGTATTATAGGCGACGTCCAAGGCGGTAGCGCGCATCTCTTCGCGGCGGGCATCTCGGCGAGGCGAGGACGGCGTCTACGGCGACATGGAGCAGTGTGCTTGCGTCGTCGTCCTTTTGTCGCAGGGAAGAAGAAAGGAAAAAGGAGGGGTGAAGGGGTACCGGGCCGGCTGCAGGCTTCGCTTGGGCCAAGGTGGGCCGCGGAAGAGGAAGGGAGGAGAGGGAGTTGCTGGGCTGCGGCCTGGCTCTCCTTTTTTCAGTAAAACTCTTTTTCTTTTCTATTTTTCATTTTCTCTTTTGAATTTCATTTTGTAAACTGTTTTGAATCATTTCAAAATATAGAGACTTTTATAAAATATCTGAAAACACTAAGGGCCCTTGGAAACAATTTGGGCTCCACAAATTTTTGGGGGTTTTCAAAATTCAAACCATTTGGATGTGTTTCAAAGAGAGGGAAGAATCTAGGGTTTATGGTTTGCATTTAATTCAACACACTTGATCACATGCATTACTTGGATGATTTAAATAGATGCATGCCATGCTTAAGTATTGAGTACATATATTACAAACATGGGCTGTTACATTTTCCTCTGTTAAAATAGAATTTTTTGCAGAGACATTTGTAGTTCTATTTTGTGTATAAAAATTATTTGGAAAATGTTTAAAAAGCCAAATTAAGTTTAATTGGTGTATAAATGTTTAGCTCAATGTTCAGTACTATTTTACTTGTCTTGTTTAGTTTAGAAAAATCATCACATGGCATTTGCATGCATTCATATATTTTTGCTTGAATATTTGAAATATGAATTTGGTTCTATCATTTTATGTGTAGATTTTGTTGCTAGTGGTGATTGTGATTGTGAGGATTGTTGCTACTACCCCAACTATCAAGGCAAGTGGTGATTCATATTTTTGTCCCAATATTTTGACTATGCATTAGTGGTATTTTGTATAGGGCTTGCATGATAATTTTTCTAAGTATATGTTATGCTTGGGAAATCCTAGTAGTTGTAGAATTGTTAGAATTTTCTCTAAGTTAAGATACTTGCCATTTCCATGCTTAGCCTAGCTAGTAGCAACCAAGGGTGGATTATATACATGCTATGGAAAATATTGCTAAGTCTTTGACTTGTGTTTTGCTTAATAAAACAACTAAGTGAATGAAACACCTGGGTGGAATGGTATGTTTGGGTTTTGTTGAGTTGTTACACAAGGCCCATATCTATGGTCTACCTTGTGTATCACACTTGTGGAAAGCCACCCAGAAACCAAGGGATTTGAGATGCCATATGTTAAGAAGCTTCTAGTGCATCCACATGGCAATATGGGCTCTGCCTGGATCATATAGGTTCCAATAACTTAGCCAAATGGACAGTTGGTGGTAGGGGTGATAGGTTTGGGAACACGTCCATTTTTGTCTAAGGGAAGGCTTATGAAAGGTCTTATCTCGATGCATGTCGAGTCTTGTGGGGAAAGTGCCCCACCTCTCGAGAAGGAAGAATCTAAGTACTTAGTCGTGTCCCCGGCAATGGACAATTTGAGCATCAAGACATGGAAGCTATAAAGAATCTCCTCATCCCAATTTCTAAGTTAAAAACTTGTGGTTGAACAAGGGTAAAGGTTCACCAATGTCTTTTGGTGGTTCCTTAGGAGTTTTGTCGAACAAAAACTTAGTGTTTTAAACTGATAGGTAAAACCTATTTTGAGCAAAGCAAGCCTAAGCTACACTTAGCCAAGTTCATGGAGAAGCTAAAAGCTATTATTCTACTAAGGTATCACTTGTCAATACTATTCCAATGTATTAACCCACTGTGGCTATAAGTTGTGATGTTACAGGTTACTCTGAGGAGGATTAGGGTTATGAGTCTACACTCAACATGCTTGCTTGTGGCACATGAAGATGAAGACTTTTATTTTTGTTGTTAAGTTAAACTCTTGTACTAGCCTATGGCTATGGAGATGTAAAAGACTATGTTATCTCTGGAATGACGATGTAATAATGACCTTTGTTTCTATGTACTTCATCTTAAATTGTGGATGCTAGCATTTGATCCAGGGACTAGCATTGCAATCACAGGGACCTTTACCTTTATAAAGGTGGGGTCTTACACCTATAAAACTAGCTTCTTGTCCTCACTTATTCTCATGTGATATGCCTCCTTCCTCCCTCCTTCTACTACTTGATCTTCTCTTGGATGTCCTAAGTAAGCAACCAGATACTAATTAGGTGGTGGATTTGGTGGGATGATCTATGTATTCTTGGGTTGATGATAAGATGATAAGATGGGGAATGTGCTCTAAAATGTGGAGGTGGAATGGTAGCTTGTTGCTACGGTGATGTATACGCACTTCTATTCTTGTAGACCGTTGTTGGGCTTCCAAGTGCAGAGGTTTGTAGAACAGCCGCAAGTTTCCCTTAAGTGGATCACCCAAGGTTTATCGAACTCAGGGAGGAAGTGGTCAAAGGTATCCCCTCTCAAGCAATCCTGCAATCAAGATACAAGAAGTCTCTTGTGTCCCCAACACACCCAATACACTTTTCAGGTGTATAGGTGCACTAGTTCGGCGAAGAGATAGTGAAATACAAGTGGTAACGGTGCCAGAAAATAGCTTGACGGTGAGGTAAAGACTAAAACAACCAAACATGCAACAGATCTAGATGCAAATAGTGTTTCAATGTTTATAAACAAGGCCTAGGGATCATAATTTCACTAGTGAACACTCTCTCATATAAATATCCTCTCTTCATTACACTACTCTTAACTACTCTCCGGTTGAACACTCTAATCATTAGTAGGGCTATAACAACACTCCTCAAACTCCGCCTTCCCCAATCTAGATAACCCCACACTGTCACTTTGAGCACTAGATGGTTCCAACAAACACCACAATTTCATAGAGACATCTAACTCCAAATATAACTCATAACAAATATTGAATCTAGCCAAAGTGCCACACACGGTATGCCCGCTGTCATTTTCACACACATGTGGAAAAGCATAGATCTATTAAAGCACAAAGAATATTTATGTAGACTCAAGCCTAAGTGCCACCATGGCGTGCACGATGTCACTTTCAACACATGGGGAGAGCAGAGATCTAATGAAGAACTTGAGTAGCAAGGTAGATCTAATTGATTACAAATCTCATGACCACAAGATCATGCATAGAGAGAGATGAACACATATCTACCGGTAGAGCCCTTAGCCCTGAGGAAGAACTACTCCCTCCTCATCATAGGGATCAGCAATGGTGATGAAGATGGCGTTGATATCGATGGAGATGGCTCCGGGGGCACTTCCCCGTCCCGGCAAGGTGCCGGAACAAAGACTTTATGTCCCCCGAATCTCCCCTTCGGTGGCGGTGGCGCTACAGATGTTTTCGTGGATCTCTTCTGGATTCCTTAGGGTTTTTGGTTGGGAGGCTACTTATAGGCGTAGGAGGCAAGGTCGATGGAGGTACAAGGGGCCCACATCACCTGTAGGCGCCTCCAGGATTTGCCCGCGCCTAGGGGGGTGCAGCCACCCTGTGGCCCCCCTCCGGCTCTGCTTAGTGGTTCCGTGTTGCTCCAGGAAAATAATGACTTTGGCTTTTGTCCCATCCAATTCCGAGAATATTGATTTTCTACCTTTCTGGAACCAAAAACAGAAGAAAACAGGCAACTGGCACTGTGGCAACTTGTTAATAGGTTAGTTCCAGAAAAGATATAAAAACACCTCAAAGTGTAGACAAAACATAAGACAAATGATATAAAACAAGCATGGAGCATCAAAAATTATAGATACATTTCCGATGTATCAAGCATCCCCAAGCTTAACTCATGCTCATCCTCGAGTAGGTAATTCCTAAAAAGAATAATTTTTGAGGTGACATGCACCCTCACAATAAATATCCAAACATTTGCAAGCATTGAAAGCTGGGATCAAAGAACTCTAAACATGTGCATGAAAGATGGAGTTCTAATAGTAAGACAAATTAACTACGCATGCAACATGAAAGGCTACAAACAAAGATCATGAATAACATGCATTGAAAAACATTTGTTTGTTTCACATACATAAAACATGGCATAGTGGCATTCAGCTTGTCCCTCATGGAGTATCAAATAGATGCATAGGACACCTTCAAAGTTCACAAGGGTGACTAGAAACAAGTAGCACAAGAACAAGTAATATCACAATATGCATCAATCAATAAGCTTTGGGACACTGCACACAGAATGAAAACTATGCTCTCTTAATGGTGCCTAAAGGTACAAGGTGGAGACTCAAATAATGGTGGAAGAAAGGCCTTTTATAAAGGAAGCAGGGATTTAAAGTTTCAAAAAGAGCTTCCAAAAATTATGGTACTTGTTAGCTTTCATCCCTCATTGTCCCTATCATAAGCATCTTGAAGTGGTTAAGGTTAAAGTGGCAAAGATGGAGTATATGCTTGACGAAGTATAAGTTGGCAATCTCAAGTCCCTTGAATACGAGGGCCACACCTCATGCATACTCAACTTTGGGCCCAGGTAAGTTATTTTCATTGTAAGTATTTGCATATCATTGTCATGACTGCCCAGTCATGACAATGACAAGTATAAGAATCACAAGTATAAGAATCACAGTGGAAGTGGAAGTCAGCCTGTAAAGAAGGATCTCAGTAAGGTTGAATGCTTCAAATGTAAGAAGACGGGACACTATGCTAATGCGTGCCCAAAAAAGATAGTTGAAGGTGCTAACAAGCCAAATCCCTTCCAAAAGGGACAAGTGTACCACATCAATGTGGAAGAAATAGATGAGGAATCTGATGTTGTGGCTGGTAAGTTCAAACTAAATTCCGTTCCAGCACTTATTCTTTTTTATAATGGCGCATCGCGTTCATTCATATCAAGAGCATTTGTTGATAGAAATGGACTTCCAGTTGAAACTATTGGGTGTCCTATAAAAGTAAGTTCTCCTGGAGGAGAAATGTTAGTGAACTCAGGATGCCACGATCTAGTGATAGAATTTGGAAAGTATAAGTTTCCAGTTAGTTTGATAATCCTAGATTCCCAAGGATTGGATGTAAATTTTGGAATGGATTGGATGACCAAGTACGAGAGAATACTAGATTGTGCCAATCGTACTGTCACACTCACAACCCCGGATAAGAAACGGATTAGATTCAAGTCTAACATTGAATCAAAAGGGAGTAAGCTAAATTCTCTTAAGGGGTTAGCATAGACAGTGTGCTAATTGTGAGAGAATATCCGGATGTGTTTCCGAAGGAATTACCTGGAATGTCACTAGATGGAGATGTTGAGTTCCTGATAGATTTGCTGCCAGGATCAGGACCAATAGCAAAGGACCTTACAAGATGTCGGTTGATGAGTTGAAAGAACTCAAGAAACAGCTTGGGGAACAGTTACAAAAAGGATTTATTCAACCAAGTTCTTCATCTTGGGGTGCACCAGTTTTGTTTGTTGAAAAGAAATATAGAAGTCAAAGGTTATGCATAGATTACCATTCACTCAATGAGGTAACTATCAAGAAAAAATATCCTTTGCCTAGGATCAATGATTTGTTTGATCAGTTAGAAGGATCCCGTGTGTTCTCAAAGATTGATCTTCGATCAGGCTACTTTTAGCTAAAGATAAGGGAACAAGACATACCTAAGACTGCTTTCACCACTAGGTATGGATTGTATGAGTACACCGTGATGCCATTTGGTTTGAAAAATGCACCAGCCTACTTCATGAATATGATGAACAAGGCGTTCATGGAATTTCTTGATAAATTTGTTGTCGTATTCATCGATGACATTTTGATCTACTCCAAGAGAAATGAAGATCATGAAGAACATTTGCGATTGATACTTGAGATACTTAGGGAGCATAAGATATATGCCAAATTCAGCAAGTGTGAATTCTAGCTGAATGAAGTCGGATTTCTTGGACATATTGTGTCAGGAGATGGTGTAGCAGTTGATCCCGCAAAAGTGTCAGCTGTAACTGAGTGGGAATCTCCTAAGTCGGTGAACGAAGTGCGTAGTTTCCTTGGCTTGGCAGGATACCATAGAATATTCATTGAGAATTTCTCAAAGGTAGCTAAGCCAATTTCTCAAAGGTAGCTAAGCCAATGATGGAGTTACTTAAGAAATACAAGAAATTTGATTGGACTGAAGGATGTGAACTCAGTTTCCAAGAGTTGAAGAAGAGACTAGTGACAACATCAGTCTTATGTCTACCAGATTTGGAGAAGGATTTCCAAGTATATTGTGATGCATTTCACCAAGGATTAGGTGCAGTTTTATGCAAGAAGGGAAAGTCATGGCATATGCCTCGATACAACTCAAAACTCATGAAGTGAATTATCCTACTCATGATTTGGAGTTAGCCTCTGTTGTCCATGCACTGAAAACATGGAGACATTATCTTTTGGGAAAACGATGTGAAGTGTTCATAGATCACAAAAGTTTGAAGTATATATTCACTTAGAAAGAAATCAACATGAGACAAAGAAGATGGATGGAACTCATTAAGGACCATGACTTGAGTTTGCAATACCACCCCGGTAAAGCAAATGTTGTATCGGATGCACTATGCCGTAAGGTTTATGTGAATGGCCTTACTAAGGGAGAATTGCCAGATGATCTGTGTGCCCAATTCAAAGATCTTAGATTGGAGATAGTGCCTGAAGGACATCTCATGTCATTCGATGTTCAACCCACATTGTTGGACAGGATAAAGGAAGCCCAAAAGTTGGACAAGGAAATTGAAGAGATTAAGGAAAAAATTAGCAAAGGGAAAGCTAAAGGATTCCATGAAGACGAACAGTGTCAACACCCGGAATTTTAATCCCAGATGCCTGTTATGCCATACATCGCAATCCCAGGATTACCATTTTTGCGAGACATAACAGATTTGGATATCATAGTACATCATCCATTACAAACCATACATAAGGTCTTACACAAATAAGGATCTCATGATCCAGTTCTTAATACAACTAAAGCAGCGGAATAACGTAAAGATAACGATAGAGTAGGCGAAGCTCCATCTTCGGGGTCACAAGCAATGCTGACGATGGGAGATGATCCTAGTTGTCGTTACCTTCCTGCGGTCCGTCATCCTGATACTCCTCTTCATAGTCTAGCCACGGGAATAGCCAGAGACAAAGCCATGAGTACTCTTTAAGTACTCGCAAACTAATACTAACAAGTTAAGGGGGGGTTTTGTAGTAGGATACTAAGCTCTAGGGTTGTTTTGAAAAAAGCCAGATTTACCTCTACTAAGTTCAGAAGCAAAGAAAACTAGTTGAAAGTTTTATAACACCTAAGTGGGAACTTGAATTTCATATAACAACTCTATTGTGGTCAAGTCAAAGTCACAAATCATTTCACAAGTTGTTTTGGAAACATCTGACGGGGGAACAATATGGCCACTCCAACTATCCATAACCGCGTATGCGGCTATTCGAATAGTTTAACACTCTGCAGAGATTTTCCACTTTCACCAGAACATTCGATACATCCATCAGGAACAATCCTGAATTCACCATACTCAGTATGCGGATAATCAATCTTAACCTTTCAATTACACGCCCTAGTATAGGTACCTTTCCTGTGAGTTTGGCCTCCCAACCATGACCAACTATCATCTTGGGTACTGCACAGGTGGACAATCTTCACAAGGTAGCCTCAGCTCAGACGTTGGTTGCAAGGGAACCCATACTAAGGTATATAAATTTCCAGTCAAGCCCTACCCAATTTTCGGGTATTATGGTTGTACGATAAAATTGGAATGGTATCGCATCCAGACAACCATCAGTTTTATAAAGGGCTAAGGGTCATGCCTCAACAGTTTCATCATCAAAATCATCTGGTGTTCAAGAACATATGTCAAAACATTTCAGTAGAATGACTCATCATTCTAAGGTTTTCATAACCATTTTCACCAAGCCCATCTAAAGTTGATCAAGTTTTATGCTTAACACTAGCATCTACAAGTGGGGGTAAATACTAATGGTGGGTAATAAACAAGTGTATCTTATCTAAGTAAATCTCATGCCTCAGGATGACATTAAGATTATCCAACTTAGGCCAAATTTTATGTTCTTTATGCCACCTTTAGTTAACTTTCTAGAATCTACAAGTCACTATGTAAACTCTAAGAGAAAGCTTTGATAAAGAAAAAAAGTGTTAAGCTTGCAAGAAACCTAGTATTGGGTATCAAGTGGGTATGATCACATATGCTTAAGGCATATAATTGGCATAGTAACAAGCAAGTAGTAGCTTGCATAAGTAGGATATCTTGCAAGTGTTAACTTGCATAATTGCAAGTATAAGCTTGCTAAGTTGCAAGGGTTAGCTTGCTTAGATAATAGCTTGCCTTGTGCAGAGCAGTGGTTGAAGTTCTCCTCCGCTTCTTCCTCGTAGTATCCTCCTTCCTCCTCGTATCCTTGGTCGGTACTAGCGTCTATAAATAAATACGAGGTACACAATCACCAAACAATACTTAACTATTTTTAATCATCACACAAAGGTGCACACTAGGTGATCTAGCATCATCACTAACATTACAAGGATTTTAAAGTACTTGTCTTATTTATTTTATTTGAGAAAAGTAATTTCTAAACATTGAAAAACTACTTAAGATTTAATATTCTCCAACTCAAATATGGGATCATGTTGACAAATGTTATCACCACATATTTCAGTACATGGGAATTTGATTTAAAGTGGTGTCACAATTTAATAAGGTTTAACCTTTTTATTTTAATTAAATAAAGTGACTACAAGTGCCTATGTGGCATTCTTTTATTACTTGATCATTATTTCTGTAAGTAAACCTATATATTTCTATATATTCTGAAAGGTATGATCAAATGTGATTTTTGAGAGTTGGAATCAACTCAAAAGATCTTATGGTTGAATTTTAAAAAATGTTTGAATGCAGAAAAGCTTCTGCCTTGTTATTTTTACCAGGGGTGATCTATAAATCTAAATAGTTTGAATCCAACGGGCTTGGATTAAGCATTTCAGTACCTTCCTAACAAAATTAGTTTCATGCATTTTGGTTCAGTGAACCGAGCTGGGTTGATTTTTGAATCTATGTACAGAACTGTGTCTGAAATAAAATGAATAAAACTAAATTTGAATTGTTGGGTCGCGCGGGAGGTTTAACTGGGCCGGCCCACTACGCACAGCGCATGTGCGGGCTATTTAAGTGGCCGTCCCCACACATCAGTGATACGGGGATGGGCGAAGCGGTACGGGGCAATTTGGACCGTGAGATCTAGTTCTAATCGAACGGCTCTGGTTCATCGTCCACGTCGGGCAGCGCCGGCGAGACAGAACCCTAGCGCGGCAGGTGGGGTTCATGGGAGGATCACCGGGGCTCAGGCGAGGATCAGCGACGGGGGCGAATGACAAAGTCGATGACGACGGTTCTCCTGGTACCAGCAGCTTCTCCTGGGGCGGCTCCAATCGATGGCTCCCTTCTCCTCCAGCAGCGGTGGGCTCCGGCCAAATTCGGACGATGCGCAGCTCGCCTTGCTCCGGGAGTGAGGTGGGGTGGTTCTGAGGTTGACGGGACTGAACTGGTGTGAAGAAAACGAGCGGTGGAGGCCTCTATTTATGGTGGCTGAAGGGGACCAACGGGCGCGGGCTGAGCTCATCGTGGTCGACGGCATAGAGTGCTACTGGCATGGGCGACGGTAGGGGTGGTGCTGTGGTCCCTGGCGAAGCTAAACGGCGTGGTGGTGAGGCGTGGGGCGGTGCTGATCGGTCGGAACGCGTCGATGCTCTAGGCGGGTCCGATGGAGATTTTAATGGTGCATAACGTGCATAGTCCGCGCGGCGGTGAACGGGCATGTCTGTGGGGTTGCTGGGGAGGTGGTGATCACGCACGTATGCGGCGAGGGCGGCGCACGGTCTGTGGGTGCTGATCGAGGGTGGCTCACTGGCGCGCTCTTGGCTCGCACGCAGAGAGGTTTGGCATGGTCTTGTCGTGTGGTTCAGGGGCTGGTAGAGCTCGAGGCTGGGACAGGGAGTGGCAGTGGACGGTGAAGTGCCTGCTAGACATGCTTGCTAGGCTTGGTGCTGCTCCTAGATTGCTGTAGAAAATAGGGTGGCAAGGTGAGGCTAGGCCGGCTTGCCATTAATGGCATGGTCTGGTTTACAGTGAGCTAGAGGGGTTAAACAAGTTAGATGATCTACTGAGGGTGTAGAGTGAGCTAGATAGGGAACAAGTTAGGCCAAAATTACTGCACACTATAGTGTATGATGTTTGTTTGATTTGTATCTGCAAGGTGTTTGATAAAATGGCTACAAGAAATTCAAATTTGAATTTTGGATTCAAACTTGGTGGGTTTGCTAGGCACATACTAGGGAGTGTGTGGTTAGTTGGATTAGTCAAGGGGCACTGGTTTGGTTTGGTTTTTGAAAATGGGTGATCTTCACATATATAAATATTCAATTTTGAATTGTGACTTGAATTTTGTAGGGTTTCGTAGCATGGAAAACAAAATTTTCTATCGCATACAAACAAACAAGCCAAGATCTATCTACTAGATTGTAGCAACGAGTCGATGGAATAACTTACCCTCAAAGATTCCAAAGAGTTTAACGAGAGCGGATTCTCGTGGGTGATGTAGTCGTACTCTTCCCGATCTCAAGATCGTGTAGACGATCCTTCCGGCGCTGCGTTCCGGCAGCGCTCCCGCAGTCGGTCACACGTTCGGTACTCCACGAAGACCTTCCTCTCCCTTGTTCCAGCAGGCAGCGGAGGTTGTAGCACTCTCCTCGCGATTCCGGCAGCACAACGGCGTGGTACCGGAAGTAGAGGGGAGATCCCGCAGGGCTTCGCCTTAAGCCGGAACGAGTATGGTGGAGTATGAGAGAGAACTATTAGTGGTCTAGGGTTTAGACACACCAATTAGAAGGCTCTAATCCGAAGGCTAGTGCAATTAGAAGCTCTAAACCAAAGCGTCTCTAAACCGGAGTCTAGGGCTAGGATTTAGATTAGAGGATAGGAACTTGTGTGTCTAGAGGAGGAGGCCCTGCCCCTCCTTTTATAGGTGGAGGGGGCCGGCGCGCCAGGGGAGGGAGGGGAGTCCCTCCCCAACTTGGCCTGGTGGAGGCGCCGCCGGTTGGATGAGGGATTCCCTCCCCAACTCGGTTTTGCCCCCTGTTTCCTCTTTTCCTCTCTTTCCTGTTTTAGCCGTTTGACTTTTTCAAACTTGCTATTTGACTTTTCAGTTTAGGATTCAATTTAATCCTTTATTTGGAACAGCGAGAACACTTAGTACATGATGCAATCATTCCAATATGTAATGACACATTCATGTACCCCTTCCCCTCCGGAGTGCCGGACATTCCGGAACCTTCTAGAATATTCCCGATGAAAACACCGGAATCATTCCCGAACTCCGAAACGGGACTTTCCTTATATGAATCTTATTCTCCGGACCATTCTGGATCACCTCGTGATATCCCGGATCCCATCCGAGACTCCGAACAACATTCGGTCTCTTTCTCATAATACCATAACTACTCAAACAACGTCGAATCCTTAAGTGTGTCTCCCTACGGTTCGTGAATTATGCGGACATGATCGAGACACTTCTCCGAACAATAACCAATAGAGGAATCTGGAAATTCATATGGCTCCCACATATTTCTACGATTACTTTGCGATCGAAAGAACCACTTACATACGATACCAATTTCCCTTTGTCTCACGATAGTTTACTTATCCGAGGTCATGATCGTCGGTATCTCTGCATACCTAGTTCAACCTCGTTACCGATAAGTACTCTTTTCTCGTTCCCGTGATATATGTGATCCCTTGTGAGCCAGTCACATGCTTGCAAGCTAATTGGATGACATTCCACCGAGAGGGCCCAGAGTATATCTATCCGTCATATGGATGGACAAATCCCACTCTTGATCCATGTGTCTCAACCAATACTTTCCGAACACTCAATGCCACCTTTATAGCCACCCAGTTACGGTGTGGTGTTTGATGTCATCAAAGCATCCATCCGGTAAAGGTGATATGCATGATCTCATGGTCGAAGGAATTAGGTTACTATGTATCAGAAAGCATATAGCAATTGAACTATTGAAATGACTTGATCTTTATGCTACGCTTATCTATAGGAGTATGTCCACCATATCATTCTCCTAACGATATGATCTTGTTGTTGATAACATCTCAATGTTCATGATAGGGAAACCTCAATCATTTATCAACCAACAAGCTAGTGAAGTATAGAGGCTATACTAGGGACTTCAAATTAAGTTTACAAATCACAGAAGTATCAATGTTTCCTTGTTAATACTATTATAGCATGAATGTAAACATTTATCATAAACACAAAGATATAATAATAACTACATTTATTATTGCCTCTAGGGCATATCTCCAACAGTCTCCCACTTGCACTAGAGTCATCTAATCTAGATTACATGGTAATATACCGAACACCCATGGCAGTTTGGTGTTGGTCATGTTTTTCCCTCGGGAGAGGTTTAGTCAACGGATCCGCCACATTCAGATCTGTGTGTACTTTGCAAATCTTTATATCCCCATCTTGGATATGTTCTCGAATAGCGTGAAAACGTAGCTTGATGTGCTTCAGCTTCTTGTGTGACCTTGGTTCTTGCGCATTGGCTATGGCGCCCATGTTATCACAGTAGATAGACATTGGGTCCAGCGCACTAGGAACCACACCCAGCTCTGTAATGAACTCTTTCATCCATATCGCTTCTTGTGAAGCCTCCGAAGCAGCCATGTATTCCGATTCAGTTGAAGATCTCGCCACAACGCTTTGCTTTGCACTCCTCCAGCTAACTGCTGCACCATTCAAAATAAATACGTATCCAGATTGTGATTTAGAATCATCCAGATCGGTGTTCCAACTAGCATCGGTGTAACCGTTAACAACGAGCTGTTCATCACCTCCATAAGAAAGAACCATATCCTTAGTTCTTCTCAAGTACTTAAGGATGTTTTTGACCGCTGTCCAATGATCCACTCCTGGATCACTTTGATATCTGCTAGTTAAACTAACAGCATATGCAATGTCGGGTCTAGTACATAGCATGGCATACATTAGAGATCCTATGGCTGAGGCATAGGGAGTCTTACTCATCCTTTCTCTATCTTCTGCCGATGTTGGACTTTGAGTTTTACTCAAGGTCGTATTGGGCAACATGGGCAAGAACCCTTTCTTGCTTTTTTCCATTCCAAACCTCTTTAGAACTTTGTCCAAATATGTACTCTGTGACAATGATATTTGGCGTTTCGATCTATCTCTGTAAATCTTTATGCCTAATATGTAAGCTGCTTCGCCAAGATCCTTCATTGAAAAACTATTATTCAAATATTCTTTGACACTATTAAGAAGGTCTACATCATTCCCAATCAACAATATGTCATCCACATATAGTATTAGGAATGCTACAGAGCTCCCACTCACTTTCTTGTAAATACAAGCTTCTCCATAAGTTTGTATAAAACCAAAACTTTTGATTACCTTATCAAAACGTTGATTCCAACTTCGGGATGCTTGCTTCAATCCATAGATGGACCGTTGAAGTTTGCATACCTTGTTAGCATCTTTAGGATCGACAAAACCTTTGGGTTGCATCATATAAAACTCTTCATCAATATCTCCATTGAGGAATGCTGTTTTGACATCCATCTGCCATATCTCATAATCATAATATGCAGCGATTGCTAACATAATCCTTACAGACTTTAGCTTCGCTACCGGTGAGAAAGTCTCATCGTAGTCAACTTCTTGAATTTGTCGAAACCCTTTTGCGACAAGTCGAGCTTTATAGACAGTAACATTACCATCAGCATATGTTTTCTTCTTGAAAATCCATTTGTTCTCGACAGCCTTCCGGCCATCCGGTAAGTCCACCAAAGTCCATACTTGGTTTTCGTACATGGATCCAATCTCGGATTTCATGGCTTCTTGCCATTTATTGGAATCTGGGCTCATCATTGCTTCCTCATATGTCTCGGGGTCATCGGTGTTGTCCACCAACATGACACTCATAACGGGATCATACCAATCTGGAGTGGTACGAGTTCTCATTGACCTCCGAGGCTCTGTAGCAACTTCAACCGACGTTTCATGATCACCATCATTAGCTCCCTCTCTCATTGGTGCAGGAACCACAGGAACTTCTTCCGGTCTGCGCTACTCGCAATTTCGAGAGAAGGTTCGACAACCTCGTCGAGTTCTACTTTGATTCCAGTCACTTCTTTCGAGAGAAATTCCTTCTCTAGAAAGGATCCATTCTTGGCAACGAAGATTTTGCCTTCGGATCTATGATAGAAGGTATACCCAATAGTTTCCTTCGGGTATCCTATGAAGACGCATTTTTCCGCTTTGGGTTCAAGCTTGTCCGGCTGTAACTTCTTTACATAGGCTTCGCATCCCCAAACTTTAAGGAACGACAATTTAGGTTTCTTTCCAAACCATAATTCATACGGTGTCGTTTCAACGGATTTAGACGGTGCCCTATTTAAAGTGAATGCGGCTGTTTCTAATGCATAACCCCAAAATGATAGCAGTAAATCTGTAAGTGACATCATAGAACGAACCATATCTAAGAGAGTTCGATTACGACGTTCGGACACACCATTACGCTGTGGTGTTCCCGGCGGTGTCAATTGTGAAAGTACTCCGCATTTCTTCAAATGCTCGCCAAACTCGTAACTTAGATATTCACCTCCACGATCAGAACGTAGAAATTTGATCTTCTTGTTACGTTGATTCTCTACCTCACTTTGAAACTCCTTAAACTTCTCGAAAGTTTCGGACTTATGTTTCATGAAATAGATATACCCATATCTACTCAAGTCATCCGTGAAGGTAAGAACATAACGATAACCACCGCGCGATGCTACACTCATTGGACCACATACATCGGTATGTATGATTTCCAATAAGTCCGTAGCTCGCTCCATCATACCAGAAAATGGAGTCTTAGTCATTTTACCCATCAGACATGCTTCGCATCTTTCAAGTGATTCAAAATCAAGTGATTCAAGAAGTCCATCGGAATGGAGTTTCTTCATACGTTTCACTCCAATGTGACCAAGACGACAGTGCCACATATAGGTCGAATTATCGCTTGATTTCAAACGTTTAGCCTCAATGTTGTTGATATGTGTATTTCCACTATCGAGATTCAATAAGAATAGACCATCTATCAAAGGTGCATGTGCATAAAACATATTACTCATATAAATCGAACAACCATTATTCTCGGACTTAAACAAGTAACCGTCTCGCAATAAACAAGATCCCGATATAATGTTCATGCTCAACGCAGGCACCAAATAACAATTATTTAAGTATAAAACTAATCCCGATGGTAGATGAAGGGGTAGCGTGCCGACCGTGATCACATCAACCTTTGATCCATTTCCCACGCGCATCGTCACCTCGTTCTTCGCTAGCTTCCGTTTATTTTGCAGCACCTGTTTCGAGTTACAAATATGAGAAACCGAACCAGTATCAAATACCCAGGCACTACTACGAGTACTAGTGAGATACACATCAATAACATGTATATCAGATATACCTTTCTTATTGATGTTGCCGTTCTTCAAATCCGCCAAGTACTTTGGGCAATTCCGCTTCCAGTGACCTTCTCCCTTGCAGTAAAAGCACTCAGTATCAGGCTTGGGTCCAGCCTTGGTCTTCTTCGCCGGCGTGGTAACTTTCTTACCACCCTTCTTGAAGTGTCCCTTTTGCTTAGACTTGCCTTTATTGAATTTGGTGGTCTTATTGACCAACAACACTTGGTGCTCTTTCTTGATCTCCACTTCTGCAGATTTCAACATGGCAAAGAGTTCTGGCAACATCTTGTTCATGTTCTGCATGTTGTAGTTCATCACAAAGTTCTTGTAACTTGGTGGTAGTGATTGGAGGACACGGTAAATCCCCAAAGCATTAGGAATCACTATACCCAAGCTTTGAAGTTTGTTTGCGTGCCCAGACATCTTAAGCACATGCTCACTGACGGAGCTGCCCTCTTCCATCTTGCAGTTAAAGAACTTTTCAGAAGCCTCATAGCTTTCAATTGCCGCATGAGTCTCAAAAATCAATTTGAGATCCTCGACAATATCATATGGGTCTGAATCCTCAAACCTTTTCTGAAGCTCCGATTCCAAACCATACAAGATAGCACACTGAACTATGGAGTACTGATTCTTCCGAGCGAGGTAAACATTCTTTACTTCATTGGGAGTATCATCTGCAGGTGGGTCACCCAGCGGTGCATCCAGCACATAGGTCAAATTACCAGCTGTGAGGACAATCCTCAAATTGCGGAACCAATCCGCGAAGTTGCTTCCATTGTTTTTCAACTTTTCTTTCTCTAGGAACGCATTAAAATTGATGGCAGGGGCTGCCATTGATCTACAACATATTTGCAATAGTTTAGACTAAGTTTATGACAAATTGAGTTCAAATTAATTAATAAAGTTAATCTAGGTGAACTCCCACTCAAAACAATATCCCTCACATTGTTTTAGTGATCACACGAACCAAATCCACCATATCAACACCGATCATCACGAGAGTTGATATAGTTTCAATGGCGAACAATCGTCATGTTCATCATATCTACTATATGATTCATGCTTTACCTTTCGGTGATCCGTGTTCCGAGACCATGTCTGTACATGCTAGGCTCTTCAAGATCAAACCTTAGTTTCCGCATGAGCAAATCTGGCTTGCTCAAGTTGTATACACTTGAAGAATCTAACACACCCGATCATCACGTGGTGCTTCGAAACAACAAGCTTTAGCAACGGTGCTACCTAAGGGTGAACACTTTATGACTTGAAATTCATGTGCATGAGGGATCATCTTATAATGCTACCATCGTCTACAAAGCAATACAAGATGCATAAAGGATTAACATCACATGCAATTCAATATATATGTGATATGATATGGCCTTTCTTCTTCGTGCTTCCGATCTTTATCTTCAACCACGAACATGATCTCCATCATCACCGGCATTGCATCAAGGTCAATGACGCCTCTCCATGGTTGTCGTCCACCGGCTTCAACTATTACAACTACTTTGAATAGACACGCGGGTCTTAACATAAATTAAAGACAACCATATGGCTCCTGTCGGTTGCCAACTTACAATAAGGAACATTGCATACATCAAATATAATCACAATCATGGCCATATCACATCACTGCACACCCCTGCAAAACAAAGTTAGACGCCTCTACTTTCTTTGCATATTTTACGTGGTTTGGGGCTTTCAATAAGTGTCGTTCTAACTTACGAACAAGAACCACAACATTGATACTAGCATTGTTGATCACCCGTTGTAAATTGGATCTTAACTATGCTAGGAGAAACAGGCACCCGCAAAGCCACTTATGCAATACAAGTTGCATGTCAATCGTGGAGCAAGTCTCATGAACGATGTCATGTAAGGTTAGCCCGGGCCGCTTCATCCCAACACACCGCAAGATGCAAAGTACACAAGAAGCAATCGACAATAAAAGCATCAACGCCCACAATGACCATTGTGTTCTACTCGTGCAACAGATCTACATATAGACACGGCTCTGATACCACTGTAGGGTTTCGTAGCATGGAAAACAAAATTTTCTATCGCATACAAACAAACAAGCCAAGATCTATCTACTAGATTGTACCAACGAGTCGTTGGAATAACTTACCCTCGAAGATTCCAAAGTGTTTAACGAGAGCGGATTCTCGTGGGTGATGTAGTCGTACTCTTCCCGATCTCAAGATCGTGTAGACGATCCTTCCGGCGCTGCGTTCCGGCAGTGCTCCCGCAGTCGGTCACACGTTCAGTACTCGACGAAGACCTTCCTCTCCCTTGTTCCAGCAGGCAGCGGAGGTTGTAGCACTCTCCTCGCGATTCCGGCAGCACAACGGCGTGGTACCGGAAGTAGAGGGGAGATCCCGCAGGGCTTCGCCTTAAGCCGGAGCGAGTATGGTGGAGTATGAGAGAGAACTATTAGTGGTCTAGGGTTTAGACACACCAATTAGAAGGCTCTAATCCGAAGGCTAGTGCAATTAGAAGCTCTAAACAAAAGCGTCTCTAAACCGGAGTCTAGGGCTAGGATTTAGATTATAGGATAGGAACTTGTGTGTCTAGAGGAGGAGGCCCTGCCCCTCCTTTTATAGGTGGAGGGGGCCGGAGCGCCAGGGGAGGGAGGGGAGTCCCTCCCCAACTCGGCCTGGTGGAGGCGCCGCCGGTTGGAGGAGGGATTCCCTCCCCAACTCGGTTTTGCCCCCTCTTTCCTCTTTTCCTCTCTTTCCTGTTTTAGCCGTTTGACTTTTTCAAACTTGCTATTTGACTTTTCAGTTTAGGATTCAATTTAATCCTTTATTTGGAACAGCGAGAACACTTAGTACATGATGCAATCATTCCAATATGTAATGACACATTCATGTACCCCTTCCCCTCCGGAGTGCCGGACATTCCGGAACCTTCTAGAATATTCCCGATGAAAACACCGGAATCATTCCCGAACTCCGAAACGGGACTTTCCTTATATGAATCTTATTCTCCGAACCATTCCGGATCACCTCGTGATATCCCGGATCCCATCCGAGACTCCGAACAACATTCGGTCTCTTTCTCATAATACCATAACTACTCAAACAACGTCGAATCCTTAAGTGTGTCTCCCTACGGTTCGTGAATTATGCGGACATGATCGAGACACTTCTCCGAACAATAACCAATAGAGGAATCTGGAAATTCATATGGCTCCCACATATTTCTACGATTACTTTGCGATCGAAAGAACCACTTACATACGATACCAATTTCCCTTTGTCTCACGATAGTTTACTTATCCGAGGTCATGATCGTCGGTATCTCTGCATACCTAGTTCAACCTTGTTACCGATAAGTACTCTTTTCTCGTTCCCGTGATATATGTGATCCCTTGTGAGCCAGTCACATGCTTGCAAGCTAATTGGATGACATTCCACCGAGAGGGCCCAGAGTATATATATCCGTCATATGGATGGACAAATCCCACTCTTGATCCATGTGTCTCAACCAATACTTTCCGAACACTCAATGCCACCTTTATAGCCACCCAGTTACGGTGTGGTGTTTGATGTCATCAAAGCATCCATCCGGTAAAGGTGATATGCATGATCTCATGGTCGAAGGAATTAGGTTACTATGTATCAGAAAGCATATAGCAATTGAACTATTGAAATGACTTGATCTTTATGCTACGCTTATCTATAGGAGTATGTCCACCATATCATTCTCCTAACGATATGATCTTGTTGTTGATAACATCTCAATGTTCATGATAGGGAAACCTCAATCATTTATCAACCAACAAGCTAGTGAAGTATAGAGGCTATACTAGGGACTTCAAATTAAGTTTACAAATCACACAAGTATCAATGTTTCCTTGTTAATACTATTATAGCATGAATGTAAACATTTATCATAAACACAAAGATATAATAATAACTACATTTATTATTGCCTCTAGGGCATATCTCCAATAGGTGTTTGATAAAATGGCCGCAAGAAATTCAAATTTGAATTTTGGATTCAAACTTGGTGGGTTTGCTAGGCACATACTAGGGAGTGTCTGGTTAGTTGGATTAGTCAAGGGGCACTGGTTTGGTTTGGTTTTTGAAAATGGGTGATCTTCACATATATAAATATTCAATTTTGAATTGTGACTTGAATGAGGTTGCCAAATGTTTCTGTAAGTTTGAAAGGTGGGCTTTGATTCACTTTTACTTGTTCTAGCAAGGGGTGAAAATAATTGGGAAAGTTTCTGTTTGAAATCTTGGACTAGAAATACTCAAAGTGACCTAGTGAGCAAGATTGGAAAAAATGACCATTAGCTTTATTTGATTTGTTTTTGATTTTCTCTTGATTTGTTTCTGCATGTAAATGTTTTATATGATGTTATTTTCTTCTTTAAACCATTTCTTGCTATTTAGGTTAATCACAAAAGTTCATTCATGCATTTATCAAATCATCTCATTCACACATGCATTCATATCATTTTAATTAATCAAAGTTTTTGTTAACCCTAATTTTAGTGATTAGAGTTTGATGATCATTGTTTTATATTTTTGGGATGTTACAAACCTTCCCCCCTTAAACAAAATCTCGGCCCGAGATTTGAAAAAGGAAGAAAAAAGATTAGCTAGGATTTAAAGAGATCGGGAAACTCCGTCCTGATGTGATCTTCTCGCTCCTAGGTAGCTTCTTATTCAGTGTGGTTGCTCCACTAAATCTTGAGAAACTTGATGCTTCGGGTCCTAGTGGTTCTGAAAGCTTCTTCCAAAATACGGATGGGTACTTCGGGATAGGTCAGGTCATCGTTGATCTCTATGGTCTGGTGATCAATGTTCTTCAAAACTTTGGTCTTCTCCGGAACTTCATGGCATTTGCGAAGTAATGATATATGGAACACATTGTGCACTGCTGACATTTCCTCTGGCAGCTCCAATTGATATGATACCTCTCCTCGACGATTCAGAATCTTGAAGGGTCCGATATATCTGGGGGCTAACTTTTCTTTGAGCTGGAAACGTTGCATTCCCTTCAAAGGCGACACTTTGAGATACACAAAATCTCCGATATTGAAAGCGAGGTCTCGACGTCTCTTGTCGGCGTAACTCTTTTATCTTGACTGGGCGGTCTTGAGGTGCTCATGAATCTTGTGAACTTTCTCTTCTACTTCTCGTAGGATGTTGGGTCCGAAAATCTGACTCTCTCCTACTTTTGACTAGTTCAAAGGGGTGCGGCACTTCCTTCCATACATGAATTCAAATGGGGCCATTTGCAAACTAGCTTGGTAACTGTTATTGTATGAAAATTCTGCGAAAGGCAGACAGTCTTCCCATTTAGATCCATACTCTAGCACACATGCTCTTAACATATCTTCAAGAATTTAATTTACTCGCTTCATTTGTCCATCGGTCTAAGGGTGACATGCGGTGCTAAAATCTAGTCAGGTTCCTAAACCTTCTTGGACTTTCTTCCAGAATCTCGAGGTAAACTGGGTTCCTCGATCCGATACAATGTTCTTGGGAACTCCATGCAAACTGACGATTCTAGCGATGTATAACTCCGCCAGCTTTGAACTCTGGTATGTGGTCTTGACTGGTAAGAAATGGGCGACTTTGGACAATCTGTCCACTATGACCCAGATAGAGTGATTTCCCCTACTATAAGTAGGCAATCCGGTGATAAAGTCCATTCCAACGGAATCCCATTTCCATTCCGAAATTTGTAGCGGTTGCAACCTTCTTGCGGGTCTTTGATGTCCCACCTTGACTCTCTGACATATATCACACTTGGCAATATTGCTTTCGATTTCTCTCTTCATCTTATGCCACAAAAATTGTTCCTTCAAATCCTGATACATCTTCATTCCTCCGGGGTGGATAGAATAAAGAGTATCATGGGCCTCTTTCAAAATCACTTCTTTCAATTCCGAATCTGCTAGTACAATAAGGCGTACTTTGTACCACAGAACTCCTACTTCGTCTTCTATAAATCCGGGTACTTTGCCTGTACCGATACGACGTTTAATTCCGTCGATACTAGCATTTCCTTTCTGCGCCTCTTTGATCTAACTGATCAAAGTGGGTGGAAGTTCTATGCTAGCCAAAAATCCTCCAGTTACCAATTCCATTCTGAAATCTTCCATCTCTTTGTGCAAACTTGGTTGCTCCTTTAGAATCATGGAGTTCAAGCGGCACGGCAATCTTCTAAGGGCATCTGCTACCACATTGGCTTTACCGGGGTGATAGTGAATGTCCAGATCATAATCCTTGATTATCTCAATCCATCTTCTCTGTCTCATATTCAGATCCTTCTGAGTGAATGTATACTTCAAGATCTTGTGATCCGAATAAATCTCACAACGGTTTCCCATCAGTTAATGCCTCCATGTCTTCACGGCGAGAACTACGGCTGCTAGTTCAAGGTCATGGGTTGGA
The DNA here is from genome assembly GCA_916181665.1 of Avena sativa. NCBI lineage: Eukaryota > Viridiplantae > Streptophyta > Magnoliopsida > Poales > Poaceae > Avena > Avena sativa. The sequence goes on from OV702284.1 coordinate 31,733,437, forward strand.
TAATTCTGTTCATGTTGCTTCAGTTGTCAGGATAGATAATATATAACTTTGCCTTCTTGCATTAGCACACATCCAAGACTGATCTTGGATGCGTCACAATACACATCAAAGGGCTTTGTGATATCCGGCATGATCAAGATTGGGGCTGAAATCAGTCTCCTCTTGAGTTCTTGAAAACTCGCTTCACATTTGTCCGTCCATTCAAACTTATTGTCCTTCTTCAGCAATTGGGTCATGGGCCTGGCGATACTCGAGAATCCTTCTACGAACTTGCGGTAGTATCCCGCTAATCCGAGAAATGCACGAACTTGGGTTTGAGTGGTTGGGGCTTGCCAATCTTCGACATCCTTCACCTTCGCAGGGTCAACGGCAATTCCTCCGGCCGATACAATATGTTCGAGGAATCCTACCTCCTGTAACCAGAATTCACATTTGCTAAAATTGGCATACAACTGATGCTCTCTAAGGGTTCCAAGAATGGTCCTTAGGTGTATCTCATGTTCTTCTTCTGATTTGGAACAAATCAGAATGTCATCGATGAAAACAACGACAAACCTATCCAGGAAGTCCATAAAAATCTTATTCATGAGGTTCATGAAATAAGCGGGGGCATTGGTTAATCCAAAAGACATGACAGTATACTCATATAATCCATATCTGGTGGTGAAGGCAGTCTTTGGAATATCCTCTACGCAAATTTTGAGTTGATGATAGCCAGTTCTAAGATCAATCTTAGAAAACACTTTGGCACCAGTCAACTGGTCAAATAGGTCTTCTATCTTTGGTAACGGGTACTTGTTTTTGATAGTAACATCATTCAACTTCCGATAATCCGTACACAAACGGTTACCTCCATCTTTCTTGTCCACGAACAAAACAGGTGATCTCCAAGGTGACGCACTTGGTTGAATCAATCCAATTTCCATCATGGCATCCAGTTGCTTCTTCAGTTCTGCTAGTTCCGATGGGTTCATACTATATGGTCTCTGGGCTATGGGTCCGGTTCCAGGGATTAGTTCAATGATAAACTCTATATCCCGATCTGGGGGCATACCGGGCAAAACATCTAGAAATACATCGGGTCCGGGGATGAACCGCTTCCTCCACAAGGCATCTGAAGATTGAGATAGATCATGAGAAAAGAGGGAAATTTCTAAGGTTCAGGGGTTGTTGAAAAGTTTTTGAAGTTTGACTCAGATTTTTCTAGCAACTTGATATTTATTCATTCATAGCACACAATACAAACACACACCACAACAAGGAAAAACAGATGGTTTTAAGAACCATTCTAGAAACTACGATACAGTGGGACCGAATATAACTCACTAACGCTAGTGCTCAAGTGCTACTACTCCTCGGAGTCAGTGTCCTCATCATCATCGATGAAGGCGAAGTCATCCTCGTCGGTGAAGAAGTCCATGGCCTGATCCTCCAGAAAGTCATCATCATCGCTGAGATATGAGTAGGGGTCTCCACGAAGGTCTTCCCCAGCATTCTTCCTCTCCTCCAACTGCATATCTCTCCCGTGGATGGTCTCCTCCAAATCCGTGATCCGGTGGTGAAGACAGGCAATGATGCGCTCCTTCTTGTCGAGCTAACGGCGACGAGACTTGCGATCCTTCACTAGCATGGTGATGGTCTGATCCTTCTTCTTGGCGATGGAGTACTTGTGGTTGGCGTAGGAACAGGGATTGTCCAACTCCTTCTAATGGTCATACATCATGAAGCTGAGGTGGTCCAATTGACTCTTCAACTCGGGGTGATATGGGGCCTCGAGTGGCTGTCCCATAACATCATGCCTTAGGTAGAACTCAAAACGGGTACCCTTGATCTAATTGATACTCTTCCCACACAGATGGGCAAGAGCTTCCTGCATTGCCCTGGCCAGTCCATCACGCCAGTTGTTTTCTCTTAAGGTGGACTAAATTCCCTCCGTAGTGGGAGGTTCAATCTTTCCTCGGAGACTTGCAACAACTAGCCACTGCAGATCTTCCCCTTCCTGATCATTGAGCTGAGATCCGAAGAACTCGGGGTGCGGACGCTCCAGCATCTCCGACAGATGGTCCAAGTCACGCTCAAAGATGAGGTCTCCTCCATTCCCCAACTAATAAAACTTGTTGTACTTCACGTCCATCTATAAGAATATAGGATGATTAAGTTAGTAGAGTGATCAAGTGTGTCAAATTTTCTGTATTTTGCAAGAATTTTTTAGGAACATGAATTTTCATAAAAGAATCCAAGTGATAAGAATGGGAATAAGTTTTTTGTAAACACTCACTCCCTTTGGTTTTGAAACTAAGTTTTTGATTCAAACGTCTATTCTAACTAGGGTATTCTATGGTCAGGATGGCTCTGATACCAACTTGTCAACGCCCGGATTTTTAATCCCAGATGCCTATTATGACATACATCGCAATCCCACGATTACCATTTTTGCGAGACATAACAGATTTGGATATCACAGTACATCATCCATTACAAACCATACATAAGGTCTTACACAAATAAGGATCTCATGATCCAGTTCTTAATACAACTCAAGCAGCGGAATAACGTAAAGATAACGATAGCATAGGCAAAGCTCCATCTTCGGGGTCACATGCAATGCTGACGATGGGAGATGATCCTCGTTGTCGTAACCTTCCTGTGGTCCGTCATCCTGATACTCCTCTTCATAGTCTGGCCACAGGAATATCCAGGGACAAAGCCATGAGTACTCTTTAAGTACTCGCAAACTAATACAAACAAGTTAAGGGGGGTTTTTGTAGTAGGATACTAAGCTCTAGGGTTGTTTTGCAAAAATCCAGATTTACCTCTACTAAGTTCAGAAGCAAAGAAAACTAGTTGAAAGTTTTATAACACCTAAGTGGGAACTTGAATTTCATATAACAACTTTGTTGTGGTCAAGTCAAAGTCACAAATCATTTCACAAGTTGTTTTGAAAACATCTGACGGGGGAAAAGTATGGCCACTCCAACTGTCCATAACCACGGACGCGGCTATTCGAATAGTTTGACACTCTGCAGAGATTGTACACTTTCACCACAAAATTCGATACATCCTCAGGAACAATTCTGAATTCACCATACTTAGTATGCGGATAATCAATCTTAACCTTTCAATTACATGCCCGAGTATAGGTACCTCTCCTGTGAGTTTGGCCTCCCAACCATGACCAACTGTCATCTTGGGTACTGCACAGGTGGACAATCTTCACAAGGTAGCCTCAGCTCAGACCTTGGCCGCAAGGGAACCCATACTAAGGTATATAAATTTCTAGTCAATCCCTACCCAATTTTCGGGTATTGTGGTTTTACGATAAAATTGGAATGGTATCGCATCCAGACAACCATCAGTATTATAAAGGGATAAGGCTCATGCCTCAACATTTTCATCATCAAAATCATCTGGTGTTCAAGAAGATATGTCAAAACATTTCAGTAGAATGACTCATCATTCTAAGGTTTTCATAACCATTTTCACCAAGCCCATCTAAAGTTGATCAAGTTTTATGCTTAGCACTAGCAACTACAAGTGGGGGTAAATACTAATGGTGGGTAATAAACAAGTGTATCTTATCTAAGTAAATCTCATGCCTCAGGATGACATTAAGATTATCAAACTTAGGCCAAATTTTATGCTCTTTATGCCACCTTTTGTTATCTTTCTAGAATCTGCAAGTCACTATGTAAACTCTAAGAGAAAGATTTGATAAAGAAAATAAAGTGTTAAGCTTGCAAGTAAAGCTAGGATTGGGTATCAAGTGGGTATGATCACATATGCTTAAGGCATATAATTGGCATAGTAACAAGCAAGTAGTAGCTTGGATAAGTAGGGTATCTTGCAAGTGTTAACTTGCATAATTGCAAGTATAAGCTTGCTAAGTTGCAAGGGTTAGCTTGATAAGTTAATAGCTTTCCTTGTGCAGATAAGTGGTTGAAGTTCTCCTCGGCTTCTTCCTCATAGTATCCTCCTTCCTCCTCGTATCCTTGGTCAGTACTAGCGTCTATAAATAAATACGAGGTACACAATCACCAAACAATACTTAACAATTTTTAATCATCACACAAAGGTGCACGCTAGGTGATCTAGCATCATCACTAAAATTACAAGGATTAAAGTACTTGTCTTATTTATTTTATTTGAGAAAAGTCTACTCAAATATGGGATCATGTTGACAAATGTCATCACCACATATTTCAGTACATGGGAATGTGATTTAAAGTGGTGTCACAATTTAATAAGGTTTAACCTTTTTATTTTAATTAAATAAAGTGAATAGAAATGCCTATGTGGCATTCTTTTATTACTTGATCATTATTTCTGTAAGTAAACCTATATATTTTTATATATTCTAAAAGGGATCAAATGTGATTTTTGAGAGTTGGAATCAACTCAAAAGTTCTTATGGTTGAATTTTGAAAAATGTTTGAATGCAGAAAAGCTTCTGCCTTGTTATTTTTACCAGGGGTGATCTATAAATCTAAATAGTTTGAATCCAACGGGCTTGGACTAAGCATTTCAGTACCTTGCTAACAAAATTATTTTCATGCAGGGTTGATTTTTGAATCTATGTACAAAACTATGTTTGAAATGAAATGAATAAAACTAAATTTGAAGTGTTGGGTCGCGCGGGAGGTTTAACTGGACCGGCCCACTACGCACAGTGCACGCGCAGGCTGGTTAAGTGGTCGTCCCCACGCGTCAGTGAGACGGGGAGGGGCGAAGTGGTACGGGGCAATGTGGACCGTGGGATCTAGTTCTAATCGAACGTCTCTAGTTCATCGTCCACCTGGGGCAGCGCCGACAAGACAGAACCCTAGTGCGGCAGGTGGGGGTCGTGGGAGGCTCACCGGGGCTCAGGCGAGGGTCGGCGACAGGGCTGAACGACGAAGTCGATGACGACGGTTCTCCTGGTACCAGCAGCTTCTCCTAGGGCGGCTCCAATCGACGGCTCCTTTCTCCTCCAGCAGCGGCGGGATCCGGCCAAATTCTGATGATGCACTGGTTGCCTTGCTCCGAGAGTGAGGTGGGGTGGTTCTGAGGTAGAGGGGAGTGAACTGGTGTGAAGAAAACGAGCTGTGGAGGCCTCTATTTATAGTGGCTGAAGGGGACCGACGGGCGCAGGCTGAGCTCGTCGTGGTCGACGGCACAGAGTGCTACTGGCATGGGCGACGGTAGGGGTCGGTGTTGTTCTACCTGTCGAAGCTCAACGACATGGTGGCGAGGTGTGCGGCGGTGCTGATCGGTTAGAACGCGTCGATGCTCTCGGCGGGTCCGACGGCAATTTAATGGCGCACAGCATGCATGGTCCGCGTGGCGGCAAACGGGCATGTCTGCGGGGTTGCTAGTGCGGTGGTGATCACGCACGTATGCGGCAAGGGCGGCGCGCGGTCTGTGGGTGCTGGTCGAGGCTGGCGCACTGGCGCGCTCTCGGCTCGTACACAGAGAGGTTTGGCATGGTCTTGTCGTGTGGTCCAGGGGCTGGTAGAGCTCGAGGCTGGGATAGGCAGTGGCAGTGGACGGTGGAGTGCCTGCTAGACATGCTTGCTAGGCTTGGTGCTACTCCTAGCTTGCTGTCGACAATGGGGTGGCAAGGTGAGGCTCGTCCTGCTACCCATTAATGGCATGGGCTGGTTTACAGTGAGCTAGAGGGGTTAAACAAGTTAGATGATCTACTGAGGGTGTAGAGTGAGCTATATAGGGAACAATTTAGGCCAAAATTACTACACACTATAGTGTTTGAAGTTTGTTTGATTTGTATCTGCAAGGTGTTTGATAAAATGGCCGCAAGAAATTCAAATTTGAATTTTGGATTCAAACTTGGTGGGTTTGCTAGGCACATACTAGGGAGTGTCTGGATAGTTGGATTAGTCAAGGGGCACTGGTTTGGTTTGGTTTTCGAAAATGGGTGATCTTCACATATGATAAATATTCAATTTTGAATTGTGACTTGAATGAGGTTGCCAAATGTTTTTGTAAGTTTGAAATGTGGGCTTTGATTCACTTTTACTTGTTCTAGCAAGGGGTGAAAAGAATTGGGAAAGTTTCTGTTTGAAATCTTGGACTAGAAACACTCAAAGTGACCTAGTGAGCAACATTGGCAAAAATGACCATTGGCTTTATTTGATTTGTTTTTTATTTTCTCTTGATTTCTTTCTGCATGGAAATGTTTTATATGATGTTATTTTCTTATTTAAACCATTTCTTTCTATTTAGGTTACTCACAAAAAAGCTCATTCATGCATTTATCAAATCATCTCATTCATATCATTTTAATTAATCAAAGTTTTTGTTAACCCTAATTTTAGTGATTAGAGTTTGATGATCATTGTTTTATATTTTTGGGATGTTACAAACAGGGTACTTTATGGTATGGAAAACGTATCTGCATTCCACAAGATCCGGAGCTTCTGAAACACATTTTACAAGAAGCACACAACTCACCATATTCCATTCATCCGGGTAACACCAAAATGTACATGGATGTGAAGGAAAGATTTTGGTGGAATAATCTCAAGAAATACATCGCCGAACATATTGCTTTGTGTGATGTATGTAGTAGAGTGAAAGTAGAACATTAGAAACCAGCAGGATTGTTACAACCACTACCTATTCCTGATTGGAAGTGGGACAAGATTGGCATGGACTTCATCACCGGACTGACAAGGACTAGATCAGGATATGATTCTATTTGGGTCGTGGTAGATCGCCTAACTAAAGTGGCTCATTTCATACCAGTGAAGACAACCTATACAAGTGCTAAGTTAGCCAAGATTTATATGAATAGGATTGTGTGTCTGCATGGAGTACCCAAGAGTATTGTGTCTGATAGAGGAACTCAATTCACTTCCCATTTTTGGAGGCAACTGCATGAATCATTGGGAACGAGATTGGAATTCAGCACTGCTTTTCATCCCCAGACTGATGGTCAGACAGAAAGGACCAACCAGATTCTAGAGGATATGTTGAGGGCATGTGCCCTAGATTATGGTGCTAGTTGGGCTGAAAGTATGCCTTACGCAGAATTCTCTTACAACAACAGTTACCAAGCCAGTATTGAGATGGCACCGTTTGAATTTATCTATGGAAGAAAGTGTACTACACCATTGTTATGGAATGGTGTTGGAGAAAGAAACTTGTTCGGGCTAGAACTAATGAAAGAAGCTGAAGAGAAAGTCAAGTTGGTAAAGGACAGATTGAAGATAGCACAGTCCCGACAAAAGAGCTACGCATATCCAAAGCGTAGGGAAGTCACCTATGAGGTGGGTGGTAGAGCCTATCTTACAGTGTCACCACTTCGTGGAGTGAAGAGATTTGGAGTCAAAGGAAAATTGGCACCAAGGTATGTTGGACCATTCAAGATTCTGAGTCGCAAAGGAGAAGTGGCATATGAAATTGAATTGTCTGAGTCACTGTCCGCCGTTCACAATGTGTTTCACGTGAGTCAGTTGAAGAAATGCCATCCGAAAATAGAAGAGACTTCTTTGAAGGATACTATACCTTTGGAAGAGGTCCAGTTGGAAAGTGATCTCACCTATGAGGAGAAACTTGTCAAGATTCTTGAGACTGCAGAAAGAGTTAGTCGGACTAAGACTATCAAATTCTGCAAAGTTTAGTGGAACCACCATTCTGAAGAAGAAGCAACTTGGGAAAGAGAAGATGATCTTCGGAAAGACCACCCTCACCTATTTGCTAGGCAATCCGAATCTCGAGGCCGAGATTCACCTTAAGGGGGTTAGATTTGTAACATCCCAAAAATCATGATTTATAAAGTTGGCATAGAATTCATGCATTCATAAGCATTTGACCTTTTCAAATGAATTTTCAACATAAGAAACCATATTTCTACCTATTAACTTTATTCAAGTAAGGCAAGGATTATATTTTACTTTCTAAATATGATTAGGGTTTGATTAGTAATGATTGTAAAGTAAATACAAATCCCACACAAAAGTTTTCAAAACAATTCAAACATAAAACCATCTTTATGCCTATTATCAATATTTTATTAAAGGCATGGTTTTATATTTATTTTCAAACTTAAAATGGTTTTTGAGTATAAGATGATGTTTTACACATCCTTGGACACAAGAAACACAGAACAAAATTTTGGAAGAAATTCAAATTGAAGCAGATTTGAAAAACTCATTCAAATTCAAACCAGAAAATCAAAACAGAAAAAGAAAAGAAGAAAAGGAGAAAAGGAGAAAAAAATAAACCTAGCTAACTAACTAGCCCGACGCAACCACGGCCCAACAAGCCAGCCCAGCAAGCCCACCCGGGAAAACCCCTCCCCTCTCTGTTTCTCACCAACTCCTGCACCCCTCCTCTCACTGACGCTCTGTCCCCACACGCCTTGTCATCATCGTCCCCAAATCACGCCCGCGACCAGCTCCGACGCAGCCGTTTCTTCCTGATTGATTGGCGCTTGATTGCGAGTTACTGTCGGCGTAATTCTTTCTCTTGCCCCCGCTACTTAATCCCCCCTCCTTACGATCATTTCCCCTCAAGCCACACCCACAGAGAGCCACCAGGCTGCCCACATTCGAGCTCACTCCACCCCGGTACCGAGCCTCTTCGGCGACAAATTTCGGTGAGAACTCCCCACCCTTGCCTCCTGGTCTGGCTGACATGTTCGCCGCATCCTTGCGCATCTCCTAATACTCCTGTTATGTGCTAGGGCGATCCAGAACGTCGCCAACATCAATGACAGCGCGTGACTGACAAAGTGCTTAACTCCGACGAGCACATACGGTAAACCTAGCCTTCCCCTTCCTCTTTGTTTCACGCTCGCACACTCGCAGCTTCAGTATGCGTCTAACGCCGCCCTTCTTTTCCTTTCCCGTGCCTTGTAGCGCCACTAACGACGACGACCGAGCGCATCCGAAGCCGCTCACAACTCCGACGAGGAATCCACGCCGTGTCTGTGCGCCCGACCCCGTCCACCAGAACGTTGAGCTTCGCCGTGTCTCCACGACCTCGGTAAGCGCCAGAACCCTCACCTTTGCCCTCTGGTCTCGCCGGAACGTCACCGGCAGACGCGCAGCCGTCGCGGTGGCCATTTGCGCCGCCCGTGAATGGTCAGAGCAATGTGGTACACTGGATCTGGATCTAGCGGATGCGATTAGATCATCCCGCGAAGGGGTACGCGTAGATCTGAGCCTTAGATCTTAGATCTAGCGGTGTAGATTAGATTAGTTACAAAAGGGTATGATGCGATCTGGTGCATTGCATTTAGTTAGATCTAACGGCGTGGACGCGTGATCCAGAGTGAACCGGTACGCGCCAATCATACCCTGCCGCGTGTCAGGGTTTTCGTTTAAAAATTCAGATTTGATTTAATTAGATGATTAAATTGTAAATTGAATAAATTTTGTTATGTTTATTCAAAAAATGCAAATAATATATCAATGGAATCACAAAAATAAATCCTACACATCTGTAGCCTTGGTTTTGTAATTTGCCTCTGTTAAAATAGAATTTTATGCAGAGACATTTGTAGGCCTATTTTGTGTATAAAAATTATTTGGAAAATTTTTAAAAAGCCAAATTAAGTTTAATTGGTGTATAAATGTTTAGCTCAATGTTTAGTATTGTTTTGCTTGTCTTGTTTAGTTTATAAAAATCATCACATGGCATTTGCATGCATTCATATATTTTTGCTTGAATATTTGAAATATGAATTTGGTGCTATCATTTTATGTGTAGATTTTGGTGCTAGTGGTGATTGTGATTGTGAGGATTGTTGCTACTCCCCCAACTATCAAGGCAAGTGGTGCTTCATATTTTTGTCCCAATATTTTGACTATGCATTAGTGGTATTTTGTATAGGGCTTGCATGATAATTTTTCTAAGTATATATATGCTATGCTTGGGAAATCCTAGTAGTTGTAGAATTGTTAGAATTTTCTCTAAGTTAAGATACTTGCCATTTCCATGCTTAGCCTAGCTAGTAGCAACCAAGGGTGGATTATATACATGCTATGGAAAATATTGCTAAGTATTTGACTTGTGTTTTGCTTAATAAAACAACTAAGTGAATGAAACACCTGGGTGGAATGTATGTTTGGGTTTTGTTGAGTGGTTACACAAGGCCCATATCTATGGTCTACCTAGTGTATCACACTTGTGGAAAGCCACCCAGGAACCAAGGGATTTGAGATGCCATATGTTAAGAAGCTTCTAGTGCAGCCACATGGCAATATGGGCTCTGCCTGGATCATATAGGTTGCAATAACTTAGCCAAATGGACATTTTGTGGTAGGGGGTGATAGGTTTGGGAACGCGTCCATTTTGGTCTAAGGGAAGGCTTTTGAAAGGTCCTGTCTCGATGCATGTCGAGTCTTGTGGGGAAAGTGCACCACCTCTCGAGAAGGAAGAATCTAAGTACTTAGCTGTGTCCCCGGCAATGGAAAATTTGAGCATCAAGACATGGAAGCTATCAAGAATCTCCTCATCCCAATTTCTAAGTTAAAAACTTGTGGTTGAACAAGGGTAAAGGTTCACCAATGTCTATTGGTGGTTCCTTGGGAGTTTTTGTCAAACAAAAACTTAGTGTTTTCAACTGATAGGTAAAACCTATTTTGAGCAAAGCAAGCCTAATCTACACTTAGCCAAGTTCATGTTGAAGCTAGAAACTATTATTCTACTAAGGTATCACTTGCCAATACTATTCCAATGTATTGACCCACTGTGGCTGTAACTTGTGATGTTGCAGGTTACTCTGATGAGGATTAGGGTTATGAGTCTACACTCAACATGCTTGCATGTGGAACATGAAGATGAAGACTTTTATTTTTGTTGTTAAGTTAAACTCTTGTACTAGCCTATGGCTATGGAGTTGTAAAAGACTATGTTATCTCTGGAATGACGATGTAATAATGACCGTTGTTTCTGTGTACTTCATCTTAAACTGTGGATGCTAGCATTTAATCCAGGGACTAGCATTGCAATCATAGGGACCTTTACCTTTATAAAGGTTGGGTCTTACTCCTATAAAACTAGCTTCTTGTGCTCACTTATTCTCATGTGGTACGCCTCCTTCCTCCCTCCTTCTACTACTTGATTTCTCTTAGATGGCTTAAATAAGCAACCAGATACTGATTAGGTGGTTGATTTGGTGGGATGATCTATGTATTCTTGGGTTGATGATAAGATGGGGAATGTGCTCTAAAATGTGGAGGGGAATGGTAGCTTGTTGCTACGGTGATTTCTACGCACTTCTATTCTTGTAGACAGTTGTTGGGCTTCCAAGTGCAGAGGTTTGTAGAATAGCAGCAAGTTTCCCTTAAGTGGATCACCCAAGGTTTATCGAACTCAGGGAGGAAGTGGTCAAAGCTATCCCCTCTCAAGCAAACCTGCAATAAATATACAAGAAGTCTCTTGTGTCCCCAACACTCCCAATACACTTGCCAGGTGTCTAGGTGCACTACTTCGGCGAAGATATAGTGAAATACAAGTGATAACGGTGCCAGAAAATAGCTTGACGGTGAGGTAAAGACTAAAGCAAGCAAACATGCAACAGATCTAGATGCAAACGGTGTTTCAATGTTTAGAAACAAGGCCTAGGGATCATACTTTCACTAGTGAACACTCTCTCATATAAATATCCTCTCTTCATGATACTACTCTTCTCTACTCTCCGGTTGAACACTCTAATCATCGGTAGGGCTATAACAGCACTCCTCAAATTCGGCCTTCCCCAATCTAGATAACCCCACACTATCACCTTGAGCACTAGATGGTTCCAACAAACACCACAATTTCATAGAGACATCCAACTCCAAATATAACTCATAACAAATATTCAATCTAGCCAAAGTCCCACACACGGTATGCCCACTATCACTTTCACACACGTGGGGAAAAACATAGATCTATTAAAGCACGAAGAATATTTATGTAGATTCAAGCCTAAATGCCACCATGGCGTGCACGCTGTCACTTTCACACACATGGGGAGAGCAGATATCTAATGAAGCACTTGAGTAGCAAGGTTGATCTACTTGATTACAAAGCTCGGGACCACAAGATCATGCATAGAGAGAGAGATGAACACATAGCTACCGGTAGAGCCCTTAGCACTGAGGAAGAACTACTCCCTCCTCATCATAGGAATCAGCAATGGTGATGAAGATGGCGATGGAGATCGATGGAGATGGCTCCGGGGGCACTTCCCCGTCCCGACAGGGTACCAGAACAGAGACTTCCTGTCCCCTGAATCTCCCCTTTGGTGGCGGCGGCGTTACAGAGGTTTTCGTGGATTTCTTCAGGATTCCTTAGGGTTTTTGGGTCGGAGGCTACTTATAGGCACAGGAGGCAAGGTCGGTGGAGGTCCAAGGGGCCCACACCCCTATAGGCGCCTCCAGGGCTTGCCCACACCTAGAGAGGTGCCGCCACCCTGTGGCCCCCCTCCGGCTCTGCTTCGTGGTTCCGTGTTGCTCCGGGAAAATAATGACTTTGGCTTTTGTCCCGTCCAATTCCGAGAATATTGATTTTCTGCCTTTCTGGAACCAAAAACAAAAGAAAACAGGCAACTAGTACCGTGACAACTTGTTAATAGGTTAGTTCCAGAAAAGATATAAAAACACCTCAAACTGTAGACAAAACATAAGACAAATGATATAAAACAAGCATGGAGTATCAAAAAATCATACGGCTGGTTCACCCCTTTGGGTACATAAATTTGCTTTCTTTTCTCCTTCCTAGGGTTGGTGCTGTGTTTATAGCACACCCATATGCATGGTTGTGTCAGAAGCTTGCTTGCTTGCTGTGACTCATGGATCAGATCGAGTACTTCCTTGATATTTCCTGATGGTTTTTACTTCTTATCTGTTTACTATTTTAAACCAAGGTGAAACTTTCCCCTACATCAGCCTGCGATGCACTAGTCTAAGGATACACATCTGATGAGAGTACATACTATAGATATGGTGAAATTTTCCCCTTCTAATTTAATCTCGATGATGAGTTAGACATAGAAATTCTATGTCAAATCTGGGAGCAAATATTTAACCACTAACCCCTTTCCTATTTGTCTTTCTACTGGTTTTATTTCTTTTTGTTTGCAGGTATAAGATCTGCAATATTAAGAGAGGATTTAGAAGATGAAGAAAATGAAGATGAATTTAGTTTTAGGTTTTTCTTTATTCTTTTGCAATCCACTTTTTCTTTTGTGAAATATAAAGCATTGTATAAATGTAATAAAGGAATTTTTTTTTATTTATTCATTCTTCTTTTGTAGAGAAATATTGTATTATTTATTTTATTCAATAAAGTGTACTAGTTTTTTTTTCTTTTATAATGTATTTGCAAATACAATGTAACATTTATATCTACTTGTAATAAAGAATCTTTTTAGTTATTTATTATGTAATTCATTTTTATATTTATTTGTTTTATAGTAGTTTACTTTTATTCTTTTATTGTAACAACAATGAAACATTGTATTCTATAATAAAGTGTTCCATTTTTCTTGGAACTAATTAAATATTTATATCTTACTTAAAAATAAGAATTCCATTCTTATTTTTTATTATAATTCATTTCATTCAATTTTGTTTATTAATAGAGACTTGTAATTATTGTATATTTTCATAAATAAGAGTTCACCTAGTATTTCTTATTACAATTTAATTTCCAATTATTAATCTATTTCACTCTTTTTGTATTCAAATTTATCAATTAAATATTCAAATTTGAATTGTCATCCCCTCAAACACAAAAGTGTAGTAGAGGTCATATCGAAATCCATCGCACCTGTCCTGATGTTTCCATCAGAACAAGAGAGACCTCGATCCCTCTATAGCTTCTGTTGTTTTGCGCGAAAATTCCCCGGATTTTCTGATGCATGAATGCAATGGACACACCTGTGTCCTCTATAATTCTAGGTGCTAATCCTGGGATGTTACACATAATTATATCATGTACATGTGTTCTGAGCTCAACTTCATGCACCTAACTAGTCACATAATGGAAAACAAAACACAAATAAGATCCAAATATGCATTTCACGTATTATACATTACAAACAACTTAGTAATACATATTCATTACAAACCTGTAACATACAGGTACAAGATTACATCAAAAACACCGCCCCACTTATTTAAATACATCTTCTTCTCGTACTACAATACGCAATACCAGTTACCTCCTAATAAGTAACCTACGTCTTTAGTATCCGCGACGCTCATCATACATGCCTGAAGTCCAACCGTGATGACATGACGTCTGTCGCATAGTTTGTGGAACAAATGGCCTTCCAGATGGAACATACTCGGTATCTGAAGTATTAGGACTTGAGTTATTACTCAGTCTGAGTGCATTGAATCCATCTAGATCAGCTGAAAAGTCTTTAGAAACCTGTTCAACACTATCACCGACTTGCATCTCCTGAGATTCATTCCTAGAGTTGTCAACAGAATACTCAATTTCCGCTGCCCCCCAGGTGCTCAGTTGGGCAAGATAGTTAAACACTGTATAATATACATTCCCTGGGTTTGGAGAAGATATTGATGATTCAAACACTCTCTCCTCAGGATCTTCTTCCTCATCCCGACTTCCTGCAATTATGGTATTTATGCTCCTATTATAAGGATTGGTTCTCGCACCCATCCAGCTGGATTGTCCAACATCTCTGTCAGACCCATCCACTGACATTTGATTCCCTCGAGATCCCTCATGTGACCCTATTCTCCATCCATCAGAATTCTCAATAGGAAGTTCTGAATCAGATCCTTCCTCAGAAGCCTGTGATACAGAATACCTCATATCTAATTAGGATCATGGGTAGGTTCTGGTCTGGATGAATAAGGATATGGTGTAAATGATTCAGGATCTATAGGTATATCCTTAAATATTAGTTTTGCACTACTCCTTGCTTCATTCTCTAACTGGGATGCTAACTGGTTCCTTTGTTCTGGATCAGTTAGATCCTCTAACATGTCATTTTTATCCTCTACTATGACTTGATGTGCCTTATACAAAGACGCAACAATTGTTCGATATCGATCCATAAACTTGGAAGCTAACTTTGGATGCTTCTTTACTAAAGTAAGATGATCCGGTGTTGGCTCCGAGTCTATAGAATCATGAGGAATCATAGAAAATGTGCTCCCTTCTAACTCCTGGGCTCTGTGCTCCCGGATATTGGTTATCACCACCACAACAGCAACATGGTATGCTGCTAAATGACTCCGACCTTCACCTATAGGTAGATCGTGATATAATCCAAGATCCTCTGGAAGTTGGATACTCACACGATACTTGGATAACCTACGACCATCATAATAGGTTATGGTATTCACTGGGATCTTAGTTGGACAACTAAAAATCCTTAAGAGTTGACGAAGCTGATCAGTGAATGATCCTTGATAATCATCGAGAGTCTCCTCTTTCCTTACCAAAGTTTGTTTTGGAAACTTTGGTGCCATAACTCTGTATAACAAAAATACTTTTGTTAGTAATCAATAAAATATTGCATCATAACAAAGAATTATCGCACTAAAATATATAACAGAATATTCTCATTTGAATACCCATTATACCCTTTTAGAGAATTCTTTATCATTGCTATAAACTCCTATAGGTAATACCCTTTACTAGGTTTCCAGCATAAGGTCAAAGAAATTGCTCTGATACCAACTGTGGTGACCCAGCATACCACTGCATGTGTAGTACACTATAGTCGTTGACATGACGTCCATAGAACACCGTTCCATAAATATCACATCCCTCGGAGTGGTAAAATAGAAACATTGCAGGTCCAAATTACAAACATAGACACATTATTATTACAATACCAGAATTTCGAGACTTCAAAAGATTCAACTTAGAAACCAAATATAAACTGTTTCAACGGAAGTTTTAAGGTTGCAACATCAACTCTGAATTGAGCTCAACAACTTATTATATATGGTTCATGCTACTCAGCTCAATTGGTTACTAATAACTAAGGCAACTAATCTGACTCGTTCTCATCCACTCCATATCTAATCTCGTAGTCCACCCCTTCCACACCGCCCGACAGGCCAGGCTCCTCATAGAAGACATCATCTTGACATTCTCCTGCATATAGAGGAGTTTCTTCTGGATCCTCAGAGTCTAAGTAGGAGATCAAAGGAAAGGGTGAGTAAATTTAACATCCCAAAAATACTGAACAAGGTTATCAATTCCAATCACCAAAATTAAGGTTAACAAAAACTGTTGTTCGTTAAGGTCATTATGAATGCATGTGTGTATGTGATGATTGTATGAATGCATGAATGGACTTGTGTGATTGTTGTGTTTAGTAAGGATTGGTTAAAGATGAAAAAACATCATCTAAATCAAATCCAAGAAAAAACAAATCAAGAGAAATTCAAAAACAAACAAAAGGAGCTAATGGTCACTTTTGCCAATCTTGCTCACTAGACCACTTTGAGTGTTTCTAGTCCAAGATTTCAAACATAAACAATTCTAATTCTTTTCACCCCTTGCTAGAGCAAGTAAAAGTGAACCCAAGCCCACCTTTCAAACCCCCAGAAACATTTGCAACTTGATTCAAATGGAAATTCAAAATTGAATCTATATCATATGTGAAGATCACCATTTCTCAAAAACCAACCAAACCAGTTCACCTTGACCATTCCAAGAAACCAGAGACTACATGTATGTGACTAGTACACCCACCGATTTTCATCAAAAAAATCAAATTCAAATCTCTTTCGACCATTTTATCAAACACCCTGGAAACACAAATCAAACAAAACATCAAACACTATAGTGAGCAGTGTTTGTGCCTAACTTGTTCCCCCTCTAGCTCACATCACACTCTTAGTAGATCATCTAGTTAATTTAACAAGCTCTAGCTCACTGTAAGCTTGACATTGGCATCAATGGTGACCATTGCCGAGCACAACTTGCCACCCCATTCTCGACAGCAAGCTAGAAGCTTCCCTAGCCTCGCCAACCTTGTTTGGGACACGAGCCACCGTCCATCGCCACCCCCTGTCCAATGCCCAAGCACTGCCAGCCCCTAGACCACCCTAGAACCGCCGTGCCATATGCCTTTGTTTCATGCCGAGAGTGCGCCAGAGCGCCTCACTCGACACGCGAGCACAGACCGTGCGCCTCCCTTGACGCTTGCATGCGTGATCACCACCGCCCCAGGAACCGCCAGAACATGCCCGTTCGCCGCCGCGCGGACCGTGGACGTTGTGCGCCATTAAAATGCCTGTCGGACCCGCCCAGAGCATCACAACGTTCCGACCAAATTGCACCACCCCACGCCTCACCACCATGATGTTGAGCTTTGCTAGGAGGCAGAGCATCGTCCCTTACCATCGCCCATGGCGTTCGCTCACTATGTCGACAACCACGAAGAGATCCACCCGCACCCTTCGGTCCCCCTCTTGGCACTATAAATAGAGGCCTCCCCCGTTCGATTTCAGCACACCATCATACTCCCCTATCTCTCAGAACTACCCCACCTCTTCCCCGGAGCAAGGCGAGCACCAGGTGGTCAGAATTTCGCTGGAGTCTGCCGCGGAGGAGGAGAAGAGGCGCCGTCGATTGGAGTCGCCCCAGGAGGAACCACCGGTACCAGGAGGATCGACGTCGTCGACTTTGTCATTCGCCCCCGTTGCTGACCCTCGCCTGAGCCCCGATGAGCCCCCACAGAACCCCACTGGTCGCGCTAGGGTTCAGTCTCGACGGCGTTGCCCGACGGAGACGACAAGCCACTGTCGTTAGATTAGATGTTGATCGCACGGTCTAGATTGCCCAGTACCCCTTCGCACCCCCTGTCTCACTGACTAGTGGGGACATTCACTTAAACCCACCCACGCACGCTGTGCACCGTGGGCCAGCCCAGTTAACTTCCCGCGTGACCTAGTAGTTTGAATTTAGGTTTTATCAATTTAGTTTCAAACTTAGTTCTGTACCTAGATTCAAAAATCAATCCAGAGAGAATCACTGCACCAAATTGCATGAAACTAATTTTTCTAGAAAGGTACTGAAATTATTAATCCAAGCCAATTGGATTCAAACCATTTAGATTTGTAGATCACCTATAGTAAAAATAACAAGGTAGAGACTTTTCTGCATTCAAACATTTTTCAAAATTCAACCACAAAAGCTTTTGAGTTGATTCCAACTCTCAAAAATCACATTTGACCAGACCTTTCTTAATATATAAAAATATCTAGGTTTACTTGCAGAAATAATGGACAGGTAATAAAAGAATACCCCATAAGCATTTCTAGTCACTTTATTTAATTAAAATAAAAGGGTAAAACCTTATTAAATTGTGACACCACTTTAAATCACATTCCCAAGTACTGAAATATGTGGTGATGACGTGTGTCAACATGATCCCCTATTTTAGTTGGAGAGTATTAAATCTTAAGTAGTTTTTCAATGAGTAGAAATTACTTTTCTAAAATAAAATAATTAAAACCTTGCCTTAATGTTTGTAATGTTTGTGATGATGCTAGATCATCTAGTGAAAACCTTGGTGTGATAAATAGAAGTATTTAAGTATTTTTTGGTGATTGTGTACCTCATATTTATTTATAGACGCTAGTACCAACCAAGGATACGAGGCGGAAGGAGGATACTACGAGGAAGAAGCCGAGGAGAACTTAAACCACTGCTCTGCACCAGGCAAGATATCCTAGCAAGCTACTAACTATGCAAGCTAAAACTTGCAACTGTGAAAGTTAGATAACCTATTCCATGCACTAGGCATGCCTTAGTTATACCAATGAATGATACCAAATCCCAGTTTTACTTGCAAGCTTAGCTATTTTATTTGTTTGTCAAAGCTCCTTAGTTTGGTTTACTTAGTGACTTGTAGATTTCAGAAAAATGTTTAGAGGTAGCATAAAGAGCATAAAACTTGGCCTAAGTGAGATAATCTTGATGTCATCCTGAGGCATGAGGTTAAACTTAGATCATTCACACTTGTTTACCACCCCTCATTAGTGTTTACCCCCACTTGTAGATGCTAGTGCTAAGCATAAAACATGATCACTTTAGATGGGAATACTTGGTGAAAATGGTTATGAAAACATTAGAATGATGAGTCATTCTAATGAAATGTTTTTACATGTGTTCTTGAACAACAGATGATTTTGATGATGAAAATGTTGAGGCATGAACCTTAGCCCTTTTTAAAACTGATGGTTGTCTGGATGCTATACCATTCCAATTTTACCGTATAACCACAATACCCGAAATTTGGGTAGGGCTTGACTGGAAATTTATATACCTTAGTATGGGTTCCCTTCCGGCCAAGGTTTGAGCTGAGGCTATGAACATTGTCCACCTGTGCAGTTTCCAAGATGACAGTTGGTCATGGTTGGGAGGCCAAACTCACAGGAGAGGTTCCAATGTTAGGGCGTATAATTGAAAGGTTAGGATTGATTATCCGCATACTAAGTATGGTGAATTCAGGATTGTTCCTGACGGATGTATCAAATATTGTGGTGAAAGTGTACCACCTCTGCAGAGTGTCAAACTATTCGAATAGGCGTGTTCGTGGTTATGGACAGTTGGAGAGGCCATACTGTTCCGTCGTCAGATGTTTTCAAAATGACTTGCGAAATGAATCATAACTTTACTTGACCATAACAGGGTTATGAATATGACAACTCAAGTTCCCACTTAGGTGTTATAAAACTGTCAACTAGCTTTCTTTGCTTCTGACCTCAGTTAAGGTAAACCTAGATTTTTGCAAAACAACCTAGAGCTTAGTATTCCTACTCAAAACCCCCTTCAATTGTTAGTATTAGTTTGCGAGTACTTAAAAAGTACTCATGGCTTTGTCCCTGGCTATTCCCGTGGCCAGACTATGAAGAGGACTATCAGGAGGATGGACCGCAGGAAGGTTACGACAACTAGGATCATCTCCCATCGTCAGCATTGCCTGTGACCATGAAGATGGAGCCCCGCCCACGCTACCGTTATTATTATATTATTCCGCTGCTATGATTATACTAAGACTGGATCATGTGATCCTTTATTTGTTGTAAGACCTTATGTATGGTTTGTAATGGATGATGTACTATGATATCCAATATGTTATGTCTCGCAAAAATGGTAATCATGGGATTGCGATGTACGGCATAACAGGTATCTGGGATTAAAAATCTAGGTGTTGACAGTAAAAGTGTTACCCAGCAAGTTCATTATATGCAAGGTGGGAAGTTTGATGCTCTATCTACCACCTCGGACTATTAGTCCTTGGCACTATGCAGTTTTTGTAAATCTTTCTTCAAAGATTGATTTTATTGTTAAAAACTATGACCACCAGCCTTCATAGGCTGACAAGAACTTTCATGGAGTTCCTTTCCTACCACGTTCATAGCTCCTTCCCGGAATAGGGAGTAACAAGTTACAATTATTACACTCTGTAGAGGTGTGTTACTTTACCCATGAGAGATCAACTCCTTGTTGCACAACCGGGCATACTTTCCCATCCACAATTCCATGATGTGGGGCCCAGTAGGTGATCCAAGCCAATCACTGCCCCCTTCGCGACCCCGCATGTCTCCTTGGTGTACACCATGCCCACACATTGAATTACGACAATGGTTAGTACAGACCATTAGATGCCAAAACTATCTTGGGAAGTTGAGGGTTCCCACCCATATGCTGCATATCCTCTATGAATTACCAATTAATGCATGCTATGAGGATAACAGCCACGACCTGCACATTCGGCTACATGCGAGACAAAGAAGATACAGCTAACTTCTCTGTCCCAGTCCAAATCTGATGGTTAACGCGTAATATACGGTGCTAGAATCACTGATGACATGGGTTGTTATGTCCTAGGTGATTAATCTTGTTGCAAATGGAAACCTAGGTTCCATTTCTCACCTTATCCATTGTTGGGGATATGCTATATGGGTATCCTCATAGCATGTCACCTATCCGGATAACCCGGGTTTCCCACAGTTGGTAGCATGGCCTATGGCCTGCTGGGCGACCCAGTTAGATGGATCCAGAAGGGAGGCCCATGCCGGATAAAGGAAGTCTACGGTTGGAGTCACCGACGTACCCGGAGCCTTGGAGTGCAAGATACACAAGACTAATAATAGACGGTGTAGGACTCTGTGACCTGTCCTGCTAGGACTTTTCCCTATAACCCTAGGACCTGGCGACTATATAAGTCGGGCCTATGGGATCCTTTAAGAGACAACTTCAGACAACCTCGCACAGCAAACCAATCCCTATAACTCGGCGTATTGCCCTTATAGTGATTTATAGCCGGAGTAGGATTCCTCCACCGTCGTGGGATCTGAACCTGGGTAAGCTGTGTTACCTCATACCCGTCAACCGTCCGCCTTCCCCCCACGTCTCTAAATACGCACTGTGAGGACCCCTCCATGGCGTACTCGTTGGCAATACCACGACAGTTGGCGCCCACCTGGTCAAGAACGGGCGGCGCAAGTGACGGTGGCTAGCGGCAGCGCGGTCAGACGGCGGCGAAGCTGGCGATGCAGGAAGCGAGGAAGGAAGGGAATATGCTCACCGTGTTCGCCGTGGCGTGCTGGAGCTCAACGTGCCCGTGGTTGGTGAAGGGGCGCACAGAGGTGGACGGAATCGCTCACCGGAGTTCTTGCTGGCGTCGGGTGCGCACGGTGGTGGTCGAGGACGAGCACCTAGGATGCAAGCAAGCGAGAAAAAGTATCAGGAGGATGCGCACGGTCTCTGTGGTTGTAGGGGTACTCACCAGCACACGAGGGGCGCACGGGTTTGGCGTCAGTAGCTCGTCGGAGTTGCGGGGTCGTCGGTGGTGCACTGGTGAAGTCGTTGCCGACGCTCTGGCACGCACGCGAGCGAGCTGCTGCTATGGAAAGGTTCGCCAGGAGGTGGGGATTATGTGAGCAAGGTCGAGGAGGCAAGGGGCGGCAGGGTTCGGCCGGAATCGTCGCCGGAGCTTGTCGGGGACAGTGGCGGAGTAGGGAAAAATTGGGCGGCCTGGGGGCGCGCTAAGGTGGGGCGGCAGAGGGGAAATGGAGAGGAGACGTGGGCGGTTAAGAAGGCGCGGTTGTAGAGCGGATTCATCGCAGCATTATGGCGAATTTACTCGAGGCTTCAACGGCAGAAACGGCCAGGGAGGAATGACGGGCGAGGTCGTCGCGGGGTTGAAGACGGTGACGTGTGCGTGGGGTCGTCTGGCAGCGAGAGAGAGAAGGGGTGCGATGGGTTCCATCTGTCAGCGGCCTCGTGGGTTCAAATGCGGGTGCGAATCGTTTTCTGCGTGAGAGAGAGGGAGTGGGCTGGACTGGGCCAGGTGGGCTTAGCTGGGCTGGGTCGGCTTGTTTTTTTTTGTTCTGTTTGTGTTTTTTTCCTTTTCTTTTATTCTGTTTTGGTTTTGTTTACTTAATTCAAACACTCATTTGATTTCAAAACTTTGCCAGATTTTGTGTAGGTTTAAGTATTGATTAGTATTGTAATTTGGTGTAAATATTTGAATAAAACCTTATTCATTTTGGGGTCTTTTATTTATTCAAAATAGGCTCTAGTTTTAAATCAAATAGATTTAATAATATTTCTAAACACCATTTGATTTTCCAAAACCTTCCAAATCTTTTCAGTAGGTTTTGTTTATTTAAAAGGGTGTCAAATAATTCATCTTGAATTATTTGGAAAAGCTTTTAATAAGATTTATTAATCATTTAATATTTGGATTTGTCTTTATTCCAATAGGATTTGGTTTATGCCATTTTATTTTTACTTTCCCAATTCTTTATCCAATATTTTTATTTGGATTTGGGTTATCATCAACCCATTTTCTTAATAGATTTGGCCAAGATTTGATTTGGTCTTAAATATTCTTTATTTAATATTTCTTTCTTCATCTTATAAAATCCATATCTTTTTATTTAGAGATCCAAACTTGGTGATTCCAATTTGTGAAATCTTGTTTATTATTTGTTTATCCTTTTAAATATCTTTTAGATTATTTGCTCACCAATTGGTATGGGTTTCTAGATAGGTTCTTTATTAGCTTTGGGAATTCAATTTCTTATCTTTTTTTTGAGGGTATTAACAGTAGGAAAGACTCCTACTGCCTCATTTTCATTAAAAAAGGTCAGAATCTATATGGTTACATATGTACACAGAGACAGAGGATGGGGGAGAGACTCTAAAAAGTCAGAAAAGATAAATCTAGGAATACAAGAAGGTTTACAAACTATGAATAATGCTCTTGATAAGTGGATGTAGCTCCTCTTTAGTCCTATGAATCAACAATGACAGATCAGCAGCAAATCTTGACTTCCAAGCCTGAACTGAGGGTTGTATGTTATTAAACCAAAGATTGTTTCTCTCTTTCCAGATGTTCCAAGAGCCCAGCAAGGTGATTTCCATAAACAGCTTTTTATTCCAGCTCTTTTTTCCTTGTTCAATGATCTGGAGTCTAGAGTTATTCATAGCCCAAGAGATGTTAATTGAACTCCAGCAATCTTGGCTAAATGGGCAATGAAAAAACAAGTGTTCAATTGTTTCCTCGGTATTGTGATTACACATAAAACAGTCATATCCAGTCCCCAATGTATAATGTCTTCTTCTTAACATGTTTCTTGTATTCAATCTGTCAGACAGAAATAACCACCCAAAGAACTTCACTTTTGCAGTGCACTTGGATTTCCACAGCCATTTAAAGGATATGTGTGGATTTATATTTCTGAAATTGAATTGATAATATTTGCTGGAAGTGAATTCTTTGTCTCCCCAAACATAGCTCCAAGTGTCTTGTGAATGTTCTCTTAGTTCAATTTCTCTACAGCTATTCTGAATGTCCCTCAATTCAGCTAATGCTTCAGGTGATAAAGGGAGATAGAAGAGTTGTGTTAAACAATCAGCTATAAGAAACTCCTGTACAGAGATATCTTCCTTCCTAGCATAAGATTAAAAGGTTGGGTGACTCTCTTCTACGATGGTTACAGTCCATTGATCCTTCCAAAACAGTGTGGTAGCCCCATTACCAATAGAGCTTTTAGCTATTCCTTATCTTATTAAATTCATAAGATTTTATTTATGGTTCCAGATTGAGTGAAACCAATTTATATGGCCTTATATTATTTCTATTTGTCTTTCTTGATCATTCGTGAATGTTTGTTGACAAGTTTTTATATGGATCAAATCCATAGGCTTGGAGATAACTTGGAAATGATTTTCTTCCATTAGGGCTTTGGGATTGGATTTATTTTCCAAGTGTTCAAATTTCCAGATACATTCATTGAGGAATGCAGTTCACTTGATTTGGATTTTGTTGAATTCAAACTTTAATTAAAGTTTGTTCAAGATGGGATTTTAAGTTTCCATTTAGAAACAAAAAGTTTCTTTTCACCCTGTTTTTCAACAATAATTTATTTCGTTTATTTATTTTTCACATTACAAGATTTGGAAAATCTTGGGATGTGACAGATGGCCACCTCTAGAGAGACCAGAGAATATTCTTCAGGCAACCATAGATAATCTAACCACGCCTATGGCGCCGATACTTGATCCGGCTAATGCACAGGCGGAGTTAGAAGAAACTAGACAAAAGGTACTAGTAGAGGCAAAAAAGGTGTCGGCCCTGCAGGAATCCTTAAACAGGACCCTGCGAGAGTATGCTAGGGAAAACAAACTAGATGTGGCCCCTGAGCGGGTAGATGAATTGATATTAAGAGGAAAGAACCTCATGAATGATATCAACAAAGAGCATGAGGCTCGTGCAGATGATTCAGTCGATCTAGGCTTGCCAAGGTATATTACCCCGGCAAAGAAACTCAGCGCGGCAAATGCCGCAGCGTTGGAGCTGGAAGGATTAAGCGGGGAAGCCCGGCAAAAACAGCAAGAAAGAGTAAATGAGCTGGTGCGCATCACGAACCAGCAGAATGAGGAAATGCTTAGGGCTGACCCGGCAAGGCCAGGAGCTTCGCGTATGGTTCATTCGGCAAGAGCAGCCCCCGCACTATCTGCGGCAGCAGCATCCTCACCCAGAAATAATGTGCGAAGAGATAGAGCAGTGACCTCGGGAAAAAGAAATAAGCAGATTGTTCCATATGATCCGGCAGTAGCCGGGAAAGTCAATGAGAATAGAGGCAATGGCAGCCGAGGTAACAGTGGAGATAGAAACCCCGGCCATGCTAACAAAGGGCACGGGGACCTCGGAAGGGGAAATCATGAGAACAATAACCCGGCGGAGGGGAGGAGAAACCCTCCACCAGAACCTCAGCCGAGGTATGAGCCTCGGCAAGAGAGAGAAGCGAGACCAGCTCACCATAATCAGGAAAATGATAGGTACAATGATGGTTACTCGGATATGAAGCATGCAGAACATGGTGGGAATAACCACTATGGAATACAAGAGAGGGTCATTTATAGAAACTTGCCGTCAACTGACGCAAGACTGAAACTGGACAGATTATATCGGTCCGAGCTATTAGAGGAACAGGGTCCGCCTGGTCCGGCGTGCTTCGGACCTCGGATCATGGGCAAACCACCAGTGCTGAACTTTCAATTGGCAAGGGGCACGAAAACATACAATGGGAGCATAAACCACAAGATTGGTTAATTGACTATGCCACAACAGTGAAAATAGTTGGCGGAAACTTACAATGGGCGGTGAGATACATCCCACAGATGCTGGAAGGACCAACCAGAGTATGGCTAAACAATCTGCCAACAGGTAGTATCAACTGTTGATTAGATTTTGAAGAAATGTTTGTCAACAATTTCACTAGTACGTATAAGAGACCAAATAGGCCTCAACAGCTTGCAATGTGCAAGCAGAAGCCGAATGAAACAGATAGGGAATTCTTGACTCGGTGGTGTAATCTAAGAAACTCATGTGAAGGGGTCATAGAATCTCAAGCGATAGCTTGGTTTGCTCCGGGCTGCCGATATGGAAGTGTGTTATGGAAAAGGTTGCAAAGAGATATGCCAACCACGTTGGCAGAAACCATCAGGATAGCAGATTCTTATGCTCTAGGGGATCCGACACAACCAGAATTAATGTCGGCAGAGCATCCGGAGCACCAAGATCAGTATGCCAGAGATGCAGACGGATCATCGCGGCGCAATGAATACCGAGGTAGAAGAAGGGAAGAGAGGCTGGATTACAGATATGCTTCCAATCAGGTGGAAGCGGTTGTGCAGGATCAGCCGAGTCATGGAAACAATCAGCGACAGAAAAATGGTCATCAGAAGTGGACGCCGAGGAATGAAGGGAAAAGACAGTGGACACCAGAACAAAAGAAGCAGTGGCAGGAAAGGCCGAAGTACACGTTTGAATCCATGTTGGATCAACCGTGTAAGTTCCACACTCCAAATCCGTCCAAGCCGGCTAATCATACAACTCGTCAATGTGCTTGGATGAAAAATACAATGGGAAACCCGGTGGGCATGCAAGCGCCTCCTCATCAAACGCATCAACAGCAACAGCTACAGCTAACCGGATCAAATGCGCAGCAGTTAATGTTACCATTGCCCCCTCCGAGGTATGATAGCTCGGACCGGAGGGATGCAGTACATCAAGTGGTAAATCAAAATCAAGATGGAAGGGCAAACCCCGGGAACAATGGGCGTAATGATTAAAGGGAGCATCATCAATCATATTGTGTGTTCACAACAGAACAGCAAGATAGACAGAGTGTACAGCGCTAACATATGGAAGTGAATGCAGTTATGCCGGCAGTACCAAGATGCGTGCCCTGGTCTGATCACGAAATAACCTGGAGCATAAAGGATCACCGGAAGATAATGCCGAACCCAGGGTCGTATGCACTCGTACTAGATCCGGCATTTGTCGGGCCCAGCATTAATGTGAAATTCTCAAAAGTACTCATTGATAATGGGAGTAGTATCAACATTATGTACAAAGACACAATGCACAAACTCGGAATAGCATAGAATATGCTACAATCCACAAGAACCACGTTCCATGGAATAGTGCCGAGTCTCTCGTGCGAACTCATTGGGAAAGTCCGAGTAGACGTATTATTCGGCACAAAGGAGAATTGTAGAGCGGAGAATTTGGAGTTTGAAGTGGCGGACCTAGAAAGTTGCTATCATGCTTTACTCGGACGGCCAACACTGGCTAAATTCATGAGCAGTTGCCACATTAGCTATTTGAAAATGAAGTTACCCGGGCCACAGGGGGTAATAACAGTAGCCGGAGATTACAGAAAATCAATGGAATGTGCTTCAGCCGGATCAAACCTGGCCGAGTCATTGGTAATTGCAAGGGGAAAAATAAGGATTCAGGAGGTAGCAGCTCTGGCTCAGTCGGCACAGCTGAATATGCCGGCATTAGCTAACCCGCATGGGAGTGTTTCTTTCCAGCCGACTAAAGAGACGAAAAAGATCCAGATAGATGAGCAGTTCCCAGAGTGCACCATCACGATTGGTGTTGGCCTAGATGCCAAATAGGAAAGCGAGCTCACCAACTTCCTCCGTGAGAATCGGGATATATTTGCATGGTCAACTCAGGACCTGCAAGGTGTGCCGAGGGAGTTGGCTGAGCACTCTTTGCATGTAAGGCCAGGAGCAAGGCCGGTGAAGCAACCTCTCCGCCGCTTCGCCGAAGACAGGAGAAAAATAATAGGGGATGAGATATCGGCTCCTTGCGCCCGGGTTCATCATGGAAGTGCTTCATCCGGATTGGCTATCAAATCCAGTGTTAGTAGAAAAAAAAAGGATGACACGAATGTAGCTGTCGTATGATGAATGTGTATCGATTACACGAACCTCAACAAGGCGTGTCCCAAAGATCCTTTTCCTTTACCTAGGATAGACCAATTCATTGATTTGACCGCTGGTTGTGATTTGTTGTCATTTGTAGACGCGTATTCTGGTTTCCACCAGATACCGTTAAATCCGGCCGATCAAATAAAGACTGCGTTTATTACCCCGTACGGGGCTTATTGCTATCGCACCATGCCATTCGGCCTGTGTAATGCAGGAGAAACATACCAAAGATGCATGCAAAAGTGTTTACATGACCAGATAGGAAAAAATTTACAAGTGTATGTAGACGATGTGGTTATAAAAACCAAAGAGAGCAAAACGCTCATTGATGATATTCGGCAGACATTCGCAAACTTGAAAAGATTCCGAATGAAGCTTAACCCGGAAAAATGTACCTTCGGTGTACCGGCGGGAAAATTACTCGGTTTCCTCGTGTCCAGCCGAGGTATAGAGGCAAATCCAACTAAAATCTGAGCAGTTGAAAAAATGGAACTACCGAGGTGTCTGAACGATGTACAAAAATTCACGGGATGCCTGGCTTCTCTGAGTCGATTCGTATGTCGGCTAGGGGAAAAGGCATTACCTCTATATCAACTGATGAAAAAATCTGATAAATTCATCTGGACACCACAGGCTGATAATGCATTTCATGAGTTAAAAAAGATGTTGGTCACAGCACTGATCTTGGCTTCTCCATTGTCAAAAGAACCTATGTTACTTTATGTAGCCGCCACTAACAGAGTGGTAAGTGCGGTGATTGTCATGGAGCGGAATGAAGGGGTAAGTCAATACAAAGGCCGGTATATTACCTAAGTGAGGTGTTATCAGCCTCGAAGCAGAACTACCCACACTACCAGAAGATGGCTTATGGAGTATACATGTCGGCAAAAAAACTCAAACACTACTTCGAAGAGCATCCGATAAAAGTGATTTGTGAAGCGCCCATAGCCGAGATATTGAGCAACAAAGATGCATGTGGCCGAATAGCAAAATGGGCAATCGAGTTATCACCTTATGCTCCGCAATTTGATAGGCGAGATGCAATCAAATCTCAGGCAGTGGCCAACTTCTTTGTGGATTGGGCCTAGGTACAATATGAGCCCCCATTACCAGATCCGAACTATTGGACAATGCATTTTGACGGATCCAAGCTGAGAAATGGGCTAGGGGCAGGAATAGTATTAACTTCGCCAAAAAAGATCAGCTGAAATACATGCTGCAAATACATTTCGCTGCATCAAACAATGTGGCCGAGTATGAAGCGCTCGTCCATGGGTTAAAAATGGCAAAAGAGATGGGTATACATCGGATCCTATGTTACGGGTATTCAGACCTGGTAGTACAGCAAGTATCAGGCAATTGGGACGCACTAGATGCGAATATGGCCCTATATAGGTTTCATGTGCAAAAAATCAGTGGTTATTTTTATAGGTGTGAGTTTCACCACATACCTCGGGCGGAAAATGACGCTGCATACACACTGTCAAAACTCGGATCAACTAGGCAATCAATTCCCCCAGGCATTGCCCTGGAACACCTGAGAAAACCATCAATTACACCTTCGCCAGAATCCGAGTCAATTCGTATCTCGGCAGAGCTGATAGAAGGAAATGTGCCAATGGAAATTGACAAGGAATATGACCCGAACTCTATAAGGGTGAACCCGGCCGACACACGACTAAACACGGAAAAGCCCAAAGCTGTTATGTCGGTGGAAAATATGGAAATCGACAATGTAACTATCCCAGAGAAAATCACGCCGATATGGGCGCAATCCATATTCTCATTCCTTAAAGAGGGAATCTTGCCGAGTGATGAGGTCCTGGCTAGAAAAATAGTGAGAAGAGAAAAATCCTACACAATCATAAACAATGAGCTGTATAAGAGAAGTGTCACGAGCGTACTGCAACGATGTGTTGGCTCTGCAGAAGGGCGGGAAATACTCCTGGATATACATCAGGGAGAATGTGGGCATCACGCCTCATCCAGAGCCCTAGTGGCCAAAGCATTTAGGCATGGATTTTATTGGCCGACTGCGTTGAAGGAGGCAAAGGAATTAGTAGAAAAATGTAATGGTTGCCAGAGGTACGCCAGCAAGATACATCTACCTTCGTCCGAGTTAAAAACAATACCAATCACTTGGCCATTTTCTGTGTGGTGCTTGGATATGGTAGGTCCGTTCAAGCCGGCCCGAGGCGGAATGACTCACATTCTAGTCATGGTGGACAAATTCACAAAGTGGATGGAAGTGAAACCAATAAGAAAATGTGATGGACCCACAACGGTAAAATTCCTCAAAGATATTATCTTG
Source organism: Avena sativa (assembly GCA_916181665.1). Taxonomy (NCBI): domain Eukaryota; kingdom Viridiplantae; phylum Streptophyta; class Magnoliopsida; order Poales; family Poaceae; genus Avena; species Avena sativa. The sequence continues at coordinate 31,763,483 of OV702284.1, forward strand.
AGATATGGATACCCACACAGTGTTATCACGGATAATGGCATAAACTTCGCTGAAGGAGCCTTTGCTAGGTTCTGCCAAGAGAAACACATAAGACTAGATGTTGCCTCGGTGGCTCACCCGGCATCAAATGGGCAAGTAGAAAGATCAAATGGACTGGTATTGTCAGGAATAAAACCCCGGCTTATCGAACCACTGCAAAGGTCGGCAGAATGCTGGATTGAGGAGCTTCCAGCAGTACTGTGGAGCCCCAGGACCACCCCAAACAGGTCGACAGGGTATACCCCATTCTTTCTAGTGTACAGGGTAGAAGTTGTGCTTCCAGCCGACATAATGCATGACTCGCCAAGAGTAATCCAGTACACGACTGCCGAGGTAAACGAAGTATCGCGGCAAGACGATGTGGATCTGCTAGAATAAGCAAGGGAATTGGCATTATCAAGATCAGCTATTTATCAGCAAGATCTCAGACGATATCACAGCAAAAAATTCAATCCGAGAGTTTTTAAAGAAGGAGACTTTGGTTCTTCAGCTAGTGCAACGCACAGCCGGCATGCACAAACTCTCACCCCCATGGGAACGACCATTCATCGTGAGTAAAGCAGTGCACAATGATGCATATTACCTGATCGACGCTCAGTCACCAGAGAAGAACAAGGCAAACAAAGCCGGAGACGAATCAAAAAGACCATGGAACATAGCCTTACTTCGCCCGTTTTACACTTAGAAGTCATATATTGCACGTCTCATGTGACGCACCAAGTCGGAGTATTAAGCATGTATTAAACCTCGACACCTCGAGCAGCGACTCGGGGACTGCACCATGTTATTTCTTATTTTAAGATTATGTATTAAACCTCGGCACCTCGAGCAGTGACTCGGGGACTGCACCATGTTATTTCTTATTTCGGATTATGTATTAAACCTCGGCACCTCGAGAAGTGACTCGGGGACTGCCCCATGATTGTTTCTCGTTTTGAATTATGTATTAAACCTTGGCACCTCGAGCAGTGACTCAGGGATTGCCCCGTGGTGTTCTTTGCATAGAATTATAAACTATATTTCGGCGACCCAATTAATAACTTGGGGACTGCTTCATGTCGTTCGATGTTTTTTGAACATATGTGAACCTTCAGTAACCCAAGTGATAATTCGGGACTGACTTACATTGCCCTCTAATTTTTTCATACACATAAGAGCTCGATAACTCCAGCAGAAACTCGGGGGCTACCCCAATTTACTGATCATAATTCGTAAGATGCAATGTAAGCTTGTTTCGATCGTCAAGAGAATAACAAGGAGGAAAAAAATAAACGATTTCTAAGGATAACAACCTCAGCAAGTCGAAGTATAATAAGGGATGCACCCTATTTATATCACTTTACCAGTGGAAACTTCGAGCAGGGTAATAAGCCAGTGAGATTAGAGCATTGTACTTCAAGTAGAAATTGCAAAAACAACAACTATACAACCGAGTTAACATAAGGCAAAAAGTAGATGTCGAACGAAGGTCAGTCATATGGGAGAATATGATCCGGCTTTACAAAATTAAAATTTGGAAAAGCAAATATGTGAAGCAGATAGATTCACTTAGAGGAAATGACAATAGTTACCATCACCAGTGCCTCAGCGGCACAAGGCAAAAAGGTTCACACTACACCAAAAGACGGACAATTGTTTCATAGACATCATACGCCCGACATACCGGGGACTTAAAACAACTTAGAGTTTTTGAGCCTAGATAGCGAAAGAGGCCAAATCACCCTTAAGGGGCAGTAGCATTGTCAGGAGCATCGGGCATGGGTATCTCGGACGCAGGCGGAGTGACCTCGGTCTCCTTCAGAAGGGTATATCTAGGCACTGGGCGCTTCGAGGTTAATGGCGCCTCAGCAGAAGTTACCTCGACTTCAATAGAAGCCATAGTAACCTCGGGGGCAAGCCCCGGCTGCTGAGAGACGTCAAGCTGGGCTCGAGAGGTTTCAGTTCCTTTTGAGGACGATCGCGCGTCGTCATCCTCATCCGAACTATCATTTGAATCGTGGGCATTATCCGAATCATCCTCCGTTTCATCCTGATCGGCCAAGTCACCACCTGAGGAACCTTCAGCTTTGACATCAACAGCCGGGTTGGGAAGAAAACTCGGCCCTTCGATCCAATTATGCACGTTAGCATACTCGATAAGCTGGAAGGCACGAGCTTGACGACGAGAAACAAACTCCGGATTCTCAACCCAAGGAGAGCCAATGCGCAGATGCATCAGAGTATCGAGAGAGATATCCTCATACCAAGACAAAATAGTCGTAAGGGCCATATCAGCACCAGCCCTCCCAGCAGATTCCCTCCAGAGGTTAAGTTGGGTTTGAGATGCCATCAGCCTCGCCATAAGCACTTCAACTTCTTTGATATCCAGCGAATTCGGCCAGAGAACATGGTAGGCTCGGATAGCTGCTGGCACCAGATCTCTTCCCATAATCTTCATTGGTCCAATAGCAGCACCGACGACAATCAGGAAGTCTTCCATCGAATATTCTTGACTCGGAGCAACGGGAACACCTCGGTGCTCACGAGCAGCAATCATAGCCTTGGAGCTCATCGATCTCGCTTCTGGAAAATGATCTACATGAAAGGAAGTCATATCAGTTAAACATAAGAAAGGGAAGAAAATAACTCGGCCACAGACGGAAACTTACGATGGATGTAGCTCAACATTTTCTGGAGATCCAGGGACCAATCGGCCTTACTCTTCTCGAAATGAGTGATTTCCTCGCTCATCGCTCGATTTTTTAATTCGGCAGCGTCAATAAGTTCTTTGCCCTTCTGAAGCTGCAGGCTCAGACGGCTCTTTTCCTCCGAAAACTCCTGATCAACTTTTTCCAACTCAGACTTCTAGGAAAGCTTGACAGATTCAACCTCGGCACGTAATCAAGTTATCTCATCATCCTTTTCTTTGAGTTGCGCCGAATGAGCGGCAGCTTGTTCTAAACAATGCAGCATCATATCAGGCATAGGTATGCATTCATATCAGCCAGAAGGTTGTAAGAAACCCAGTATTTACCTCGGACAAAAGACGACAAATTAGAAAACAAAAAGAGTAACTAACCTTCAAGAGTGCCAACTTTCTTGGTAAGGCGAGTATTCAAGTTATTGATACTAGCTGCGCACCAGCAAAAAAGCTAATTATCACGAACAACTAAAATTATTACGAAGTTAAGGAACGTTACACGGACTGGTTAACTTACCACTTTTCTTCACAACAGTGACAACCTTCTCATATTTATCTTGAAGTTTTTTGTGCGCAAAAAGCAACCTTTGAAATTCAGCTGTCCGGCGATCATGGGCAACCTGAAAAACGGAAGCAAGTTACACAAAGAATACAAAGATCCGAATCAGGTAAAACTTGACTCGGATCTAGGTGGCTGGATATTCAAAGTTAAAGAAGATCCGAATCAAGTAAAACTTGACTCGGATCTAGGTGGCTGGATATTCAAAGTTAAAGCAGATCTGAATCAAGTAAAACTTGACTCAGATCTAGGTGGTTGGATATTAAAAGTTAAAGCAGATCCAAATCAAGTAAAATTTGACTCGAATCTAGGTGGCTGGATATTCAAAGTTAAAGTAGATCCAAATCAAGTAAAACTTGACTCGGATCTAGGGGGCTGGATATTCAAAACTAAACCAAATCCGAATCAAGTAAAACTGGACTCGGGTATGAATGGACCACGGCTAATCCGAGTCACGAAGGGAATTGACTTAGCAAGAAATGAATTTGAAGCCTGACAAAGCTTTCAAACGAACAACAAGTTATCTAGTTGCAAGCTTCGGGGACTAGTGTATATATAATACCATCTGAATAATAAACAAAGTATCAACAAAAGCGCTTACCTCATTCATCTTGTCACTTTCAAGGACAATCTTAGCAGCCATGTGCAAGCGACTGCTGATATCGGAAAGCTGAAATGGTTGGCTACTCAGATTGCCTTCAAGTTGATCGGCGGTGTTCCAGTTATTGGCATACTCCACCAAAGAGCCGAGGCTTTTCCCGCTCTCAGTACGGGTCAACATCTTACCTCGGGCCTGATGTGTAACTACCGCCGTTGCCGGACTCTTGTAAAGAGTAAGTTGAGTGTCGGCAGCAGGGGCGACGCCAGGCTTAGCATAGGAAGCCCCCTTGCGAAGTACATCAGCTATGCTGGGCTGAGAAGAGCTAGTTGGCCCCTTCTGATATGCCGAGGGTTTAGTAACAACAACCTTCTTACTCTTAGTAGAGACTTCGGCAGGGGCAACAGCTTCAGCACTAGGAATCACGCCCTTGGGGGCAGCAGGAACTGTAGTTTCCAAGGGGGCCGAGGTGGTGATATCCTCGGTTGGAGTTGGAGTAGCGGCTAGGACTGTGGTGATCAAAGGGTCATTGGGGGAAACCTCGGTGGTCTTGAGAGGGGAAACAGGCTCAACCGGGTGATCCGGTGTGGGGGTTATGTCGGCAATAATGGTAGGAGCAATAGGCACATCTTGTTGAGGCGATATGTGGGTCGACGCAGGAGGAGAATCAACACGAGAGGGACTAGGAACCCGAGTATCTTCCGAAGGAGGAGGAGAAGGCTTCCGAGTAGTATGGCTTGTCATACTCGGACCGCTTGGCTTTGCGGAAAGAGGAGCTCTGCAAAAGACAAAAAAGTCGAGTCAAGAGACAGAAAGAGAGAAACAAGAAATACAAATAAGAATAAACTCACCCAGTAACCCCAGGCATGGTCTTACGCCTCGGGATATGCTGCGAAGACTTCTTGACTCGCTTCTTGGGGGCAGCACCGGAGGGATCTGTCAAAGTAGTGCGCTTCTTCGAAGCAGCAGGAGCTTGAGAAGCAAGAGGTTCGGCGTCGTGCACCTGACCAGCTGGATTAGCTGGGAAAGAAGGAGCCAAAAATGCGTAAGAGATAGGCACCGTGGCAACTACCTCAAGAATTTGGACGTCGTCCGAGTCACCTTCATCCGCGTGGGCCGAGGTTTTGCCATGAGCACGAACAGGAGCAACATCCGACTTAGGGACAAACTCCTCTGAGTCAGGTTCTCCGTTGTCCGGGGTATTACGATCTGTAGTCCACGGAAGAGCCAAAACCTCGGCATCTTCCGTCTTTTGCTTTGTAAACCTCTATGAGAGAAACAAAATAGGATTAGCAAAAGAACAATCACAAAAGCAATTTTGAAGCAAACACTAATGCTTAAAATTACCTGAGGAGGGGGATTCCCGCGAGAAAATGGCTTCAATCCCCATTCCCATTCTTCCGGCATATCAGTCTTAAAGATAGCCCGGACGCGCTTATAGATGTGATAATCGTCAATCTCAACCGTAGATACTCGGTTGGGATCCAAAGGACCACTCATATAACAGAGCTTATGAGTGCAAAGCTGAAAAGGGCAGATTCGGCTGCTGACGAAGGCGGTTACTAAATCTTCACCACGGAGCCCTGCGCGAATCAGTTCTTTGAGCCGAATCTCAAATGCCTCGGCAAGAGCATGGCTTTTCCTAGGATTGTAGTTCCAATTCTTCTTGGAGGGGGGACCGATAGAGAAAGCAGGGAGCCGAATCTTATCTTCCTTCCCTGTATTTTTGACATAGAAAAACGATCTATGCCATTTCTTACAAGACTCGAGGCCGGCGACACGGGGGAACTCAGAATTTCTCCGATGTGTAATGGACGCAGCCCACATTGGTTAAGAGATTTTTCAGAAGGATGAACAGATTTGTCCGGCACAACATTAGATCGGATTTGAAAGAATTTGGACCAAACATGTACGGAGGGCCAAAGGCCGAAATACCCCTCTGAAGCCGAGATGAAAGCCGACAGAGAGGCAATAGCATTGGCCGGCAGGTGATGCGGCTGGAGGCCGAAGTAATCAAGGAACCCCCTAGAAAAATCGCTAAGGGGGAGGCCAAACCCACGAGCAAAGTGGGAGATGAAGACTACATACTCGCCTTCGTTGAGTACGGGTGAGGATTCCTTGCCGGGCAGGCGACAGCTTACCTCGGTGGGAATCCGGCGCATTTTAATTAACCACTCTACCTCTCGACGAGTAACGGTGGAACCCTTCCAGGAACCCCGTTCTAGACCAGACGCAAAGTCATCGTCCTCGACGAGAGCTCCGCTAGCGGAACTAGACATAGGCTCGTCGGAGGAATCAACGGAGGAGAGACTAGCGGCGGGGAGAGGCCTAGAGATATAGGGCCCCGTCGTGATTCTAACAAGCGCGGTGGCGAAACAAGAAAGAACCACCACGGGGAATCTAAGAAAATCAGAGAGATGCCTAGCGCGCAGACCTAGTGGCGGCGTTGTAGGAAAACTCACCGGCGGAAGCACCGGAGCAAGGGCACTACGGCGAGGTCGCAGGAACCGAATGACAGCAGCGTGACCGTCGAGGGGGGTGACGATGGCGCGGCCGCTAGAACACGAACAGAGGCGGCGGCGCGAGGAAGAAGATGAAGGGAAAACAAGGGGGGAAAGTGAATCGCCTAGCCCCGCTCCCCTCTTTATAACCGCGTAATGTTAGCGGTAGTGGGATCGTGGCTATGCCACGATGAGCGCATAATCGCGCATGTGGCGAAACCGTTCGCAAGTAGTGGAGCCACACCGAATACCACACAGCACAGGAGAGGATTGGGCCTTCTGACCGATCCGGGACTCGAGGCGTCACTGCGCCGGCGCGACAGGCGCAGAAATTACTGTAGCTTGTCAGTAACCACTGTAGAGGAACAAAAAACTAGAAAACAATGATGATTGATAAACGTAGGACGAGGCTTACCCAGGAAGCCACACGAATACCTCGAACAAGGGGAGATAACTCGGAAAGTAATCCACGGAAGGAGAAAGATGAGAAGAGCAAGAGGGTGGCGAATAAAGAACGTCGGCTAAGAAAAACCTCGGAAAGAAAGAGAGAAGAATGTCGGGAAACTGATGTGGCCCAGCCGAAGTTTCCGGCAGGACCGCACCAGCTTCGGGGACTAAAGTTGGGGGGATGACCCCGGATAGGGTCAAGACAGGGGAAAGACAAAAGGAGTCTCCCTCATCTTAAGCCGAATTACTGGTTGTGTCGGCCGAATAATGTAAGATTCGGCCGAGATAAGCAGGGCCATGACAAATGTAGAATGAGTAACACCTTATACGGCTGACATATGGTTAAGTCGGCCGAATGAGTCTGACTAACTTGAATGCAGGTGAAGGCCGAGCCGATTTATGCGAGATAAGGCCGAATAACATGAAGCTTGCAGGAGAAGGAGGCGCCTATAGTCAAACCCTAGTCACTGGCTAAGAGAAATCTAGACAGAGCCAAGCACAAAGGACAAGGAGCAGAGCAGCAGAAGGGCAGACAAACGTCATGGAGGTGACAGTGAGGAAGCAAGAGGCGTGCATGTGAAGGTTTCTGGAACATTGTCGCCGATAGAAGGGGGACACGGAAAGGAGGCCGCCGAGTTACCATATTGGGACAAGCATATTCCAAGGATATGCTTGCCATGTCAGCCCTAGAAGGAAACAAGGAACCTCTTTATAAGGGGGACGCGGGCTCCAGAGAAGGGATCGATTCATTCTACGCCGCAAGGCTCGTGTTGTTGTTTACTTCTTCTCCATGAAACAGCTCTAGGAGCACTTGTAGTTATTGAGAAGAAAAATAGAGACCTGTTTACAAGACACTTGAGTGTAGAAATCACTACATCTTCCCTCCCCGGATCCCTCTAGCATCCATTGTCCCCATACTTTAGCCTACCCATGGCATCTGCCGTGCCACCACCATGACAAGCCCAGTCAGAGAAAGAGGAGGAGCCACTTCCGGCTATGACAAGGCCCGGAAGAGTTACCAACTTAGGCATGTAGTATTACTTGTAGTCCAAGATGTATCCGGATAGGTCTCTCTGGTAACCCTAGGTCCAGGTGACTATATAAACTTTCCCTATGGGAGCCTTTAGGGCACAACCAATCTAACAACACCACAACCTACTCGCACAGGCGAATCTCTCTTGTAATCTATTGTAACATCTGGCTCTCGCCGATATATTACTAGGTTGCTAGCAGGAGTAGGATCCGATCACCGAAGTCGGATCAAACCTGGGTAAACTTGTGTTCACCATTCCTGGAACATCTGACGTCTCACACCCCATCTTCTCAACACCGTCAGGACCCCCTATGGCGTACTTGTCGACAACCCGATGATAGCATGTAATTGCCTATTCAAAAATCAGCTTAACATAAAGTTGGGGCGAACAATCCGCCCCTGTCTCGATCAACAAAGGAGCCAAGGCGCATCTTCCAGAGAGGGGGCAGACTTTCCCATAGATTTTCTGCCCAGGGCTGGAGTTTTTGCCTGGTCCAGATAATCCGCTTCTCTAGGGAGCCAGATAATCCGCCCCCTAGGAATTTTTGCAAAGGGAGCCAAGGCACGTCACCGAGAGAGGAGGTGGATTTTCCCCCAGAAAATCCAAATCCAGGGCGGAGTTTTGCCTCGGACGGATAATCCGGCGCCCTAAAGCTCCAACAGCTGAGTTTTGGAATTACTCCTGTCAGATCTCTTAATTCATTCAAAAAAGTTTAGCACTGTTCTTCAAGTTCCAAACCGAGATCTCCTTCTTCATCCACCCGATGGCTCCGATCTTTTGGGAATCGAAGGAGGAGGCTTCGATCTTCATCAACACCAATCAAGCGCTTCACTTCCACTCCAATCACTTGGGGGATTCTTGATCTAGTATTTCTTGCAAATATCTAGATCTCAATTTCGTTTATTTGATAATCCTTGTTCTTGTGGCAGCTTGTTATCATCATGGGAGCCTCCAATTCAATTGTGGATGTGTACCCCGCTAGTGTTATAAAAGGCACCGGTTCTCGCCTCAAAGGGTACAAATAGTGGAAAGGTGGATCAGGCCTTTGGTGGCACCATCAAAGAATAGGGTGAGGCCTATTGTGGCATGGTGGTCTTAGAACTGCCCATCCCTCTGATGCAGACGTACTTCCCTTAACAAGGAAGGAACTGCGATCAAACAAATCCGTGTGTCTCCACGTGCTCCACTATGGTTTCCTCGTTCCTCACTTTTACTCTCTTAGTAGTTAGGTTTGCATATAGGAAAATTCTACGTAGTTTCATATCTAGAGAATTTACCTTTGTGTCAAGCCAAAAACTGAACAAGAATTAAAATTTGGAGTAGCACCTATTCACCCCCCCCTCTAGGTGCCCATTGATGAGTCCAAAATTTATGCATTTTTACTTTTTTTTGCATAAATAGAGTAGGGATTTTTGTATTTCACGGCATTCACACGCACCTTTTTATCTTTATTTCAACAGGTTTAAAATTCATTAAGTCTATTGTGAACATATAAATTAGAGTTGTCATATTATACTATAATATGACATTTTTAAGTGATAAAAGTCATTTTATGGATTTACCTTCACTCCTGGGAAAATACCAATCAAGGCATCTAGTGCCAGTAACGACCTGCGGTATGGGCGGGTGTCGTGCTATTGCCGACGAGTATGCCATGGAGGGGTCCTCGCAGTGCATGTTGAGAGATGTGGGGTAAGGCGGAAGGTTGGCGGGTACGAGCTAACACAGCTTACCCAGGTTCAGATCCCACGACGGTGGCGGAATCCTACTCCTGCTATAAATCACTATAATAGCAATACGCCAAGTTACAGGGATTGGTTCGCTATGCGAGATATGAGTTGATAGATGCCCTAAAGGCTCCCATAGGCCCGACTTATATAGTCGCCAGGTCCTAGGATTATAGGCAAAGTCCTAGCCGGACAGGTTATAGAGTCCTACACGGTATACAATTAGTCTAACATGTCTTGCACTCCAAGGCTCCGGGTACGTCGGTAACTCCTTCGTAGCCTTCCTTTATCCGGCATGGGCCTCCCTTCTAGACCCATCTAACTAGGCCGCCCAGCAAGTTTTGGTAGCTCCTACCAACTATGGGCCACCCGGGTTATCCGGATAGGAGACATGCTATGAGGATACACATATAGCATATCCCCAACAGTCTCTTCAGGTTGAATGCTCTGCCTAGATGGATGTCGGCAAAATCGTCAAGCAATATCTTGTAGTCCTCCCAAGAACCCTGTAATGTTTCCCATCTTCAACTTGTAAGTCAGAGAACTGCTAAATCTTCCATCGTACTCTTCCCGTAGCCAGACTAGATCTGTCCATGCCAGAATATTCGGATGGGATGGTTCACCTGCCCGTGTCAGCTAGAGCGACGTAGACATAGGTCAACGGCGCCTCGTAACTCACACATGCAAAGAACACAATCATGTCCTTTTTCCCGTGCGAAGGATACGAACCGTTGGCGGTGGCGGTTGGGAACATGGAAAAATTTCCGCGCATGCGCCTGCCTATGTCGTCCACGCGCCGACCATCTAATCACTTTGCATGAATCTTGACGCTGGGGTTATAAATTTTAACCGTGGCAGATTTTCATCCCTTCACCTCATTCTTACCCTGCGCCTTTGTCTTCCTCCTGCGAGCACCTCCTCGAGCCCTCCACACGTACGCGAAAAACCCTAATCTCCCCAATCTTCCAGTCACATCTTCTTCCATCCTAACGGCGAGAATCAGCTCCAACCCTTCCATGGCGGCGGCGGCCGATGTTGTGGCGAAGCCGGCGAGCTCTGTCCAAGTGCCCCCAAAGGGTCTGTTGCTGCCAAAGTCTGCGGTGGTAGAGTCCACCGGCGGCGCCATATCCCAGCGGCGCTAGAGCTACTGGAGGAAGAAGGCGACTCCCACAAGGGGTGTGGCGTGGCTCAGATATCACTGACAACGATATCAAGGAGCTTCTCATCGAAGGCTACATCCCTGCGATGGAGGGACTTGTCTGGCGGGCGGCGCCGGCTGGCAAGGTCACCCCTTCTCCCCAAGCCGGAGAGAAGGTGTACCTCAAAGCTCAATTGGTACGCGGCGTCTCCATCCCCATCTACGACTTCTTACTTGTTGTCCTCAAGCATTACCGGGTTCAACCTCAGAACCTTTCCCCCAATAGCATCCTCGCGCTTAGAAACTATGCGGCGCATTGCGAGGGTTACCTAGGGATTAGGCCTAGGTTAGACTTGTTCATCTATTTCTTTACCGTCAAGAGGGAAGCCGGAGTGAGCAAGGACGAGCTCAGGAATTGCAAAACGATTAGTTTTAAGATCCGGCCTGGCCGGCGGTTCCCCGACATCGTCGGGCATGAATCTTGCAAGAACTAACAATGCACGTACTTCTACGGCCCAGACATCCCTCTGGCTAGCCGAGAAGAAACGTATCCGGACTTCGTCGATGGAGCCGCCACCGAAGACCCAACATGGATATCCCAGGACACCCTTCCCTCCGAAAACGACGCTTCCCGTGCTATAAGGCGGATAGAGTGGCTCGTAGACACGGGTCTGACTGGGTTGGACCTAGCCATGTGCTGGTTCGTCAGGCAGATCCAGCCTCTACAGCACCGCTTAAAGCTGATGCATGAATATACCAAGGAGAGGAAGTATAGCCTCCACATCTCTGAGGACAACTTCTCGAGTGACTCTGTCAAGCTCCGCCTCAAGGACATCGCCAAGGTGAAGGACAGGAAGTGTGGCTTCACCATCACCTATGACATGTTCGAGGAGGGCAAGTGCCTAGAGGTACCTATTTATTTTCCGTGTATGACATATACTCCAGTTCTTCTGTAAGGTTCCCAACCTTTAATAAGGTAGATATCCCTGTTTTACAATTCTAGTCCCTCGATCAATAGCTAGCATCCACAGTTAAGATGTAATATCAAGAAACATAGGTCATAATACAACTTTATAACCAGGAATAAAATAATTTATTACATCTTACATAGCTCATTTGGCTATCTCATTACAATGCAGCAGAATATAACAATAGCATGGGGTCCTTCATCTTCAAAGTGCCACAGGCAGACATGTTGGTTGTAGACTTGTAATCCTATTTCACTAATATCAAACAAACCTGCAACATAACAAGTTACAGCCACAAGGGTCAATACATTTGAATTGTATTGGCAAGTGATACTATGGTAGTATAGTGGAGTCTATCATCTATATGCATTTGGCTAAGTGGATCTTAGGCTTGCTTTGCTCAAAATATATTTTCCTTATCATTTGAAAAAACTAAGTTTTTGCTTGACAAAATCTTTCCCAAGGCATCTCCCAATAGAAATTGGTGATCCTTCAATCCCTTGTTCACCCACAAGATTTTTAACTTAGAAATTGGGATGAGGAGATTCTTGATAGCTTCCATATCTTGATGCTCAAATTGTCCTTTGCCAGGGACATGCTAAGTACTTAGATTTTACACTCTGCAGAGGTGGTGCACTTTCCCCACAAGACTTGGTTTCACCAAGACAAGATCTTTCAGAAGCCTTCCCTTAGACCAGAATGGACGCGTTCCAACCTATCATTCCCCTACCACCAACTGTCCATTTGGCTAAGTTATTGCAACCTAGATGATCCGGGCAGAGCTTAATGCCAAGTGGCTGCACTTGAAGCTTCTCAACATTTGACATCTCAAATCTCTTTGTTCCTGGGTGGCCATCCACAAGTGAGATACACAAGGTTCACCGGTCCCCTGGCCTTGTGTAACCACTCAACACAAACCATTCGTTCCATTCCACCCAGGTGATTCATTCACTTAGTTGTTTTATTAAACAAATCACAAGTCCTCAGACTTAGAAATTTTTCCATAGCATGAATATATATTCCACCCTTGTTTTCTATTAGCTAAGCTAAGCATGATAGTAATAGGAATCTTAACTTAGGAAATTTCTATTAAGGTTTCATATACTAGGATTTCCCATGGCATAGTTTACACTTAGCAAAATTCCATGCAAGTCCTACTTAGAAATATCACTAATGCATAGTGAAAATAATGGGACAAAAGTATGAAGCATCACTTCCCTTTTGGTAGAGAATATAGGTTCACTTCTTGATCTTTGAAATGTTCACACACTTCAAATCACTACAATTCAATCAAGTAAACAATATTTCAATCTACCATTCAGACAATTCACATAAAATAATAGAAACAAAACAATGCATGCAAGCATGCCAAACTTTGTTTTATTTACAAAAGTGGTTTATAATTAGTTATAAACATTCTAAAACACTTTATTGGTCATTTCATAAAGTGGCAAAACTATTTGCAAAAGATTCTATCTATACTCCATTTTTAAACCAAATCATTATTTTATGTGGTTGAAAATGTCTTTAGCAAAGTAATAATTTTTATAGGGTTCACCAAATGCATTTTCAAATCATAAAACTTGGTGTTTGGGGTCAGAGAGTTTATTCCAAAACATTTCCCAAAGATTTTCTACCAAAAGCATTTTTAATAAATAAACATTACTTTTGTTTGACTAGAAATGGTTTAAATCCAAAGTTTATTCTTTTGTTTCACCAAATACATTTTTGAAACCACAATTTGTTTCCTATGGTCAGTAGGTTCAAAACACACCATTTTCCAAAGGTTTTATTTAAAAAATAATTTTAGAACAATTTTTATATTCTAAACATGCATACATAAGTTTCTGGAAAAACAATCAATTTAACAGAAGCATTTTACTAAACAAAGTGCATGGTCAGAAAGTACTTGTCTTTCTGAATCCATTGATACAAGATTTGCAAAATTTGGACGTGTGGTTTGAAAGTTATGGATTTTACAAATTTGAACATCTAATAGGAAAGTTTCTGGTTTTTAAAACAGTCACAGGCCACGTGGCTTGTTCCTATTCGCCAGTACCGCTTCGGCTGGATCGCGCTCTCTGGTGCGTTGGATCTAAAGCAGATCGTGTGGCTCAGAATCAAATGTACCCCTTCGGTTAGTTTCTATCGCGAGTGTTGGATCTAAATCCTACGGCGCACAACCATTGACCATATACCAGCGGTGCCGGCGGCAGCACTGGCGGCGAAACGGTCAGACGACGACGGTGGCAACGTTACAGGAAGCGAGGGAGGAAGGGGAGATGCTCACTGAGTTCGCCGTGGCGTGGGGAAGATCACGGTGGTACTTGTTGGCGAGGGGGCGCACGGGGTCGATGAGAATCGCTCGTCGGAGTTAGGGGTGGCGCCAGGAGCTTCTGCTTGTCGACGGGGACGGGGCTTTGGTGCATGCCAGAGGGAGAGGAGAGTATGGTTAGATGCGCAAAGACGTGGCGAGAATGCGCGCGTGAAAGAGAAAGAGAGGGCGGTCAGGTTCTTACCCGAGGCTTCGCCGGAGAGGAAACAGACGGTGGCGGCGGTGGTCGTCGTCGCTGCCGAGGTTCTGGGGCACGCGGGGACAAGCTGGCGCTACGGGGAGGTTCGCCAGGAGGTGGGGAGCATGTGAGCATGGTCTAGGAGGCAAGGGGCGGAGGAAGCTGGCCGGAATTGCTGGTTGAGCTCGCCGGAGCAGAGGGCGGTGCAGAGAGAAATTGAGCAGCCTAGGGGCGCGCTACGGTGAGGCGACGGAGGGGAAAGAGAGAGAGGAGGCAGGTGCTTTAGATAGCATGGTCGCGGGGCCGTTTAATGACGTGGTTAACGCGTATTAACTCGAGGAAACGGCGACAGAACGGCCGGGGAGGGCGTGGTCAGCGGGGTGCGTGAAGACGATGACGACGTGGCGATGGGGTCCGTTGTCAGCGAGTGAAAGAGAGTGGGGGTGGGGTCCATCTGTCGGTGACTCAGTGGGTAAAATCTCTGGTGTGAAGCGTTTTTCGGCGGGAGAGGAGCAGTGGGCTGTGTTGGGCTTAGTGGGCTAGGTTAGTTGGGCTGAGTCCTTTTATATTTTTTTTTGTTCTGAATGTTTTTCTTTTTCTCATTTGATTTTGTTTAAACAATTTAAACATTCATTTGAATTCAAACCTCAACCCAAAATTTGTGTAGGTTTAAATACTGATTAGTAACATAATCTGAAGTCAATTTTTGAATAAAACTTTATTCTTTTTGGGGTCTTTTAATTATTCAAATAAGCCCTTGTTTTAAATCAAATAAGATTTAATAATATTTTCAAACACCATTTAAATTCTTTAAACTTTCCAAATCCTTTAAGTAGGTTTTTATTTGTTTATTTGGGTTCAAATAATTCATCTTGAATTATTTGGAAAGTATTTAATATGATTCATAAATCATTTGAATTGGGTATTTGTTTTAATTCCAATGGGATTAAATATAGTTTTAATTCCCTAAATTTTATTTGGAAGATTTATTTTATTTAAATTAATTAAACAACTTTTATTCCACTTGGGTAAATTCCAAAATAATATTTTCTCATGAATTATATAATTATTCTTATTAGAGATTTGTCTTTATTAACAATAGGGATAGAATGGTTAATGCCATTTTATTTTATTTGGAAATTCTTTATACTTTTATTTTATTTGGATTGGGATTCTATTCATTCCATTTGCTTATGGTTTTGGCCAAGTTTTAATTTGGTCTTTAAATAATCTTTATTTAATATTTCTTTCTTCATCTTATAAAATCCATATCTTTTTATTTCGAGATCCAAACTTGGTGATTCCAATTTGTAAAATCTTGTTTAATATTTGTTTATCTTTTTAAATACCTTTAGGATTATTTGCTCACCATTTGGTATGGATTTTAGATAAGTGCTTTATTAGCTTTGGAAATTACTTTTCCTTATCTTATTTAAATTCATAATATTTTATCTATGGCTCCAAATTAAGTAAAACCAATTTCTATGGCTTTATAATATTTCTATTTGTCTTTCTTGATCATTTGTAAATGTTTGTTGACAAATTTTTATATGGATCAAATCCATAGGCTTGGAGATAACTTGGAAATGATTTTATTCCATTAGGGCTTAGGGTTTGGATTTATTTCTCAAGTGTTTAAATTTCCAGATGTATTTATGGAGAATGCATTCCACTTGATTTGAATTTAATTGGATTCAAATGTTAACCAAAGTTTGTTCCAGATGGGATTTTAAGTTTCCATTTAGAAACAAAAGTTTCTTTTCACCCTAAATTTCAACAATAATTTATTTTGTTTATTTATTTTTCACATTACAAGATTGGGAAAATCTTGGGATGTGACAGGCTACCACCCTTAAAATAAATCTCGTCCCGAGATTTGGGGAGGCTAGGGGTTACAAGTTGGCTCAAAGCATCTAGGATACTACCACCCTTAAAAAAATTCCAACTAAATTACATCTTGGTTTGCTTGGGATCTTGTTGAAACTTCTCTGGGCAAACATCTGCATAGTGTCCTTTGTTTCCACACTTGAAACATGTGACAAGGCTGAGATCCTTCATAGGCTTTATCTTGTGCTTCATCTTTTCTGGATAGTTGCTTTCATAATGTCCTTGGTTACCACAATTGTAACATGTGATAAGGTTGAGTTCTTCACGTATCTTCTGTGGACAAGTTGACACATAATGGCCTAGCTCTTTGCAGTTGTTGCACCATACTTGGCTAATCTCCTTATACTTTTTCTTCTTCTCTAGACATTCATTGGCATAGTGTCCCATTTCTTTGAAATGACAACATTGCACATGGCTTTTGTCCTTATTTTTCTTGGGTTTCTCCAAAGCTAAGAGTGCTTCTAATTCATGTTCTTCATATGTTATCTCAAAGGTAGGAATGTTTCCTGGTCTCCTTGACCTTTTCTTATTCCTTGGATAATACATATGTCTCCTCTTTGGTCCTTTAAATTGGGTCATATTGCTGGGAGGTGCAAGATGAGATTTTCCTTTGTCTTCATCCTTCTTGGTAGACTTGGCTCTCTCATGGTAATCTGCAATCAGTTGTTGCACTCCACCTTGTTTCCTTTGTTGAACTATGGAATAGATGGGGCATTGGATAGGGACATGATTATTTCCTTCACATAAGTAACAAGTAGCTTGGGATGTGGGGCATTGATTTGTTGGATGTTTCTATTCACAATTGGGGCATTGATCTTCATGCTCTTTGGAAGTGTGATCCTTGTCTCCACAAACATTGCAAGCTTGGGTTCCTTCTAAAATATCATCTTTGGCATCATTGTTATCATAAACTCCTTGGGAAGAGATGTCTCCCTTATTGATCATTTGAGTAGCCATACCTTGCAACAATTGGGATTGAGTTTTCAAAAAAAATTGCATGGTTGGGTCTAACTCATTGTTGTTGGCTAAAAACTGAGTTGTCACTTGGTTCAACTGGGTTTGTTTTGCTAGCATTTGATCTCTCATGTTGACCTCTTGGTTGTTGTTGTTGCCATCCTTGATGTTGGGGTCTCTTGGAGTAGTCATCTGTTTGGGTTGGGTTGGGATTAGAATAGGCAAAATATTTCTAAGGGAATAATTCTAATCACACACATCACAATTCACAAGAAAAGTGCAAGCAATCTCAAACAAGCTTCCACTCAAACAACAAGTTTCAAGCATATTTTTAGGCAACCAAAAATATTTTTTTTACACCACATAAGTTGGTGGGTTTGACTTAAACTAAATATGGTGGTCCATCTATATGGTTCACTTGAAATCTTTCCATCCTTCTTGGTTGATTCTCCTTGAACAAGATCATGGTTTCCTTGGGAAAATTCTTGGTCACAAAACTTCAAAGTGATGATGGTTCCTTCTAACTTGTGTTTCCTTAGTCTTCAAGTCTTGAGCAATATTTCTTGTCTCACTTGTAGTCCTTAGTGATATCCAAGGTTGAAGTCTTTGTTGGGAATAAGGTTGAAATCACTTGAAGATGTTGAAGTCATTAGAGTTGATGAAGTCCTTTGCTCATGGTGAAGACTATGGGGTAGGCTTGTCCATCAAGTTTGAAATAGAAGAGATGTAGAGTCAAAACCAAAATGGTTGAGGAAAGAGTTTACAAGATTGTTTGTAAATAAGTTTTGGAACAAATACAACTCCTATTTTTCTAAGGGGTTTTGTCCAATCCTAGGGTTATAAATCCTACAGTCAACACAATGCTCTGATACCATCTGTAAGGTTCCCAACCTTTAATAAGGTAGAGATCCTTGTGTTTACAATGCTAGTCCCTGGATCAATAGCTAGCATCCACAGTTAAGATGTAATATCAAGAAACATAGGTCATAATACAACTTTATAACCAGGAATAAAATAATTTATTACATCTTACATAGCTCATTTGGCTATCTCATTACAATGCAGCAGAATATAACAATAGCATTGGGTCCTTCATCTTCAAAGTGCCATAGGCAGACATGTTGGT
Source organism: Avena sativa (assembly GCA_916181665.1). Lineage (NCBI taxonomy): Eukaryota > Viridiplantae > Streptophyta > Magnoliopsida > Poales > Poaceae > Avena > Avena sativa. Next base: position 31,781,654 of record OV702284.1, read on the forward strand.
TGTAGACTTGTAATCCTATTTCACTAATATCAAACAAACCTGCAACATAACAAGTTACAGCCACAAGGGTCAATACATTTGAATTGTATTGGCAAGTGATACTATGGTAGTATAGTAGAGTCTATCATCTATATGCATTTGGCTAAGTGGAGCTTAGGCTTGCTTTTCTCAAAATAGATTTTCCTTATCATTTGAAAACACTAAGTTTTTGCTTGACAAAATCTTTCCCAAGGCATCTCCCAATAGAAATTGGTGATCCTTCAATCCCTTGTTCACCCACAAGATTTTTAACTTAGAAATTGGGATGAGGAGATTATTGATAGCTTCCATGTCTTGATGCTCAAATTGTCCTTTGCCAGGGACATGGCTAAGTACTTAGATTTTACACTCTGCAGAGGTGGTGCACTTTCCCCACAAGACTTGGTTTCACCAAGACAAGATCTTTCAGAAGCCTTCCCTTAGACCAGAATGTACGCGTTCCAACATATCATTCCCCTACCACCAACTTTCCATTTGGCTAAGTTATTGCAACCTATATGATCCAGGCAGAGCCCATAATGCCAAGTGGCTGCACTTGAAGCTTCTCAACATTTGACATCTCAAATCTCTTTGTTCCTGGGTGGCCATCCACAAGTGAGATACACAAGGTTCACCAGTCCCCTGGCCTTGTGTAACCACTCAACACAAACCATTCCTTCCATTCCACCCAGGTGATTCATTCACTTAGTTGTTTTATTAAACAAATCACAAGTCCTCAGACTTAGAAATTTTTCCATAGCATGAATATATATTCCACCCTTGTTTTCTATTAGCTAAGCTAAGCATGATAGTAATAGGAATCTTATCCTTAAGAAATTTCTATTAAGGTTTCATCTACTAGGATTTCCCATGGCATAGTTTACACTTAGCAAAATTCCATGCAAGTCCTACTTAGAAATATCACTAATGCATAGTGAAAATAATGGGACAAAAGTATGAAGCATCACTTGCCTTTTGGTAGAGAATATAGGTTCACTTCTTGATCTTTGCAATGTTCACACACTTCAAATCACTACAATTCAATCAAGTAAACAATATTTCAATCTACCATTCAGGCAATTCACATAAAATAATAGAAACAAAACAATGCATGCAAGCATACCAAACTTTGTTTTATTTACAAAAGTGGTTTATAATTAGTTATAAACATTCTAAAACACTTTATTGGTCATTTCATAAAGTGGAAAAACTATTTGCAAAAGATTCTATCTATACTGCATTTTTAAACCAAATCATTATTTTATGTGGTTGAAAATGTCTTTAGGAAAGTAATAATTTTTATAGGGTTCACCAAATACATTTTCAAATCACAAAACTTGGTGTTTGGGGTCAGAGAGTTTATTCCAAAACATTTCCCAAAGATTTTTTACCAAAAGCATTTTTAATAAATAAACATTACTTTTGTTTGACTAGAAATGGTTTAAATCCAAAGTTTTTTATTTTGTTTCACCAAATACATTTTTGAAACCACAACTTGTTTCCTATGGTCAGTAGGTTCAAAACACACCATTTGCCAAAGTTTTTATTTAAAAAATAATTTTAGAACAATTTTTATATTCTAAACATGTATACATAAGTTTCTGTAAAAACAATCAATTTAACAGAAGCATTTTACTAAACAAAGTGCATGGTCAGAAAGTACTTGTCTTTCTGAATCCATTGATACAAGATTTGCAAAATTTGGACGTGTGGTTTGAAAGTTATGGATTTTACAAATTTGAACATCTAATAGGAAAGTTTCTGGTTTTTAAAACAGTCACAGGCCACGTGGCTTGTTCCTATTCGCCAGTACCGCTTCGGCTGGATCGCGCTCTCTGGTGCGTTGGATCTAAAGCAGATCGTGTGGCTCAGAATCAAATGTACCCCTTCGGTTAGTTTCTATCGCGAGTGTTGGATCTAAATCCTACGGCGCACAACCATTGACCATATACCAGCGGTGCTGGCGGCGGCGACTGGCGGCGGAGCGGTCAGACGACGATGGTGGCGACGTTACAGGAAGCGAGGGAGGAAGGGGAGATGCTCACCGAGTTCGCCGTGGCGTGGGGAAGCTCAAGGTGGTACTTGCTGGCGAGGGGGCGCATGGGGTCGATGAGAATCGCTCGTCCGAGTTAGGGGTGGCGCCAGGAGCTTCTGCTTGTCGACGGGGTCGGGGCTTCGGTTCATGCCAGAGGGAGAGGAGAGTATGGTTAGATGTGCAAAGACGTGGCGAGGATGCGCGCGTGAAAGAGGAAGAGAGGGGCGGTCAGGTTCTTACCCGAGGCTTCGCCAGAGATGAAACAGACGGTGGCGGCGGTGGTCGTCGTCGCTGCCGAGGTTCTGGGGCGCGCGGGGACGAGCTGGCGCTACGGGGAGGTTCGCCAGGAGGTGGGGAGCATGTGAGCATGGTCGAGGAGGCAAGGGGCGGAGGAGGCTTGCCGGAATTGCTGGTGGAGCTCGCCGGAGCAGAGGGCGGTGCAGAGAAAAATTGAGCAGCCTGGGGGCACGCTAGGATGAGGCGACGAAGGGGAAAGATAGAGGGGAGGCAGGCGCTTTAGATAGCATGGTCGTGGGGACGTTTAATGGCGTGGTTAACGCGTATTAACTCGAGGAAACGGCGATAGGACGGCTGGGGAGGGCGTGGTCAGCGGGGTGGGTGAAGACGATGACGACGTGGCGATGGGGTCCGTTGTCAGCGAGTGAAAGAGAGTGGGCGTGGGGTCCATCTATCGGTGACTCAGCGGGTAAAATCTCTGGTGTGAAGCGTTTTTCTGCGGGAGAGGAGCAGTGGGCTGTGTTGGGCTTAGTGGGCTAGGTTAGTTGGGCTGAGTCCTTTTATATTTTTTTTGTTCCGAATGTTTTTCTTTTTCTCACTTGATTTTTCTGTTTTGATTTTGTTTAAACAATTTAAACATTTATTTGAATTCAAACCTCAACTCAAAATTTGTGTAGGTTTAAATACTTATTAGTAACATAATCTGAAGTCAATTTTTGAATAAAACTTTATTCTTTTGGGGGTCTTTTAATTATTCAAATAAGCCCTTGTTTTAAATCAAATAAGATTTAATAATATTTTCAAACACCATTTAAATTCTTTAAACTTTCCAAATCCTTTTAGTAGGTTTTTATTTGTTTATTTGGGTTCAAATAATTCATCTTGAATTATTTGGAAAGTATTTAATATGATTCATAAATCATTTGAATTGGGTATTTGTTTTAATTCCAATGGGATTAAATATAGTTTTAATTCCCTAAATTTTATTTGGAAGATTTATTTTATTTAAATTAATTAAACAACTTTTATTCCACTTGGGTAAATTCCAAAATACTATTTTCTCATGAATTATATAATTATTCTTATTAGAGATTTGTCTTTATTAACAATAGGGATAGAATGGTTAATGCCATTTTATTTTATTTGGAAATTCTTTATACTTTTATTTTATTTGGATTGGATTCTATTCATTCCATTTGCTTATGGTCTTGGCCAAGTTTTAATTTGGTCTTTAAATAATCTTTATTTAATATTTCTTTCTTCATCTTATAAAATCCATATCTTTTTATTTAGAGATCCAAACTTGGTGATTCCAATTTGTAAAATCTTGTTTAATATTTGTTTATATTTTGAAATCCCTTTAGGATTGTTTGCTCACCATTTGGTATGGATTTTAGATAAGTGATTTATTAGCTTTGGAAATTACTTTTCCTTATCTTATTTAAATTCATAAGATTTTATCTATGGCTCCAAATTAAGTGAAACCAATTTCTATGGCTTTATAATATTTCTATTTGTCTTTCTTGATCATTTGTAAATGTTTGTTGACAAATTTTTATATGGATCAAATCCATAGGCTTGGAGATAACTTGGAAATGATTTTCTTCCATTAGGGCTTAGGGTTTGGATTTATTTCTCAAGTGTTTAAATTTCCAGTTGTATTTATGGAGAATGCATTCCACTTGATTTGAATTTAGTTGGATTCAAATGTTAACCAAAGTTTGTTCCAGATGGGATTTTAAGTTTCCATTTAGAAACAAAAGTTTCTTTTCACCCTAAATTTCAACAATAATTTATTTTGTTTATTAATTTTTCACATTACAAGATTTGGAAAATCTTGGGATGTGACATCTTCTGTCTAGCCATTACCATCTCATCTAACACTTTGGGATTTCACTTAACAGCTCAGCAGTCTAGAGGAGGATAGCATGGCAATCCAAATATATGACCCCAAGATGAAGGAAATCACCGTCGTGTCCGACGACGATGTCCCGCTGGCGCGTAAGCGGAAGAGCTCCACCTCTGACGCTGCTGACGGAGGCAAGAAGAAGAATTAGAAGAAGAAGAAGAAGAAGAAGAAGAAGGAGGGTGGAGCTTCCAAGAAGTCCACTGCCGCCCTGGAGGCAGAAAAAAGGAAGATTACCGGGATCCCTTTTACCAAAGCACCCACTGTTGTGTAAGCTTATTTTTCTCTGACATTTTCCATTGCTCATCTTGTTCCTGTACTTATACTTTTGCACGTTTCAGGAAGAAGGCCAGTATTAGTTTGAAGAAGACCTCCAAAACATCAGGGGCTTCTAAAAACATTAGAGACATGTTGCACCGAGATATGTTGCACCAAGCATCTCCCGCCATCGCCCCTACCACTCCTAGCGTCCAGCCTATCGCCACTCCGTCAAGCTCTTCCGCCAAGGGTGCATCTGGCCCTTCCTCCATGGAAGTGGATCCAGCTGTCTCCGTGGAGCTCGTCATTGTCGGCGAGCAGGCGACACAAGAAAGTACTGCTTTCAAAATGGCTGAAGCTCCGGCTAAGGATGTCATCGGTAGCAGTAAGGCGATGGTGGTAGGCGGAGCGTCTCTCGAAGGCGGCGCCTCTGCACCCAGGACTTCCACAGAGCTTCCGAACATAGCCTACCCGGCACTTATGTCGAGTAGCTCAACTCTGGCTCCTGGTGCAGTGCCAACCTCTCCAACTTACGGTCTTGAGGAACTCCTCAGGCAAGCTGATATCCTGCGAGGAAATAGCCTTTCCTTCAGCAAGATATTTGTCGAGAGCGCCACCAATCTCAAGATCATCGCACTTGTAAGTTTATTTGCCTTTTGCATTTCATATGAGTATCCCACTGTAGCCCCCGAGCTTTTAGATGGAAAACCATAGGTCTTTGCATCTGAATGCTCTAAGAGTGACTAAGCTATAAAACTTCGCACTATTAACCGCAAGTATTTAGTTTGAATGAATTATTCCGACTAGATACTTTTAGAGTAGCATACAAAGTGTTTGTAAATTTCAATACTGTAGCCCCCAAGCTTCTAGTTGAAAACTGAATTAGTTCCGAATAGATTCTTAAAGAAAGACTAAGCACATTGCTAAGTTAAAAACTCGTACTATAGCCCCCAAGCTTCTAGTTGAAAACTGAATTAATTCCGACTAGATGCTTAAAGAAAGGCTAAGCATAATGTCGAGTTACAAACTCTCACTGTAGCCCCCAAGCCTCTAGGTGGATATTTATCAGGCTAGATGCTCCGAGTAGACTAAACAGCTTTAAATTTTCTTTCCACAGAATGAGAATGCTCGGAGGGGCGTCGCTAATGAGAAGTTTCACAAGATGCGCGCGGAGCTGGAAGCCGAAAAGGGTAAAACTTCCTTCTTGAAAGAACAAATCACCAAGAGAAAGAGTCTGTTTTTTCTTTCGTTTTCGTACTCAAGCCTGGTCTTGTGTCATCATTCTCCGACTACTCACTATGTGTTGTTATTTCTTAGACTTGCAGAAGCCATTGCCAAGGCCAAGGACATTTTTAAGCAATCCAAGAACATTGAGTTGCTGGATAGCAAAAACAAGATCCTTAAGCAGGAGAGGACTGATACCTTGAAGATGCACGAGGAGTACATGGTGGCGTTGCAGGAATCTGCCAACACTGAGATCAACCGCTTGAAGGAGGAGATTGCGATGCTGAAAGAGCAGAAGAAAGCTGTCGATGAGCAGAATCAATGCAATCTTGAAGCATACAAGATCCTCCGACAATAGCGGGATTCCATGGCGGAGACACTTTAGCAAGCCGAGGCGAGCATCTTTGGTAAGTGATTCTCCATCTTGTACTTCTGTAAGCCAAATACTCTGAACTTTTTGTGTCATTCAACTCATACACTCCTTTGTTTGTCAGAAATGCAGCTCCTATTGGTTTAACCAAGTCGCCTCCTCTGCCAAAGGAATGCATGGTTCTCGACGGCAACTTCGTCAGCACCGCCATCAAGCAGGACAAGGAGATCGCTAAGCCCCTCAATATTAACATCAAGGCGGTGGATCCGTGATGAAATACTCAAAGAACTTGCGCCAAGCCCCCCGAGCGTATCGTAAGCTGGAAAGCTTCATGTACACGGGCTGGTGCAAGGATGTCTCTGGTGATGGTCAAGGTGCACTATGAAGATGCCGACATCAACGTGGTAACCTCTGGTCTTCCCGACGTAGACGATGAAGGCTAGAAGATTGACCATAAGGCTATCTAGGCATAGCTTGCAGGCTATGACACAAGGGTTTCCAAGTTGGTCAACCACAACGTCTTCGTGGCACTTGAGATCATTGACGGTGATCACCAGAGCTCCTCTGAGTCCCCGACTTCCAAGATGATCAGGATGGCTCTCCTGCCGCCGATGATGCTGCTTCAAAGTCTCCTGCGCCAGAGGAATAAAAAACACTATGTAATATTTGTTTCCTCTGTAATTTGTGTATGCGGAAAAACTACTCTGTTAACTTAAGGCAGAAAAACAATAGTTGTAATTTCCTGCTACTCAAGTACTAGTTCCAACATGTAAATATTTTTTAAGCAAGTGATGGCTTATCCATTACTTTGGTTTTTATGCTTGACCTTTCGTGAGTCGGAAGACTCATTGTCGGAACTATGCGTTCAGGTGATGATGCCCAATGGCACCGTCAAAAACCTAAGCACAAAATCACCAACTTCAAGTGCCAAAAGTCACTACTCCAGAATACACATAAAAATAACAAAGAACGTGTAGACCAGAAAACTTAAGCTAACGCCTGTAGGCGGAATTTTCACAAGTGAAAATGCAAAGCTTGTGCATAAAGGTTTTATACGATACAAAAATGAACACTAAAGGAGGTAAAAGACTCAGAAATATGAGTGAACCAGAGAGCTTTATTTCATTGATCATATAAGAGGTACACAATAGATAAAAAAACTAAGTGTAGAAAAGACGTAGCTGTGCTATGTTCCATGGCCGATCAAGCTCCGGGTTGTCATCATCCGGGTCACGTCGCTTACGCTTATGATCCTTGTTAGGTCTATCCTCAAGTTCACGATTGTCAACGAGGTAGTAAGGGAGAATTCTTTTTAGCTTTTGGGCTGGCTTCTAGGCCGTGGACAGCTGAAGCTCAAAAGAAGTGTTCGGCTCCAGCCTCGCTTATTTTCACCGTGAAGCCAATCCCCAGTGCAATTTGAGAAACTCATTTCGAGTTGTTTCCCGAGCTTCTGGTTCACATAACCAAAGCGGTAAACTGATTTGCCCCCGTTTGCAGCTCTATTTATAGCAGAATGCCACTCCACAAGGTTCCCACTGCTTCATACCGACGACGTGCGCGACAGGGACCATCGGTGGGTCGGCTGCTAGAACGTGATGCATGGAAACGACACGCCGAGTGGTGGTGTTACTCTCCATGTCCCATTAGTGCTTCATGTACATGCATGTGATGGATCAGCCAACGCCTCTAGTGCTCTGATTGTTCAGATGTAGTCATGCTATGGCATTAGAGAAGTATCTATATTCTGGTAGCATTTAATGATTATTGTTTGTGTACAAGCTTCTAGCTCGAGCCACGTAGATAATATGTACTCCCTCGTTTCAAAATAAGTGGTTTGGTTTTGTCTAGATTTACATGTATCTATATACTAAAACACGTCTAGATATATGTGAATCTAGACAAACTCAAGTCACTTATTTTAGGACTGAGTGAGTATTTTCTTTCCAAGTTTCTGGATACTTCACAACATAGCAAATTTAGGGGTACTACGGACATTACACAATTCACATAACAAATAAGCCCAAATTTCAGAAGCTCAAAAGAAGAGGAAGAACAGCTTCTAGGAGCTTCTCCTCAATGGAGTTTCTCCCCACCAAAATCCATAAGCAAGCTTCTCTATAAGCATAAGGCCAAAAGAAGTGCCCCTAAGACCCCTTGAGTAGCGTCTTGCTTATGATGAATGGTCCTTCCCATGGCGGGGATAATTTGTGTGACTTCTTCTGCTTAAGTCGGAGCACCAGATCCCCCTCTTTAAACGAGTGATGCCGAACGCGGTGACTATGGTAGCTTCATAGCTTCTGCTGGTAGATGGCGGATCTTTGGCATGCCAATACACGCTCCTCCTCGAGAAGGTCCACATCTAGGCGTCTGGATTCTTCAGCGTCATATTCGTCGTAGGCGGCAACTCTAGGTGAATCATGAAGGATGTCGGAAGGCAGGATGGCTTCTGCTCCATATACCATGAAATAAGGGGTGTAGCCGGTGGATCTGTTGGGTGTAGTTCGTAAACTCCATAGCACAGATGGTAGTTCTTCCACCTAGGATCTAGCTGCTCTATGTAGAGGTGCCTCAAGACGTGGCTTGATTCCCTGCAGAATTAATTCATTGGCTCGCTCAACTTGACCATTGGATTGTGGATGTTCCACTGATGCAAGGTCAAGTCGGATGCCCTTCTCCCAACAATAAGCTTCCACTTCTCTGAGTGACAAGTTGCTTCTGTTGTCGGTGATAATGCTATGTGGGAGACCAAATCTCTGTTGGAGATATGCCCTAGAGGCAATAATAAATATAGTTATTATTATATCTTTGTGTTTATGATAAATGTTTACATTCATGCTATAATAGTATTAACAGGGAAACATTAATACTTGTGTGATTTGTAAACTTAATTTGAAGTCCCTAGTATAGCCTCTATACCTCACTAGCTTGTTGGTTGATAAATGATTGTGGTTTCCCTATCATGAACATTGAGATGTTATCAACAACAAGATCATATCGTTAGGAGAATGATATGGTGGACATACTCCTATAGATAAGCGTAGCATAAAGATCAAGTCATTTCAATAGTTCAATTGCTATATGCTTTCTGATACATAGTAACCTAATTCCTTAGACCATGAGATCATGCATATCACCTTTACCGGATGGATGCTTTGATGACATCAAACACCACACCGTAATTGGGTGGCTATAAAGGTGGCATTGAGTGTTCGGAAAGTATTGGTTGAGACACATGGATCAAGAGTGGGATTTGTCCATCCATATGACGGATAGATATTCTCTGGGCCCTCTCGGTGAAATGTCATCCAATTAGCTTGCAAGCATGTGACTGGCTCACAAGGGATCACATATCACGGGAACGAGAAAAGAGTACTTATCAGTAACGAGGTTGAACTAGGTATGCAGAGATACCGACGATCATAACCTCGGATAAGTAACATATCGTGAGACAAAGGGAAATTGGTATCGTATGTAAGTGGTTCATTCGATCGCAAAGTAATCTTAGAAATATGTGGGAGCCATATGAATTTCCAGATTCCTCTATTGGTTATTGTTCGGAGAAGTGTCTCGATCATGTCCGCATAATTCACGAACCGTAGGGAGACACACTTAAGGATTCGACGTTGTTTTGAGTAGTTATGGTATTATGAGAAAGAGACCGAATGTTGTTCGGAGTCTCGGATGGGATCCGGGATATCACGAGGTGATCCGAAATGGTCCGGAGAATAAGATTCATATAAGGAAAGTCCCGTTTCGGAGTTCGGGAATGATTCCGGTGTTTTCATCGGGAATGTTCTAGAAGGTTCCGGATTGTCCGGCACTCCGGGGGGGAGGGTACATGAGTGTGTCATTGAATGATTGCATCATGTACTAAGTGTTCTTGCTGTTCCAAAAACATGAAAGTCAAATTGCCAGTTTGAAAGTCAAACGGCTAAAACAGGAAACTGTGGGAAACAGGAAACTGTGGGAAACAAGCAAGAGGAGTTGGAACCAACTTGGAGGAGGAGTCCAACTCCTCCAGGCCGGCGCCCAGCCCTAGGCCGAGTTGGGGAGGGACTCCCTCCCTCCCCTGGCGCGCCAAGGCCCCTCCACCCATAAAAGGAGGGGCAGGGCTCCTCCTTGAGACACACAAGTTTCCACCTCTAATCTCAGGTTTAGAGCCGTTTGGTTTAGAGCTTCTAATTGCTTTAGCCTGCGGTTTAGAGCCTTCTAATTGGTGTGTCTAATCTCTAGACCACTAATAGCCCTCTCTCATAATCCACCATACTCGCTCCGGCTTAAGGCGAAGCCCTGCGGGATCTCCCCTCTACTTCCGGTACCACGCCGTTGTGCTGCCGGAATCGCGAGGAGAGTGCTACAACCTCCGATGCCTGCTGGAACAAGGGAGAGGAAGGTCTTCGTCGAGTACCGAACGTGTGACCGACTGCGGGAGCGCTGCCGGAACGCAGCGCCGGAAGGATCGTCTACACGATCTTGAGATCGGGAAGAGTACGACTACATCACCCACGAGAATCCGCTCTCGTTAAACGCTTTGGAATCTTCGAGGGTAAGTTATTCCATCAACTCGTTGCTACAATCTAGTAGATAGATCTTGGCTTGTTTGTTTGTATGCGATAGAAAATTTTTGTTTTCCATGCTACGAACCCCTACAGTGGTATCAGAGCCAGGTCTATATGTAGATCTGTTGCACGAGTAGAACACAATGGTCATTGTGGGCGTTGATGCTTTTATTGTCGATTACTTCTTGTGTACTTTGCATCTTGCGGTATGTTGGGATGAAGCGGCCCGGGCTAACCTTACATGACATCGTTCATGAGACTTGCTCCACGCTTGACATGCAACTTGTATTGCATAAGTGGCTTTGCGGGTGCCTGTTTCTCCTAGCATAGTTAAGATCCAATTTACAACGGGTGATCAACAATGCTAGTATCAATGTTGTGGTTCTTGTTCGTAAGTTAGAACGACACTTATTGAAAGCCCCAAACCACGTAAAATATGCAAAGAAAGTAGAGGCGTCTAACTTTGTTTTGCAGGGGTGTGCAGTGATGTGATATGGCCATGATTGTGATTATATTTGATGTATGCAATGTTCCTTATTGTAAGTTGGCAACCGGCAGGAGCCATATGGTTGTCTTTAATTTATGTTAAGACCCACGTGTCTATTCAAAGTAGTTGTAATAGTTGAAGCCGGTGGACGACAACCATGGAGAAGCGTCATTGACCTTGATGCAATGCCGATGATGATGGAGATCATGTTCGTGCTTGAAGATGGAGATCGGAAGCACAAAGAAGAAAGGCCATATCATATCACATATATATTGAATTGCATGTGATGTTAATCCTTTATGCATCTTGTATTGCTTAGTAGACGACGGTAGCATTATAAGATGATCCCTCATGCACATCAATTTCAAATCATAAAGTGTTCACCCTTAGTTAGCACCGTTGCTAAAGCTTGTTGTTTCGAAGCACCACGTGATGATCGGGTGTGTTAGATTCTGCAAGTGTATACAACGTGAGCAAGCCAGATTTGCTCATGCAGAAACTAAGGTTTGATCTTGACGAGCCTAGCATGTACAGACATGGTCTCGGAACACGGATCACCGAAAGGTAAAGCATGAATCATATAGTAGATATGATGAACATGTCGATTGTTCGCCATTGAAACTATGTCAACTCTCGTGATGATCGGTGTTGATATGGTGGATTTGGTTCGTCTGATCACTAAAACAATGTGAGGGATATTGTTTTGAGTGGGAGTTCACCTAGTTTAATTTCATTATTAATTTGAACTCAATTTGTCATAAACTTAGTCTAAACTATTGCAAATATGTTGTAGATCAATGGCAGCCCCTACCATCAATTTTAATGCGTTCCTAGAGAAAGAAAAGTTGAAAAACAATGGAAGCAACTTCGCAGATTGGTTCCGCAATTTGAGGAGTGTCCTCACAGCTGGTAATTTGACCTATGTGCTGGATGCACCGCTGGGTGACCCACCTGCAGATGATGCTCTCGATGAAGTAAAGAATGTTTACCTCGCTCGGAAGAATCAGTACTCCATAGTTCAGTGTGCTATCTTGTATGGTTTGGAATCGGAGCTTCAGAAAAGGTTTGAGGATTCAGACCCATATGATATTGTCGAGGATCTCAAATTGATTTTTGAGACTCATGCGGCAATTAAAAGTTATGAAGCTTCTAAAAAGTTCTTTAACTGCAAGATGGAAGAGGGCAGCTCCGTTAGTGAGCATGTGCTTAAGATGTCTGGGCACGCAAACAAACTTCAAAGCTTGGGTATTGTGATTCCTAATGCTTTGGGGATTTACCGTGTCCTCCAATCACTACCACCAAGTTACAAGAACTTTGTGATGAACTACAACATGCAGAACATGAACAAGACGTTGCCAGAACTCTTTGCCATGTTGAAATCTGCAGAAGTGGAGATTAAGAAAGAGCACCAAGTGTTGTTGGTCAATAAGACCACCAAATTCAAGAAAGGCAAGTCTAAGAAAAAGGGACACTTCAAGAAGGGTGGTAAGAAAGTTACCACGCCGGCGAAGAAGACCAAGGCTGGACCTAAGCCTGATACTGAGTGCTTTTACTGCAAGGGAGAAGGTCACTGGAAGCGGAATTGCCCAAAGTACTTGGCGGATTTGAAGAACGGCAACATCAAGAAGAAAGGTATATCTGATATACATGTTATTGATGTGTATCTCACTAGTACTCGTAGTAGTGCCTGGGTATTTGATACTGGTTCGGTTGCTCATATTTGTAACTCGAAACAGGTGCTGCAGAATAAACGGAAGCTAGCGAAGAACGAGGTGACGATGCGTGTGGGAAACGGATCAAAGGTTGATGTGATCGCGGTCGGCACGCTACCCCTTCATCTACCATCGGGATTAGTTTTATACTTAAATAATTGTTATTTAGTGCCTGTGTTGAGCATGAACATTATATCAGGATCTTGTTTATTGCGAGACGGTTACTTGTTTAAATCAGAGAATAATGGTTGTTCGATTTATATGAGTAATATGTTTTATGCACATGCACCTTTGATAGATGGTCTATTCTTATTGAATCTCGATAGTGGAAATACACATATCAACAACATTGAGGCTAAACGTTTGAAATCAAGCGATAATTCGACCTATATGTGGCACTGTCGTCTTGGTCACATTGGAGTGAAGCGTATGAAGAAACTCCATTCCGATGGACTTCTTGAATCACTTGATTTTGAATCACTTGAAAGATGCGAAGCATGTCTGATGGGAAAAATGACTAAGACTCCATTTTCTGGTATGATGGAGCGAGCTACGGACTTATTGGAAATTATACATACCGATGTGTGTGGTCCAATGAGTGTAGCATCGCGCGGTGGTTATCGTTATGTTCTTACCTTCACGGATGATTTGAGTAGATATGGGTATATCTATTTCATGAAACATAAGTTCGAAACTTTCGAGAAGTTTAAGGAGTTTCAAAGTGAGGTAGAGAATCAACGTAACAAGAAGATTAAGTTTCTACGTTCTGATCGTGGAGGTGAATATCTAAGTTACGAGTTTGGCGAGCATTTAAAGAAGTGCGGAATACTTTCACAATTAACACCGCCGGGAACACCACAGCGTAATGGTGTGTCCAAACGTCGTAATCGAACTCTCTTAGATATGGTTCGTTCTATGATGTCACTTACAGATTTACCGCTATCATTTTGGGGTTATGCATTAGAAACAGCCGCATTCACTTTAAATAGGGCACCATCTAAATCTGTTGAAACGACACCGTATGAATTATGGTTTGGGAAGAAACCTAAATTGTCGTTCCTTAAAGTTTGGGGATGCGAAGCCTATGTAAAGAAGTTACAGCCGGACAAGCTTGAACCCAAAGCGGAAAAATGCGTCTTCATAGGATACCCGAAGGAAACTATTGGGTATACCTTCTATCATAGATCCGAAGGCAAAATCTTCGTTGCCAAGAATGGATCCTTTCTAGAGAAGGAATTTCTCTCGAAAGAAGTGACTGGAAGGAAAGTAGAACTCGACGAGGTTGTCGAACCTTCTCTCGAAATTGCGAGTAGCGCAGCACCGGAAGAAGTTCCTGTGGTGCCTGCACCAATTACAGAGGGAGCTAATGATGGTGATCATGAAACTTCGGTTGAAGTTGCTACAGAGCCTCGGAGATCAACGAGAAATCGTACCACTCCAGATTGGTATGATCCCGTTATGAGTGTCATGTTGGTGGACAACACTGATGACCCCGAGACATATGAGGAAGCGATGATGAGCCCAGATTCCAATAAATGGAAAGAAGCCATGAAATCCGAGATTGGATCCATGTACGAAAACCAAGTATGGAGTTTGGTGGACTTACCGGATGGCCGAAAGGCTGTCGAGAACAAATGGATTCTCAAGAAGAAAACAGATGCTGATGGTAATGTTACTGTCTATAAAGCTCGACTTGTCGCAAAAGGGTTTCGACAAATTCAAGGAGTTGACTACGATGAGACTTTCTCACCAGTAGCGAAGCTAAAGTCTGTGAGGATTATGTTAGCAATCGCTACATATTATGATTATGAGATATGGCAGATGGATGTCAAAACAGCATTCCTCAATGGAGATATTGATGAAGAGTTGTATATGATGCAACCCAAAGGTTTTGTCGATCCTAAAGATGCTAACAAGGTATGCAAACTTCAACGGTCCATCTATGGATTGAAGCAAGCATCCCGAAGTTGGAATCAACGTTTTGATAAGGTAATCAAAAGTTTTGGTTTTATACAAACTTATGGAGAAGCTTGTATTTACAAGAAAGTGAGTGGGAGCTCTGTAGCATTCTTAATACTATATGTGGATGACATATTGTTGATTGGGAATGATGTAGACCTTCTTAATAGTGTCAAGGAATATTTGAATAATAGTTTTTCAATGAAGGATCTTGGCGAAGCAGCTTACATATTAGGCATAAAGATTTATAGAGATAGATCGAAACGCCAAATATCATTGTCACAGAGTACATATTTGGACAAAGTTCTAAAGAGGTTTGGAATGGAAGAAATCAAGAAAGGGTTCTTGCCCATGTTGCCCAATACGACCTTGAGTAAAACTCAAAGTCCGACATCGGCAGAAGATAGAGAAAGGATGAGTAAGACTCCCTATGCATCAGCCATAGGATCTCTAATGTATGCCATGCTATGTACTAGACCCGACATCGCATATGCTGTTAGTCTAACTAGCAGATATCAAAGTGATCCAGGAGTGGATCATTGGACAGCGGTCAAAAACATCCTTAAGTACTTGAGAAGAACTAAGGATATGGTTCTTTCTTATGGAGGTGATGAACAGCTCGTTGTTAATGGTTACACTGATGCTAGTTGGAACACCGATCCGGATGATTCTAAATCACAATCTGGATACGTATTTATTTTGAATGGTGCAGCAGTTAGCTGGAGGAGTGCAAAGCAAAGCGTTGTGGCGAGATCTTCAACTGAATCGGAATACATGGCTGCTTCGGAGGCTTCACAAGAAGCGATATGGATGAAAGAGTTCATTACAGAGCTGGGTGTGGTTCCTAGTGCGCTGGACCCAATGTCTATCTACTGTGATAACATGGGCGCCATAGCCAATGCGCAAGAACCAAGGTCACACAAGAAGCTGAAGCATATCAAGCTACGTTTTCACGCTATTCGAGAACATATCCAGGATGGGGATATAAAGATTTGCAAAGTACACACAGATCTGAATGTGGCGGATCCGTTGACTAAACCTCTCCCGAGGGCAAAACATGACCAACACCAAACTGCCATGGGTGTTCGGTATATTACCATGTAATCTAGATTAGATGACTCTAGTGCAAGTGGGAGACTGTTGGATATATGCCCTAGAGGCAATAATAAATATAGTTATTATTATATCTTTGTGTTTATGATAAATGTTTACATTCATGCTATAATAGTATTAACAGGGAAACATTAATACTTGTGTGATTTGTAAACTTAATTTGAAGTCCCTAGTATAGCCTCTATACCTCACTAGCTTGTTGGTTGATAAATGATTGTGGTTTCCCTATCATGAACATTGAGATGTTATCAACAACAAGATCATATCGTTAGGAGAATGATATGGTGGACATACTCCTATAGATAAGCGTAGCATAAAGATCAAGTCATTTCAATAGTTCAATTGCTATATGCTTTCTGATACATAGTAACCTAATTCCTTCGACCATGAGATCATGCATATCACCTTTACCGGATGGATGCTTTGATGACATCAAACACCACACCGTAACTGGGTGGCTATAAAGGTGGCATTGAGTGTTCGGAAAGTATTGGTTGAGACACATGGATCAAGAGTGGGATTTGTCCATCCATATGACGGATAGATATTATCTGGGCCCTCTCGGTGAAATGTCATCCAATTAGCTTGCAAGCATGTGACTGGCTCACAAGGGATCACATATCACGGGAACGAGAAAAGAGTACTTATCAGTAACGAGGTTGAACTAGGTATGCAGAGATACCGACGATCATAACCTCGGATAAGTAACATATCGTGAGACAAAGGGAAATTGGTATCGTATGTAAGTGGTTCATTCGATCGCAAAGTAATCATAGAAATATGTGGGAGCCATATGAATTTCCAGATTCCTCTATTGGTTATTGTTCGGAGAAGTGTCTCGATCATGTCCGCATAATTCACGAACCGTAGGGAGACACACTTAAGGATTCGACGTTGTTTTGAGTAGTTATGGTATTATGAGAAAGAGACCGAATGTTGTTCGGAGTCTCGGATGGGATCCGGGATATCACGAGGTGATCCGGAATGGTCCGGAGAATAAGATTCATATAAGGAAAGTCCCGTTTCGGAGTTCGGGAATGATTCCGGTGTTTTCATCGGGAATGTTCTAGAAGGTTCCGGATTGTCCGGCACTCCGGGGGGGAGGGTACATGAGTGTGTCATTGAATGATTGCATCATGTACTAAGTGTTCTTGCTGTTCCAAAAACATGAAAGTCAAATTGCCAGTTTGAAAGTCAAACGGCTAAAACAGGAAACTGTGGGAAACAGGAAACTGTGGGAAACAAGCAAGAGGAGTTGGAACCAACTTGGAGGAGGAGTCCAACTCCTCCAGGCCGGCGCCCAGCCCTAGGCCGAGTTGGGGAGGGACTCCCTCCCTCCCCTGGCGCGCCAAGGCCCCTCCACCCATAAAAGGAGGGGCAGGGCTCCTCCTTGAGACACACAAGTTTCCACCTCTAATCTCAGGTTTAGAGCCGTTTGGTTTAGAGCTTCTAATTGCTTTAGCCTGTGGTTTAGAGCCTTCTAATTGGTGTGTCTAATCTCTAGACCACTAATAGCCCTCTCTCATAATCCACCATACTCGCTCCGGCTTAAGGCGAAGCCCTGCGGGATCTCCCCTCTACTTCCGGTACCACGCCGTTGTGCTGCCGGAATCGCGAGGAGAGTGCTACAACCTCCGCTGCCTGCTGGAACAAGGGAGAGGAAGGTCTTCGTCGAGTACCGAACGTGTGACCGACTGCGGGAGCGCTGCCGGAACGCAGCGCCGGAAGGATCGTCTACACGATCTTGAGATCGGGAAGAGTACGACTACATCACCCACGAGAATCCGCTCTCGTTAAACGCTTTGGAATCTTCGAGGGTAAGTTATTCCATCGACTCGTTGCTACAATCTAGTAGATAGATCTTGGCTTGTTTGTTTGTATGCGATAGAAAATTTTTGTTTTCCATGCTACGAACCCCTACAATCTCACCACTAGATCCCGGACAAACCTAAGGGCAGTTGCCCCATCAAGCTTTCTAATGGGTTTAGCTTCTATCCATTTGGTGAATTTATCAACTACTACTAGCAGATGCGTAAACCCACATGGTGCCGTCTGCAACGGACCAACCATGTCCAGCCCCCAGACTACAAACGGCCAAATTATTGGTATTGTTCGCAATTCTTCAACCGGAACATGTGGTTGTCGGGCATAAAATTGGCATCCTAAGCACATCTCAACCAGCTTGTCGGTGTCCGCCTTCGTGGTTGGCCAGTAGAATCCTTGCCGGAAGGCTTCGGAGACCAACGATCGAGGAGCGGCGTGATGCCCGCAATCTCCGAGATGGATCTCATGAAGTATTTCAATACCTTCTTGCTGGGAAACACACTTGAGGTATACACCAGTGGTGCTTCTTTTGTAGAGATGGTATAGCCCTTTGCTCGAAGACCTATTTGCCATCTTTCGACTTTGTCCTCAGGAAAATTTCTGTGTACGAGATATTCCATTAACGATTTTGTCCAAGTCGAAAGGACCTTTGTCACTGTGTGAACGAAAGAGTCAACTCTATCCGGGTTCTTGGTATCCGCTCCCTTCACGGATAGTGTTCATAGATGTTCCAGGAAAATGTCAGGCGGAATTTGTTTGTGCCCTGATCCAAGCTTTGACAGTAGATCAGCCGCCTCATTTTGCTCCCTTGGGACATACTTGACTTCGTAGCCCAAGAAGCTCTTGGCTATCTCGTCCACTTCGTGTCGATATGCCGCCATCATAGGGTTCCGCGCTTTCCAGGTGCCAGCCACCTGTTGGGAAACCAAGTCAGAATCTCCACAACAAACTATGCGCTTGATGCCAATATCCTTGGATACGCGTAGTCCGTGAATGAGTGCTTCATACTCCGCCATGTTATCCGTAGCCTCGAAGTGGATCTGCAGAACGTTAGTGTAGCTTTTACCCGGTTGGTGACTATAACAGTGCACCAGCCCCCGATCCATTGAGTAGCTTTGATCTGTCAAAGTGCATCACCCAGTATTCTGGCTCTGGTATAGTGGTAGCATCTGGCATCTCCATCCAATCTGCGATAAAATCCTCCAAGGCATGTGACTTGATAGTGTCGTGTCTCTTGTAGGTGATCTCGAAGGCGGCAAGTTCAATTGCCCACTCCGCGACCCTTCATGTAGTGTCGCTGTTGTTGATGATGTCGGACAGTGGAGCCTTGCTCACAACTATGATAGGGTGTTCCTGGAAGTAGTGCCTTAGCTTCCGAGAAGCAAGGAACACTCCATAAGCTAGCTTCTGGTAGTGCGGGTAACGCTGCTTGGGCTCCGTCAAGACCTCACTTACGTAGTAAACTGGTCGTTGAACTCCGTACTCATGCCCTGGTTCTTTCCGCTCTACCACGACGACGATGCAGATTACCTGGTTGGTGGCCGCCATGTAAATTAACATAGGCTCCATAGGCTCGGGTGCTGCAAGGATAGGCGTCGAGAAAAGTATCTCCTTTAGCTGCTTCAATGCTGCATCTACTTCGTCCGTCCACATAAATTTATCCGCCTTCTTCAGCAACTTGTACAGCGGCAGAGCCTTCTCTCCAAGTCGGCTGACGAATCGACTAACTGCTGCAACGCAGCCTGTTAGTTGTTGTATGTCTTTCAGGCATGTCGGAGAGTTTATGTTTAGGATGGCCCTGATTTTCTTTGGGTTGACCTCGATTCCATGCTAGGAAACAATGAAGCCCAACAATTTGCCGGCTGGAACCCCGAAGACGCACTTCTTAGGGTTAAGCATCATGTTGTATTTCGGAGATTATCAAAGGTTTCTCTTAAGTCAGAGATTAAGTCATTTTACTTTTTAGACATCACCGCTATATCGTCCACATAGGCGTGAACGTTCCGACCAATTTGATCGTGTAGGCAACGCTGCATTGTCCGCTGGTACGTAGCACCTGCGTTTTTCAGCCCAAAGGGCATCGTGACATAGCAAAATGTGTCGTAGGGTGTAATGAACGAAGTGGCCAATTGGTTCGACTTCATCATCTTAATCTGGTGGTATCCTGAGTATGCATCGAGAAAACACAAAAGCTCTGAGCCAGCTGTCGAGTCAATGACTTGGTCAATGCGAGGCAAAGCAAACGGATCTTTGGGACATGCTTTGTTCATGCCGGTGTAATCAACGCACACTCTTAAATATTTGGTTCCCTTTTCGGGGACAAGTACAGGATTGGCCACCCATCGGGTGTGAAGGACTTCTTGGATAAAACAAGCCTTTAGTAACCTAGCTATCTCTTTTCCTATGGCACGTCTCTTCTCATCTCTGAAGCGTCGTAGAGGTTGTTTCACTGGTTTACATTTTGGATCAATATTCAAGCTGTGCTTGATAAGTTCCCTAGGTACACCTTTCATGTCGGCAGGTTGCCAGGCAAAGATGTCCCTATTCTCACGGAGGAACTCGACGAGCGTGCTTTCCTATTTAGGGTCCAGGTTCGTCCCAGTGGCGGTGGTCTTGGAGGCATCACCTACCACAAGTTCCACCAGCTTGGTCTCGATGGCGGCCTTGAATGCTGGTGTGGAGTCCGAAATCTGCTTCTTTGATGCTGACATCTCTAAGGCATCGACCTTGCTCTGGATCTCCTTGAATTCTTCGCTGTAGAGGACAGCTTCCGCAAAGGCTGCTTCTCCAATCTCGCAGTCCCTTGCCTTGGTAAATCTTCCGGATACGATGATGACACCGTTTGGTCCGGGTATCTTGAGCTTGTTGTAGATGAAGCATGGCTTGGCCATGAAGGCGTGGAAGATGTCGCGTCCTAATATGACATGGTACACTCTCTTGAAGGGGACCACCTCGAAGATCATGCGTTCTTGGCGGTAATTATTGACATCGCCAAAAGCGACCTAAAGTGTGATGCACCCAAGGGACCGAGCCTCCCGACCAGGAACTACGCCGTGGAAGATGGTGCTGGTCTGCCTTAGGTTTGCCTCCGTCAAGTTCATTATGTGCAGTGTATCCAGGTACATGATGTTGATGCTGCTTCCACTATCCACCATACATTTGGTGAACTCATTTCTGTCAATCAGGGGGTTGATGACCATGGCGTATTGGTTCTCTGTAGGGATGAGGTCTGGGTGATCCTTCCTGTCCCAAGTAATTGGAATCTCCAACCATCGTAGGTACTGGGGAACTGGGGGTAGAGTAGCCATCAGTATCCTCATAGAGGTTTTTTGTTGTCGGGCAGTGGGGGTGCCAAGGAAAGTGTGGAAAACGGCCACCTTCTTCTCGAAGGGGTTCTTTCCCTTGCCATCGCTCTTGGCGGTGTGCTTGGGGTCAACATCCTCATCCATGTCACTTGAATCCTTGTACTCCTTGTCCTTCTTCTTTCCCTTGCCCTTGCCTCGTGGTCTGTTCTTCCGACTTTGCTTGTAGCCGGACTCCGCGTCCTCCTTGAGATCGTTGACGAACTTGCAATGGCGATTGGTGTGAGTGGCTTTGCCATTGGTGTCGAGGTTTACGAGGCACGACATATCACGGTACTCCTCATAGGTTTGGGGAACACGGACCGCTGCCGAGGTTGTTTCACTACCTCGCTGCTGCCCACGGCCAGCCCCCCGTCCTCGGCCATGCTGTCCGCCATCACCTCGTCCTGCAAAATTCATAGCGACCATGTCGGAGGTTTGCTTTTCTTCTGGCGGGCTCTTCCGCTTGGTGCTGGTGTTCCTCCGAGCTTGAGTTGGAACGGCCGTTGCCGACAGGGAGCCGCGAGCATCGTCGTTGGCGTCCGCGAACTCACTAGCCAGCTGGATCATCTGGTTGAGATCTAGCTGGTGATTTTCCTGCAGGCGCTTCAACTTATGTCGGAGTAACGTGTCCCTTTCCAACCCATCGATGAAGGCGGCCATGGCGGTCTTAGCATGCACTCCTGCGTAGGAATTCTTCATATCCAGCCAGCAAGAGAGGTAGGCACGAGATGTCTCGTCTTTCTCCTGCATGCACCAATGTAGATCGCCAACAGTACAGAGACGTTTGTACGTACCCTCGAAGTTCTTGGTGAATGCTTCTTCCATGTCCAACCAGTTGTAGATGGATTTCTCCGGCAAGTCATCGAACCATTGTCGGGCCGTGCCCGCCAGCATCAAAGGGACGTACTTGACGACAACGTTGGTGAAAGAACATGTGGGCCCCCATGTGTGGTTTTGGTAATTAATGATAATCTTTATGGACTAATGTGTGTATTAAGTTGTACTTGTAGGAATTGTCCATTGGCATATCTTGGAGCATGTGTTGGCTTTAAGGTCGATGAAATGAGAATAAGATGTTGTGCAAACTCAAAATGTGCCATCTATAGAAGATCTCATGTTTGATGCTTGCCATCCTCGGTGATCATGGATCGATGATGAGGAATCAAGAAAGGCGTTCCATCTTGAGAAGGTCAAGTTTGTCTACATCGAGCTCAAGTGCAATGCTCAAGGCAAAGGTATAATCTTCATAGGTTTTCCCTTTTGTCGGTCTCATATTTTTAGTGGGAGACCGGTTTAGGATAGATAACCGTACTATCAAGAGGGGCTCTCGAATGAGTAACTCGATCACATTGTTCGGAGAGAGCTCAAACCATTGCATCCTTGCATCACCATATTTTATTGTTATTTGGTCTTATCCATGTGAGGATTTAGAGCTTGTGGTAATCTCCATAACAAGCTCTTGTTCATCAAAATTGGATCTCTCTTTTATATCTTGTTGCGATTTTGATCTATGCGGTTTTTCGGTTTCTCACCAAGTGAGGTATCTCACATTATTATACCTGATAATTTCTCACTTGGTGATAACCAATATTGAATCTCACTTGGTGATAACCAATATTTTTATTGGGTAGCTATTTTCATCCTCTTTCCAACGCAATTGGAATCGGGTCAATCGGAGCTACCAATCGAAAATTATTGACGTTTGAATATTGGCTTTTATTTGGTTTAAAAAAGAAAAGGAAAGATATGTTTTCTAGGTCGTCCGGTACTACCGGGCCTAGTACCGGACGCGCCTAGCGCGCGCAGCCCATCTGATGTGTTGCCCGGCACTGGCGACCGGCTCTACCGGACCGGCCCGGTATTACCGCCCGGGTGGGCCGGTACTACCGTCCGGCCCATCCCAGCCTGCTCTGTGTCGCATGCTTGCTCGCGCTCCCTGCCGCCTGCATGGGCCCCGCTTGCTGCGCGCCCTGCTCCCGGCTGGCCCACCTGCTCCCCGTCGCATGCCAGCCCGCCTTGCCCCCGCTTGCTACGCACGCGCCTACCTATCGCGTTGCCACAGTCGCTGATCTCGCGCGCGCACTTGGCTCCGCTCGCTGCTATCACCCACTTGGCTGGTGGGCCTTCTGCTCGCGCGCCTGCGTCCTAGCTTGATGTGTCGCGTCGATCTCTTTCACGCACACTAGTTTCCTTCGATAGCTGCTATGCTCACGTTGACTTCTGTCGTTGCCTTCTTCTGTACTGGCGCGCTGGTGGGTTGGGTCCGGTACTACCGGTCCAATCCGGTAGTATCGGTCGGTCCAGTTTATTTTGCCTCAACGGGCAGATATGTGGCCCTCTTATAAATAGCTTTCCTTCTTAATCTTATAAGGTTGCTTCTTCCTCTTCTATTAGTCTAAGCTTTGCCCACATTTTCTCTATATTTTGCAGCTTGATTAATCTCTTCCCCTCCGATGATTCTTGCCCATATTTGAGTGGAAGAGAGAGATCTAGATCCACGTTTTGACTAAACCAAAACATCTCTTTGTGAGTGTATCTTTGGGGATCTAGATTTTGGGGGATTTGTGTCCCTCTTTGATTCCTCCTCTCTTGTTCCCCCAATAGCTTTAGTTGCTTTGCTGGAACTTGAGATGAGGGATTGGAGCACCTTTGTGTTGTTCTTGCCATTTGCATTTGGTGCATCGGTTTGAGTTCTCTCCGGAGGATTTGGTGAGTGAAAGTTCAGAAGTTTTTTACTCTTAGGTTCGTGGAACCCTAGACGGTTTGTTGGTGTTGCAGGTTGTGGCCTTGGTGGTGTTTGTTGGGAGCCTCCAATTAAGTTGTGGAGAAGTTCCCCAACCTTGTGAGAGGTTCTGGTTGCCACCGACAAGTGCACCGATAGTGGAAGCGTGGATCAATCCCATTGGGGTGAGATTCACCGGATAATAAGGGAGGCCTTTTGTGGCGTTGGTGGTTTGATACCACCCCCTCTCCAAACGAGACGTACTCCATGTTGGGAGGAACTCGGTAAAATATCGTCGTCCCCGCGTACCTCGGTTATCTATATACCCGAGCTCTTTACTTATGCACTTTACATTGTGATAGCCTTCGTGCTTGAAGTAATCTATATCTTGCTATCACATTGTTACTTGTATTGCTTAGCATAAGTTGTTGGTGCACATAGGTGAACCCTAGTTGTTCTAGATTGTGCTTGACAATATAAACGTTAGTTTAATTCCGCCTTTGTCTAGCCACTCTTGGAAAAAATTTAATCGCCTATTCACCCCCCCTCTAGGCAATATAAACGTTAGTTGTATCCTTTTAGTTGGGGTTACCCCTGGCGATTTCCACCGCGTTGCCGTAATCTTGCAACCATGTAGCTGGCTTGGCGGTGCCGTCATAGGGCTTGATGGTCTTTTCAATCCGGAAACCCTTGGGGAAAGTTGCGGTCCGTATCACAGGTCCAAAGAAACGTGGTCCCAAGTATGGTCCTTCCAGGGCCTCATGGATCTTGTCCAGCCGTGAACGTGTGTCGTATGGCTCCGGGCTTCTTTTCTTCTTCTTGCCATCAGGGGATGGGCTGCGTGAACGATGTGGGCCTCCTCCACCATGGTGGCTGCTAGGGGGCGACGGAGGCGGAGGTGGAGATGGGTTAGCCTTCTTGTTGTTACCCTCCTGCGACGCCTCACTCTTGTCGCGGTTGGTTGTCAGACGCAGAGGGTCATGGTGCGACCTGCTCTTGTGTCCTTGGTTGTGCTCCCCATCATAACGGGTCTGCTCCATGTTGTCGCAGATGACGATGTCGCTCTGCCTTGGAGGAGGCATATCCGTACAACGGTGAGTCTTGGGGTCTTCGCGATGTCAGGGAGACCAGGGCGGTGGAGATGGGCGACGAGGATGAGCCTTGCCTCCGTGGTCAGAGGATATGGGGATAGCACCTTTCCTGTTGCATGCATCCCTCCGTATTTGTTCTGATGAACCCGTCTGGGACCCGACATCATGAGGAGATCGATCCCTTGGCAGCTTAGGCTGGCTAGACTGACAAAACGTTGGGTTGGACTCAAGCCTCTGAGAGGTGGCCTTTTCCTGCTGTTTCACTGCATTGGCCACAAGGTCATAGACCTGTTCCACAGCTGCGGGTGATCTATCCTGCTCCAGAAGGGTCTTAGCGATCGACGGGTTGAGAAGAGGAGTGGGCATCACCTGCCTGCCTTCGCTGTCAATGTATGGCTTTGCTTGTGGCGGCTTCGAGGGAGCCCATCCTAGGTTTCGCCGTACACCAGGATTGTTGATGACGTGAGCCGGAGCTTTCTTAACCCTCTGCTGCTGGAGCAGAGTCTTGTACTCGGCCTCCATGGCTCTAGCTTTCTCTATTGACTTCTGCACGTTCGCTAGATCTCGATCCAGCTTAGAGCCTTGCGCCACGATGGCCTGTGCTTCCTCCAGCAGTTGCCGGCGCTTCTCGTCAAGCTGGACCATGCTCCAGATATGAGCCACAGTCATGGGCTCGATGAGGAGGTTGCCGTACATCACTCTATCAGCCGGAGTAATTTGGGCAGCAGCAGACGTAGATGCCGAAGGCGGCGGGTTTGCGGTGTTGTTGTTACTCGGACCGATGTTGAGTTCCTACGGCTGTTGCACTGGGTTAGGCGGAGGGGGCATGACCTTTGTGTGAACATTGTCGGCAGCAACAGGTGGTCCCTTCCCCTTGTCCAGCGCTTTAGGCAGAGCTTGTCCGGGTTGATCTTCTTCCATCACGGTCCCAATGGCGACGAACACCTCTCGAGACGTGACGGCCTTGTCGGCATGTTCGTCGCGTTGGAAATCCTCCTCCATCTCCTTCATAGCACAGTCTAGCTCCTCCGGGCTGAAGTCTATCTCCTCCGAGTCAGCACTGATGTCGGTGTAGAGCGCGTCGAGCACAAAGTCGGAGGGTGCCAGGGCTTCCTCGACGATGGGCGATGGCGGTGGGACAGCGGCGATGACGACTGGAGGTGGTGGTGCAGCTACTGCAACGACGATCGGAGGCGATGGTGTAGCTGCAGCGATGACAACTAGAGGCGGTGGTGGCGGTGGCTGAGGCGGAGGGGCGCCGTCTAAGAGCGCAAGCGCTGTCTGGGCTGCCTCCTCAGCCTCCGCGTAGTTGTTGACGGTGTTCACCATGCCTTCGAAGGTGAGGCGTCCTGAAGCCTGTTGTCGCCTTAGCGAATGTCGGAGAAGGGTTCCCTGGTCCAGTCCTTCCACAAAGTGATACATGGCATCATCATTGGGGTAATGCGCTAGGTCGGCCCGTATGCGGAGCCACCTGGCCAGGTAATCGCGAGGGTTTTCTCCCTCTCTCTGAACGCAATGCACCAGATCAAAGATGGTAACCACGCCGACGAACTTTGATCTCTGCTGTCCAGACGCACGGGCGAAGCCGGCGGACTTGCAGTGATCTTCCACCATTATATCCTGCACAGGGGCGGTTTGGGTGGGCCTTAAATTTTTCCGATCTTTGACGGCAAGCTCCGAAGAGAGATCCGACATCGATCCTTCCGTGAACGTATCCTGCCCGTAGGCGGTCCGTGTGGGTCTTGACGGTCCTCCAACTTCCAGGGAACAAGTGCCTGAATCGGTTTCGCCGATAAAGAGGTGGATTTCTCCGATGGGGACGATCGAGCATCGCGTAGGGTTCGTCTTCGCCGGGTCTAGAACTCGTCGGGAGGGATGATGGAACATTGCCGGAGAAGAGAACGCGACCGATGGCTACGGTTTCGCTGATTCCCGCGAAGATATTGGTCCTCGCCCGATGTAGAGCCTGAAGCGCCTCTTTCCCCACGGTGGGCGCCAACTGTCGTGGTATTGCCGACGAGTATGCCATGGAGGGGTCCTCACAGTGCGTGTTTAGAGATGTGGGGTAAGGAGGAAGGTTGGCGGGTACGAGGTAACATAGCTTACCCAGGTTCAGGTCCCACGACGGTGGCGGAATCCTACTCATGTTATAAATCACTATAATGGCAATACGCCGAGTTACAGGAATTGGTTTGCTGTGCGAGGTATGAGTCGATCGATGCCCTAAAGGCTCCCATAGGTGTCGTGGTATTGTCGACACGTACGCCATAGGGGTATCCCAACGGCGAGTTTAGATATGTGGGGGGAGACGGAGAGCGTCCGGGTCGGCTTGACGCAGTTTACCCAGGTTCAGATCTCATGACGGTGGAGAGATCCTACTCCTGCTATAAATCACTATAATGGCAATACTCCGAGTTACAGGATTGTGGGGTTCGCTGTGTGCGGGTAGTGCTATGCACTTGTTGTTATCTATCCTAAAGTCTCCCGTAGGCCGGATTATAAGGACGCCAGGACCTAGGGTTACATGGAGAGTCCCAGTCGGATACGGTTACAAAGTCCTAGACTAATACTAACTAGTCTTCGTGTCCTCCAAGGCTCCGGCTTCCATCATAGGCGGTGGCATGTCGCCTTCCTTTATCCCTGCTGGACCTCTGTCTTGTCTATCAGCAACTAGGCCGCCCGGTTATGCCATAGGCCTAACCACCAACTGTGGGCCAACGGGCTTGCCGGTATGAGACTATGTCGTAGGTATACCCATTTGGCATATCCACAACAGTATCCCCCGGAGTTCTTCAAGATCCTCGCGTTCCTCCGTCTAGCTTTGAGCGTAAGCATCACGTCATCTTCAACTTGTAGACGTGCTTCGCGAAGAATCTTGGAGAGCTCCCATATCATATTCTCATCCGATTAAGCCTGGCCAGAGAGTTGCTTGTATGCTTCTGTGAACGAATCTAAGGCGGAGAATTCTCTAAAAAATCGTTAGTGATTCTTCCAAGATATAGGAACGTCTTCAATATCATCATCCATGCGGGGTGGTATGTAAGCCGGAAAAAATCATGGCTACTGGGCCACGGTCGTAAAGGCTGCCAAACTGCAGACTTAGAGCCAGCAAAGTTGCAGACATAAGAGCTTGCCAAATTATGGTCTTAGAGCCTCCCATATCATGGATGTTCAGGCCATCGATCCGTGTAACCCAGAAAACTTCCGTGAAAGCAAAGTTAATCTCAAGTCCCCAAGTTTCGCTAGCCGGATTCTTCACCGTATTGAAAGTTTTGTTGACATAACCATATGTAGCCCCCGAGCATTGAGTCGGCTTCGTCGAAGGCGGCTTGATGCTCAAAAGAACATGCATAATTGTACATCAAACTATTGTAGCCCCCGAGCGCCAAGTCGGAGTTTCAAAAGAAATTCGTCTTGGTGCTCTCAGAGTAGCTTTAGAGAAAATATGAATAGTGTAGCCCCCGAGCGCTAAGTCGGAAATAATTTCGGCTCGGTGCTCCAGAGAGAACTTCACAAAAAATTCAGCATCGGTGTAGCCCCCAAGCGTCAAGGTGGAATTCACATGAATTTTCCGGCTTGATGCTCAAAGAGAACTAAACCATGTCTTGGAGATCATTGTACCGTAGCCCCCGAGGTTGTTTCGGCTTGGATGCCAGGCGGGAAAAAGCTCTTAAATTAGATATGTCAATCCCCCATGCGTCGATCCGACATCCTCAAAAGCGGCTCAAGTCTTGGTCAACAATTGCAATTGCAGCCCCCGAGGTGTCAAGCCTAGTGAAAATCCGGCTTAAAACACCTTAATCCAAGGAACGCGGCAATGCCCAAGCATTACGTACCTGAAACATAAACATAAAAATACAAATGTATTAAATTGTTCCTTTAATCGTGTCCAATAAACAAATGTAAGGCGGAACAGACATGGCCTTTAAAAAAATGCTTTAAAGCTGAAACAATGCAGCAGTTGAACACGTAAAACTGTTTAGAAGGAAAAAAACTCAACTAATTTAAACAGTTTATATAAAAAAAATGTTTAAGCAAGTGCTGGCTTATCCATTATTATGGTCTTTATGCTTGACCTTGCGTGAGACGGAAGACTCGCAGCACAAAACCATGTCCTTAGGTGATGATGCCTAATGGCACCGTCTAGAACCTAAGGCCAAAACGCCGGCTTTGAGTACCGAGAAGTCGCTACTCTGGAATCCACATAAAAACAACAGAAAACGTGTATCTAGAAAACTTAAGATAACGCTCGAAGGCGGGTTTTTTGTATGATACTGGGGCCTTACAACGGCAAGCCAGTAAAAAGTTTATACTCACGAGCACAAGGCAAATCATGGAAAAGATATGACCAAAAACGAAAGCGGTAAAAACTCAGGATATAAGTGAACCAATCTTAGTCTCATGATCATAAAAAATTAAAATAATAAAATATAAATATGGACTTAGTTGTTTGTGCGAAGTCGGTGTTAATCGCGACAAAGACAAATCCGGTCTCGGCCAAGTATATTTCACGATGACGACAAAGCCGGACGTAGCTGATGCGAACTGTCGTAAAATTGCAGACAAATTCAATCAAGCCAATACCATATACGGCGTCGGCCAAGACAAACCGGCAGGCATGATTGATTCTATCTACCAAGTACATGCATTATGGGCAAAGTGCCTTCACGTTAAGGAGTGGCTAAAGGACAAGCTCCATAATGCTTCACGATTGCCTGATGCAACAGCTTTGCTTCGGAGTCAATTTGAATAAGGCCTTGCGAAACCAGGTTGCTTCTGATCGAGCGACGAGTTGCTCCTCCGTCCTGGTTCGTATGCCGGATTGGCTCCACCATCGGATACCGGTTGGTATCCGAGTAGTAGACGCGTTGCGATTGGTTTAGACCGTCTCGGCGACTCACGATCGATTTCAATCATCGGAGACCGTGCACGAAGCCCAAAAAAACAATCCGGATGACCGAAATCAAGCCGAGGGTTGCGTTGAAGCATACGTAAAAGTTGCTGGTCTGCTGGATCCGTCGGCCTATCGGCGAGGAAAAAACCAAGCAGGATCATTGTAGTTTTTACTGATGGAGATTCCAACACCTTCAAAGATGATTTAGATGTACATCTCCGGGATGCAGCCGATTCGACCACACGCTAGAAAGAGCAATGACGATGTCGGCGCATCACTGGAGATACGATTTTTCCGTCTTCAAAGACGGCGAGGGATCCCGTCCGGATCCGTGCTATAAGCGCATCTTGCCCCACGGTGGGTGCCAACTGTCGTGGTATTATCGACACGTATGCCATAGGGGTATCCCAACGGCGAGTTTAGAGTCGTGGGGGGAGACGGAGAGCGTCCGGGTCGGCTTGACACAGTTTACCCAGGTTCAGATCTCACGACGGTGGCGAGATCCTACTCCTGCTATAAATCACTATAATGGTAATACGCCGAGTTACAGGATTGTGGGGTTCACTGTGTGCGGGTAGTGCTATGCACTTGTTGTTATCTGTCCTAAAGTCTCCCGTAGGCCGGCTTATAAGGACGCCAGGCCCAGCCGGATACGGTTACAGAGTCCTAGACTAATACTAACTAGTCTTCGTGTCCTCCAAGGCTCCGGCTTCCATCATAGGCGGTGGCACGTCGCCTTCCTTTATCCCTGCTGGACCTCTGTCTTGTCTATCAGCAACTAGGCCACCCGGTTATGCCGTAGGCCTAACCACCAACTGTGGGTCACCCGGGCTTGCCGGTATGAGACTATGCCGTCGGTATACACATTTTGACTATCCATAACAATAGTCCCGACTTATATAGTCGCTAGGTCCTAGGGTTACAGGCAAAGTCCTAGCCAGACAGGTTACAGAGTCCTACACGGTATACAATTAGTCTAACGTGTCTTGCACTCCAAGGCTCCGGGTACGTCGGTGACTCCTTCATATCCTTCCTTTATCCGGCATGGGCCTCCCTTCTGGATCCATCTACCAACTGTGAGCCACCCGGGTTATCCATATAGCATATCCCCAACAGCAGGGCCTGCCCGTACCGTCCGCCTGTACCATGCGCCATCGGGACCGCCTCGTCAAATACTTTCCCCTGGCGAAGATGGCAGGAAGATCCGACATTCACAGCCACCAGAACTGATAAAAACAAGACGAATTTGTCGGTTTGCGGGCGGCCGCTTGAGTTGGATACCGCCTTATCACCAAGCAGCAAGCCCCAAGCTAACATAGGTGGCAAGACTAGCCGCAAAAAGTCCCAGCTGACACCGGCTACATGGTGAAAGAGCATGTGGGATCCCATGCGTGGTTTTGGTAATTAATGACAATCTATATGGACTAATGCTTGTATCAAGTTGTACCTGTAGGAATTGTCCATAGGCAATGCTTGAACCATATGTTGGCTTCAAGGTTGGGAGAAGAAGAAAGTGAAGAAGATCAAGTGATGACCAAGGTGTTCAAGGAGTGATCCAAAAACTGGTCATGTGAGAGTTGAGCATATAGCAAGTGTGTCTTGAAGAATATATGGAGTGATACCTTTTGTGTACCTTCAAGAAACCAACATAATAAATAAATAGGAAATGAAGGAGAAGAATAAAGAAAAGAAGATTAAGGGTGTCTTGAAGAAGAAGATATAGTTCATCATGTGTATCTTCAAGACATCATCCAAATGGGGTTAGAAGAAAGGTGGTGCAAGCTAAAGATGTGCCATATCTAGAAGATCATATGCTTGGGGATTTACATAATTATGGTGATCATGGATATGTGAAGATATGCCTAAAAGAGAGGCTCTCCCATAGTGACTATGGGGAGCAATTTGCAAGACTTTACCAAGCTAGCGCAATCAAGAAAGGTGTTCCATCTTGAGGTGGACAAGTTATCGTCAAGCTAAAGTGGAATATGCTCAAGGAAAAGGTATGTTCTTGATAGGGTTTCTTTCTTACCGGTATTATGGTGTTAGTTGGGGAGACCGGTTTGTAGGATAGGTAACCGTACTATCAAGAGGGGCTCTCGAGTGAGTAACTTGATCGTATCCCTCGGTGAGAGCTTAAATCTTTGCATACTTGACATCATATTTCTTGGTTTTTATTTGATTCTTATCCCTGAGAGGATTTGTAGCTTGTGTTAATCTCCATGAAAAGCTCAAGTTCATCGAAAATGGATCTCATATGCATTCTCTATTGCGCTTTCGATATTGGAGGTTTTACTAGTTTGTCTTTTCTAGATAGGCTAAAACTTTCATCATTTGGTTCTATTATCCCTTGTTGTACTATTATGATTCTCTTCATGATCTTCTAGATCTCGTTACTATCTTAGAAATAATCCCAAGATCATCAAAATCGGAGTCCGGATGCAAAAGTTATGGTCGTTTTAGTTTTGTTGTTTCTATCAGTTTTGCCTAGGGCGGAATGTCCGGGATGAAATCGCCGGACACTCCGGTGTCGCGCAGAAATCTCAAATTTTAGTCGTGTGGTTGCCATTCAGTGTCCCATATTGGAAACCACCCGGAATCTGGCTGGAATGTCCGGCCCGTGCGCTCCAGAACTCTAACGGTTGGATTTTGGAGGACCTATATAAGGGGCCCTTCTTCCCCAATGGTTCTCTAACCATTCTTGCAAGTTTTCCCCTCCATTGTTGACCTTCGTGAGCTTGCTTCCCCTCAATACCTCCTATGATTCTTGCATATTCTTGAGCGATTTGAAAGAGGAGATCTAGATCTACAACCCCACCAATCAATCTCTCCTCTAAGTGAGGGGAACATATTAGGATCTGGATATTGGAGTCTTTTGTGGATTTCCTCCATTTTTCTTCCTCTCTTATTCCCCCATAAGCTTTTGTAACTTTGGTGGAATTTGGGACAGAAGGATTTGAGAACTTCTTGTGTTCTTTCCATTGCATTTGATGCATCCGTTTTAGTTCTCGGTGAGGATTTGATTTGGTGAAAAGTTGAGAAGCTTTTTACTCTTAGGTTCATTGGAACCCTAGACGGTTTGGTGGTTTTGCAGGTTTGTGGATTACTTGGGGCCTGCAATTAAGTTGTGGAGCTTTGCCCAAGCTTGTTTGTTGGGATCCTCCAATTGAGTTGTGGAGAAGTGCCCCAACCTTGTGAGAGGTTCTGGATTGCCACCGACAAGTGCATCGATAGTAGAAGTGTGGATCGATCCCGTTGGGGTGAGATTCACAGGAGAACAAGGGAGGCCTTTTGTGGTGTTGGTGGTTTGATACCACCCCCTCTCCAAACAAGACGTACTCCATGTTGGGAGGAACTCGGTAAAATATCGTCATCTCCGCGTGCCTCAGTTATCTCTATATCCGAGCTCTTAGTTATGCACTTTACTTTGTGATAGCCTTCGTGCTTGAAGTATATATCTTGCTATAACATAGTTGCTTGTCTTTCTTAGCATAAGTTGTTGGTGCAAATAGGTGAACCTAGTTGTTCTAGGTTTTTTGCTTAACAAAGTAAATGCTAGTTTAATTCCGCCTTTGTTGAGCAACTCTTGGAAAAGTTTTTAACCGCCTATTCACCCCCCCCCCCTCTAGGCGGCATTTGTATCCTTTCAATTGGTATTGGAGCCCGGTCTCTCATTTTAGGCTTCACCGCCTTGAGAGTAAAGATATCGTCTAGGGGATTAGTGCATAATGACATGTTCATATTCGATGGCACAAATTATGATATATGGAAAACTCATTTGATTATTCATTTTCGGGACATGGACCCAAATTTGGAGCGTATTGTAGATATAGGTTTTTCTCCTCCTACTGATTTCAAAAATCTATCTTGTGAGGATGACAAAAAACTTATATCTCGATGCGCAAGCTTCTAATGTGCTTGTTAAAGCTTTGAGCTATGTAGTTACATCTTCAATCATTCCTTTTTGGAGCACTCATGGATTATGGACAAAACTTCAAGATAAATATGCTGTGTCCAATATTGTTGAAAATGATTGTGTTGCTTCCACTTCCGGTCGAGATGAGTTCTCATCTTCTACTACTTCACCAACATGTGATTTTTCACAAGGTAATGATATGGTGAGTGGTGATAGAAATTGCAATTTGGATAGTGTGCTTACTATTTGTAGTCCCTCAACTCTACCTAGTTGCAAAGATCTATCTTTGGACCTTAACACTTCTAGGACTCAAAACTCCTTACATGCTTGTGTTAATAGTCCTTGCATATAATGTAGAAATGACTTGAATAAATCTTATGATGATATGCTTGGGTTGTCTTGTTGCCATGACAAAAATGCTTCCATTTCCTATATTGCTTGTGTTGCTAACCATGTAGAGTAAAACGAAGATTCTATGGGCCAAGACAAGGTTTTGAATGGTGCTACAAATGAAATCTCACCTTCAACTTCTTCCGGTACCCACCTATGTCTTATGGCTAAGGATTCAAAGGTAACTCCTCCTTTGGAACCAAATACCTCTTGTGATGAGGAGGTTGGGGATAATGAGGAAGAAGAACTTGATATTGATGATTTATATGAAAGGTGAGATTGTTTATCGTGCCCTTGTTAAGAATAATATTGCATGATCTAACTTCGTTGAAATCTTGGACTTTGATATTAAGAGCAAATAACAATTGATATGTTAGAAACACCAATTGAGGAGCATGAGAACATTATTGATAAAGTGAGTAGTGTTGAGCGTGAGTATGCTAATATAACTGCTGAAAGAACATGTGGGCCCCCATGTGTGGTTTTGGTAATTAATGACAATCTCTATGGACTAATGCTTGTATCGAGTTGTGCCTGTAGGAATTGTCCATAGGCAATGCTTGAACCATATGTTGTCTTCAAGGTTTGGAGAAGAAGTGAAGAGGATCATGTGGTGACCAAGGTGTTCAAAGAATGATCCACAGATTGGTCATGTGAGAGTTAAACCTATGGAAAATATGTCTTGAAGAATAAGATGGAGTAATATCTCTGGTGTACCTTCAAGGCATCAACATAATGAAGAAAAGAAGAAATGATGTGCAAGCTAAAGATGTGCAATATATAGAATATCTCATGCTTAAAGCTTGCCATCCTCGGTGATCATGGATCGATGAAGACAAGGTCAAAGTAAAGGTTTCCCCATGTTGTATGGGGGAGTAACTTGCAAGTATTCATCAAGCAAGTGCGTAGAATATCAATCAAGAAAGGTGTTTCATCTTGAGAAGGACAAGGCCGTCTACATCATAATCAAGTGGAATATGCGCAAGGCAAAGGTATGATCTTGATAGGGTTTCCTTCTTACCGGTCTCGTGGTGTTAGTTGGGGAGACCGGTTTATAGGATAGATAACCGTACTATCAAGAGGGGCTCTCAAGTGAGTAACTCGATCATTTCTTTCCGAGATATCTCAAACCTTTGCATACTTAGCATCATCCTTTCTTGGTTGTTATTTGTATATTATCCATGTGAGGTTCTAGAGCTTGTGGTAATATTCATAACAAGCTCTAGTTCATCAAAAACGCATTTCTCTTTTATGTCATATCGCGTTTTTGATCTTTGAGGTTTTCCGGTTTCTCACCAAGGGAGGTATCTCACATTTTAATACATGAAATGTTCTCACTTGGTGGTATCCAATATTTTCACTTTTTGGGTACCTCTTGTTGTCCTCTTTCCAACAAAATCGGTTTCGGGTCAATCGGAGTTTCCAAATTCTAGATATCGCCATTTGAAGTTTGCATCTTATTTGGTCCAGACCGGAGTCTCCGGTCTGCGTGGACCGGAGTCTCCGGTGTGGTCCGGAGTGTCCCCTGAAGTCCCCGGAGGGCGCTCCAGAATTCAGCCTGGGACAGTCTGATAGGTGGTCCGGAGGCTAGTCCGGAGGTTGGGCCGGAATCTCCGGTGTAGACCGGAGTCTCCGGTCTGACTTTTCCCCAACGGGCAGAAAATGGTCAGAAATTTGTGGGCCTATAAAAAGGGGCCCTTCTTTCCCAATGTCCCTGCTCGAGTTTTAAAGGCTTTCTCCTCCATTCTTGACCCTCTTGAGCTTGCTCCCCCTTCAATCCATCCCTTGATTCTTGCATATACTTTAGGGATCTGAAAGAGGAGATCTAGATCTACAATCCCACCAATCCATATCTCCTCTAAGTGAGGGGAACATCTTGGGATCTAGATCTTGGAGTCTTTTGTGGATTTCCTCCATTGTTCTTCCTCTCTTATTCCCCCACAAGCTTTTGTAGATTTGGTGGAATTTGGGAGAGAAGGATTTGAGCACTACCTGTGTTCTTTCCATTGCATTTGGTGCATCGGTTTCAGTTCTCCCCGGAGGATTTGGTGAGTGAAAGTTGAGAAGCTTTTTACTCTTGGGTTCTTGGAATCCTAGACAGTTTGTTGTGTTGCAGGTTGAGGCCTTGGTGGCATTTTTGGGAGCCTCCAATTAAGTTGTGGAGAAGTGCCCCAACCTTGTGGCCTTTGTGGCGTTTGTTGGGAGCCTCCAATTAAGTTGTGGAGAAGTGCCCCAACCTTGTGAGAGGTTCCGGTTGCCACCAACAAGTGCACCGATAGTGGAAGCGTGGATCGATCCCATTGGGGTGAGATTCACCGGAGAATAAGGGAGGTCTTTTGTGGTGTTGGTGGTTTGATACCACCCCCTCTCCAAACGAGACGTACTCCATGTTGGGATGAACTCGGTAAAATATCGTCGTCCCCGCGTGCCTCGGTTATCTCTATACCCGAGCTCTTTACTTATGCACTTTACATTGTGATAGCCTTCGTGCTTGAAGTAATCTATATCTTGTTATCACATTGTTGCTTGTATTGCTTAGCATAAGTTGTTGGTGCACATAGCTAAACCCTAGTTGTTCTAGGTTGGGCTTGACAAAGTAAACACTAGTTTTATTCCGCCTTTGTTGAGCCACTCTAAGAAAAGTTTTAATCTCCTATTCACCCCCCCTCTAGGAGACATCTGTATCCTTTCAACTTCAAATCTAAATAAAGCTCTTGAAGAGGAACAAAACACCAAAGAATCTCTTGAGGAGACTTTTATTCTAGAATTATCTAGAGTAAAGGAATACCATGATAGAGAACTTGCGGTGGCAAATTCCTTCAAAACTAAAAATGATGAACTTGTAGGTGCACGTGCTAAACTTGTTGAGGATTGATACATTGGAAACGTATCTATAATTTTTGATGTTCCATGCTTGTTTAGTATATACTTTTCTTTACTTGTCCACACTTTGAGGTGCTTTTTACATGTTTTCTGGTACTAACCTATTAACATGTTGCAACAGTGCCAGATGCCTGTTTTCTGCTGTTTTTGGTTTCAAAAAATTAGTAAAGAAATATTCTCAGAATTGGACAGGACAAAGGACAAAGTCAATAACTTTCCATGGGGAACAAGAAGTCCAGAGTAGAGCCGGAGAGGCCGGCCAGAGGGGCCACCCCCCCCCCCAGGCACGGCCATAGGTGGGCCCATGCCTGGCTAGGGTTTGGTGACCCTGGCCGCCTCCCGGTCTCGCCCCTTCGCCTATAATAAGCCCCCAATGCAGAAACCCTGAGTACCCGATCAAAAATCCACGAAACCATCTGTAGCCACCGCCACCATCGTCCCTAGATCGGGGGGTCTGAAGTTCTTCCCAGCACCCTGCCGGAGGGGAGATCATCCCAGAGGCCTTCTCTCCGGTATGATTCGTGAGTAGTTCCACCTTGGACTATGGGTCCATGTAGTAGCTAGATGGTTGTATCTCCTCCTTTGTGCTTTCATGTATAGATCTTGTGAGCTCCATTCATGATCAAGATCTAATCTATTTGTAATCATGGATGTTGTGTTTGCGGGGATCCGATGGATATTGAGATTATTATGATGGTTTGATTAATGGTTTTATCTTTATGATTCTATCATCTCTGTGTTGTTTGTGATCTTGCATGCTCTCCGTTGCTAGTGGTTATCTTGGACAAGTAGTTGCTAGTGACTCCAAGAGGGAGTATTTATGCTCGATAGTGGGTTCATGCCTCTAGTTTCCAAGGGAAGTGACAGAAATCTCTTCGGTTGTAGATGTGTTGTTGCAACTAGGGAGAAAACAACGGTCTCTTGTTCATGTAACATGTGGATTGTTTACCTTACACACTTTGCTTAAAGCAGTTGTCTGTTGCTTGCAACTTAATACTGGTGGGGGTTCGAATGATAACCTGGAGGTGGATTTCTAGTCATAGATGCAGTTGGATGACGGTCTATGTATATTGTTGTATTGCCCAATCAACCTCATAGGATCTTTCTGACTAGTAATTGCGTTGTTATGCCTTGCTCAGTTCCTGTCAATTGCCCTGCTGTAATTTGTTTACCCTTCATGCCATGTTGTTTATCTAAGGAGAGCACCTCTAGTGAACTATGGACCCTAGTCCAATCTTTACCATTGATATATCTTCCACTGTTACTTGTTTACTTGCTACAAACCATTACCTTTCACACCATACGTTTAATCCTTTGTTACAGCAAACCGGTGAGCTTGACAACCTCACTGATTCGTTGGGGCAAAGTCTTGAGTTTGTGTTGTGTGGGTCTCTGTGTTGCTAGCAACACCTGTGTGACATTTCCTTCCTCCTTCTGGTTCGATAACCTCGGTTTCTTACTGAGGGAAGACTTGCTGATGTGCTCATGACACCTTGCTCTTGGGGTTTCCAACGAAGTCCTCTCTATCAGACAACAAGTTTTCTGGCTCTGTTGCCAGTG
This sequence comes from Avena sativa, assembly GCA_916181665.1. NCBI lineage: Eukaryota > Viridiplantae > Streptophyta > Magnoliopsida > Poales > Poaceae > Avena > Avena sativa. Next base: position 31,820,153 of record OV702284.1, read on the forward strand.
AACAAAAAAGAAGAGACTCCACGTCGACGAGGGCTATCAACAAGTTTTCTGGCGCTGTTGCCGGGGAGGCTAAGGACGTCTTCACTAGGGAAGTCTTTCACTTCCTTTCTCTTTACTTTGTTTTTAGTTTGCTTTATTTCTTTTGCTTGGTTTTGTTTGCCTCTTCTCAAAAAACCCAAAAAAAATTAGTCTAGTTTGGTTTGCTTTCCCTTTTTGTTTGCTTTCTGTGCCAAGAATGACCTCAAATGAGAGGGAAGTAAGATTTTGGGAGTTGCTGTCCCGAAACAGATTTCTGTCCTCCACCAAAAATATTCGTGAGGAGTCTCTGTAAATTGGATTGAGCTCAAAATGTATGAATAAATCCCCCAGTATGTTGGCTAACTTTCGTTAGTTCAACAATTTTTTATTTGAGCAACAGAAGATGTTCGAAAAAATTTGTTTCTACCTGCTAGTCTGTTTTGACAGATTTCTGCCATTATTTGCATTTGCTTCTTATTGATTCCTTTTTGAGCTCTCTTCAGGTAAATTAAGTTTATTTGAGGGAGTTACTACAGTATCTTGTTTAGTGAAAATCCTTGTTGTTCCAAAGCTTTGCCAATGGTCTAATATCTTTTGAATAAGCTAATGTTGCAAATGAAGATTGTGTGAAGTTTTGTATGAATGAAAAATTTCAGGTGTAGAGAGAGAATGATGCAATGAGATGAAGAATGGACAAAAGCTCAAGCTTGGGGATGCCACCATGGTGTCACCCCAATAAATATCCAAGAGGTACAAGCGTCAAAGCTTGGGGATGCCCAAGGCATCCCCTTCTTCATCAATAAAAAGCTCAGGTCTGTCTAGACACTTCGTTTTTATTGTTTCATGCACAGTTGTGTTGTTCTTGGAGCGTCTTACTTTTCGTTTGCTTTGCTTAGTTTGTTTATTTTGCTTTAATGGTTTGGACCCCCCCCCCTCTCACTGTGTTGTTTTGCAAATAAGTTTGCTTGGTGTTTGGAAATAAGTAGTAAGTTCTTGCTTGAAGTGCAAGAGGAGCTTGCATTGACTGTGACTTAGACTTTAGCATGACATGCTAGGTTTTGTTTTAGCATTATGCTTAGTGATTATTGCTGTAGCATGTATTTTTACAAACAATTCGGATTGCTTAGTGTGCCTTGAAGAAATCATGCGTTGTTTTAGCATGCAAAAGCATAGTATTGTGGTATTCTCCTTTGATGTTTTGCTTGGGTTGACTTGGCACATGCTCACACCATGTTATGACTATGACAAGTCACCATTAGCATCTATGATCATTTAGTCCTTGACTTGTAGTACCACTCTTTGCTTTCATTAGTTTGATTTGTTGCATTGCATAATTATGGCCATTATTGCTCTCTTAGTTGGTTCCTCGCAGTCTTTTGCTAGCCTCCACTTGTATGAGTAAGTTCTACTCATGCTTCCAACTCCCAAGAAACCAAGTTATTCCAAAGTTTCCACTATAAACTCCTATGCATGGTGTGTTACACCATTCCAAGTATATTCTTGTTTTCATCTATCTTCCAATTAAAAAACTATTTTGTTATGTGAAAACTTAGTGATTAAAGCCCTCACGAACTTGATGGCACACTTTATTCTTTGCCCCTAATAAACTTGAACCATTGAGACAAATTTGTTGTATATGCTTGCACTTATAAGTTGGGATTAGCAGAATCGTGCTGTCACGGGGAACGTTTTCAACATTGCACTTGTACTTTTGTACTCCGTTGATATCATGCTCTTTTGTCTATGGATGTTACCAGTGTGAAATGAAGTGGGAACTTGTAAGTCCATGGAGTTTGTAGTCTGTGTTAGAGAAACGCCTGGGCCGCTAGCCTAAGCCATGCCTAATCATGGTGGAATCTTGATATCGGGGGGATAACCCCCGGTAGGGTCAAGAGAGGGGAAACATAGCGCAGCTGGGTTGGCTCCGAGTAAAAAATGAACCAGGCCGGGTAAGAACGGCCGGGTAAGAACGGCCGGGAAAGATAGGCATGAGAGCCGAGATACAAACTATCTCGGTCCGTATAGGACAAAGTTGTAACCCTTGCAGGTACCAACGAGCCAAGTCAACCGAGGAAGGGCCGAGTCGAGAAGGACGCGAGGCACATTTCCGAGTAAGGTTCGGGAAAGACCATGGTAAAGCATGGTCAAAAGAGAAGGGCGACACCGGGTGACACAAAAGGAACCGGGTGACGCCCAAAGCAAGCGCTGACGTACAAAGTAACAGCATGACGCCAAAAAGAACAAGAAGCAGCGTACCAGAAGACCGTTAGCTGTCAAGCTTTATGGACTGGGCCTATGGGCTTAGGGCAAGCCCATAGCTTGGACCGTATTGTAGGGACCAAGATCCAAACAGTAAACCCTAGAACCCAAAAGGGGTATTAGTTAGCTAGCACTGCCTATATAAGGGAGGGCATAGCGGAAGTAGAAGGAGGTTGGACCAAGTAGAGAACAGGTGATGCGTACTCAAGCCAATACAGCTCAAGGAGCACTTGTAATCTTTGGGGTATCAATAAAATTGTCAAGTATGGAGAGTTCTTCTTGTTCTTCGTGCATGGCTCGACCGTGCACTCCCTCCCTGGTGACCACAAGCACCCATTCGGCCCCCAACTTAAGCCTACCCATGGCATCTGCCGTGCCACCACCATGACAGTTGGTGCCCACCGTGGGGCCCAAGCAGGTGCTTGATGGAGTCTTCATCCGGACGGGCAACATCATCGCCAAGACCGGCGAGCGTGTCTACTCCGGCCTCATCCAGAGGTTTGGAGCGCTCAACTTCGTCAGCGACAACGCGGGCTGCTTCGGGACCAAGCCGTTCCCTAGGGGCGGTCACTTCATCAAGTTCGGAGAGCACCAGGTCTACGTCGATGTGCTCGTAGAGCGCGCATATCCTGAGCACATCGTCCTGGCGCCGGATCCTCCAACGACTCCAGTCGCTGGGAAACCTCTCCAACTCGTCTCCATGGAGGTAATGATGACAGCCCCAAACCCCATAGCTCCCCCAGTAGTTCCAGTAGAGAATGAGAACGCGGAGGAAGGAAATCACGAGGAAACGCCAAGGGCTGCAAGAACAGCAAAGGCGCCACTAGAAAAACCAGAGAACATAGCTAGAAGCAAAAGAGCTAAGGAGCTGCAGGAGATGATAGACAAGTTGGCAGAGCCAGTGGCACAAGCAACTGAACTGGCGCGTGTGCAAGCCGAGTTGGAAGAAACCAGGATAAAAGTCCTGGAGAAAGCGAAGGAGCTAGCACAGTTATAGCAGGATGTGGATATCACTATCCGAGAGCTTAACTCGGCAAATTGAGTCAAGGGCGCAAAGACCCGGCTTGATGCGACGAGATTGAGAGGAAGGAACCTCAACGAAGAACTGGCAGATGGACATCAAATATAACACCAGAGAATAGCAATGAGACGGCCATGCGTCCAACGTACAACACAGTGGCAGCTAATCTGCGAGCGGCAGAAGCAGCAATGGCAGAATTACCCCACTTGGAGGGGGAAGCAAAGATAAGGCAGCAAGAAAGAGGCGTACTACAGAGCAAATCTGGGTATAGCAGGGAGATCACAGCTGGTTCACTCGGCGACTCTTGTCCCGGCAAGATCGGCTGGGCATACGGCATCCTCACCCAGAGCGGCACCTAGGCCGAGAAAAGAAAAAAGTGTGGATTCTGGAAGAAACAAGCAGATGGTCGCCTATGATCCAGCAGTAGTTCAAGGAAACCCGGCGCATGCGCAAGGGGAAAAAAGAAGTAATCCCCGAGAAAATGAAAACCAGGAAAAAATTGGACAGAGAAATGACAACGGAGGGCAAAATTTTGCGCCTCCTACTCGGCGCGCAACTCACTCGGCAGGAGGAGGAAATACAGCTCCTAATAACGCACCAGCTCAGCCGGAAAGAAGACAGCAGAGCGCGGGAAAAGAAGTTCAACAGCCAGCTGACCCGAACGTGAATAAGTATAATGATGGTTACTCGGCCATGGTAAATGACGGGTATGAGCTATCGGATCATGCATATCAAGCAATGGGAGCAAGATACGGAGGTAGGAACCTTCAGCCGGATGATGCCAGGCTGAAGCTTGACCGCATAAAAATGGCAGAGATAATTGAATCACAAGGTCCGCAAGGTCCACCGTGCTTTGGCCCAAGGATCATGAAGGAGCCACCGGTGCCAAATTTCCAGCTAGCCAGAGGGACAAAAACATATGATGGAAGCACAAAGCCAGAGGACTTGCTCATAGATTATGGAACCGCTGTGAAGATCGCGCAGGGAAACTTGAGATGGGCAGTACGTTAGTACCGCAGATGCTGGAAGGACCAGCTCGGGTATGGTTGAAAAATTTGCCACCTAGAAGCATCAACAGTTGGATTGATTTTCACGACGCTTTCGTGAGCAATTTCACGAGCACTTACAAGAGGCCGAATCGCCCACAGCAACTAGCAATGTGTAAGCAAAAACCGAATGAGACAGATAGGGAGTTCCTCACAAGGTGGTGTACGATGCGTAACTCTTGTGAAGGGGTAATCGAGTCACAAGCAATCGCTTGGTTTGCACAAGGATGTAGACATGGGAGTGTGCTGTGGCAAAGGTTACAAAGAGATATGCCGGCAAGCCTAGCAGAGATGATAAGAATCGCCGACTCGTATGCGTTAGGAGATCCGACTCAGTCGCTGCTCATGTCGGCAGACGGGATGACTGAGACACAGATCTATGACGTTGCCAGGTCGCAAAGGCGCCAGGAGAGATCCGAATACAGAAGCAAGAGAAGAGACGAGAGGCCGGATTACAGGTATGGTTTGGCTCGGGTTGCGGCAGTGAGTCAGGATCATCCAGATGCTGGAAGCAGTCAGCGTCAAAGGACCAATGGTCAACAACAATGGGTGCCAAAGAATGACGGCAAAAGGCCATACGATCAGAGGAAGCAGTATCAGGACTGACAAAAATACACCTATGAGATGATGCTGGATCAGTCGTGTAAGTTCCACACGCCTAGTCCGAGTAAGCCGGCAAATCACTCAACAAGGCAATGCGCTTGGTTTCAGAAAGAAGACAGAGTGGACTCGCCGAATAAGCAGCTTCCACCACCTCCCCCTCCACCACTCACAGGAGGAAATGCTCAAGCAGTAGGATCAGATAACAGATATGAAAACAGGCAGCCGAGATATCAGAATCAGGAAAGAAGAGAAGGTGTGCATCAGGTGCACAATCCAAGAGGTGACGATGCTCATATCGGCCACGGAACCAGAAATGAGTACAGGGAACATCACCAGAGCTATGTTGTCTTTGACACAGAGCCAAATGACAAGAAGAGCCAGCAGCGACGAATGATGGAAGTGAATACCATGATGCCGGCAATTCCCAAGTACATGCATTGGTCTGAGCAAGAGATAACTTGGAGTATAAAAGATCACCCCAAGATCATGCCAACCCCTAGAGGATACGCTCTGGTGTTGGATCCAACATTCATGGGCCCAGATATCAACGTGAAGTTTTCAAAAGTACTGATTGACGGTGGCAGTAGCATCAACATCATGTATAAGGATACAATGCTCAAGTTAGGCATTACCATGAACATGCTGGAGCCGACTAAGACCACTTTCCACGGGATTGTGCCGGGATTATCCTGTGAGCCAATTGGCAAGATCTGGGTCGATGTCTTATTCGGCAACAGGGAAAATTGTCGCACTGAAGCTATAGAGTTCGAGGTGGTAGATCTGGTCAGCTCATATCACGCCTTACTCGGCAGGCCGGCTATGGCAAGATTCATGGCTACTACCCATATGGCATACTTAAAGATGAAGCTGCTAGGCCCATGTGGGGTGATCACAATGGAAGGAGATTACAAGAGATCTATTGCTTGTGCTTCAGACGGATCTTCACTGGCCGAGTCACTCGTCATAGCACAAGAGAAAAGTCAGATGTTGGAGGTGGCAGCATTGGCCAGAGCAGCACAAATGTCCATGCCGGCACTCACCAACCCGCATGGCATTGTGTCATTTCAAACCACCAAGGAAACCAAGAAGGTGCAGGTGGATGAAACTTTCCCAGAGCGCACAGTGACCATTGGGGCTGGCCTTACAGATAAATAGGAAGCGAGCTCACCAGCTTCCTCCGTGAGAATCGGGACATCTTTGCATGGTCCACTCAAGATCTGCAAGGAGTTCCGAGGGAGCTGGCTGAGCACTCTCTTCATGTAAGACCAGATGCAAGGCCGGTGAAGCAATCCCTCCACCGCTTTGCCGAAGATAGGAGGAAAGTAATAGCGGTCGAGATTGCAAGACTTTTAGCTGCTGGATTCATCATGGAAGTGCTGCACCCGGACTGGTTGTCAAATCCAGTCCTGGTCGAGAAGAAGAAAGATGACCCGAACGTGGCAGTAGTATGGTGCATGTGTATTGATTACACGAACCTCAATAAGGTATGTCCGAAAGATCCATTTCCTCTGCCTCGGATCGATCAAGTCATAGATTCTACTGTTGGGTGTGAGTTGTTGTCATTTGTGGATGCATATTCAGGATTCCATCAGATTCCGCTGAATCCAAATGATCAAATAAAGACAGCTTTTATCACCTCGTACGGGGCTTATTGCTATCGCACCATGCCATTCGGATTGAGAAACGCAGGCGCAACATACCAAAGATGCATGCAAAATTGCTTACAAGATCAATTGGACAAAAATGTTCAAGTATACGTCGATGATGTGGTAATAAAAACCAAACAAAGTCATACTCTAATTGAGGACTTGCGTCAAACATTCGCAAACTTGAGAAGATTCTGGATGAAACTTAACCCGGAAAAATGTACATTTGGTGTCCCGGCTGGCAAGTTACTCGGATTCCTTGTATCCAGCCGAGGAATCAAAGCCAACCCGACAAAGATCAGGTCCATCAAAAGAATGGAATTGCCAAAAACCCTCAATGATGTCTAGAAGTTTACTGGATGCCTCATCGTTGAGCAGGTTTGTTAGTCGGCTAGGCGAAAAAGCCCTACCACTATATCAGCTGATGAAGAAATCAGACAAATTCACATGGACACAGTAAGCTGATAGCGCTTTCCATGAATTAAAAAAATGTTGGCAACAGCACCAATATTAGCGTCACCACTATCCAAGGAGCCAATGCTGCTCTATGTTGCCGCAACCAACAGAGTTGTAAGTGCAGTAATAGTGGTTGAACGTGAAGAAGTGGGCAAATCAGTCCAAAGACCAGTATATTACTTGAGCGAAGTGCTCTCTGTCTCGAAATAGAATTACCCGCATTATCAGAAGATGACATATGGTGTATATATGGCAGCAAAGAAGCTGAAACATTATTTTCAAGAACACCCAATCCGGGTAATATGCGAGGCACCTATCTCGGATATATTGGGCAGCAAATATGCCAGCGACCAAGTAGCCAAATGGGCCATTGAACTGGCACCATACACTCTACAATATGATAGGCGGGATGCGATAAAATCTCAAGCCGTTGCACATTTCTTTGTAGAATGGATGGATATGCAATACGAACCACCACTGCCAGATCCAAATTACTAGAAAATGCATTTTGACGGGTCCAAGACGAGAATGGGTCTAGGCGCCGGGATAGTGCTCACATCTCCAAAGAGGGATCAATTGAGGTATGTCTTGCAGATTCATTTTGCTTCTTCTAACAACGTTGCCGAGTATGAAGCACTTGTCCATGGCATTAAAGTAGCCAAGGAAACTGGTATCAAAAGGATCATGTGTTTTGGCGATTCGGATTTGGTGATTCAGCACGTGTCTGGACATTGGGATGCACTGGACGCAAACATGGCATTATATCGCATCCACGTACAACAAATTTCAGGATATTTTGATGGTTGTGAATTTCATCATGTTCCTAGAGCATAAAATGAGGCAGCAGATGTATTATCCAAACTAGGGTCATCTAGGCAAGCAATACCACCAGGGGTAGCATTGGAGCATCTCAGGAAGCCATCGATCAAGCCGTCACCAGAGTCCGAATCAATCAGGATCATCCCGGCGAGTCAGGAATCAGAGGCAGTGCCAATGGACATCGACTCAGGGGTAGGTTCGGGTCACTCAGGGACTGATCCGTTCAATTCAAGGGTCGTTGAATCACACTCGGGCACTCCTCAGGTTATGTCGGTAGAACATATCTCGGCGGAACCAATGGACATTGATGTTGAAGCAGACCCGGAACCACTAGTACCAATGTGGGCACAGCCAATATTTAGTTATTTGAGAGATGGAACCTTGCCGAGTGATGAAACACTGGCAAGGCAAACGGCGCGAAGGGAAAAAGCATACACCATAATCAACAAGGAACTCTACAAGCGAAGTGTGAAAAGTGTACTGCAGCTTTGCATCTGCTCAGAGCAAGGCCAAGAGATCTTATTGGATATCCATTAGGGAGAGTGCAGGCACCACGCGTCATCAAGAGCGTTGGTAGCCAAGGCATTCCGACATGGATTCTACTGTCCAAGCGCATTGGCACAAGTGCAAGACTTAGTCGGGAAATGCAGTGGTTGTCAACACTATGCGTCCAAGTCACATTTACCAGCGTCTGAATTGAAGACTATACCAATCACTTGGACTTTTGCAGTATGGTGCCTGGATATGGTAGGACCATTCAAACCAGCAAGGGGAGGCACGACTCATATCTTGGTCATGATTGATAAGTTCACGAAGTGGATAGAAGTGAAACCAATCAAGAAATTGGACGGTAAAACAGTCGTAACATTCCTAAGGGATATAATCCTCAGATACGGGTACCCACATAGTGTGATCAATGACAATGGCACGAACTTTGCCGAAGGAGCTTTTGCTCGCTTCTGTGGGAAGCACCGAATAAGACTCGACGTAGCATCAGTCGCCCATCCAGAATCAAATGGACAAGTTGAACGGGCTAATGGCTTAGTTCTGTCCGGGATAAAACCCCGCTTGATGGAACCACTCCAGAGATCACCTGGTTGTTGGATAGAGGAACGACCCTCAGTACTGTGGACCTTAAGAACGACTCCAAATCGATCAACTGGTTATACACCATTTTTCCTTGTATATGGGGCTGAAGCAGTTTTGCCTGCCGACATAGAATATGACTCGCCAAGGATAAGGCAATACTCGGAAGCCGAGGTAAAATAGGCCCGAGAAGATGGAGTATATTTACTCTAAGAAGCAAGGGAACTGGCATTCTCCAGATCTGCTATATATCAACAAAATCTCTGACGCTACCATAGCCGGAAGGTGCAACCTCGTGTTTTTCGAGAAGGAGATATGGTGCTAAGGCTGGTGCAGCGCACAGCCGGAATGCATAAATTATCGCCTCCTTGGGAAGGTCCATTCATTGTAAGCAAAGCATTGCACAATGATTCCTACTATCCCATAGACGCTCGTGAAGCGCAAAAGAACAAGGCAGACAGGTCAGGAGATGAAACCAAAAGACCATGGAATGTGGCACTGCTTCGTCCCTTCTATACTTAGGAGAAGCAGTGCATGTATCACTCGAACTCTCATATGTCGTATGTCTTTCCCGGCTATGTGCTAATAATAAAATGGTATGATTCGAAAAACTGACTCGGGGACTACCCCTTAGGGTTCCCATTTCAATTATTTTACGTCGGCTGGCATGATACCCGAAATTTATCTCGGAACAAGTAGTGTTTACTCGGAAGAAATCAACTCTTCGACTATGCTGTTGTCCGAAAACACGGCTTCATGGGACGCAAGAGAAAAAGATCTAAGACGGGTAAACACGAACTACGGATAAGTACAAGGGAGAAACGCGAGTCGGCTTTAGTTTTTTCCTAACTCTCTGCAGCTCTTGTTATACTACGTGTCGAGTAATTTAGGCCAAGTTATCCTAGTTTCATACCCGCTAACTATATCCTTTGTACTTTGAGATCCTAATGTCGAACACCGAAAAAGGTAGACAAGGGCCAGAGGCAAGGAAAGGTGACACGGCAAAATGAAACTCGGGGACTTGCCCTTGAATGATTCGCACTAAGAGCATAACGCAAACATATAAAGCCTATCAAAAGGCACATAGTCAAACTTCAAGTGCAATGTACGTTACATTTGTACCCGGCATACCGGGGATCTAATAAAAGTTCGAGTATTTGTTGGCCTAAGGAGCAGGAGAACTCAAAGGAGCATTCTCGAAGCCAGGAGTGCTTGGAGCATCGGCCGGGTGAGGGGCATCTGCGGCCAGGTCATCTAGATCATCGGACTCGGTCGCCTCGTTGTCGCCACCTTCTTCATCAGGAACTTCGACGAGCGGGTCGCCAAGGTCGAGGAAGCTGGGCCCTTCGCACCAAGCGTGCACCATGGTGTACTCGATCATAGCATAAGCTCGCTCCTGGCGCTTCTTGATCAGCTCCGGGTCGTTCAACCATTTGCCATCTCCCCTTTATGCGAGCAAGAACATCAAGGTTGATGTCCTCGTACCATGAAAGCACGAAGGAGAGAGCCTTGTCCACTGCAACCCGGCCGGCCGACTCATGCCATTGATCCAGCCGGTCTTCAGTAAGGAGCAATCTGTCGGCGAGTGGCTCGATGAGTTCGGGTGGGTCTTCATCCGGCCAGAGCATGCGAAACGCATGGATAGCCACCTTGAGCAAGTCCACACCGTAGGATCTGAGGGTCTTGACCCGTTCAGACACTGCCGCAAGGAGCTCCTCCATGGACACCTCGCCGTCAGCGGCAGCACCAGCTTCGGCTCTCACTTTCTTCATGGCTCGGATGGCAAACATATTGGCCTCAGGAAAGTTCTCTGCAAGCAAAAAGAGAAAGTTAGCAAATAGCAAGGGCAGATGGAAGAAATCCAGCAGGACTTGGACAATGCGTAAAGAGTAAGAACTCACTACCGAGAAAGAAGTTGACGGCAGCGAGCTTGCTATGCCAAGTCTTGGTCTTGGCTTGAAGGGCGTCGAGGTTCATATTTGTCGACTCGACCAATGACTCGGCCTCATCGAGCAGCTTCTTAGTCTTCTCGGCGCTAGCAGCCTGCTGCTCGCTCTTCTCGGCAAGCTCCTCCTTCAGCCCTTTCACCTCGGCCAAGTGCTTCTGCTCCGTCTCGGCCATTAACTCCTTCAGCCGAGTCACCTCATCTCGCTCCTTCTGGAGTTCGGCTTGGTGCTTCTCTGCTTATTCAGAACAAATATTTGTCAGTACCAACAGAAAACTTTCAGCAATTGGCTTAGGGAGGCAAGAAATTTACTCTCGGCCTCGCTGATTTGCAAGTGAAGATCGTTGATGGTGGACTGAGCAGTGGTTGTGGAGAAAGGGCAAGAGGAAAAATGAAAATATGAACCAGGGAAAATTACACCAAAATAGAAAAGGGAAAGGCAAAAATATTACCTTGGCCGAAGGTGTCAGTCTGTAGCTTCTCATACGCAAGTTCGAGCTTGCGATGCGCCAGGACGAGAGCTTGGTGCACCTTGGTGCGCTCGTTATGCGTAAGCTAATCAAAGAAGACAGATAATAAGAAAAGTCGAGTCAGGCGACCTGCTGAATAAAAAAGCTTAAGAGCTTACAGCCGAGTAAGTTCCTTACTCGCCAGTAAACTCGAGGGCTAGGGATTGAAGCTCTAACACAAGTTTGGCTCAAAGGACTCAAAGAGCTTAAGAGCTTACAGCCGAGTAAGTTCTTTACTCGGCAGTAACCTCCAGGCCTAGGGATTGAAGTTCTAGCATACAGGCTTAAAGTAAAGCATTTAAAGACTAAGTGACTATTGAGGAGCTTACAGCCGAGTAAGTTTCTTACTCGACTGCAACCTCGGGGACTAGGTTATATGTATAAAGGAAATACTCGATAACACAAAAGAGTAAGAAGTTACTTTACCTTGTTTATTTCGTCGGCGCGGGCCATCAGAGTAATGGCCTGCTGGGTTATGTCGGAGACGACCTTGGGGCCCAGCTTCAGTTTCTTGCCGGCACGAGTGCTGACCTCCTGCTCTCCTGCTGCATTCCATGCCACGGCGTAAGGCTCAGAAGAACCAAGGCTCTTGCCGCTGAGCGTCCGAGTAAGAACTTGACCCGTTTTCAGGGCGGTTCCCACAGTGGCACGAGTTGTAGCGGCAGATGTATGAAGGGTAACAGCCCTGGAGTTATCACCTGACCCGGAAGCCGCGGATTCGTCCCCCTTACCCGTTGAAGCGAACACGGTCGCCGACATAGGAGGCCGAATCTGAGGAGCAGAACCCGGAGCACAAACTAGCATTGTTTGCTTGGAAGAGGTGGACTTGCCAGAAGAGGGGCGAGTAGAGCCAGAAGCCTTAGGCTGGGTCTGGCCCTTTGACAGAACTGGAGAGCGAGCAGAAGGATTTGGAGAGGATCTTGGAGCCCCCTGACTGGGCTCAGCTGTTTTGCTGGCTCCAAGATTAGGAAGTTGTTCATTCACATCAACTTGAGGGCTGATGCCAGAGGAACTGGTGGCAGAGGGTTTCTCGGCGCCAGACTTGTGGGCACCAAGATCAGGAAGTTTTTCCCGGCCAGCGTCAGGGGCGCTAGCCGAATAACCCACCGGGTCTGACTGACACTGAAAAGCGTGAGCCTCAACCCGGACGGAACTCGGCGCCGCCGAGGCAACTGAATGAGGTGCAGGCCTAAGCAGCGAGGCAATGCTAGAAGCATACTGATTCTCCGTCAAAGGTGCAACGCTGAAAACAACGAAACATACATAAGAGAACATCAAGGATGAAAAAGAAAGGAACAAAGAGGGCAAAATACAAAAACTTACCCGGTGACAACCGGGTCACGGGCGACTCGGCGTGTGACTCGGCACCCAGCAGCTTGGCGAGTCGCACCCAGGCTGGCAGCATCAGGGGCAGCAGGAGCAGCTGGAGAAGGCTTGTTCTTCTTGGCCGGCTGGGTGCTGGAGAAGGTTCCGCGTCGCTTCGGCTTGGCGACGGGGATCTTGCCGACTCCTCCCACGGCGAGAGGAGGAATATCATGTACCTGGCCAGCTGCATAAGTAAATAACGGGCTTACTCGGATAAGCAAAGAGATTAAGCTCACAAGGCATGTACCTCCAAAAGCGTACAATCATCATCCTCATCATCGTCAGACCAATCTTGTAAGGGATTGCGAGATTGACTCTTAGTCGAAGATGAAGCAGACGCAGTGTGCGGGATGGGCATGAAGCACTCCAGGTCATACTCGAACTCATCCGAGTCAGAGCGATCCCCGTTATAGCCAGCAGGAGGGACAGTACTGTCATCAACCTGGTGAAGGAGATTCTACGAAAGACAAACAGAATGAGAAACTAAAGAACTAAACTTGAGAGTGGAAAAAGAGATAAAGCCTACTCGGCAAGAAAGTAATTCGGAAAACTTACCCAGGGGACAGGCCTGACCCGGCTAAACGGTGGGCAACTCCAAGCCCAATCATCCGCCAAGTTCAATTTGAAGATTGAGCTTACTCGGCGGGTGATGGAGTCATGGGTGAGCTCCTTAGTGGAATGCCGAGTGGGATCATGGGACCCGCTCATGAAGCACATCTTGTGGCTCCTGGCTTGGATGGGGCTTACCCGGCGTGAGATGAAGGTGCACATGAGGTCAGAGTCGACGAGGTGAAAGTTTTCATCCGGCGACAGCAGCCTTTCCAGGATAGCGTTGGCTTCGTTCACCGCGGCATCTTTGTTGCGCGGGTCAAGCTGCCAGTGTTTCTTGTGGGGGACCTCATCCGAGAAAGGGGGAAGCCGTATGTTGTCAGTGGACCCGCTGTTCTTGACATAGAAAAAGGTTCTATGCAACTTCTTGCAAGAGTCAATACAGGCAACCCGAGGAAAGATGGAATCCCTCCTGGGCGTGATGCTGGCAGCACCGCACCGAGTAGGTTTCTTCTCGGCACGGGGAACTTCAGGCTGGGGAACAACCTGAACTTTGAAGCGAAAATACTTGTCCCACAGAAGAACTGTAGGCCAAATTCCAAGATAGGCCTTGCAGGCAGAGATGAAACAAGAGAGAGAGCCAATTGCGTTGGCAGGAAGATGGTGGGTCTGTAGACGGAAAGTAGAAAGAAACGAGGAAAAGAAAGTGCACACACGAAGAGAAAAACCACGTTCAAAGTGGGAAAGAAAACCACTCACTCGCCAGCTTGAGGTTTAGGGGAGATCTCACCGGCGGGGAGGCGGCAATCCACTTGCTGTCACATCCCAAAATTTTCCAAATTTTGAAATGTGAAAAATCAATAAACAAAATAAAAAAATTGTTGAAATTTAGGGTGAGAAGAAACTTTTTGATTCCAAATGGAAACATCAAAACCTATTTTGATCAAATAGAATCCTAAAGGGATTTAAAAAGATAAACAAATAATAAATAAAGTTATAATAGTTGGAATCACTATTTTTGGGTCTTTTAATAAAAGGATATGGTTTTGATAAGCAAAGGTAGAATTATAAATAAGAATTATTTTAAAGAGCCAAATTAAATCTTGGCCAAGCAAATAAAATAAAATATTTCTATTTGACAAAAATAGTAAAGGATTATTTAAATAAAATAATAAGGATTTATTAATATCCAATTTTATTTAAGTAAAGGCTTTTTCCCTTTTAAAATAAACATTAAAATGTATTAAAGTTTTTAAAATAAAAATTCCAAGTGTTTTATATTTTCAAATGAAACCTACTGAAAAGGTTTTGGTATTATTTAGATTCAAATAGAGTTTTAAAATAAATTAAATCCTATTGGAAATAAAGACTTAGGTCTATTTATTTAATTATTAATAGGTCCTAAAAGAATAAAAGAACTATTTTATTTTGGACTTTGGAATATGTTGTTAAACAAAATTAAAATCTACCCAAAGTTTGGTGGTGGTTTGAATTGATTTGGAGTTTGGATTGTTTGAATGAAAATCAAATCAGGAAATTCAAAACATAAAAGGAAAAACAATCTGTATAAAAAAATGAAACAAAGCAACCCAGCCAACAGGCCCAACCCAGCCCAGCAAACTAGCCCACCTGATCACCCCGCAGTGAAACGTTTTTCACTCAGAAAAGAACCCGCACAGCAACTGACGACTGGACCCCACGCCCCCTCTCTCTCACTCGCAGACAGCACGGCCCACATCGCCAGTCATCGTCTTCACCGCGACCACGTCCCCCTCGCCATTTCTGCCCTTGATTGCAGAGATCAATTCGCGTTGATGGCAGCCTTAATTCTTCCAGAGACCACGCGCCTTTAAATTCCCCTGTCTCCTCTACCTTTTCCCCAAAACGCTAGCTCCTCTCTGCCCCCAGGCTGAGCGAATCGTGAGCTCGAACCCCACTGATCCGGCGAGCTTCTCCAGCAAATTCCGACGTCGACCAGCCGCCCCTCGCCTCCCATTGCACGCAAGCCTGATCCCCATCGTCAGGAGCATCTACCAGTACCACTAGCTCGCTCGCGCGCGCTCCAAATCGTCGACGAACCGAAGCATCTGAGCGCCGCCGCGTCTGCCATTCGCTCCGACAAGCACCCCGATGAGTACAGACTGCCCCAGCACCTTCTGTCGATGCTCCCATGATCCCCAGGACAGTACGCGTCTAACGGAACCTCTATCTCGCCTTCAGGTGACCTGTAGCCTCGCCCCTGACGACAACCAGAGACACCCGACGCCGCTGCTAGCTCCGGCGAGCAATCCACGCAGCTCCGGTGCGCCCCTCCACAAACAGACCACACCTCAAGCTTCACCTCGACCACGCAAACACGGTGAGCTACTCCTCCCTCTCCCTCGCTTCCTAAATCGTCGCCAACGCCACTGGCCGAGCGTGCGCCACCGCTAGCGCCGCCCAACCTTGGTCAGACGCACAGTGCCCGTTGGATCTTAATCTTGTGGCTGTGATTAGATTATAAGCGAAGGGGTAAGGTTGAACCAGAGCCGCATGATTTCATTTAGATCTAACGCACCAGATAGGTCCAATAGAATCAAGCCACGTGGACAGAGTTTTGATTTAAAACAGAAATTAGAATCTATTGGTTATGCAAACTTGTAAAATTCATAACTCTAGTTCTACACGTCCAAATTTTGCAAATTTTACATCAATGGATTCAGCAGAGAAAGTACTTTGCAACCATGCACTTTGTTTAATATTTTGCTTCTGGAAAATTGGGTGAAATTGCAGAAACATGTGTAGGCATAATTTGAATATAAAAATTGTTCTAGATATATTTTTAAGGTGAAATCTTTGCAAAAGGGATTGTTGTGAACCTACTGACCATAGGAACCAACTTATGGATTTAAAAATGTATTTTTTAAAGTTAAGGAGTAAATATTTGAGTTAGCACATTTCTAGTCAAATAAAAATATTGTTTATGGTCTAGAAATGATTTTTGAGTAAAGCCTTTGGGAAATGTTTTGATTCAAACCTTCTGACCCTAAACACCAAGTTTTGTGAATTAAAAACTTATTTGATGAACCATATAAAATCATTACTTTGCTAAAAGATATTTTCAACAACATAAAATATCAACTTAGCATAATATTTGGTTTATGAGATGAAACCTTTTGCAAATGGTTTTACCACTTTTATAAATGACCAATGTGAGCTTGAAAATGTTTAGAGCCTAGTAGAAACCACTTTTCCAAATAAAACTATCTTTTGCATGCTTGCATGCATGACCTTGTTTTTGTTATTTTATGTGTGACAAATTGTTTGAATGCTAGTTGAATATATGTTTGCTTGATTGAATTGTAGTGAAGTTAGAAGAGTGTGATATTTGCAAGATAAAGAAGTGAACCAACATTCTCTACTAAAAAGGCAAGTGACACTATCATCCATGTCCTACTATTTTCATTACACTTAGTGGATTTTTGTAACATGCATGATAAGGACTACTATATTTTATGCTATGCTAAATCCTAATAGGATACCCTTATATCATCCTTAGTGAAAACATTGTAGTTGTAGTATGCTTACCCCTGCTATATATTTGGGATGGGATACATGATATGATTATATGAAGTATTGGAAAGATATATGTTTTATATAATAAAACAAGTACTCAATGAACCACCTGGGTGGAAAAGGATACTCAAGTTTTGGACAAGGTGGCAACAAAGGGAACCATGTTTATATGGCTGTCTTTTTGTATGTGCACTAGAAGAAAACCACCCAGGGACTTAGATATTGAACATGTTTCTCGTACAGTGGCTTCCGTGTACAGCCACATGCTAAATGGGCTCTGGCTTAGTCAACTACATAGTGGAAGACCCTTGCATTGGCATCTTCAGGTTAACTAGAATTGTGTATTGGAAATATATCCTTACATTGGTGCCTGGTAGACAAGCTAGCATTGTGTATTGGGAGGACTTCTATGGAAAGACTTTGTCACATTCTCGATCTGCCAGTACTCCATTTTGGTGAGTACTTATCCAGCGGCCACTGGTGGCGTCAAGACGAGATTGTGTCATGTGGGTAAAGTGTACGACTTCTGCAGAAGATCAAATTCTAAGTACTTAGTTGTGTCCCCGGTTACGGACAACTCTGAGCAACTAAGGCCTGAAGCTATGGAAGATCTCGACATTCCAATTTCTCAAAGTAAAACTTGATGGTGACAAAAAGGGATTAGAAGCACTTGGAGTTTTCCAAGGAGCTCAGAAAGATTTGACAAAAGATCAAAAATATTTTGAAAAGATAGGATAAAACTATATTGCTTTTTGCAAATGAGCCTAAACCCTACTTATCCAAATATGCATGTAATGATAGGGTCCACTTATTTCTACATAGTAGTGAAACTTGCCAATACAATTCAAATGTATTGACCCTTGTGGCTGCAACTTATTATGTTGCAGGTTTGTTTGATGTGAGTGAAGTGTGTTGAATAGGATTACAAGTCTACAACCAACATGATTGTCTGTGGCACTTTGAAGATGAAGGACTCCATGCTTTATAGATATTCTGCTGCATTGTAATGTGATAGCCAAATGATCTATGTAAGATGTAATGAATTATTTTATTCCTGGTTATAAAGTTGTATTATGACCTTTGTTTCTTGATATTATATCTTAACTGTGGATGCTAGCGATTGATCCAGGTACTAGCATTGTAAACACAGGGATCTCTACCTTATTAAAGGTTGGGAACCTTACACTTGTAGTGGGATGCGTCTGGTGGACCGGAGCCACTCCACTTCTTCGGTGGAGACCTCCGAGCCTTCCCAACCACTGCGCTCACCGGCGGGGACCTCCTGCTCCTCGGCACCATCAGCACCGTCGCGAGCATCCATGAGATCGTCGGAGTCTGTCTCCTCCTTGGAAAGGAGAGGCTTGGAACACCGAGGACCCGTGATGGAATGGAAAGAGGACAGGGGCAATCACAGCACTAGAGCAAGAGGGAGAAGGAACTGCAAAGGAGGCAGTTCAATCTTGCAGGCGCGAGGAATAAGAAAGGCTAAGGAAACTGAACGGGCGTGGGGGAAGTGGAAACTCCCAACCCCTACTTAAGGGCAGTAAAAACCCCCGTAGTGGGATCTAACTGTGTCGTGCGGCCACTGTGTGGCCGTGTACCAGGCCGGGTGAGCCAGTCAGCGAGCGCCACGTAGCCAAGGATACACGAAAAATCCAGTGCCACGTCACGGCTGGAAGGACAAGAGGCGCAGACCGATGGGACTGCCACAGTGACGGGGAATAAATGCGCAGCTGTCACTGTGCCGCCAGGGCTTGGAACAAAAATTGAGGCAAGTAATCCTGAGTACTAGCTGTCAGTGACTGAAGCACGCCAAAAAATGACCCGGAATTGGCCAAAGTAACTCGGATCGAGGCAAGAATGAGCCAAGAAGTCAAAGAATTGACCCGAAATTGTCAGACTAACCCGGCAAGGTGCAAAACTGAGATAGATAAAAGACAAAAACTAAGTTCCATTTACACAAAAGGAACCTAGAGACGCCTAACATCTTGAACTGGTAGACCTCACCAGCTTCGGGGACTAATGTCGGGGGGATAACCCCCGGTAGGGTCAAGAGAGGGGAAACATGGCGCAGCTGGGTTGGCTCTGAGTAAAAAATGAACCAGGCCGGGTAAGAACGGCCGGGAAAGATAGGCATGAGATCCGAGATACAAACTATCTCGGCCTGTATAGGACAAAGTTGTAACCCTTGCAGGTACCAACGAGCCGAGTCAACCGAGGAAGGGCCGAGTCGAGAAGGACGCGAGGCACCTTTCCGAGTAAGGTTCGGGAAAGACCATGGTAAAGCATGGTCAAAAGAGAAGGGCGACACCGGGTGACACAAAAGGAGCCGGGTGACGCCCAAAGCAAGCGCTGACGTACAAAGTAACAGCGTGACGCCAAAAAGAACAAGAAGCAGCGTACCAGAAGAACGTTAGCTGTCAAGCTTTATGGACCGGGCCTATGGGCTTAGGGCAAGCCCATAACCCGGCCTGTATTGTAGGGACCAAGATCCAAACAGTAAACCCTAGAACCCAAAAGGGGTATTAGTTAGCTAGCACTGCCTATATAAGGGAGGGCATAGCGGAAGTAGAAGGAGGTTGGACCAAGTAGAGAACAGGTGTTGCGTACTCAAGCCAATACAGCTCAAGGAGCACTTGTAATCTTTGGGGTATCAATCAAATTGTCAAGTGTGGAGAGTTCTTCTTGTTCTTCGTGCATGGCTCGATCGTGCACTCCCTCCCCGGTGACCACAAGCACCCATTCGGCCCCCAACTTAAGCCTACCCATGGCATCTGCCGTGCCACCACCACGACACTTGCAGCATCACCATAGTGAAATCTATGAAGCATTCTTCTTATAAAAAAGAGACACATTGAGAAAAGAGGAAAGAGAGAAAAAAGCACCATATTCTCATGGTACATAAGAAGAATTGCTGAGATGCTCATTGTCTGCTTGACTTGTCATTTTGGTTATGGTAAAGCTCTTGTGCCATGTGCAAGGGGTACCCCGTTGGCGGTTCTCAATGATATGCAAATACTTACAGTGACAAGAACTTACCTGGGCCCTAAGTTGAGTATCCATGAGGTGTAGCCCTCATATTCAAGGGACATGAGATTGCCAACTTATACTTCGTCAAGCATATACTCCAGCGTTGCCACTTTAACCTTAACCACTTCAAGATGCTTATGATAGGGGCAATGAGGGCTAAAAGCTAACTAGTACCATAATTTTTGGAAGCTCTTTTTGAAACTTGTAATCCCTGCTTCCTTTATAAAAAGGCCTTTCTTCCACCATTATTTGAGTCTCCACCTTCTACCTTTAGGAACCATTAAGAGAGCATAGTTGTCATTCTGTGTGCAATGTTCCAAAGCTTATTAATTGATGTATATTGTGTTATTATTTGTTCATGTGCTATCTGTTTCTAGTCACCCTTGTGAACTTTGCAGGTGTCATATGCATTATATTGCTACTCTATGAGGGACAAGCTGATTGCCACTATGCTATGTTTTCTGCATGTGAAACAAACAAACGTTTTTCAATGCATGTTATTCATGATCTTTGTTTGTAGCTTGCCATGTTGCATGCATAGTTACTATGTCCTATTGTTAGAACTCCATCTTTCATGCACATGTTTAGATTTCTTTGATCCCAGCTTTCAATGTTTGCAAATGGTTGGATCTTTATTGTGAGGGTGCATGTCACCTCAAAAATTATTCTTTTATCACTTACCTACTCGAGGACGAGCAGGAGTTAAGCTTGGGGATGCTGATACGTTGGAAAATATCTATAATTTTTTATGCTCCATGCTTGTTTAGTATCTATTTTATTTTACTTGTCCACACTTTGAGGTGCTTTTTACATGTTTTCTGGTACTAACCTATTAACAAGCTGCAACAGTGCCAGATGCCTGTTTTCTGCTGTTTTTGGTTTCAGAAAATTTAGTAAAGAAATATTCTCGGAATTGGACGGGACGAAGGACAAAGTCAATAACTTTCCGTGGGGAACAAGAAGTCCAGAGGAGAGCCGTAGAGGCTAGCCAGAGGGGCCAACCCCCCCCCCCCCTAGGCGCGGCCACAGGTGGGCCCATGCATGGCTAGGGTTTGGTGGCCCTGGCCGCCTCTCGGTCTCGCCCCTTCACCTATAAAAAGCCCCCAATGCAGAAACCCTGAGTACCCGATCAAAAATCCACGAAACCGTTTGTATCCGCCGCCACCATCGTCCCTAGATCGGGGGGATCTGAAGTTCTTCCCGGCACCCTGCCGGAGGGGAGATCATCCCGGAGGCCTTCTCTCCGGTATGATTCGTGAGTAGTTCCACCTTGGACTATGGGTCCATGTAGTAGCTAGATGGTTGTATCTCCTCCTTTGTGCTTTCATGTATAGATCTTGTGAGCTCCGTTCATGATCAAGATCTAATCTATTTGTAATTATGCATGTTGTGTTTGCGGGGATCCGATGGATATTGAGATTATTATGATGGTTTGATTAATGGTTTTATCTTTATGATTCTATCATGTCTGTGTTGTTTGTGATCTTGCATGCTCTCCGTTGCTAGCTGTTATCTTGGCCAAGTAGTTGCTAGTGACTCCAAGAGGGAGTATTTATGCTCGATAGTGGGTTCATGTCTCTAGTTTCCAAGGGAAGTGACAGAAATCTCTTCGGTTGTAGATGTGATGTTTCTACTAGGGAGAAAACAACGGTCTCTTGTTCATGGAACATGTGGACTGTTTACCTTACACACTTTGCTTAAAGCAGTTGTCTGTTGCTTGCAACTTAATACTCGAGGGGGTTCGGATGATAACCTAAAGGTGGACTTCTAGTCATAGATGCAGTTGGAGGACGGTCTATGTATATTGTTGTATTGCCCAATCAACCTCATAGGATCTTTCTGACTAGTAATTGCATTGTTATGCCTTGCTTAGTTCCTGTCAATTGCCCTGTTGTAATTTGTTTACCCTTCATGCCATGTTGTTTATCTAAGGAGAGCACCTCTAGTGAACTATGGACCCTGGTCCAATCTTTACCATTGATACATCTTCCACTGTTACTTGTTTACTTGCTACAAACCATTACCTTCCACACCATACGTTTAATCCTTTGTTATAGCAAACCGGTGAGCTTGACAACCTCACTAATTCGTTGGGGCAAAGTCTTGAGTTTGTGTTGTGAAGGTCTCCGCGTTGCTAGCAACACATGTGTGACGTTTCCTTCCTCCTTCTGGTTCGATAACCTCGGTTTCTTACTGAGGGAAGACTTGCTGTTGTGATCATAACACCTTGCTCTTGGGGTTTCCAAAGAAGTCCTCTCTGTCAGACAAAAAGTTTTCTGGCTCTGTTGCCAGGGAACAAATAAGAAGAGACTCCACGTCGACGAGGGCTATCAAGGATTTTAAGCACCTTGAGAATGGCTCTCTGGTCGTTAAGAGGGAGCTCATCAAACTCACTGACTCGCATGAGCAACTTAAAGCTTCATATTCAAAAGAGCTTTCCATTTTGCCATCACCTCTTTCTAATAATGATGATGCTTGTGCTACTAACTCTATTTCTTGTGAAGCGTCTATTTTGAAGGAGAATGTTGAGCTAAAGTCTCAACTTGCTTTGCTAACTAGAAACTATGGGAAGCTAGAAGAAAATCATGTTAATCTTTCTAGCTCGCATGAGGATCTTCTAGTCTCCCATGGTAGGCTAAAATTGGCTCATGAGGCTATTATGTCAAAGGTAACATCTAATAAGCCTCATGTGGACATCAGCACTACTTCTACTCCAAATTCCTTATTGTAATGTTCTAGTCCTTGTAATTCATCCTCTCACAACCATGCTATATCTCGTGATGAATTACATTTCGTGCCTTGTTGCTCTAACAATGTAGCATCTACTTCCTCTAGTACTTTTGTTGAAACTAACCATGTAGAGGAAATTAAAGAGCTCAAGGCTCAAGTCACTTCTTTTAAGAATGACTTGAAAAAGGGTCATCAAGGGAAGGCCGCACTCAACAAAATCTTGAGTGTGCAAAAATCCCCCAATGACAAGGGTGGGCTTGGATTCAACTCCAATGTCAAGAACAAGTCCACTATCAACTTGAAGCACAAGGACAATAAGAAGAATGGCCAAGATCAAGTAAAGAATCCGGCCAACATTGTTTGCTTAAAGTGCAAGGAAGATGGTTATCATGTTAGATCTTTCCCATTGAAGAAGAAGCCTCTTAGTGTGAAGCAACAAGGGAAGCGGCCTCAAGCTCCACCTCAGGTCATTGATGGGCCTCTTCCTAAGAGGACTACTCGAGCTCTTCCTCGAGTTGTGGCTTTACCTAAAAATAAAGATGACAAGAGAAGAACTTGCTACATATGTCGTGAGAAGGGGCACATTTCTTCCTCATGCACTATTGGTATCTCCTCATCCAACCCTATCATTATTGATGATGCTTATTCTCTTTGTAAGGATGAGGTTGGGAATGTGTTTGCCAAATTTGTTGGTACTCAATGTGGGTTCAAGAAAAGAACCATTTGGGTTACCAAGCCTATTGTGACTAACCTCTTAGGACCCAACTTGGTTGGGGACAAACAAGTCAAAACTTGACCAATAGGTGTTTTTGGAGGGCATTGGAGACTTGGCTACATCATGGAGAATTGAGGGATCTTCATCAATTATTTTTGTCAAGCCAAGCCATTTGGATTATCGTGCTTCTATTATCTCTACTACTATAATGTAGCAGTTTTAAATTTGAATTTACCACCCTCAGCCCAGTTTCCCTCCAAAACACTAAACCTACTACAACCGTTGATTTGCAATATAAGACTACCATATGTCATTCATCAGGTCTGGTCGGAAATAATCCAATGGTTGCTTTGCCTTGGATTTGCCTCACACTGTGCGCGCCCAATCTTCTCGCTTGAGGCGTGCGCATGTGAACCTCCTAGAAGATGTCACGATTTTCTAGAGAACGTTGTACACTTGCAAACTGGGTGTTCACGTGATGTGACGCTTTTTTCTTTCAAGATGAGTTTTTTTTTGAACTGGGATAGGTCTCGAAGGACGATACTACGATAGAAGCGGTGGGTACATCTTACAAAGGGACCAAAATAAAAAAAATACACTTGAGTCCCCGAATTACAACAAGCACCCTGCAGGTTTGCGTCAAAACGTGATCCGATCCCTGCATCCCGCACGAAGCTCGCCTCCTCACGCGACCGTCGCTGCCGGCGCCGGGGACGTCACCACTTGGTCCAGTTGCAACGTTGAGCGCCACGCGGAGGGAGAAGGTTAGCCGCCCTTGGCGGTTTGAGAAGCCCGGGCCTCATAGGCACATGAGCACGGCAAGGCCATCGCCATGGCCAGAGATAGCGGTTAGCAAAAAGTCTCCGCTTGGAGATCGTCGGAGAGATCACAGTATAACCGCTTGGATCATCCAAACAGCCCTCTTCTTCTTCAGCAGTAGCAGGCAAGATCCACATACCAGCTCTCCCTCGCCGCCACGGTTGGCCAAGAAGCAGTCAAGGGATCCTGCAACAACGAACCACCGAAGAAGAACACGAGATTTTTATGCTCGAGCCACCAGAGCAACCCCTCACAACACTAGCTCCAACCACATAAGCTTCATGGGAGAGGGAACCCGACAACCTCCTGACGCCGCCCGCATGCGCCATGGAGTAGCTCGAAGGCACCTTATGAAAAGGATACAGATGCCGCCTATGGGTGGGGGTGAATAGGCGGTTTAAAACTTTTACGAGATGGGCTTAACAAAGGCAGAATAAAACTAGCGTTTACTTTGTCAAGCACAAAAACATATATAAACTACGGGTCACCTATGTGCACCAACAACTTATGCTAAGAAAAACAAGCAACTATGTGATAGCTAGATATAATAATTCAAGCACGAAGGCTATCACAAAGTAAAGTGCATAAGTAAATAGCTCGGGTATAGAGATAACTGAGGCATGCGGAGACGATGATTTATTACCGAGTTCCTCCCATAAAGAGAGTACGTCTCATTGGAGAGGGGTGGTATCAAACCACCTACGCCACAAAAGGCCTCCCTTATTCTCCGGTGAATCTCACCCCAACGGTATCGATCCACACTTCCACTATCGGTGCACTTGTTGGTGGCAACCGGAACCTCTCACAAAGTTGGGGCACTTCTCCACAACTTAATCGGAGGCTCCCAACAAACGCCACCAAGGCCACAACCTGCAACACCAACAAACCGTCTAGGGTTCCAAGAACCCAAGAGTAAAAAGCTTCTCAACTTTCACTCACCAAATCCTCCGAGGAGAACTCAAACCGATGCACCAAATGCAATGGCAAGAACACAGGAAGTGCTCAAGTCCTTCTGTCCCAAATTCCACAAAAGCTACAAAAGCTAGTGGGAGAATAAGAGAGGAAGAACACACGAGGAAATCCACAAAAGAAACCCCAAGATCTAGATCCCAATATGTTCCCCTCACATAGAGGAGAGATGGATTGGTGGAGTTGTAGATCTAGATCTCCCCTTTCAAATCCCCCAAAAAGATTCAAGAAATATGGGAGGGATTGAGAGTATTTGCAAGCTCTTGAAGGTTAAAACAATGAAGGAGAGAGAGAATTCAAGCAACTGGCCTAAGGAGGAAGAAGGGGTCTATTTATACCCCTCCCCAACGAAATATGACCATTTGGTACCTTCCAGGCCGGATAATCCCCCCCCCCCCCCCGGATATTTCGGGTTCCCCGGGCCAAAAAAATGGCTAAGGACTTCGCGGCGCGACTCTCAGTATAGGGGCGGATAATCCGCCCCCATTACTGGGAGCCACGCCTCAAAGTCCTTAGCCGTTTTCCAAAAATTGGGCCGGATAATCCGCCCCCCTGAAAACTGGCAGGAACAGCAAAACTGAAACCATCATAAATTTTTCATTCGGACTCCAATTTTGATGATCTTGGGCTCGTTTCGAAGATAGTAACGAGCTCTACAAGATAATGCAGGTAACCATAATAGTCCAGCAAGGGAGGATAGAACCAAATGATGAAAGGTTTAACCTATCTATAAAAGAAAAACCGGTAAAACCTCCAATATTGAAAACACAATAGAGAATGCATATGAAATCCGTTTTCGATGAACTTAAGCTTGTCATAGAGATTGACACAATATCTAAAACCTCTCATGGATAAGAACCAAATAAGAACCAAGAAATATGATGCCAAGTATGCAAAGGTTTGAGCTCTCACCGATGGATATGATCAAGTTACTCACTTGAGAGCCCCTCTTGATAGTACGGTTATCTATCCTATAAACCGGTCTCTCCAACTAACACCACGAGACCAGTTAGAAAGAAACCCTATCAATATCAAACCTTTGCCTTGTATATTCCACACCTCAGGATGGAGCACCTTTCTTGATTGCACTAGCTTGGTGAAGATGCTCCCCCATACTCCACTATGGAAGAGCCTCTCTTTTAGGCATATCTTCACATATCCATGATCACCATAAGGATGGCACGATACACTTGAGATCATCTTATGAAACCTTGATCAACACTTGATCTTCTTCACTTTATTCTTATTCCAACCTTGAAGCCACCATATGGTTCAAGCATTGTCTATGGACAAATCCTACAAGTAAAACTCAATGCAAACATAAGTCCATAAAACATTGTCATTAATTACCAAAACCACACATGGGGGCACACATGTTCTTTCACCTTGTCCTGCCGCCGCCCACCAGATCTAGTATATCCAATGTTCCTCCTTGGGGTAACATGTGCTAAATTCTTTACATTGAAAGTTACTCGCCCCTTGTGCATGTGTTGATTTTGTATCTTCCATGTTTTTTGTATATGTTGTGCTCTCCACTTAATTATCTTGAGTTATAAAGTATGTTTGTGTATGATTAGGTGGCACACCATGTACATTTGTGTTCTTGTGTTTGAGCCTTTCATGATTATATTTGATATCTTATTTGGCTCTTGTGAGAGATTAATGGATTATCCCATTTTGGGGGAGTGTTATGTTTGGGCATTCCACAATCCTAAAAATGTGTGTACATGAGGAATACCACCTAGTATTTATATTGGAATATTATCTAGTCTCTATGTGGTATGATTCTCATGAGAAACTTAAGTTCTAATGTCCATTAATTATCTCTATTTGGATCCTTTTGCCTCGTGTTGGTTTTATAGTAGTATCACATTATGGGGGAGTCATATGCTTAGTGCATATTACAAGCCTAGATAATTCGAGGTTGTGCCACATAGAATTGATATTGAGAATTATCTAGCTCCTATGTGGCACATTAGCTCATACAAGTTCCAATTTGCTTGAATGGTCTTATTGCTCATCTACTGGATCTTATATGTGAGAGTGTTTTTGGCATGTGTTTCCTCATATTTGCATCTCTATATCCTCATGGAAACCGTTAGATTCAAGTTACTCTCATCACCAGGGATTGTGTGACTATTGAAAGCTACCAAGAATCTCTATCAGAGCATCAAACTTAATTCTCATACTTTGTTATATGCTTCTTTGTGTGGATATGATCTTGGGTATCCATGTGAACTACCTCGGGAATATTATTCCCAATACTTCTTTTCCTTGCACAATTAGTACTAGATTTATCGCAGAATTTATTGATCATATTCATATTGGCATTTGCTTATTCCTATACTATCTCTTGCCAAGAAAATGTTTCATGTTGTCTCCCAAGCCTTCCTTGCCTCTTATGGATCTTCTTATTTTATTGATATCCTTTTGTGTTTTATTTAGTGTAGGTACTAAGTGATGATCCCATTTACGTGCATTTCGCATTCAAAAGGAAAATCCTACATAATGCACTATCCATGGGGGAGCTCTCCTATATTATTTAGAACACTCATATTTCTGCTTCTTGTTTTGCTCCATATCATGATTTATGTGCTTGGAAGTTTGATCTTTTCGTTTTGGTATTTTGTGCCATCATGAAAAGTGTGGAGAGTTTGGTTTATTTGTTGGAACCTTGATCATTTTGGGAGTTGGTTTTGTCTCATTCCTTGTCTCTTGATTTGACCTTTGAGAATGAGATAAATCCTTGAGCATTTGTTTTTCTATCTATCTTTTGCTCTTTGGCTTTAGCCTAGTTCATTTGTTGAACTTGTGATCTTTCATTTGTTGAATTGGTTTTTTGATATAATTTGGACACCGTTTTTCGTGTCACACTCTTGTGTGTAATCTCGGTTTACTTAGTGTTTTTGTTCAAATTGTATCTCCTTTTGGTCTTGAAAGTCTTGTGCATGCATATTTACTACATGTTTATATTATGGCATGTTTGCTTTCTTTGATCCAATATATCGAGGAAAATCCACCGAATACCATCGGCTAAGTTGTGCATGAAATTCACTTTCATATCAATATGCACATATTTATGTGGAGTCTCTCCTATATATTGTAGTTATCTAACTACTTTGGACCCAATAATTTCTGGGACCATGTTGTACTTGAATTTTGTTTTAGGTACATTTGAGATGCATTGGATGCTTGTCTCTTTCATAAAGAAGAAGTGTTGACTCAATGAGAATTAGAGACAAGCTAGGATGATCAACGAGCTCCTATCTACTTCATCACACCGATGATATCTCGGTAACAAGGATCTCTCACTCATGCATACATAACTTCTTCCAACCTATGGTAGGTTGCATCTTGGCATGAATTCTATGTATTTGAAATTGTTGCGGTTTTGTATTTGGCCTTAAAAGAAAACTCTATTGCATATGTGAGTAAGTGAGATGAGTGCACATAATTGGTTCTATACAAAATCATGCTCATGATTCACCAATCCCAAATGTGTCAATCTACCAATTATATTGACTATCATTTCCTCAAAGTACTCTCATGTGCAATAGTGATCATTTGTAAAGTTAATTCTTTCTTTGTGATACTTGTTTCCTATGGCAATACATTCCAACTATATCTTCTTCCCTTAGTGATAGTTGTGATGTATTTGATATGTTTGTGGTTGATGTTCATCAATATACAATAAGATAAAATTGAGCCTTTTGGCCATGCTATCAAGCAAAGATCTTAGTGCTGTATTGTCATGACTTCATTTTGAATATCTTTCTCTATTTTATTTTAGTATCTATTTTGTGTGTACATGTTTCTTGGTGGATCAATATATTGTCTACTTAGAAACTTATACACATAAGAGATGTTACTTCTCTATTTTTGATATCTTCTTTGTTTCGTGTGTGCTGTATGGTCATACTAAGCAATATCATTCATTGAAGACTATGTTGATACTCAATTATCATTCTTGTACTAGTCTTATAATATGCTTTGTCATACCTCTCACACATCCTTGTGGTTGAGCCTGCTATTATGGTGTCTCTTACTTGTCGCTCAACCATTTGTTTCTTGCAAATTTTATGCCTTGGTATATGCTTGTTTGCACATAGTTGTGTTATAAGTAAAATAGAGGGAGTAAGGATTCCATGTTGTGCACATTGATTCACACACAAAATCCTAATTTGTGCACGTACCTTGGGGAGCTTCCTAATTTTACTTTGTGCTTATCATATTTGTTCTCTCATTCCTTGTATTGTTAAATGAATTTGGATGAGTGAGGATTCCATGATTATTCACTTTGTTTCCAAATGCAATTATCATAATTGGTGCATTTTCTTTGGGGAACTCATCTAATTCATTTAATAATGCTCATTTGCTTTCTTTTTCATTTGTTGTGGTTTAAATACTCATGGGGGAGTGAGGATTCCATATTTGTGCATGTTGTATTCAAATACAACTAGTCTAATTTATGCACAAAACTTGGGGAGCTTCTCTATTTTTATTTAAACACTCTTTTTCTTGTCTCATAATATCTTGTTATTTACATTTGGTATCATTTGTTGTTTTCAATTGGTTCTTTCGGATTTTTGATTGCTTGCGTCATTTGTTGATGCTTCTTTTCTTTTATTTTATTGGAAATCTTCGGGTCCTCAATATATATTGGCCTTCTAGAACTTGTCACCCATTTTGGCAATCGATGCCAATGGGGGAGAAGTTTTAGAGGGTTTAAGGGAAGTTAGTTTTATGCTTTGAGTTTGTTCTTAAGCATTTTCATTTCATGCTTTCGCATCTTTGTTGTTGCTTTGCATGTTGAATATATAGAGGAAACTCCAACAACAGTAATGGTTGGCAATATATGCAATGAAATTCAAATTCACCACACATGCATTGATTGTGGGGGAGTTTGCTCTATATATTGTGGGAGTACAAATATCACATACTTGTGTAGTATTTGATATTGGTGCTACCATTTTATTTGTTAAATTCCTTATATAAACCCTCTCAAAGGGATTGTCATCAATTACCAAAATGGGGGAGATTGAAAGAGCATGTGGGCCCCCATGTGTGGTTTTGGTAATTAATGACAATATATATGGACTAATGCTTGTATCAAGTTGTACTTGTAGGAATTGTCCATAGTCAATGCTTGAACCATATGTTGGCTTCAAGGTTGGGAGAAGAAGAAAGTGAAGAAGATCAAGTGATGACCAAGGTGTTCAAGGAGTGATCCAAAGACTGGTCATGTGAGAGTTGAGCCTATAGCAAGTGTGTCTTGAAGAATATATGGAGTGATACCTCTTGTGTACCTTCAAGAAACCAACATAATAAAGAAATAAGAAATGAAGGAGAAGAATAAATAAAAGAAGATTAAGGGTGTCTTGAAGAAGAAGATATAGTTCATCATGTGTATCTTCAATACATCATCCAAATGGAGTTAGAAGAAATGTGGTGCAAGCTAAAGATGTGCCATATCTAGAAGATCATATGCTTGGGGCTTTCCATAATTATGGTGATCATGGATATGTGAAGATATGCCTAAAATATAGGCTCTCCCATAGTGAGTATGGGGGAGAAATTTGCATGACTTCACCAAGCTAGCGCAATCAAGAAAGGTGTTCCATCTTGAGGTGGACAAGTTATCGTCAAGCTCAAGTGGAATATGCTCAAGGAAAAGGTATGTTCTTGATAGGGTTTCTTTCTTACCGGTCTCATGGTGTTAGTTGGGGATATCGGTTTATAGGATAGGTAACCGTACTATCAAGAGGGGCTCTCGAGTGAGTAACTTGATCGTATCCCTCGGTGAGAGCTTAAATATTTGCATACTTGGCATAATATTTCTTGGTTCTTATTTGGTTCTTATCCATGAGAGGTTTTGGATCTTGCGTTAATCTCCATGACAAGCTCAAGTCCATCGAAAATGGATTTCATATGCATTCTCTATTGCGTTTTCGATATTGGAGGTTTTACCGGTTTATCTTTTCTAGATAGGATAAACCTTTCAGCATTTGGTTCTATTCTCCCTTGGTGTACTATGATGGTTCTCTGCATGATCTTGTAGAGATCGTTACTATCTTCGAAACGAGCTCAAGATCATCAAAATCGGAGTCCGGGTGCAAAAGTTATGGTCGTTCAGTTTTGTTGTTTCTGTCAGTTTTGCCTAGGGCGGAATGTCCGGGATGAAATCGCCGGACACTCCGGTGTCGCGCAAAAATCTCAGATTTCAGTCGTGTGTTTGCCATTCAGTGTCCCAGATCAGAAATCACCCGGAATTTGGCCGAAATGTCTGGCCCGTGCGCTCCAGAACTCTAACAATTGGATTTTGGAGGACCTATATAAGGGGACCTTCTTCTCCAATGGTTCTCTAACCATTCTTGCAAGTTTTCCCCTCCATTGTTGATCTTCTTGAGCTTGCTTCCCCTCAATATCTCCTATGATTCTTGCATATTCTTGAGAGATTTTAAAGAGGAGATCTTGATCTACAACCCCACCAATCAATCTCTCCTCTAAGTGAGGGTAACATATTGGGATCTAGATATTGGAGTCTTTTGTGGATTTCCTCCATTGTTCTTCCTCTCTTATTCCCCCATAAGATTTTGTAGCTTTGGTGGAATTTGGGAGAGAAGGATTTGAGCACTTCTTGTGTTCTTTCCATTGCATTTGGTGCATCGGTTTGAGTTCTCGGTGAGGATTCGATTGGGTGAAAAGTTGAGAAGCTTTTTACTCTTAGGTTCATTGGAACCCTAGACGGTTTGGTGGTTTTGCAGGTTTGTGGATTACTTGGGTCCTCCAATTAAGTTATGGAGCTTTCCCCAAGCTTGTTTGTTGAGATCCTCCAATTGAGTTGTGGAGAGGTGCCCCAACTTTGTGAGAGGTTCCGGATTTCCACCGACAAGTTCACCGATAGTGGAAGTGTGGATTGATCCTGTTGGGGTGAGATTCACAGGAGAACAAGGGAGGCCTTTTGTGGCGTTGGTGATTTGGTACCACCCCCTCTCCAAACAAGACGTACTCCATGTTGGGAGGAACTCGGTAAAATATCGGCATCTCCGCGTGCCTCGGTTATCTCTATATCCGAGCTCTTACTTATGCACTTTACTTTGTGATAGCCTTCGTGCTTGAAGTATATATCTTGCTATAACATAGTTGCTTGTCTTGCTTAGCATAAGTTGTTGGTGCAAATAGGTGAACCCTAGTTGTTCTAGGTTTTGTGCTTAACAAAGTAAACGCTGGTTTAATTCCGCCTTTGTTGAGCCACTCTCGGAAAAGTTTTTAGCCGCCTATTCAGCCCCCCCCCCCCCCCCCCCCCCCCCTCTCTAGCCGGCATCTATATCCTTTCGCATGGCTCAGAGCAGCAGCAGAAGTAGATGGATGCTACTAATTTGATCTTCAGGATCGTGCTGTAGCAGCTGCAAGTTAGTAAGATAAATAGATTCAGAATACTAATTTGGGGATACCATATTCAGAATAGGTTTAGAGTACTACTTTGAGTGAGTTTGGGTTGTTCTCGTACAATCAGTTTGATTGAACAGATGTTATTAAGACATAAAAATAAATCGAATCTAGTTATATATCTAGGTTCTCTCATATTGTCTATGTATATTTGGAAAGAACTAAATAAGATGCGAGTTTCCAATAATCCATGAACTGACGCCGTATGGCGACAACATAGAGTTTATGAGATTATGCGAGACTTGTTGAACGAGTCGTGCGACTTAAAAATTGTTCCGAGTTTATTTTGCCTGCATCCAAAGCCTGTTCTAAACATGAGTCAAACTTTCAATAAATTAAACAACAGAGAGGACCAAAATTCACAAAGGTCGCCAGCGTCGGGGAGCCCGAACGGGTTCGCTGCGCCGCGGCAGACTTCCCTCGGAGGATGAACGCGGTGGCGGCCGGAGTTTGGGGCTGCACTTGGACCAACCGGTGGTGGCATGGAGTTCTAGGACGGCTCTGGCAGGGAATATGGTGGTGGGGATCCAGCGGGAGCGGGAATTGGATCTGGAGTCGGGGGGAATAGCAGAAGATTTCCCTTTTGTTTTCCATGGAGCACCGCGCTCAGGTCATGTGCGACAACTCCGAGAAGTGTGCCCTCCAATGAGGCCGAGGAGAGCAGTGCAGAGGCGACGTCGGCACCCGCGCTTGCATTGAAATCCTAGGCGGGGGTTTATCTTTCCGACCCGTCGAGGAGACCCCCATCTTCCAACTCCATCGGTTGTCTAGAAGTAGCTTGCAGATGAGGTCAGTGGCGGTGGATTGGGGAAGAAGTGCTCGAAGTCGTGTACCTCTAGCTCTCGGAGACAGTGCCAGACGGCCCACTTCGTGTCATCGTCATTGTCCGACGGCTCCAGCTCGGCGCGCGACACTATTGTGGGCATGTGCTTCGAAGAGGAATCCAGGTCAACAACATCTTCCCGCGGCGGCGCCCTGTTAAGCTCGGCGTTCAAGACGCTATGCACGCAGCCGCGCGAAGCCAAGCAGACGTGGGTCTCGAATAGAAAGCCTGGCCAGGCATTTCCCCCGCCACGACGCCCTTCTCAGCTAGGTGGTCAACGCAAGAAAGAAAGGGGAGCAGAAAGAACAAAGTCCGTAGGGAAGAGATAATTTTTCTTTCACTTGGCGGCAGTGGTAGGGAGTGTTGTTTCTCCAAACCTGCAGGGGCAAATCCGTCCGAAAAAAGTCAGACGGAAAATACAAGACAAACCTACCGTAACAAAAATTAGTAGATAGATAGACTACCTCGAATTAGATGTTGCTGGGACAGAGGGAGTACAAAAAAAAGCTCACATACGACCACAGATGTATAACAGTCCCCCTTTTATTTATCTCACGGGAGTCCCACTGATATCAACTCGGCAAGAGTACTTAAAACATCAACAGTATAGAGGGAACAAGACTCAGGACAACACCAGCCCTAGCAGCGGCCAGTAGCACTTGCATGTGTTACAACAATGGTTAAAAGTAAAACAAAGGTATTGGATATTTCCATAGGACTATAGGAGTAGTATAAGGGGTAATGCGATGAGATTCAAATGCTTATTTGCTTTGAGTGGTTAAAAATCTTTGTTACATATTCGTGGAACTTCTGGAGAACCCAAAAAAGGTATGCAACCACCAAGAAACCGAGACCAACATCCTAACGAACTATACCTCACAGCAAACGGGCCAATTTTTGGGGGGAAACAAATCAATCTACTTTGCATAAAGAAAAAAACAAAGGAAACCACATGTTCCGTTTTATACATTCTTCTTTCGGTACTCTGGGAGTAAGGTCAGCTTCGACGAGGGGCCGCCGAATGTTGCTGGAGTCACACCAGCTGGTCAGCGGAGGATGGAAGGACTTGCAAGTGAACACTTCTGTTGTCGAAAGAAGCTCATGGCATGGTTAATCGCCCTGCAGACAGTAGAGCTGGCGGATGTTGCCCGTAGCTGGAGACATGAACCGGAATTGTTTCCATTACTCAGTGCACAAGATAGACCGGAATGAATTCTATGATCAGAATACTCCATTGAGCAGTAAGGTATTCCCTCCGTTCCAAAATACTCCCTC
Organism: Avena sativa; assembly: GCA_916181665.1. Taxonomy (NCBI): domain Eukaryota; kingdom Viridiplantae; phylum Streptophyta; class Magnoliopsida; order Poales; family Poaceae; genus Avena; species Avena sativa. Next base: position 31,854,840 of record OV702284.1, read on the forward strand.
CGTTTAGAAATATAAGATGTTTTACACACTAAAAGGTGTCTAGATACATTAGCTTCACTAACCTAAAACATCTTATATTTCTAAACAGAGGGAGTATAAGACATTTTAGCTTTTGTGAAACGAATGTATCTAGACATCTTTTAGTGTGCAGGTTCGGGGTAAACTTACACACTAAAAGACGTCTAGATACACTCGTTTCACAAAAGCTAAAACATCTCATATTATGAAACGGAGGGAGTACAATGCTTCATTGAGCACTGATAAAAAATACACTAGTACATAAAACTAGTGGTGTATCAAACTAGAATAATGAAACTACTGAACTGAAGGAGATAAGGCAACAAGTGTAACTATTGACATATAAAAGGGGGGAAATGATATGTACTCCCTCCGTCCCATAATATTAGATGTTATTACAGCCAATATACTCATGTATTGGTTGTAATAGCATCTTATATTATGGGAAGAAGGGTGTAGATGTATTGCAATAATTCAATGCACAGATGAAAACTTACCATATAGCCAATCCTTGAATTGTGCATGAAGGGCACTTGCTAATTCCTTCTTCCTATTTTCATCAAGTTGCAGCTCCCGAATGGTTTTTTGAGTATCTCCCAGAACAGCTTGCTGAAGATGATATGGCATGTCAGAGACGTGTGAGTTTTAGGAATACTAAACAGTAATCCCTCCGTTCCATAATATAATACACTTTGGCAAACTGTTTTAGCTTTCCAAAAATCTTATATTGTGGGACAGAGGGAGTAATAATGTAATACATAAGAAAGTGAACAAAGTGCACCCAAATAACATCAATAAATCAATGCTTATTTGCATTATGGCCATAAGGTAATGCGAGTCATACTAGATAGCTCTAGCATTAAGTAAATTGCAGAAATATTTATAGGGAAATTTAGCTCTATCACATTTAATGAACCTTCTTGCTTTGCGACGCCTGATAAATTTCAGGCAATGGAAAAGGATTGCATTTTGTAGGCTCTTGCACTGCATCCTCAAACCAATTAGGAATCTGTGGACGGAAATAGCCATGATTTTGAAATATTTATACAGGAGAAAACTGTTCTGAACAGACAGGCAAGGCCTCAGTTTAGCTTTACTATATACTCGACATACCAAAAAGTTTGTGAATAGATCAGGATCTACACAAGTAGCAGATTCAGCTTGAACATCGGAAACCCCAGCGGGATGGGACAATGAATCGTGCGGATCAACGACTCCCAGTACAAAAGGTTGGTCCCATTTATTGGTAGAGGGATCTACACCAACTTGCCTCATGTGCTCACCCAATCTTGGATAGTAAGTATTAAATGGAGCAATCTGTTGATACAGGAAAGGAGAATGTCACGATAGCGCAAATAAGTTCAGCATTAACCATCACGCTTTCCCCAACTACAACTTGCATACTATGATGTATTCAGAACTCGGAAGTATTTAGTGGTCATGAATGGTTACTCATGTCTATTAGGTGATTATCTTCAGTTTTTCACTAATAGCAACACATAATAGCTAGCCATGCAAATGTATTCTCAAGAATTTACAAAACTGTCTACCATATTCTGCTTAATTTCTAGGCAGCAGTCAGTCAGTGCAAGTGTGGCAGAGAACATATACCTTCTAGTTCTACTGAGTACTAACTGTACACAACAAAAGGAGTAACAGAACCTCACATGTAATTTATGGTTGTCCCCCACAATAAGAGGCCGGTGAGTTACTCCCAAGTAGAAGATGCACTCACGACAGTTGGCAATACAGATTTGTTTAGCAGCAGCAATAATATGCACTCTTTCACAATGCTCCACCTTTACAACCTGACAACACAAAACATTATGTTATGTTCGTAATGTAATTACTAATTAGCAGAGTAGAGGGGGGGAAAGCAAAAATACAATAAAAATAACATACTCCCTCCGTCCACGAATAGATGTCTTAGGTTTTTTAAATTTTGGATGAATCTATATACTAAATAGTGTCTAGATTCATCCAAATTTTGACAAATTTAAGACATCTATTTTGGGACGGAGGGAGTAATATTATTAAGCTGAAGTAATCCCCGTGAAAATCTAGCATTAATTTGGTGAACCATAGTATTTAAGGATAAGAGTTATTAGTGGACTTAGAAATATATATTCTAGCACTATAGATAATTTAAAGGATTAGAATTGTTAGTGGGCTTAGAAATATATATTCCAGCACTATAGATACAATTCAAAAGTTCACAGAAGGTATATTAACTAGACAGGCTACCTCCTAACCTTCTCTTTCACAATCTGGGAGAGATTTCAAAACAATGTGCTAACTGAATATGACATACAACGTCTCTAATGTATTTTATTTGCACAATAAGTGTACAAAATTTTGGAATCGAGAAAAAAACTTCAGACATTATACTAAATAGCACTACACCACGTAAACAAAATATATTTCAACGGCAGGTCATTTTGCTATTTAGCTGGTGCCAAGACACAAACTGCATCAAAGAAAATTGGATCCACATAACAGAAGGTGAAAGGAATAACCAAATCACATGCATACCTTACCAACAGCACCAAGAACAACAGTAGTATCAGAACATCCATACACAGTAGCATACTTCACTGGTGCTAATATGTAGATAACAGAATCATGGCAGTTCAAAACCTACACATGCAGTTCGTAGTTCGTGTTAAACAATACTGACAAATTTAGGCACTGTGGCTCCAGCATTGAACAGACAAAGAAGCTACAAGAGGTCACATCATTAGAACACAGAGGTGGGAGTCTCTTTGAACAATACGGAACATATTTCAACACTGATGGTTAGAGGGTAGAGGATGTTCTGGAGTGTCCAGCATGAAAATACATTTCATATTTGTTCTCCCCAGATCCGATCAACGGCCTAGGTACCTCTCTTCTGCTTTAACCTCGTATATATCCTGACGTAACTGATGCAACTTTGCTCTCTCAAAAAAAAAACTGATGCAACTTTGCATGATTATCTCCTCAATTATCCAGATGTGGCTACATAGTACTTCCCCCGTTTGGAAACAAGTGTCGCAGATTTCTCTAGATACGCATGTATCTATACGTATGTATCTATACACTAAAACATGTATAGATACATGCGTATCTAGACAAATATGCGGCACTTATTTCCGAACGAAGGGATACTATTTACTTTCCTTCTAAGAGGCAGAATGCTCCACCACAAATCTGGTGGTCAAAAAATCTCGACTGTGCTTACAATAGCACACTAGCACTAAGACTAGATTCAAGCACCCGATAACTCATACACAAGATTGCACAATAAAGATTTCTTAATCAACACTAAAATGCATCTTGGGTGGGACAATGCAAACATGTTGGAAATCAAATGGGACAGATCTCTCCATTCCTTTAAACATCCAAAAAGACTAATGGCTACCAGTAATTAAACAAAGCATTTTGGTACTAATACTACTATAACTACAATTCATACCTTCACTGAATGTCCTTTGACATCAGATGCATGCTTGACAACAGAAGTTTTGGAGAAACCCTCCACAAATGTAGAATTTCTATGGAATGCAGGATTAACAACAGTAGGTGTGTTGTTCCTTAGATGACTTGTGTTGGCATCAGCCATGGTAACATCGAGATCAGATGCGATCTGCTGGCTCCCTTCCTTAGCTGTCGATTTCTCGGTATAAAACTCCAATGAAGAAACAATATTCTGCAAAATCCAATCATTGACCTGAGCTGCAGATACCGGAGCAGCCGGCATGTCTGGATCAGAATTTGCAAAAAATGTGGCTGCCTGGCTTAGGGATGTTCCTTCCGAAAAATGCACAAGAAATCCAAGGTGCTCAAAAGTCTCCATTGTCAGTACCTGCACAAAATTGGTGTGATACAGCTATCAAATAGACAGAGTTTAGAAGCACGCACCAATGTCATCTTCCAGGTTTCCTGCATTACAGAGAAAACTAGCTAGACGATTCTGTGAAGTCCAAACTAAATTACTTTGTCAAATTCGAAGAAACAATGTCTTTAAAAAATGTCCTCAAATGTAAGGACACGTCGACTCTCAGTTGCACAGAAAGAGATTTCACTTGGGTCATATATTTGTCTGAATCAGCTAAGTGTTATCATTGACCTTTTATTTTATTTGTCTCTGGGTTGTTATACACTTGGTCTTTTGTTTCAATCGCTTGATACAATTTGTTGTAGACATATTGTCTATGGGTAGTTCTCATATTTGGTTACAGTCAACACCTAACAGGCGAAACTCATACATCATAACCTATTTGGAGGTACATGTAAGTAAACTCCACAGTCAGTACACAAATATTTTATTTCTTTCACACTATCCCCCCATAAATAGTTCGACTCGCTAACAATAAAAGGTCAAGAATGAAGAATAAGCAGCATATAATGCATGGAAACAACTTGAGTATCTTAGAGGAAATGTGACATACCAGAGAATCATCCCCCTCCCCCTCAACAGAATCGGCCAATAGAGTAAGAATATTAGCCATATGTTTTTGAAGATAAGATAACTGGTGAATTTCTTCATCTGCTTGAGAAGGTATAAAGCGACGGCTATTACTGCGTACAAGCTGCAAAACGGTAGAAAAGTTAGTAGCAAGTGGAGATGGTGTAAAAACTATAGACATGCTAACTGGTTGTATTTGCAAAAGGAAATAAATTAGAAGTGTGCTGATATGGTACTACTGATCTGGAGCTGGGGCAATTAGCACCCTTTGAAGGGTCGTGATTAACTCCAAATGAACATATATCAAACAAGACAACATGTAAAAATCCAAGGTTGCTTCAAAGTATCAAATATGGAGCTGGAATAGGTAAGAAACCCCCAAATGACAGAAATAGATTATAAACAAAAATGCAGGTGTATAAGCCCTACTCAGGAAGCTCTCAATGCATTCGACGAATATAATTCACATACCCAGACAGTCAAACATATACTTGACTACAATGAGGCACTTCAAGTTTTAATTTTAGAGCTAACATGTAAATTTAAGTTCCTACACTGTCAAATCCGTATTACTTAAGCGGTCACTCATCAATGATGTCCACTATATAAGACAGAGAGCCTGGATTTGCTAGTCAAGAAATGTCTCAGTTCAGCGTATGCATCTATTTAGCTATCCAGAGTCCAGGATTGCATGGTATCAGAAGCAATGATGTTTCCTTGCCAATGCAGCTTCTGTGCCACATTTTTTTACTGCAGCACAGGTTATGCAGTTTGAGTACTTCTCAGATCAATGTTCTTTTATTATGAAACAAATCAATGTCAGGCACTCCAGCTGTTAGGACCGCGGATGAACAGCAGCACAAGATGGCATTGGGAAGGCAGGGAGCCCACCCATGGATTAGAGATCAATGTGACTGTTTGACGCCCACTTGGACACCTAGGTTATGCAATCAGAAGATGAGCTTCAGAGATTCATGGTGCCTGACCAAAATCGAAATGTTGGAAGACAAAAAGATGGTCCAAACATAAAACAAGGGGAAGGAGGACTACGGCCACAAGTGTAACGATAGACGGATAGCGCTACCAAGATACCTCTTATTGTAAACTGCGTCTACACAGAAGTCTCCATAAATACGTTGACGGTTTATTAGCCCGGTAAAATGTTCAAGGATACTGTTGCTGGAGCACTGAAGGCGATGAAGGAAATGTTTGATGAAACATGTCGTCTTCTTCGTCTAACCAAACATGTCACATCAGTTTCATATGAGTACATGATAACAGTAGGCAATTTTGCAAGTCATGTAGCCTTAATTTACTAATTTCAATAGTAGGTTTCCCATGGCACTATGGTCGCGGTAGGAGTTGGCACTGCATGTTTGTAGAGCACAGCACACTGGGGAAGTCAAATAGTACATTCATGGAAAGGCGGGGTACAGTTGTTACATTGATTCAATGCCCCATTTATGTTAGCGACAGTATGTGATACAGAGTTTTCAAATGGATGGCAATTTCCAAACATAAGTGGCTTAATTCTTCCAGCTATTAGCTATTCTATTATTCTACACGAAAAGAAAAATTACGAACTAATGGGTCCTGATCCTAACCTGGATCGGGGAGAGGGCTGAAAGGTAGCCGTCGAACGCGGAGGTGGAGGGCCAGACGTCGGTGACTGCGGGGGAGTCCTTGTGCGGACGCGGCACGAGACGCTTGTACGACTGGATGTAGAGGAAGAGAAGCACGTCCCGGAGGTCCACGCCTCCTCCCCCGCCGGCGCCTAGCGCGGGGTCCTCCGCGGGGAGGACCGCCGCGAGCATGCCGAGCGCGAGCGCCGCCTGGTCGGGAGGGATCTGCAGCGCCTCCGCGAGCGCCGCAGCGCCCACGCGCCCGTCGCCCGACGCGGCGGCGGCGGGCGCGAGCTTCTCCTTGAGCTGGGAGAGGGTCTGCGCCAGCGCGCTCTCCGGGAAGATGAGCTTGGGGATGGGCAGGAGGCCGTACTCGAACGCCACCCGCCGCGGGCGGAGGAGCGGCGTGGAGGCCGCCACCATCGGCGGCGTGGCCGAGGGCGGGTCGAGGGTCTCGTCAACCATCGCCGCGGGAGAAGCGGGGAAGGAGGGAGGAAGAGATCTGGAGGCCGAAGGGATGCGCGACAGTGAGAGTACGATGCGACCGCGGAAACGGTGAAATGGTTCGGTGCGTATGTGGTATATTTTCCCTAATATAACATTTTTAGGACACTGCTACATAACAACCGTTTTAGAAAATATCGATAGGAACGTGCAGCTGTGTCCCGCAATTTCATACCGTATCACGTTAAGAGCCAAAACGTAGCATATTTTTGACCTACATCCTTTTCAATTTAGAATCCGGTTTCACTAATAGCTTAATCATGATGAGATCTTAGATCATACATATGTTGATATGTTTCGACGAACTTTTTTGGATCCAAAAGTTATCTCACCTGTAACACGTGAGTTATACGAGCTGTAGTATGTAAGAGCAACTCTAACAGACACATATTTTGTTTGAAGATTAATCGGCAAGAACAAAATTTTAACTACGGGAATGAACTTTTGAAAATTTAAACAACGCTGTCTTCGCGCAAAATTAAACACGAACACAGTTAGTCATACTTTGAATCATTGCCTATAATCATCATATATACATTGGATCATCATAAAAGAAACCGCAATCCTAACCCTAACCAAAACATGGCGCCGGGAATCCTCACCGGAGCCTGCGGGTTGCATCGGCGGTCAATCGGAGTCGGACGCGGTCCTTCTCTCTAGCCTTCCGCGCCGCCACCGCCATGATTGCCTCGCGTCGCTTCGTTGCTTTATGCATCAACTCCTCCTCGCGGGTGATTGATATGGCGCCCGCTTAGCGTCATTGTCATCGACGAAGTCGGCCAGATCCACCATGCGTTAGCCACATTCCTTCTCCTCCTCCCCCACTCATCCTCCTCATCGACTGGTGGTGGTGGGTAATTTATATATTTTAGAATGGATAACTTAAATACTAAGACATAGATTAATCACATGTTAGGGTGGGTAACACGGATTTTTTGTCCCAAAAGGTACCCATCAGTACCACGAGTGTGATCCAGGCTTCAACATGTAAGTTATCCACCACTTGGCGTCGTCGTCATCGACTAAGTAGGCCAGATCCACCACGTGCCCGCCAGAGTCCTCCTCCTCCCCTACTCATCCTCCTTCTCGACTAGTGGTGGTGGTTAATTTATATGTTTTAGGATGGATAACTTAAATACTAAGACATGGATAAATCACATGTTAAGGTAGGTAACACGACCTTTTTGCCCCAAAAGGTACCCACCAGTAGCAGTAGGATGAGAGTTATCCAGGATTCAACATGTAAGTTATCCATCCAATAACATGTAAGTTATCTATCCACTAAGTTATCCAGGCTTCAGCATGTAAGTTATCCACTGCATGGCGTCATTGTCATCGACGAAGTCGGCCAGGTCCACCACGCACCCGCCGTAGTCCTCCTCCTCCTCCCACACTCATCCTCCTCGACTAGTGGTGGTGGGTAACTTATATGTTTCAGGATGGATAATTTAAATACTAAGACATGAATAAATAACATGTTAGGGTGGGTAACACGACTTTTTTGCCCCAAAAGGTACCCACTAGTAACACGAGAGTTATCCAGGCTTCAGCATGTAAGTTACCCACTCAATAACATATACGTTATCCATCACTACAAAAATTTATCCATAGATAGAATATAAAAGTTATTCTAGCGGATCGGATTGTCGTCCATCGCCTCTCTCGTGTTTGACGGCGACGAAGTATCAGTACCCTAACACCTAGGCTACTACGTCCCAATTAAACTAGCTAATAGCTCACATTTAATTAACCGAACTTAAATATATGGGGCAAAAATGCAAAAGTTAACCACATGAGAAATACAAGAACGCATCCACCCAACCCGTTATATGGTGGGTAACTTATATGTTAGAGAGTGGATAACTTACAGACTATGACATGGATAACTCACGTGTTAGGAATGGTCAATTTTTTTGTCCCAAATGTTAACCATCAGTAACACGAGAGTTATCCAGGCTTCGACATGTAAGTTACTGAAAGAACATTTTATGATTTCTAGTGTTTTGTGTGTTACATAACAATATCAAGGATTATTTAATGTGTGTTGAAGTGTTGCAGGTCTTAGAAAATTCAAAAGATGCACAAAAGTGTGTTTTTTTTGGGGGGGGGGGGATAATCCGCAGTTTCCAGGGGCCGGATAATCCGCCCCTCCCTGATCGACAAAAGAAGTCAGGGCGCGGAGTACTGCATGTGGGGTGGATATTCCCCTGGATTGTCCGACTTGGGCCATAGTTTTTGCCCAAGCCGGATAATCTGCCCCTTAAGGGGGGCGGATAATCCGCCCCTCCAGGACGTTTGCAAAGGGCGCCACGGCACGGCGCACTGCATGGGGGCGGATAATCCCCCGGATTTTCCGGCCCTAGGGCGGACTTTTCCCCAGGGTAGACAATTTGTCCCTTGGGAGGGCCGGATAATCTGCCCCCTCGAGGAAATTCATCAAGGCAAACACGGCGCGGCGTACTATATGGGGGGCGGATTTTCCCTCGGACTTTCCGGCTCTAGGGCGGATTTTTCCCCCAGGGCGGACAGTCCGCCCTAGTGAGGGCGGATAATCCGCCCCCAAACTTCTCCAACGTCCAGTTCTGGGCAGGGGCATTTAAACCCATCTCTCCCCTCTTGCCAGAACTCTTGATTCATTTCGAAAAAGACAACACATGTTCTTCAAGTTCCAACAAAGAGATCTCCATCTTCACCCACCCAAAGGCCTCTATCTTTGGGGAATCGAAGGAGGAGGGCTCGATCTTCATCAACAGCAATCAAACGCTTCACTTTCCCTCCATTCACTTGGAGGATTCTTGATCTAGTATTTCTTGCAAATATCTAGATCCTCGTTTTGGTTATTTGATAATCATTGTTCTTGTGGCATCTTGTTGTCATCACGGGAGCCTCCAATTCGGTTGTGGATGTGTACCCCGTTAGATTTGTAAAGGAACCGGTTCCCGCCTCGAAGGGTGCCAATAGTGGAGAGGTGGATAAGGCCTTTGGTGGCGAGATCCATCAGAGAATAGGATGAGGCCTATTGTGACGTGGTGGTCTTAGAACCGCCCACCCCTCCAACGCATACGTACTTACCTTAACAAGGAAGGAACTGCATTAAAACAAATCTCTGTGTCTCCGCGTGCTCCACTACAGTTTCCTCGCTCCTCACTTTAAGTGTTTAGTAGATAGGTTTGCACATAGGAAAATTCCCATAGCTACATATCTAGAGAATTTACTTTGTGACAAGCCTAAAATTGAAAAAGAACTAAAAAATGAGTAGCACCTATTCACCCCCCCCTCTAGGTGCCCATACGATCCATTTCAATTGGTATCAGAGCCCTGGCTCTTTTTTCGGGCTTAACCGCCTAAGAGAAGTATGGGTACCAAGGGATATGGGAGTGATGCTGCAGAAATAGTCACCATGAACAATCTCAAGACATTGGAAACAACCTTGATTAGTTCTATGGAGACTAAGATGGAAAAGATGTGTCAAATGATAATGCGTCTCTCTGCACCCACAGCACCACCTCCATCTGCCTTTGAGGCCGCCACTCCGCAATCTAAGGAAAAAGGTAACACCAATTCCAAAGAGGACGAGGTGGTTGGTGATGGCACTAGTAAGAGCTCCTCCTCGAAAAAGGATAGTGGTAAGGAAGGATATAATGAGGTTTCTCATGTGTATTCACCTGATCCACCTATCCCACATCCTCATATACACAATAGGGGTGATCCACCCAAACTTTCTGCATCTACTTTTAATCAATGGAAATTTTTTAGGAAGTCTCATGTGTGCATCTCATCCATTGATTTATGGAAAATCATAGAGAATGGTCTTCATGTTGGAGATCCAAACAACTTAACAAGAAGAGAGGTTGTAGACAACCAACTCAATGCAACGGCTCTACACATGTCCAGCTTGGTGTGGGTACCAAAGACATGCCCCACATAGAACATCTCAACACAACGAAGGAAACTTGGGATGCCCTCACCGAGCTCTTCATTAGAAATGAAAGCATGAGAAGGAATAGGTATGATGCTTTGAGTAACCAAGATGAAGAGTTTTATATGATGGATAGCAAAGATCACGAGGATATGTATAGGCGGCTCAAGTCAATAGCCACCACATTCATAAATCATGGTGCTTCCTGCATTGATGACGTGTGGATCAAGAGAAAGTATGTCAGCGCCCTTATGCCATCTGAACCCACAGATTTGAAGAGTCTCCAAGGAAGGCATAACTACCACCTAATGGCATCCAGTGAGCCCACAGATTTGAAGAGTCTCCAAGGAAGGCATAACTACCACCTAATGACATCCAGTAATGCAAGAAATGGAAGCTTTCAAAGTGGTTGCCAAGAATTCCAAAGATGCTCATGCTCAAGCCATTGGAATGCAAAAGGGGCTCAACATGGCCTTAAAGACAAGTGTGGTTGAACAAGACGAGGATGACATAGATGCTATGGACTGTCCCGAGGATGTCAAGAGGGCTCATGGTGAGTACATGGCCTTCTATGCCAGAAACTTTTGGAAGGACCCAACCAAAGCAAAAACTGAACTTGAACGCAAGAGTGGAGAAAATGGAAGAAGGGAAAACGGTCCCAAGCTGAGAACCTGCTTCAACTGTGGAGACCGTCTACACTTTGTAGCTGAGTGTCCTTATCAAAGTAGAGAGGACAATGGAGGAAGGCTCATCCTCAAAGAGAAGTCAAAGGCTCCACGAAAGAAGCAATTTGTGAAGAAGAATGCTCCATTCAAAAGGCAACCAAAGATTGTCTTAGTGGCTCAAGAGGAGTATTCATCAGGAAGCGAAGATGAAGAAGAGGATGATAGCTCATGAGAGGTGGCTGCCATAGTCACCACGTCTACACCGACATCTCTCTTCGCCTCACTGAATGAAAACATCACCAACAAGAACGTCACTTGTCTCATGGCAAGAGGTTCCGAGGTATCATCTTCCATCACTTCTTTTCCTAAGGCTATGATTGACATGGATGATCCTACTAGTCTAAAGGTTAAGGAAGAAATTATTGCTTTGGACTATTTTATCACAAAAGCCATTTTGAGGCTCTCATGGACCAGTTGGCCCAAAATGAAGTGCTCCTTGAAGAAAAGGGCAGGATTGAAAGGGAGGATGCAATGGAGATTGCATCCCTAAAAATGCTCTAGAAGAAGAGGAAGAGGCTCGAGTCTCTCTTGAAGAGAGACTTGAGTCAATCGAGGAGTCACACGAAGAAGTTTTGACCAAGCTTGTAAAGGAACGTGACAATGCAGTAGCCAAAGCAAAGAAACTAAAAAAGAAAAAGTTGACTTTGGGGCTGCTCATGCTAGACTCTCCGAGGAATTGGAGAAACTTGACATTGCTCACAAGGCTTTGGAAAGTGAATTCTCTATTCTCAATGAGTCTCATGATCAGATCCAAATTTGATTGACTAAGTATGATATCCCTAGCACATCTAAATCAACATGTGCTCATGAAGAAAATGCTAGGGTGGAAGATGAGTTTGACAAAGCTTCCACTTCCAAAGGTAAGGAGTCCTTGATGATATTCTTGGAAAGCAAAGATCAAACCTTGGAAAAGAGGGACTTGGCTATTTCTCCAAGTCCAAGAAGAATAAGAACAAGAAAATAAGACCAAGAATGCACAAGCAAAGACAAGCACCATTGAAAAGGACATCACAAAGGACAAAACTGACCATATTGGTTTTGCAGTGTCTAACAATCCTAATTATGAGCTATTTTGTGATTACTATGGTGATATCTATGCTAACTATGTTGGTCCTTTTGATGAATATATTGCTTGGTCTATTTGGGTTCCAAAGACCCTAGTTACTAACATGAGAGGACCCATTGAAAAATGGGTACCTTGCAGAGCCATGCTTCCGGTGGATCTAAATGGGTGCTGGACAGTGGGTGCACTAGTCATATGACCGAAAGAAAAGAGATCATCACAGAGATGATACCTAATCATGATCATATTATAGTCTCTTATGGTGATAAGTCGAAATCTGAGGTATTGGGTCTTGGCAAGGTTGTGGTTGCCCACGATATCTCTCTTGTGGACGTCATGCTTGTTGAGACCCTCGATTACAACTTACTTTCTGTTCGTGCCCTTGGTAAGATGGACTTTGCTATTTTCATAGATGGCGATTTAGCGGTACTCTTGTGGAGCAAGTCTCTAAAGGTCGCTTTCGTTGGGTATGTCAAAAATGACCTATATGTGGTGGACTTTTCGGGGAAAACCACTACGGGTCCGATGTGCTTATTCGGAAAGGCCGGCGTGGGCTGGTTATGACATCGCTGTCTAGCCCATGTCAACATGAGAACTTTGCAAACTCTTCACAAGGGTGGCCACATCCTTGGACTAAAAGACAATGTTTCCTTTGCCAAAGATCATGTTTGCAGGGCATGTGTTGAAGGCAAGATGCACAACTCTCCCCACAAGAGGAAAACTATTGTATCCTCAAAGAGGATTTTGGAATTACTTCATGTGGATCTGTTTGGTCCTCCATCCCATGCAAGCCTTGGTGGGAAGAAATATTGCTTGGTGATAGTTGATGATTACTCAAGATACACATGGGTCTACTTTTTCAAGCTAAAGATTGAGACTCAACAAACTATCATTCACTTTGCCAATGAGGTCCAACGTCAACACAATGTCCCAATTTTGGCAATAAGGAGTGACAACGGCTCCGAGTTCAAGAACTACACCTTAAATGAATTTCTAAATGAAGAGGGGATAAGACATCAATATTCCGCTGCATACACCCCTCAACAAAATGGTGTAGTGATGGTTGTGAAATATAGCCATCCACGTCCGCATTTAAACTAGATATTATTCATATATTTGATGAAATATCTCTCTATTTCCTGCCACTAATGCCTAATGATCAGAGGGGTATGCAATCCTTTGTTGCTATTTTTGCCTGCAGATAATGACGTATTATGAAGGGAATCACTACATAAATGCAAAAGATAAGAGATTTCCAACACGCCAAAGAAACCAGGAGTCGTGAGGAGGCATCTGCGAGTTTAACGACCAACTATACGGCCCGTCATCGTATAGTTGCGGTCGTATAGTTGTGTAACACCCTCAGAATCGGACCTATGCAAGTTTTAGCGAAACCCGCCAAACCCGCATAGAAACGATTCGAAGGTGCCCACCAGGCACTTTCGTGCGGGTGGAAAACGAAGTAATAACATTACACAACAGTCCTCGATGGGAACCACAGAACAGATATATATAACAGCGACTCAAAGAGTCAAGAATACAAATTTAATATACAAAGATCCAAATCACCTTGAAAATGATAGAGCGTCCGACTACGGACAAGATGCAAATGGGGCTAAGAGCCCTGAAGAATAACCAATGGCATCCATAACCCTGCCCAGGCCAAGCCGGAAGGGTAACCCTGCTAACGACGTCGACCTCAAACCTGCTAAAACAAAAGGGGTGCCGACAAAGGGCAAAGGAAAAAGAGGAGCGTCAGTACTGAGGCCAGTACACGGCGAGGCTAGAATTCGGCGGTCCTCGCCTACATAGGTATGGTGGACTGAAGCGGCGGCGGCAGCATGCACTAAACAACCTTTAGAGACTCGGTACAACTGGCGGCTATCAGAGAGGGATAAGAAAGACCTATTCGGAACCGACCTGATACTAACACCAAACAATCCCTTCCTGGTATTCCCCCTCGAGACCAAACGAGGAAGTCAACCGAGGAACTAACACCGTTGGCAGTTTTATTTATTCAGTTATCGTTGCAGCAATTACTAGTCAGGTATAGATAATCATCCTGATAAAATAAGCAGTGGGCCGTTTTAGTTAACCATTCCGTGATAGTTGCGACACTTACTAGTCAGATACAATTAACATGAGATAACCCAAAACCCAGCAGTTGTTGGTACTTTTACTTAGCCATTCCGTTGTAGTGAAGCTGATTACTAGTCATATCGGGTACAAGTCAATTTATAACAATAAACTTTAGTTATAGTTGTCTATGATCAAGCACTGTGCTCCAAGTCGTCCATAACCGCGGACACGGCTTCTCGAAAAGATTTAACCCTGCAGGGGTGCACCAAAGTATCCACACGCACTTCGACCCTTTTTGCCAGATCAGTTAACATACACCCATCGGTATGTCGGCGGGGCCTAAGTCATGATGTTTCCCAGACCCAAAGCAAGCACGGGGGGCCACCCCACTAAGTACACCCGCAACGAAGTCGGCCGGTCTCCGAGACGGACTCAGGGTTTGCGACAGTGGCTGTAAACGACAGCAAATCCCCAAACGGGGACTGTCGATACCGCGAAAACACTCCGCTTCCAAAACAGTACAGCGTGCTCCTCACACAATCGTAAATAAAGCAGTAAAGCATGACATAAGTACAGGATAGTAATAAAGCCCCAAACTACTTGTGGCCCCCAGTACAATACTTTGAAATCAGGTACTAAATCGATGGGGGGCCCATATCTCCCCACATGTGGTTAGCGCGCTCGATCTCGGAACAGGTGTCAAGAACTCGGGGTCCTACGGGACACAAGTGGGCGGTCGGAAACCAAAAATTATCTATCACCCACCGGTGCCTCTGCTTACCTACTTCAATTTTAGTTATTAAACAGTAATTCAAGTGAATGATAATTAAAGCCATGATCATCTCCAACATTAAACATGCGGCAATTCTCCAACAACTGTGGTACTTGATGGCATGCGACAACACTTGAGCAAGCGACTACGACGCGCGGGTCCGACTATCTACCAAACAACAGGTAATAGGCGGTGTCCAAGGCAATATAGGGCTGCAAGGGATATCACGGCACGAAAACTAGAGCATCGCAACACAGATAGCAATAGATCAACAGGAGGGAATAAATACTATAAAAGTAAGATAGGTAAAAAGGGGAAGATGCTCGCTTGAAAAACATTGTCGAAGGTTCAACCGAAGATCGGGTCGACTCTCGCATCAACTCAACGGCCTTATCCGCGAAGAAGCAAAACACTAGAATGAACACCGGATGCAATGTTTAATACAACGGCAGAAGATCGGCATGATGCATGTATGATGCATGGCATGGCAAGGGTGCGATGCGATTAGACCAGATTAAGCGGAACCGGGGTTCCGACAGATAATTAAATGGTTCATGTTATTTAGATACCCCGCAAATTAAATGTTGTTTAACAAGGCAAAAGATAGCACCGGTTCGCTACACAGATTTAGATGAGGCCAATATGAGACTAGATTTGCCCGCATATGGGCCCCATATTTAATTATGAGGTGAATCGGCATAAGGCCCCCAAACCACAGACAAGATGCATGCAAGTATGACAATTTTATATGCAACAATTAATATCATTTTAAAATAGGGCTCGAGAAAAGGGGTCACACATAAGGGGTTCTCGACGAACTTGGGGTTCCGGGGTTCGGGGTCGGTCTCGGGGTTCGGATCTGGGGTTCGACGGGTTCGGTCTCGACGGAAGCGTTCTCGGATTTACTGGGGTAGATCTTGGCGTTCCGGGAGGCAGGGCTTGGTTCGGCGTCGGGGCGCATTGGTCTCGCCCTGGTCGGTGCCGATCTTGTCGTCGATGGCGAACTTGAGTGGATCGGGTACCAGGGTCTTCAGATCCGTGAAGTAGATCTTGTCGCGCGATGTCCGGGGTAGACGGGCTTGACATTTTCGCATCGGCGATCTTGGCGTCCGGGTTCTCGGCGTCGGATCCGGGGAGAAGTACTTGTCGCATCTACCGTCTTCGGGTTTGCTTCAATCGGGTCCATGACGGAGTACTTGGCGTCCGGCGGTAGATCTTGTTGGTATCGTTCCGAAGGACTCGTTGTCCTGCAGCGGAGATCATGTGGTCATCGGGTTCGGGCCTTGGCGTTTCACATCCTCGCGATGGTCTCGGGGCGCCACACTTCTGGGCACATTGCCTTCGGGTTTTGGGACCACTTGGCGGAGCGCTTGGTCTTGCCGTGGTTGCAGCGGCACGATTCCGTTCCCTACCATCCCATGGAGATCCGTCAGCAGCAGGAGCACAGACACGATGGCACCAACACGATGGGCACCAACACTTGTTCGGGGTCATGCTTCTGCCGAAGGAAGGAAGGCGGCGCTGCGGGTTGGTGGTCTTGGCCGATGGGGCGGGGCGCAGATGGTCGCGTCGGGGCCGGTGAAGGGGTCGGCGCGAGGTGCTCGGGGAGGGAGGCTCGCGGGGACTGCGCGGGGAAGGACCACCGGGGGGAAGCTCCGGCGGCCTACGGCGGGCGGAGGCGCGGCTCTGGCGACAGGGCCACGGCCGGGCGAGGCAGACCGAGCGGGGGCGTCCGGACCCGAGGCTGGAGAGGTCGGCGCCGGAGGACGGCGGCGGGCGAGCGGAGGCTGCAGGGGCAGAGGCGACGAGGTCCAGCGGGAGGCGGCCGGCTCGGGAGGAGGGGAGGCGGTCGCGGGCTGGGGAGGAGGCGTGCGGGGCCACGGAGCGGCGGGCGGCGCGATGCAGACGGTGGCGGGGAAGCGGCCGGCGGAGGCGGCGCGGGGCCGGAGCGGAGGAGGAGGGGGCGCGCCGCGGGAGGAGGACGCGGGGCCGACGGGGAGGTGGCGAGGCGGAGCTGCGTCGGGGCAGGCGGGGTCGGAGGCGGCCGTCGCGCGCGGAGCTCTGCTTGGCGGCGGCTGACGGAGGCGGTGGAGGCGGCCAGGCGAGGGGAGGAGCTTGGGAGGAGGCGGTGAGGGGCGCCGGCTGGGGGTTGGGGACGGCCGCGCGGGGTGGTCGGGGAGGGGGAGGTGCAGAGGAGGAAGAAGGGAGGGAGGAGAGAACGTGGGCGCGGGGGCTGGGGTGGGCCAGGGTCACGCGGGAGCGGTCCAGGGGTGGGGAGGTTGTCGGTGGGGTGGGCGCGTGTGGCCGCTGCGGGGTGGGGCCCAGGGTGCGTGCGATGCTGTGTGCGTGTGGGGCTGTGCGGGCAGGTGGAGAGAGGGAGGAGAGAGGGAGAGAGGAGGTGAGCCAAGTGACGGCCTAGGAGTGGGTGGCGGGGAGAGAGAGGTGAGGTGGCAGTTGGTTATTGGTTAGGGTGAGGTGGAAAGGGGATGGGTAGGTTAGGTTGGGTAGCTTAGGTATTTTAGGCGGACCGATTGTTTGGACTGGGGGTGGTCGTTCGGGTCGGGTCGGCCCGTTCGACTGCCCCCACTAAAAAAATAATTAAACATTTTATTTGTTTTAAACGGGCCGTTTGCAAACCGATAGCAGCCCAAAACAAAATAATCCGGAGACCCGGGGTTTTGCGTTTGAATAAAGACGGGCGTTTAGAAAATACAAACAGGTTTTTCCGCAAATAGTTTTATGCACGCAAATGCAAGATGATGACGATGCTCAAATGCAATGTGGCATGATGACATGAGCATGCGGTCATGATGATGCAATGCACAAAAACAACGCGATTTTCTAGTAGTGGTTTTGCGGGATGCCACAAGTTGGCACCGACCTCCTTAGGTCAAACAGAACAACTTTTGTGAAGGGACCCCTATAAAAAGAGTCTTCAGGCAACGAGAAACAGCCCCCAACTCCACAACATCGCTTCTTTTACCCTCAACTCTCCCTGCCGCTATGCCGGAGGAATAGATCTAGATCTAAACCTATAAACCCTTCTCCACCACCATAGCCATCTTCCACCACTTGTAATAGTAGATCTCATCTCCAATTGGCGACATTGTAAGGCTATTTTTTATCAACTCTATGATCTCTATTATAATGTTTATGATTGTCGATTTCATCTCTATGTGTGAGTGATTATCCTTGGGCTAAGGGCTTCAGCCTAGCCATGTAGTTTTTGTGCATGTTATTTATCATAGATGGGATCATGTATTAGTATGTATGACATGATGATTGTAGTATCCTCTCTTGCCTCAATCTAAGGACTTGACAGGTACCCAAGACCCCGAGGATTGATCCAGGTAAAGGGAGTGTGAGTAACGACTGATCTGCAGGATAGGAACCCTAGTGACAGAAAGGGTAGTACGGTTGTATGTGAGGAACTTACTTGGGATTAATGTGACATCACTATGCATATTATTAGTTCTCTTTCTTCCATGGATGAGACTAATATGTTATTACCATAAACGGTTGCGGAGATGATAACATTTATGGATGCACTGCCCATATATAATTATCTTGCTCTAACAATTACATGAGTACTTTATTATTATCTATTATTCCCATCAGATGTTTTACACATCTACTGGTGAAAACTGAAGACCCTAGGCCCTCTCTATCTCCATCGTCAACAACAACAGCAATAAGATCGCAAACTCTTGGTCCGGTGAAAACACAATAGGAATTATAAAACTCTCGAATGTCGGTTAAGGTAATCTCACTTTTCTTTCTGCTTCCCGAGGATTCGATAAACCTAGGTCTACTAGGGAAAAAGAGTTATACTACATTTGTAATCCGGATCGAAGGTATCAACCCTTTTCCTGGCGTCGTTGTCGGGGAAGCAATAACTACCCTGGTGAGGTTAGTAGGAACCTTGTTGTCGTCGGATTGTCGACAAGTACGCCATAGGGGGTCCTAGTGGCGTTGGAAGGATGGGGTGTGAGACGTCGGATGTTCCAGGAGCGGTGAGCACAAGTTTACCCAGGTTCAGATCCGACTGCGGTGATCGGATCCTACTCCTGCTAGCAACCCAATAATATATCGGCGTAAGCCGGATGTTACAGCGGATTACAAGAGAGGTTCGCCTGTGCGAGTTGGTTGTGGTTGATCTATGATCTGGTGCCCTAAAGGCTCCCATAGTGCCGGTTTATATAGTCACCGGGGCCTAGGGTTACAGGAGAGACCTATCCGGCTACATTACAAAGTCGGTAACTACATATAGATTGGACTACAAGTAATACTATAGGCCTAAGTCGGTAACTCTTCTGGGCCTTGTCGTAGCCAGAAATGGATCCTCCTCTTTCTCTAACTGGGCCGCCCGTGAAGCAAAGCTCTAATCCGTTGGTGGGCCACCCTGGTCAGCGAGTCCTGTGGGTATACCCAGAAAGTATATCCCCAATAGTAGCCCCCAGAAGTCTCCAAGATCCAAAGTCGGATAAATCGTCTAGCTTGATAGTTTCTTCGTCTTGAGAATCTTGAAGGGTTCCCGAAAACTTCATTCATTAATGGAGGATTCCGAGTCAATTGAGTCGGATATGATTCTGCTCTGACCTTAGTATTTTCCTGCTTGGTTTGAAACATAAGCCAGATTTTTTAGCGGCGTGCTGACTAACAACTTCACAGGTCAAGTCCTATCACTGACAGGATTTCCATCAGCACGATCATTGGTGGGTCCGTTATTTACGGAACAGAACACCGTTATGGCTGCGCGAAAATCGAGGGGCGGAAGAGTCGCGAGGAAGCTAACTCCCCCTCTCCTATACGCGTGGCGCTAATCGCGCGTTTTATCGCACGAATCTTGACGCAGAGACAAATAAAGAGGGGAAAAATCCTTTCTCTCAGATTCACCTCTCCATCGATTCATTCATTGCTTCCTCGTACTCCTCGAGCGCTCCGCACCAGTTCCCATCTACGCATCGTGAGAAAAAAATCTCTTCTTCCCCCACCATCCCTTCTTTCTCCAAGATCCATGGCTTCATCCTCAGGAGCGGCGACGGCGGGTTCGTCGGCGGCGGAGGAAAGGAAGATGCGGGGTCTCTGGATCCCCAGTGTCATGGACAACGCGGAACTCCAAGTCATGGAGGACGAAGGGTTCATCGTCGCCGGTGCGTGGCAGAGCGCTTCAGGGCACGCCGTTCCCACCCCGCTCGATGGTGAGAGGGTGTTGTTCGGTACTCACGTCGACCGTGGCCTCAGCTTGCCATCGTCGGACTTCCTCAACGAGGTCCTCCATTACTATGGTGTGCAACTCCACAATCTTCCTCCCAACTCACTGCTTGAGCTTAGTGCTCATGCAGCTTTGCGCGAGGGTTTTCTTAGCATTAGGCCAAGTCGAACCCTTTTCCAGTACTACTATGGTACGCGGAAGAATTCTATCAGTGCCGGTGTTCCTTACACCACTGGCACTCTTAGCTTAGTCCTTAGGAGAAACTGAGTTTATCCTAGGATTAACGCTAGCGAATCCGTCAAGCACTGGGCCGGAACTTTCTTCTACCATAAGGATATTCTGGCTCCAGGCAAGGCAGAAGGTCTTCAGGCATTCTCCGACGGTGCCGCCTCCCACCAGAACTCATGGGACACGGAAGCGCCGGAGCTGTCGGATATTTTGATCCTCGCCAAGAGGCAGATCGAATTTTTGATGAAGCATGAGGGGCTCCGTGGATCCGACTTGATCCACTGCTGGCTGGAGCGCCGGATTCAGCCTCTCCAGCACCACGGAGATCGCCTCATGCACCATATTACGAGTGACAAGAAGGACAAGATGCGGGTCAGTTCTAGACGGATTCCGGCGAAGGACTACAAGAGCCTCATGCAGTTCTTGATCAAGGAAAGAGTGGAACGCAAGATTCCAGAAGTTTCCATGAAGATGTATACGACCAACTGTCCTCTAACTCCGGTAAGTGTTTTCGACTCTGCTTTCGCTTTTCGTCGTTCGTTTTCTGTTCTTTCTCTGACTCTATTTTCATCGATGCTTTTTCGACTCTGTCATCTCGAGAAACTCTCCGAGTCCAAGCTAGCTCCATTAGAGGGCTATGCTTCAGATGACCCGGAGGCGATGTATGATGATGAGGTGCAATAAGTTGTCGCCCCCGCCTCCAAGAAGCATAAGGCAAAGGAAGTTGTTGCTGCTGGTAGCCAAGTGCTGCCAGTAATTAAAACGTAAGCACCCTATCTTTCATTTTCGGTACTTTTGTACCTTTATTTCTTTCCAGAACACACCTGATACTTAGGATTTCCGTGTCCTAGAGCTAAATCAGTTTTGAAAAGCAAGATCAAGCCAGACAGCAAGCCGGGCAAGCAGATGCGTCAGCAGAAGCTTGTTATCTCCCCTGTTATGCCGTCGTCGACTCCATCTACCACTTCGTCAGCACAGGGAGTTTCTGCTTCCCCTGATGCTGGCAAGATCTTGAAAGCCCTGGTCACCATTGATGACCAGGAAACTAACAAGGGTGAACCCGTCAAGGGTAATGATCCCATGGTAATAACCACAGGAATGATGGAAAAGGTGGTTGGCTCTGTTGTTCCTGGCTTCAAGAGGAAGGAGAAAGAAGATATCCTCAGACTGGCTCAGTCCAGTCTTGAGAAGCAAATCTTGACCCTAGAAGCAGCGAGCCAAGAGGAGGAGGACATCAAGCTGGTCAGCCTCCTGGACCAAATTTTGGTCCGGGACGCTAAAGTCGCATCTGGCGAGCTTCCAGCAACAAATGTTACTTCCCTCACCCTTACCGAGAAGGTGTTTCAGAGCACCAAACTTGGATTTGAAAAGATGTACCTGGAACACATTGTTACTCGCTGTTCTGGGAAGAAGCTATGAACGCGATAGGAAAGGAACTCCATGAAAGTTCTGGTCAACCTGTGAAGGCTGAGTGGGCATAGTTTTTGATAATAAAATCAATCTTTGAAGAAATGTTTACGAAAACTGCATAGTGCCAAGGACTGATAGTCCGAGATGGTAGTGGGTAACGTTGTTACTCACCCTTTGCTTTGATCCCCTGCTTAGACTCTAAAGAGCCAGAAGACACTCCGTTGTATGCAGCTGAAGGCCAAGAGGATATCTACTACGAGGAGCCAGATCTGTCTGGAGGAGTGGAAGGGGTTGACTATGAGATCCGATATGGAGTGGAGGGCAATGAATCCGATTTGTTCCCTTCGTTATTAGTAACCAATTGAGCCGAGCAGCAGAAACCTTATATAATAAGTTGTTGAGCTCAATTCGGAATCTAAGCTTAAAACTTTCAATCTTCCGCTGAATCGTTTTAAGTTGGTTTGTAAATTCAATCTTTTGAAGTCTCGAACTTTTGGTTTTGTAATAATAATGTGTGTATGTTTGTAATATGGACCCGCAATGTTTCTGTTGTACCACTCTGAGGGATGTGATATTTACAGAACGATGTTCTGTGGATATCATGTCAACGACTATAGTGTACTACACATGCAGTTGTATGCTGGGTCACCGCATCTGGTATTAGAGCAATTGCTTTGAGCTTAGGTTGGAAACCTAGTAAAGGGTATTACCTGTAGGAGCCAATAACAACAATAAAGAATTCTCTAAAAGAGTATAATGGGTATTCAAATGATAATATTCCATTATATATTTTAGTGCGATAATTCTTTGTTATGATGCAATATTTCAATTGTTTACTAATCAAAATATTTTGTATACAGTGTTATGTCACCTAAGTTTCCAAAACAAACTTTGGTAAGGAAAGAAGAAACTCTCGGTGATTATCAAGGATCGTTCACTGATCAACTTCATCAACTCTTAAGGATTTTTAGTTGTCCAACTAAGATTCCAGTGAATACCATAACCTATTATGATGGTCATATGTTATCCAAGTATCGTGTGAGTATCCAACTTCTAGAAGAGCTTGGGTTATATCACGATCTACCTATAGGTGAAGGTAGGAGTCATTTAGCAGCATACCATGTTGCTGTTTTGGAGGCGATAACCAATATCCGGGAGCACAAAGCCCAGGAGTTAGAAGGGAGCACATTTTCTGTGATTCCTCATGATTCTACAGACACGGAGCCAGTAGCGTATCATCTTACTTTGGTAAAGAAGCATCCTAAGATAGCTTCCAAGTTTATGGATCGATATCGACTGATTGTTGGGTCTTTGTATAAGAAACATCAAGTCATAGTAGAGGATAAAAATGGCATGTTGGAGGATCTAACTGATCCAGAACAAAGAAACCAGTTAACATCTCAGTTAGAGAATGAAGCAAGGAGTAGGGTAAAACCAATCTTTAAGGATATACCTATAGATCTAGAATCTTTTACACCATATCCATATTCACCCAGACCAGAACCTACCTATGATCATACTCTAGATATGAGGTATCCTGTACCACAGGCTTCCGAGGAAGGATCTGATTCAGAACTTCCTATTGAGAATTCTGATGGATATAGAATGGGATTACCTAATGGATCCCGAGGTAATCAAATATCAGTGGATGGTTCTGACAGAGATGTTGGACAATCCAGCTGGATGGGTGCGAGGATTAAATGTAATGATAGTAGTAGGAATGTTGTATTTGTAGAAAGTCAGGATGAGGAAGAAGATCCTGAGGAGAGGGTGTTTGAATCATCAATATCCAATCAAAACCCAGGGAATGTATATTATCCAATGTTTAACTATCTTGCCCAACAGAGCACCTGGGAGCAACGGAATTTGAGTATTCTGTTGATAACTCTAGGAATGAGGATCAGGAGATGCATGTGGGAGATAGTGATGAACACATTTTTGCAGACTTTTCAGCTGAGATGTATGGAGTCAATACACTCAGGATGAGTGATATCTCGAGTCCTGATACTTCAGATACTGAGTAAGTTCCATCTGGAAGGCCATTTGTTCCACAAACTGTGTGACGGACGTCACGTCAACATAGTTAGATTGCAGGCATATATAATGAGCGTCGCGGATACTACGGGCATAGACTACTTATTAGTAGCAGCTAGTATTGCATATTGTAGTATGAGAGAATGATGTACCTAAATAAGGGAGGTAGTATCCATATATGATATCGTACCTATATGGTATAGGCTTGTAATGACTTTGTATTCACTAAGTTGTTTGTAATGTATAATATGCGAGAATGCATATTTGGATCTTATTTGGATTTTGTTTTCCATTGTGTGACTAGTTATGTGCATGAAGTTGAGCTCATAACACATGTGCATGATGTAATTATGAGTATTCGCTTTATGTTGCAGGACTAGGGGATCATGGAATCAGGGGTAGAAATTGAATCCGAACAACAACGCATGGAGCGCGAGGCTAAGGAGAAAGCAGATGCAAATGCTAGAAATCAAGGAGCATTACCACCACTACTACCAATGAAGCCGTTAATGGAGCAGAACTTTATGCAATATATGCAAATGATGCAAGAATCCCAGAACAAATTCATGGAAGAGTTGTTGGGACGAGCTAGGAACCAGAGAGCACCTGAAGGTGGAGGAGTAAGTCTTCCAGACTTTCAAAATGCAAGGCCGTTACCTTTTGCATCAGCTCTAGAACCAATGGATGTAGAGGATTAGCTAGTAGATACGGAGAGAAAGTTAAGGTTTGTCGATTGCAATGATGAAGGAAAGTTGACCTGCAGCATCATGGTGGGAGAATCAATTAGCAATGCAACCACTAGGAAGGGAGTATACCTGGGAGAAGTTCAAGCAGAGATTCCGTGAGTATCATGTTTCTGAGAATGTAATGGAATTGAAGCGTAGGAAATTTGAGGAGCTTCAACAAGGATATACCAGTGTCATGAAGTACATTGATACGTCATAAACGTATCTATAATTTTTGATGTTCCATGCTTGTTTAGTATCTATTTTGCTTTGCTTAGTCTTCACTTTGAGGTATTTTTATATGTTTTCTGGGACTAACCTATTAACAAGATGCCACAGTGCCAGTTGCCTATTTTCTGTTGTTTTTGGTTCTAGAAAAGTCAGAAAATCAATATACTCGGAATTGGACGGGACAAAATCCAAAGTCAATATTTTATCATGGGGAACACGGAGCCAGAAGACGAGACGGAGAAGGGCCACGAGGGGGCCACACCCTTGGCCGTGCGGCCAAGCCTGGCCCACGCCTGGGGGGTGCAGCCGCCTCGGGCACCCCCTCGGCCTCCCTCTTCGCCTATAAGAATCCCCCGATACCTAAACCATAAATACCCGATCAATCTTCCACGAAACAGTTCGTAGCCGTCACCACCATCGTCCCTAGATCGGGGGGGTGGGTGGGTGGGTGGGATCTGAAGCTGTTCCCGGCACCCTGCCGGAGGGGAGAGATCATCCTAGAGGCCTTCTTCATCATCATGCCATCCTTCGATATGAAGCGTGAGTAGTTCCACCTTGGACTACGGGTCCATGTAGTAGCTAGATGGTTGTTTCTCCTCCTTCGTGCTACCATGTTTAGATCTTGTGAGCTCTGTTCATGATCAGGATCATCTATTTGTAATCATGCATGTTGTGTTTGCGCGGATCTGATGGATATTGAGATTACTATGTCAGATTGGTTAATGATTCTATATTATTGATTCTATCATGTCTGTGTTGTTTGTGATCTTGCATGCTCTCCGTTTCTAGTAGCTATCTTGGCCAAGTAGATGCTAGTGACTCCAAGAGGGATTATTTATGTTCGATAGTGGGTTCATGCCTCTATTTAATCTGGGGAAGTGACAGAAATCTCTAAGGTTGTAGATGTGTTGCTGCTACTAGGGAGAAAACAACGATCTATTGTTCATGGAACAATTGGATTGTTTACTTTAGACACTTTGCTTAAAGCAGTTATCCGTTGCTTGCAACTTAATACTGGAGGGGGTTCGAATGATAACCTGAAGTGGATTACTAGTCATAGATGCAGTTGGATGGAGGTCTATGTATATTATTGTAATGCCCAATCAAATCTCATAGGATCATGAATGTCTAGTATTGCATTGTTATGCCTTGCTCTGTCCTGTCAATTGCCCCGCTGTAATTTGTTTACCCAACATGCCATGTTGTTTATCTTAAGGAGAACACCTCTAGTGAACTATGGAACCCGGTCCAATCTTTACCATTGATACATCTTCCACTATTACCGTTTACTTGCTGCAAACTACCATTACCTTCCACACCATACAGTTAATCCTTTGTTTTAGCAAACCGGTGAGATTTACAACCTCACTGTTCATTGGGGCAAAGTCTTGAGTTTGTGTTGTGCAGGTTTCCAAGTTTCTAGCAACACCTTTGGGTCGTTTCCTTCCTCCTACTGGTTCGATAACCCTGGTTTCTACTGAGGGAAAACTTGCTGCTGTGCTCATCATACCTTCCTCTTGGGGTCTCCCAACGAAGCTCTTCAGTGATCTAAGCTACACATTATCAAGTTATTTCTGGCACCGTTGCCGGGGAGAGTGAGGACGGCTTCACAAGGGAAGTCCTTCATAACCTTTCTCTTTACTTTGTTTTTGTTTTGCTTAGTTTCTGTTGCCTTGTTTTGTTTGCCTCTTTTTATCAAAAACTCCAAAAAAATTAGTTTTGTTTGGTTTGCTTTTTCTTATAAAAAACACAAAATAATTAGTTCCTACTCTAGTTGCTACCATGTCTAGTGTTTTTCCAATCACTGTGTCACTTATGGAAAGGAACTTTACTTTCAAACAAGGAAGTGAAGAGAGTTTCAAAGAAGCTTGGTCTAGAATCTCTGATTTACAAGGAAAAACTGAGCCTAAAATGTGTCTATGCCTAGTTATTAGCAGTTTCTACCATGGTCTTGCTCTTTGTTATAGATATGCTTTGGATGTTGTAGCTGGGAAATATATTTTTCGATGTAATGAGAATGAAGCTTTGGATGCCATAAATAAGTTGATTACAATCTATAATATGCCTAGCAAGTCTGATTCATCCTTTATAAGCATCTATGCTAGGTTGAACACTCTTGATACCCGTACAGTTGCTTTGAAAGATTCTATAACATGCTTAGAGAGCACCATGATTATGTTCCAATAAATTCTGAGCCTTCAAAGTGGTTTCCTACAATAAAAGTTGCTATAAACAGTGAAACTTTTGGTGCTCGTTGTGATATTATGTCTGAATTTTGCCTTATGCCTAAAGATATCTATGAGTCTTTGAATCTTTGGGGACTTTCTAAAGGAGATAAGAAATATCACTTACCAATAATGCAACTTTATTACCCATTGGAATAGCTGAAGGTGTGTTTACAAAGATCTCAGGGAAAGTGGTGTCTACTGATTATCTTGTTATTGAATGTGTAGGAAAAGGACAAATTATACTTGGAAGATCCCTGTTGAAACACCTTGGAGCAATAATAGATGTGGGAAATGCATTATGCATTTTGCTTCTCCAATAAGCAATCATACATTCCCTAAATATAAGAAGAAAGGTAAGAAAGGTAGTACAAGAAAGTTGATGTTAATGCTTCTTCATTTGAAAATACTTGATTCTTGCTTCTTGTGCCTAACTTAAAGGCGTTAAAGAAAAGTACTTCTTGGGAGATAAACCAATAGTTTTCTTGAGTCTTGGAAGTTATTACTTCTGTAATAACCTCTCCTTATCCTTCTTATTTGATTTTTGTGCCAAAAATAACCTCTAATGAGAGGGAAGTAAGATTTGGGGAAGTGCTGTCCCGAAACAGATTTTTGTGCTCCACTATAAAAATTCGTGTAAAGTATATGTAAGTCGGATTTAGCTGTAATTTTCTGAATAAATCTCCCAGGTTGTTAGCTAACTTTCTTCAGTTCAACACTTTTAATTTTGAGAAACATAAGGTCTTCAAAAAAATCGGTTGCTACCTGCTGGTCTGTTTTGACAGGTTTCTGCCATTATTTGCATTTGCTTCTTATTGATTCCTTTTTGGGAAATTGAGCTTTTTGAGGGAATTTCTACAGTAGCCTGTGTCTTTAGTGAAAGTTTTTCTGTTTTGAAACTAAACCCCAAAGGTCTATTATCTTTTGAATGCACTAATGTTGCTAATGAAGATTGTGTGAAATTTTGTATAAAGGAAAATTTTCAGGTGTAAAGGAAGAATGATGTAATGAGATGAAGAATGGAGAAAAGCTCAAGCTTGGGGATGCCACCCCGTGTCACCCAAAGAAATATTTAAGAGGTACAAGCATCAAAGATTGGGGATGCCCAAGGCATCCCCTTTTTCATCAATAAAAATCTCAGGTCTTTCTAAACACTTCGTTTTTTATTGTTTGATGCACTGTTGTGTTGTTCTTGGAGCATCTTAGTTTTTGGTTTTTGTTTGCTTATTTTTCTTGAATAAAGTAGTTTGGACCCCGTTTTCGCTGTGTTATTTCAAATAAGTTGATTGGTGTAGAGGTCTCAACCCAATAAGGTAGATTCCTCCTGTGTTTTACAATGCTAGTCCCTGGATCAATAGCTAGCATCCACAGTTAAGATGTAATATCAAGAAACAAAGGTCATAATATAAATTTATAACCAGGATTAACATAATTTTATTACATCATTGCATAGCTCATTTGGCTATTACATTGCAGCGGAATAACTATAAGTATGGGTCCTTCATCTTCTAAGTGCCACAGGCAAATGCTGGTTGTAGACTTTGTAATCCTAATCAATCAATCTTCACTAAAGTCAATCAAACATGCAACATTACAAGTTACAGCCACAAGGGTCAATACATTTGAATTGTATTGGCAAGTTTCACTACTTTGTATATTATGAGTGGATCCTATCACTACATGCATATTTGGCTAAGTAGAGTTTAAGGCTTATTTGCATAAAGCAACATTTATCCTATCTTTTCAAAAATGGTTTTGGTCCTTTGTCAAATCTCTTGTCCAAGTTCCTTGAACCCCTTGGTAGAAACTCAAGTGTTCAAGTCCTTGTCAAAAATCTCTTGAGCTACTTGGTAACCCCAAGTGCACAAGTTTTATCAAAATCTCATGAGTTCCTTGGTAACCCCAAGTACATCATACTCTTGAGCACCTTGGTAACCCCAAGTGCATCAAGCTTAACAAAATTTCTTTGAATTCCTTGGTACCCCCAAGTGCATCAAGTTTTTATATTAGAAGTTGGAATGTCGAGATCTCCCATAGTTCAAACTTTAGTTGCTCAGTATTGTCCATAACCGGGGACACGACTAAGTACTTAGATTTTATTAACTTCTGCAGAAGGAGTACACTTTACCCACATGTCACAATTCCATCTTGTTGCCACCAGCGGCCTACTGGATTAGTGCTCACCAAGATGGAGTACTGGCAGATTGAGAATGTGACGAAGTCTTTCCAAAAGGTCCTCCCATACATCATTGCTAGCTTGTCTTCAGCCCCCATGAAGCATTCCAGATCCCCATGTCCGGTAACTAAAGACAATGTATGGGTCTTCCTAATGTAGTTGACTAAGCCAGAGCCATAATAACATGTGGTTGCACACGAAAGCCACAATTGGAGAAGCATGTTTGATCTCTAAGTTTCCTAGGTGGTTTTCATTTGGAGCACAACACAAAGTGATTGCCATAGACATGGTTCCTTTTGTTGCCACCTTCTCCAAAACTTAAAGTATCCTCCACCTAGGTGGTTCATTGAGTCCTTGTTTTATTATGTAAAACACAAGTCCTTTTCTCAACCTTTGTAAAATCTCAACATGTATCTCTTTTCAAAACATAGCATGGCTAAGCATGTACAACTTCAATATTTTCACTAAGGAGTGTATAGGGAATCCTATTAGGATTTAGCATAGCATAAGTATAGAAATATCTTTTCATGCATGTTTTCAAAATCCACTAAGTATAATGAAAATACTAGGACTTTTGTATGATAGTGTAACTTGCCTTTTTGGTAGGGAATGGTGGTTCACTCCTTGATCTTGCTAGTCTCACACTTTGCTAAATTCACTACAAGTCAATCAAGCAAACACAAAATCAACTAACATTCCAAACCAAAGTCAATCAAACAATCTCACACACATAAAGCAATGGAGTCTAAGTCATGCATAAGTATGCAAAGGATGGTTCTATTGCAAGGATGGTCTCCACTAGGTTTATAAACTTTGTAAAGTCCAAATTGGTCATTTACCAAAATGGCAAAGTCATTAGTTTAGAGGGTTTTGCTCTAAATCTATTTTAAAATCCATTCAACATTTTATGTGGTGGAAAATGGTTTTATTAAAACAAAACTTTTAAGTTTTTCACCAAATGAGTTGCTATTGCAAAACTTGATGTTTTTGGGTCAGTAGGTTTGGTCCAAACCATTTTCTCAAAGTTTTCTTTCCATAAACATTTTCATAATAAAATCAATAATATTATTTGGTTTAGAAATTGGCTAAGTCAAATAATCCAACCTAAATTTTACAAAAATCATTTTTAACACCAAGGGTTGGTTCCTAGGGTCAGTAAGGTCACTACAAACCATTTTACAAAAGATTTAACCCTAAAATCAATTTTAAACAATTTTTCTACTCTAAACAAGCTCACAAAAGAATCTGCAAAATCAAGCAAGATAACAGATACTATTTTCTAAACTAAGGCTATGGTTGGTTAGGTCTTGCTCTCCTGAATCCAACGATATAAAATTTATAATTTTTGGACGTGTGGATCCAAAGTTACAAGGGTTTGAAGTTTGCAAATAAATCTGATTCAAATCTGTTTTTAAACAAAATAGGTGACACACGGCACAACGTCATTCGCTGGTACCGGTTCGGTTGGATCGCGGGCTGCAGGCCGTTAGATCAAGTGGCATCGCACGGCGCTGGCTGAGTACCTTTTCGAGTTTAAGTGATCTAATCTCGCTCGCTCAATCTAGATCCTACGGTACTGATTCACTCGACCATAAGTGAGCGGCGCCGACGGCGGCTTAGCGGAGGCGCACGGCCAGGCGCGGTGCTCGCGGTGGTTCTAGGAAGCAAGGATCGAGATGGGAATGCTCACCGTGATCGCGAGGACGAGGTGATTCTCGGGGCGTGGTCGTTTGGTCGTGGGGCGTCCTGGAACAACAGAGATTGCTCGCCGGAGTTGAAGACAACGTCGGACGGCTCTGTCCGTGGTCGAAGACGAGGTTACTGATCACGAAAACACAAACAGAGGTCATAGTTAGTTGCGCAAGACCGAGGCGAGTGAGGGAGCGTGAACAAGGAGGCTCGGGGTGGTCAGCGTTTACCAGGGGAGGTCGTCGGAGAGGTTGCAGACGGCGGCGCTGCGGGTCGTCGACGTTTCCAACGCTGTAGGGTACCCGCGGATGAATGAATGGCACAGAAAGATGCGCCAGGGTGTGGTGAGCGTGCTCGTGTGCTCGGGGAGGCAGGAGGTGGTGTCGAGTCGTCGGAATCGAGGAATAAGCTCGTCGGAGACGGCGGCAGTGCAGAAGAGATTGGCGACAGCCTAGGGGCAGAGAGGAGGAGTGGTCTGGGGAAAAATGTCGAGGAGGGAGAGGTGCTTAAGAATGCGCGGTCGCAGGAGCGATTAACTGCCGCGTTAACGCCAATTGATGCTCGCAATTGTCGCCAGAAACGATCGAGGAGAGGGGGCGCTGTCACCGCGAGGAAGAAGGAGGGTGAACAGGGAAAATGGGTCCAGTCGTCAGTGGGGGAAAGAAGTGAGCGAAGGGTCCACCAGTCATCGTCTATGTGGGTCAAATGCGAGGTGTGAAACGTTTTCCTGCGGAATGAGGAGCTGGGCTGGTTGATGGGCTTCCTGGGCTGCTGGGTTGGGTCTGGTTCAAATCCATTTTTTTTTACTCTGTAACTTTTTCTTTTTCTATTTCTGATTTTCTGTTTTGAATTTCAATCAACCAAACCGCATTCAAATCAATTCAAATAATCAACAAACTTTGCAACTATGAATTTGGTTCTGTTCAGAAACATAAACCAAAATCCAAAATAATAATTTTTATTCTTTTTTAAAATCCATTCTTTAATTAAATAAAATGGTTCTTTAGTTAAACAAAGTAGGGTTTGATTTAATTATAAAAATCTCCATTTGAAACCCAAATATTTTCAAAATCAAATCAGTAGGTTTTATTTGAAAATATAAGATACTTGAAATACTTGTTTAAAATAAAATAACCTTTTATTTTAGAGTCCATTGTTAATTAAATATAATAGACTTTCATTAAGAAATCAAATAGGATTTGCTTTATTGAGATATTTATTTTGAAATCTAAAATAAAGCCAAAACTCTCTAGTAGGTTTTATTTGTGAATATCAAATATCTAGAAAACTTATTTAAATTAATTTAATAAGTTTTGATGTTTTATTCAAAATGGTAAAACCTTTTATTTAAATAAAATTTGGATATTAATTCCTTATTATTTTATTTAAATAAACCTTTACTATTTTTATTCAAAACAAAATGTTTTTTAATTCCCAAAGTTTGGTCAAGGTTTAATTTGGCTTTATAAAATAATCCTTATTTATGAATCCACCTTTTCTTTTGAAAACCAAATCTTTTATTTAATGATTCAAAATAGAAATCTTAAAACATTTTAATTTCCTTTATTAAATGTTTAACTTTATGAATCCCTTTAGGATTTTATTTGATCCAAATTGATTTGTAGTTCCAATTAAGTTCAAAAAGTTCCTTCTGGCCTTGAAAATCAGACAAAATTTTATTTTATTTATTTATTTTTCACATTACAAGATTTGGAAAATCTTGGGATGTGACAATTGGTGTTGGAAGGAGTAGTAAGTTCTTGCTTAGTAGTACACGAAGGAGCTTGTGTTGAGTGTGACTTAGACTTTATCATGTCATGCTAGATGTTGTTTTGACCTTATGCTTAGTGATTATTGCTGTAGCATGACTTGTTCCAAACAATTAGGATTGCTTAATGTGCCTTGAAAGAATCATGCATTGTTTTAGCATTCAAAAGCATAGTATTGTGGTATTCTCCTTTGATGCTTTGTTTGGGTTGACTTGGCGCATGCTCACACCCTGTTCTGACTATGAAGCAGCCACCTTAGCCTCTATGATCCTTTAGTTTCTGACTTGTGGTACCACTTTATGCTTTGATTAGTAAAGCTTTATCGCTCTGCATGATTATGGCCATTATTGCTCTTTTAGTTGGTCGCTCCCAGTCTTTTGCTAGCCTCCACTTGTATGAGTAAGCTCTACTCATGCATCCAACTCCCAAAAACCAAGTTATTCCAAAGTGTCCACTATAAATTCCTATGCATGATGTGTTACACCATTCCAATTGTATTCTTGTTTCATCTACCTTCCAATAAAAAGGTCACTTTGTTATGTGAAACTTAGTGATTAAAGCTCACAAACTTGATGGCACACTTTATTTTTCCTCCCCCTAAATAAACTTGAACCATTGTGTCATCTATGTTGTATATGCTT
The DNA here is from genome assembly GCA_916181665.1 of Avena sativa. Lineage (NCBI taxonomy): Eukaryota > Viridiplantae > Streptophyta > Magnoliopsida > Poales > Poaceae > Avena > Avena sativa. The sequence goes on from OV702284.1 coordinate 31,888,332, forward strand.
GCACTTATACGTTGGAATTAGCAGAACCATGATGTCATGTGGAACGCTTTCATCATTGCACTTGTACATTGTACCCAGTTGATATCATGCTCTTTTGTTTATGGATGTCGTCGGTGTGAAATGAAAGGGGAGCTTGTAAGTACATGGAGTTATGTATGTGTGTTAGAGAAACGCCTAGGCCGCTAGCCTAAGCCATGCCCAATCATGGTGAAAACTTGCAGCATCACCATAGTGAGCAATCTATAAAGCATTCTTCTTATAAAAAAGAGATAGAGATTGAGAAAAAGAAAAAAAAGATGAGAAAAGAGGAAAGAGATACAAAAGCACCATTTTCCCATGGTAAATAATAAGATTGCTGAGATGCTCATTGTCTTCTTGCCTTGTCATTTTGATTATGGGATAGCTCTTGTATCATGTGCAGGGGGTACCCCGTTGGTGGTTCTCTATGATACACATGTACGTAATATGACAAGAACTTACCGGTGACTAAAGTTGAGTAGCATGAGGAGTGGCCCTCGTACTCAAGGGACATGAGATTGCCAACTTATACTTTGTCAATCATATACTCCATAGTTTGTTCACTTTAACCTTAATAACTTCAAGATGCTTATGATAGGGGCGATGAGAGCTGAAAGCTAACAAGTACCATAATTTTTGGAAGCTCTTTATGAGACTTGAAATCCCTGCTTCCCTTTATGAAGGGCCTTTCTTCCACTATTATATTGAGTCTCCACCTTCTATCCTTATGCACCAATTAAGAGAGCATATTTGCCATTCTTAGTTCTGTGTGCATTGTCCCAAAACTTATTGATTGATTCATATTGTTGATATTGCTTGCTCTTGAACTGTTTGTATCTAGTCATCTTATTGTAGCATCCCATTTGTCTAACAATTGTAATGCTACTTGGTCTAGTAATATAATGGCTACTTCATATATATAATTGTTGCATCATCATTCAATCATGCTCATGTCATCATGCCACCTTGCATTTGAGCATCATATAAAACCCCTTTTTTTGATTTGGTTCTTCTTTCATATGCATTGTAAATTGTATTTGCCTCTTGATATTGTATTTGGTTCCTGATATATTGTTTAAATGCCCAAGTTGAGTTGGGGGCATATCTTTTATTCCACTCCACCACCTTTCTTTGACACCACCTTATACCTTCCACCATTCCAATAACCCATGAGCTTGTAATTCTTTTCTTTGGATTTTTACTCTAGCTCATGTGGGTTGGGTGGATCCAACTCTAATTTCTTTTGCTTGGTCTTTATTCCACCTTTTGGGAATGCATGGAATCATGCCATGTGATTTTATTTTGTTTTCACAAGATTAACACATGACATTAATTACTTGCATGGGCCATGCAACCATCACCATCTTTTGTCCTCCTTTGTTTTTATTTGTTTTTGAGTGGATCATCTTCTCATCTCTCTCCTTCTCTCAATCCTTTCTACCTTGCTTAGTTGCTTGCCTTGTGCCATCAAACCTCATCAACCTCTCTTGTGTAGTGCCATGCATGATCTTGTAAGATCATCCCCATGCCCATCTTTTCTCTCTCTTGATCATGCATACCAAGGCCTCTCTCACCTAGTCTCTCTCTCTCTCTCTTTATTTATCTAGACCCTAATACCTCTCCCTTAACCCTCCTCTCTAAACCACAACCCCACCCTAACCACTCCATGCCGAGGCACCCCTCTCCCCTAAACCCTAGCCTCTCTCTAACCCTAACCCAAGCTCTAACCTAGCTACTTACCCCTCTCTCCTCAACCCTAGTTCATCTAACCTTAACCCGAGCCCCCCTCCTACCCTAGCTCCATGCCACACCCTTCCTCTCTCTTCTCTCTGCCTTGCAGGCCCCACCTGGCCACCCTCTCTCCCTAACCGCCCCATCTACCCCTCCCCTAGCCAACCATAGCTCCTAACCGAGCTACACCCGACCCTAGCCCGAGCCTCCCCTCTCCTCTCTCCTTTCCTTCTCTCTGCCAAGCGTGCCCCACATCGAGCCTCCCATCCTTGGATGCTCCCTGGCCCCACCTGGAAGCCCCACCCGTGCCTGCCTCCCCTCCAGCTCGAGCACATGGGAGGAGGAGGAAAAGGTGGCCGAAGCCACCTTTATCACCACCACCTCCCCACGGCACCCCTCTCCTCTCCCGTCCTTATACACCCCTCTCTCTCGCCTTCTGCCTCCCCCAGATCTCCCCAGGGCCTTGCCCTCTCCTCCCTTTCTTTTCCACCACCACCAGCTACCTCTCTCGCCGGCCGCCGCCAGCACTTCGTCGCCTCGCCGATCCAGCCGTGCAGCGCGTCAAGGAGGTGGCCTGGAAGGTCGAGGAGGCCCCCTGCAGCGGCCCCGTACACGCCAGCGAGGAGGAGGAGCCCCAGGCTCGCCAGGACTGACGCTGCTCCGACGAAACCCTAGCCCGCCGGAGCGTCTGCGTCGTCGACGATCCGCTGCGCCCCCGCCGATCCAACACCGCCGACCACCTCGCGGTAAGCCCCGCACCCCCCTAGACACCCTCGCGGCCACCGTCGTTTCCTGGACACGCCGATCGCTGCGTCGAGCACGCTCAGTGCACCGACGAGCGCGCGCGTCTGCTCGCTCCCACGTCGTGCAAACCTTACCTAGCCGCGCCACAGCAACCTGCCAACTCCCCTAGCCTACCGCAGCGGCTCCGCCCCTCCGCGCGCGCACGCCAGGTCCCAGGATCGAACCCTGGGCGCCCCTGTTTTCCTCTGTCGCCGTTCGCTGTCAGTTTCGTCAGAAAACGCGAGAAGAAAAACAGTACCGCGTGGCTTTTCTCGGAAAACCCCCTTTCCTTTTTGTTTCCTCAACCCGCAGTCCCTCTCTGCAGGGCTTTTTGTAAAAAGGCACCCACGGTTTTTCCATCCTCAACCCGCGGTCCTCAACCCACCTGTCCTATGCCCAGTCAGCGGGTGGCCCACCTGTCACTGACCGTGGCTAAGTTAGCCTGAGTAGAAAAAGCTTTTCTGTTTTCTGTTTTTAATTCAAATCTTTTCAAATTTAATTCAAATTCAAAATTCAAATCAGATTTATAATAACTTTTAAAATACAAATCCAAATAATACAAATGATATATGTTTTTAGATCAGAAAAATGTGAGGATTTCAACTATGCCATCCAAAATATATTTTGGGCACTTAAAATTTCAAGTTGAATTAAATTACAATAAAATGCCCTTTTCTTAATTAATTAATAACTTTTGACTTATAACTCCAAATTTAACAAATGATATGTCTAAAATGATCAGCTCGACGAGACCTTTCTGTTTATGCATTCCATGTTCTGTTTTGCAGCATGCATCATATAAATATAAAGATTACAGCAACTTATTCGAGAATAAAATGTGACCAAAACTCAATAAAATGTTTATTTCTTGTATTCTACACCTCACCCATGCCATGCTACTCTATTGCCCTGCAAATTGTGCATCATTCATCATGGCATGATTGTTTGCTTGTCGTATTTTAATTCATATGCTTGTGCACTTTATTTATGTTGGCCCTTGTTTGTTTGGTTCTTCTTTGAATAGACGCTGAGCAGGGGATATATCAAGAAACCCAGGAGCACTACCCAGATCCTTCTCTCGCTTCAACTGAGCTGCCAGGCAAGCACTACCACATGCTTGCATACATATAGTACCTATTGCCTCTATCTTACTCTTGCATCATTGAGTCGCGATTGCATTAAACTGAATCCCAAGTTTTGCATAGCCTTTACTTTTAAACCCCACCAAAGCTTGTTCCTCCATCCCATGAGCCATTACTACAGGAGTTGTTTGAGCCATGCGAGTCGTAGAACAGCATGTGTAGGGTATGTGAGTGTCTGATGGACAACGAGGTACCTAAACAACTTAACCTGAGTAGTATGGGATAACTAATGAAAGTGGCACCGGTGAGCAATATCTGCTATTTGGTTTTTCATGCTCACTTGTGTCCCGTAGGACCCCGAGTACTTGATTCCTGTTCCTTGAATATTCGCGCTATCCACATCCGGGAGGCTTATGGGACCCCCCTGAGCCAGAGCTTGATTCATTCTTATTTCTTGGGGCCACAAACTAGTTTGAGGTTTTATTTACTATCCTGTACTTATGCCATGCTTTACTGCTTTATTTAAAATTGTGCGAGGTACTGCACCTGTACTGTTTAGGTCAGCGGAGTGTTTTCGCGGTATCGACAAGCCCAGTCACATTTTCGGGTTCCCAGTCGTTTACAGCCACTGGCGCAAACCTTGAGTCCGTCTCGGAGTCGGCTAACTTCGTTGTGGGTGTACTCAATGGGGTGGCCCCCTGAAATATTTCTGAATCCTGTGATTGCTTTGTCGTGAAGGCCTCGTTGGGTTTTGATTTGGTTTTTCCGAGGTTGATCGAGTGTGTGTTGCTATTTGTGCACCCCTGCAGGGTAAAACTTTCTGAAAGCCATGTCCGCGGTTATGGAAGACTTGGAGCACAGTTTCTCGATCATAGACAAGCATAACTAAAGTACCGTTTTTAATTTGACTAAGTAATTGACTAGTAAATAGTGCAACACTCATGGAATGGTTAATAAAACTGCCAACGGCTGGGGGGTGTTCGTCCGCTTCCTCGTTGGTAAGCGAGGAGGAGGATGGATTTGCTGATATTACTGTTATAACTGTTGTCGTTAATTCACGAACATCCGTCTATCTTTGGTTAGGCGGTTGGTTAGCGAGTATCTATAGAATTGTTAGGGTTTATCTTTTGCTGCAATTGCGTCACCCCAGGTTGTGTCCCCTTTAGAGGCATAAAGACTTGCTGAGTACCCCTAGGGTCTCACACGATAAATTATTTGATTCAGATGAACAGGTACACTCACGAGATGGATACTGGGTGGAGGAGACGGACGATGTGGGCAACGAACATTCGGTGTAGAGATTCCGGGAACGGGGATCCGTGAGATCTGTGGGCGGGATGTGTTTATTTATGGGGCATCTTATGCCGATTTGCTTCTTATCCGTACTCGGATCTTGTTTGCCGCTTCCGCCTGATACTCTGATGTTTGATGTATGAGGAGATATCCTAAACTATTATATCTATCTAGGACATTTGAATCTTGCCGTATGGCGTTGCTATATTTCCTTTCTTTTTAGATGGAATGGCTCTGATGTACTGTTGTATGGTGGCTTGCATACATACTCATTTGTGTATGTAGTTGATCCCTTCGCCTGCCGATTACGCCGCCCGTTCTTGTCCCGATGTTTGGAAATGGTTGGGACGGCCGAAAGGTCTACCTGTGAGTGGCATTTGGGCCCCACCGTACTATTTCAACCATTTCCGTTCATCCAGGCTTGTAACTAGGAGCGTAATTCACCGAGGTAGTTACAATTGGTATCAGAGCCATCCCGCCCTTCAGGGTCTCAGCCAAATGGTCGTTGTCAGTCTAGCAAATATTTTGGTAGCTATGTATACTAGGAAAAAAACAAAACGCGAGAGTAGGACTGCTTCCACTTTTCTTCTTAACCACCCACCCACCCTTTTCTGGTAAGTAAGTGTAACGTTTTCAATCCTCTTCTTAAATTCAAACTAGGATTCACGTGTTCTGGGTTTCCGTAGTACCATAGGGTGTGTGTGTGTGTGTATTCCTTGTCTATCTGTTGCATCCAAGTTGTTATCACAATCGGCCCTTTGGTTATCAACTGTTGGTACTTTCCATACCGACAGGCTTTTGCAAACCGACGCGATCTATCTGATTCGTTGTATACCGCCGCGATCTGTCTTACCCTTTGTTATCCGACGTTATCTTGTTTGGGGTGTTCGTTTCCGTAGTTACTAATCTTTAGGTTCATCGTGAGAAGAAGGGGTTAGGATATGTGTTCTACTTATTCATGTGCGGAGTAATGATTTGAGTGCGGGATGGAGTCGCGACCATAACACTACTCTTGTCATTCGCTTTTGTATATTGAGTTGGTAGAGTCAATAATCTTGATTCGTTAAGTGATTTTGCGCATCTACTGGTATTTTAATGCCGAAATTGCGGAAAAAAATTTCTTTGATATATCTGTGTACCACACTCCTTTTCAGTCGTGTGCGATATGCTTAATATCTTCTAGGTGCTTTGTACTTTGTTGATATTTTAATATCATCTTAGTAAATTGTATCCTTTAATCTTGAGTAATTCCATCTTGGTACTATTTTGGATTATTATCATTCTCCATTATAGTACTGACTTGTGTTTTATATCAATCACAGGATGGCTCCACCACGCCGTTCTGATGAGGACATACCACCTGAACTGGGGTCCGCGTTGTCAAACATCGCCAATGCCTTGGCAGCAATGCAGCAGAACCATCAGCGTTTTGAAGAGAGTGTTCGGAGGAATGAGTTTGCTCCGCTACCTCCACCTCCCAAGCGAGGAGACATCAAAAGCTTCCTGAAGTTCAACCCACGCCAATTTGATGTTTCTGATCAACCACTTGATGCTGATGATTGGTTGCGTGAGATGTCAAGGCTACTGGAGACTGCTGATGTTCCTGAGCAAGAATGGGTAAAATGTGCTACTCGCCTTCTAAAGGGAGATGCAGCTCTCTGGTGGGAGAATTACCTGAAGGCAAACTGCATTGGTTTTCAGCCTACTTGGGAACAGTTCACTGGAGCGTTCAAAGAGCAGTATCTGTCAGAAATTGTCATGGAAAGGATGAAGGAAGTGTTTCTCAACCTCAAGCAGGGAAATGACAATGTCAATACCTACATCAGGAACTTCATGAACCTTTCTCGTTATGGTGGCGATGAGATCTCGGATGACAAGAAGAAGCAAAAGAGGTTCCGGCAAGGGCTCAATGCATCGATTAAATATGCAATCACACATGCAAGACCAGCGTCTTTTCTGGAACTTCAGCATACAGCTCTGCAGGAAGAAGCAAGTAGGCAAGTGTTTGAGGAGTCAAAGAAACACAACCGTGATACAACAAGCTCTTCAGCTATGTCAGCTCCCTCTAAGCGTCGTGTCTGGGTTCCTAACACCCCACCGTCGCTCCCGGCTCCACCAAGACCTTCAAGCTTCGCGGCAAGGCCAACAAACTTCCTCACTGCTGCTCCCAGGGGCTACAACCACCACTACCCTGGAGCGCCTGGCGGAGTCCCTGGCTACGTTGCTCCACGTCCACCTGGTGCTTGTTTCACGTGTGGAGACTCTGGTCATCAAAACTGGAACTGTCCGATGAAAAACAAAGCTCTTCCTCCACCACCTCCAAGATCTGCGGCAAGCTCTCCTTTGGTTCGTGCACCACCACCTCGGGCTCTCAACATCAACACCAAGCCCGGGTCTACTGTTGCTCGTGCCAACTGTGTCAACGCCGCTCAAGCTGAGCATGCACCTGGAGTTGTGATGGGTATGCTTCCCGTTAACTCAGTCCCTGCACGAGTTTTGTTTGATTATGGTGCATCGCATTCTTTTGTTTCTACCAAGTTTGCAAATGAGAATGGGTTAGCGTTGGATCCTCTCCTTAAGCGGTTAATGGTCCTTTCTCCTGGAGCAAAGATGGCAGCTTCTAAAATCAGCCATGGCAATCAAATTGAGATTGGTGGCTCTTCGTTCTCGGCGTCCTTAATTGTTCTGGGCAATTCTGACATTGATGTCATCTTGGGCATGGATTGGTTGACAGCAAATGCAGCTGTGATTGATTGTGTTGAACGCTCGGTTTCTCTGAAGATTCCTGAAGGCCATATAGTCTATTCTCCAAGTCTGACTCCTACTATCCAGCTTTTCTCTTTGGCGGCTCTGAATGATGATGCTATGGAATCTATTCAGAGTGTTCCGGTGGTCTGTGAGTTCCCAGATGTCTTTCCTGAAGAGTTGCCAGGTATGCCTCCGGATCGTGAGGTTGAGTTTGTAATTGAGCTTGAACCTGGAACGGCTCCTATCTCCAAGCGGCCTTATAAAATGGGTCCTGCTGAGTTGGCTGAACTCAAACGTCAACTTGATGAACAAGAGAAGTTGGGTTTCATTCAACACAGTACTTCTTCTTGGGGTAGCCCAACAATCTTTGTGAAAAAGCGAGACAGGACTGATAGACTTTGTGTTGACTATCGGGCTCTCAATGCTAAAACCATCAAGAATAAATATCCCCTTCCGCAGATTAATGATCTCTTCGATCAGCTAGCTGGAGCTGTGGTTTTCTCTAAGCTTGACTTGAGAAGTGGTTATCACCAAATCAAGATTCGCAAGGAAGATGTTCCTAAAACAGCTTTCACCACCTGCTATGGCCTGTATGAGTACACGGTCATGTCTTTCGGTCTCACCAACGCACCTGCTACCTTCTCGAGGCTTATGAACTCGGTTTTCATGGAGTATCTTGATAAGTTCGTTGTGGTCTATCTGGATGACATCTTAGTCTATTCTAAGTCAAAGGAAGAACATGAAGAACACCTTCGGTGTGTCCTAAACAAGCTTCGTGAGAACCGCTTGTATGCAAAGTTCTCCAAGTGTGAGTTTTGGCTGCCTCAAGTAACCTATCTTGGTCACGTCATCTCTGCCAAGGGCATTGCAGCCAACCCGGAAACTGTGAAGACAATTGTTGAATGGCTTCCTCCTGCTAATGTCAAAGAAGTGCGGAGTTTTGTTGGTTTGGCTAGTTATTGCCGTCGCTTCGTTCAGAACTTTTCGAAGATAGCGAAGCCTCTTACCGATCTCCTCAAGAAAGGCAAGAAATACCTTTGGACTCCTGCATGTCAAACAAGCTTTGAGACACTCAAAGAGAAGCTCACTTCCACACCAGTCTTGGTTCCTCCGGACACCTCTAAGCCTTTCCAGATATTCTGTGACGCCTCTTTGCAAGGATTGGGTGCGGTCCTTATGCAAGAAAAACAAGTTGTTGCTTATGCCTCTCGACAGTTGAAGACGCATGAGATCAACTATCCTACACATGACCTCGAGCTCGCAGCAGTTGTCTTTGATTTGAAGCTATGGAGGCACTACTTGCTTGGCAACCGTTGTGAAATCTTTTCTGATCACAAGAGTCTAAAGTATATCTTCACTCAGCCTGATCTCAACCTTCGGCAGAGGAGATGGATTGAAGCAATCAATGATTTTGATTTGACCATCAACTACACTCCGGGCAAAGCTAATGTCATGGCCGATGCTCTCAGCCGCAAAGCTTATGTCAACAACCTCATGATGGAAGAACAACAGCCTCTCTTGTGCGAGGAATTCCGTCAGCTCAACCTTGAAATTGTGGAACAAGGGTATCTCCTGAATCTTCTAGCAACCCCTCTCTTGGAAGAAAAGGTTCGCTCTCGTCAGCTTGGTGATCCGCACACCAAAAAGATCATCTCCAAACTTCAGCTTCCGAAGTATGAGTCCTTCCACGTCGATGATCAAGGCACACTTTTCTTTGAACACCGGATGTCTGTTCCGAACTACCCGGGTTTGAGAGAGCAAGTTCTCAAGGAGGCGCATGATTCTGTTCTTTCCATCCACCCTGGCAGCACAAAGATGTACATGGACTTGAAAACACAATATTGGTGGCCGGGATTGAAACGATATTGCGCCAAGTATGTCTCGGAGTGTGATGTCTGCCGCAGAGTGAAAGCTGTCCATCAGAAACCTTTCGGTCTTCTACAGCCATTGAAACCCCCGGAATGGAAATGGGAGAAAGTAGAGATGGACTTCATCACTGGGTTTCCAAGGTCGCAGAAGGGCAACAATGCAATCTTTGTTGTCATTGACAGGCTTTCTAAAGTGGCTCACTCCTTCCCCGTCAAGGAAACAATTTCTGGAATTCAGTTGGCTGAGCTCTATATCAACAGAATTGTCTCTCTGTATGGGGTTCCGCTTGAGATCAGTTCAGACCGTGAGAGCATCTTCACTTCCAAGTTCTGGGAAAGTTTCTAAAATGCTTTGGGAACAAAATTGAACTTCGGCACAGCTTACCACCCTCAGTCGCAAGGACAAGTTGAAAGGATCAATCAGATTCTGGAGGATATGCTTCGTGCTTGCGTCATCTCTTTTGGCATGAAGTGGGAAGAATGTCTTCCTTATGCTGAATTCTCTTACAACAACAGCTTCCAGAAGAGTCTGAAGATGGCACCATTCGAGGCTCTCTATGGCCGCAAATGCAGAACTCCGATTGGTTGGTCGGGTGCAGGAGAAAGAATATGGTTTGGCCCTGACATTGTAACTCAAGCGGAGGAGAAGGTGCACATCATTCTTGAGAATCTGAAGATTGCTCAAAGTCGCCAGAAGAGCAATTATGACAGGAAGCACACGGACATGGTGTATGTCCCTGGTGATCTCGTTTACCTTCGTGTCACTCCCATGAAAGGCACACACCATTTTGGTATCAAAGGAAAGCTGGATCCTAGATACATCGGTCCTTTCAAAATTCGTGGAAGAAGAGGAGAAGTTGCTTATGCTCTTGAGCTCCCGGAAAAACTCAAGGTCCATGATGTTTTCCACATATCTCAACTCAAGAAGTGCTTCAAGGATCCCGGCAGGACCGTGGATCATGAGCTAATCAATCTCCAAGAAGACCTGTCTTATCAAGAACACCCCACAAAAATCCTTGAGATCGCAGAAAGAAGGACTCGCAACAAGTCCATCAAGTTCTGCAAGGTGCAGTGGTCGCACCATTCCGTTGATGAAGCCACTTGGGAGCGTGAAGATGAGCTCCGTACCAACTATCCTACCCTCTTTAAGTCTTCTTCTTCTTCCTAGAATCTCGGGGCGAGATTCCTGTTTAGTGGGGGAGAGTTGTAGCATCCCATTTGTCTAACAATTGTAATGCTACTTGGTCTAGTAATATAATGGCTACTTCATATATATAATTGTTGCATCATCATTCAATCATGCTCATGTCATCATGCCACCTTGCATTTGAGCATCATATAAAACCCCTTTTTTTGATTTGGTTCTTCTTTCATATGCATTGTAAATTGTATTTGCCTCTTGATATTGTATTTGGTTCCTGATATATTGTTTAAATGCCCAAGTTGAGTTGGGGGCATATCTTTTATTCCACTCCACCACCTTTCTTTGACACCACCTTATACCTTCCACCATTCCAATAACCCATGAGCTTGTAATTCTTTTCTTTGGATTTTTACTCTAGCTCATGTGGGTTGGGTGGATCCAACTCTAATTTCTTTTGCTTGGTCTTTATTCCACCTTTTGGGAATGCATGGAATCATGCCATGTGATTTTATTTTGTTTTCACAAGATTAACACATGGCATTAATTACTTGCATGGGCCATGCAACCATCACCATCTTTTGTCCTCCTTTGTTTTTATTTGTTTTTGAGTGGATCATCTTATCATCTATCTCCTTCTCTCAATCCTTTCTACCTTGCTTAGTTGCTTGCCTTGTGCCATCAAACCTCATCAACCTCTCTTGTGTAGTGCCATGCATGATCTTGTAAGATCATCCCCATGCCCATCTTTTCTCTCTCTTGATCATGCATACCAAGGCCTCTCTCACCTAGTCTCTCTCTCTCTCTTTCTTTATCTAGACCCTAATACCTCTCCCTTAACCCTCCTCTCTAAACCACACCCCCCATCCTAACCACTCCATGCCGAGGCACCCCTATCCCCTAAACCCTAGCCTCTCTCTAACCCTAACCCAAGCTCTAACCTAGCTACTTACCCCTCTCTCCTCAACCCTAGTTCATCTAACCTTAACCCGAGCCCCCCTCCTACCCTAGCTCCATGCCACACCCTTCCTCTCTCTTCTCTCTGCCTTGCAGGCCCCACCTGGCCACCCTCTCTCCCTAACCGCCCCATCTACCCCTCCCCTAGCCAACCCTAGCTCCTAACCGAGCTACACCCGACCCTAGCCGGAGCCTCCCCTCTCCTCTCTCCTTTACTTCTCTCTGCCAAGCGTGCCCCACATCGAGCCTCCCATCCTTGGATGCTCCCTGGCCCCACCTGGAAGCCCCACCCGTGCCTGCCTCCCCTCCAGCTCGAGCACATGGGAGGAGGAGGAAAAGGTGGCCGAAGCCACCTTTATCACCACCACCTCCCCACGGCACCCCTCTCCTCTCCCGTCCTTATCCACCCCTCTCTCTCGCCTTCTGCCTCCCCCAGATCTCCCCAGGGCCTTGCCCTCTCCTCCCTTTCTTTTCCACCACCACCAGCTACCTCTCTCGCCGGCCACCGCCAGCACTTCGTCGCCTCGCCGATCCAGCCGTGCAGCGCGTCAAGGAGGTGGCCTGGAAGGTCGAGGATCCCCCCTGCAGCGGCCCCGTACACGCCAGCGAGGAGGAGGAGCCCCAGGCTCGCCAGGACTGACGCTTCTCCGACGAAACCCTAGCCCGCCGGAGCGTCTGCGTCGTCGACGATCCGCTGCGCCCCCGCCGATCCAACACCGCCGACCACCTCGCGGTAAGCCCCGCACCCCCCTAGACACCCTCGCAGCCACCGTTGTTTCCTGGACACGCCGATCGCTGCGTTGAGCACGCTCAGTGCACCGACGAGCGCGTGCGTCTGCTCGCTCCCACGTCGCGCAAACCTTACCTAGCCGCGCCACAGCAACCTGCCAACTCCCCTAGCCTACCGCAGCGGCTCCGCCCCTCCGCGCGCGCACGCCAGGTCCCAGGATCGAACCCTGGGCGCCCCTGTTTTCCTCTGTCGCCGTTCGTTGTCAGTTTCGTCAGAAAACGCGAGAAGAAAAACAGTACCGCGTGGCTTTTCTCGGAAAACCCCCTTTCCTTTTTGTTTCCTCAACCCGTAGTCCCTCTCTGCAAGGCTTTTTGTAAAAAGGCACCCACGCTTTTTCCATCCTCAACCCGCGGTCCTCAACCCACCTGTCCTATGCCCAGTCAGCGGGTGGCCCACCTGTCACTGATCGTGGCTAAGTTAGCCTGAGTAGAAAAAGCTTTTCTGTTTTCTGTTTTTAATTCAAATCTTTTCAAATTTAATTCAAATTCAAAATTCAAATCAGATTTATAATAACTTTTAAAATACAAATCCAAATAATACAAATGATATATGTTTTTAGATCAGAAAAATGTGAGGATTTCAACTATGCCATCCAAAATATATTTTGGGCACTTAAAATTTCAAGTTGAATTAAATTACAATAAAATGCCCTTTTCTTAATTAATTAATAACTTTTGACTTATAACTCCAAATTTAACAAATGATATGTCTAAAATGATCAGCTCGACGAGACCTTTCTGTTTATGCATTCCATGTTCTGTTTTGCAGCATGCATCATATAAATATAAAGATTACAGCAACTTATTCGAGAATAAAATGTGACCAAAACTCAATAAAATGTTTATTTCTTGTATTCTACACCTCACCCATGCCATGCTACTCTATTGCCCTGCAAATTGTGCATCATTCATCATGGCATGATTGTTTGCTTGTCGTATTTTAATTCATATGCTTGTGCACTTTATTTATGTTGGCCCTTGTTTGTTTGGTTCTTCTTCGAATAGACGCTGAGCAGGGGATATATCAAGAAACCCAGGAGCACTACCCAGATCCTTCTCTCGCTTCAACTGAGCTGCCAGGCAAGCACTACCACATGCTTGCATACATATAGTACCTATTGCCTCTATCTTACTCTTGCATCATTGAGTCGCGATTGCATTAAACTGAATCCCAAGTATTGCATAGCCTTTACTTTTAAACCCCACCAAAGCTTGTTCCTCCATCCCATGAGCCATTACTACAGGAGTTGTTTGAGCCATGCGAGTCGTAGAACAGCATGTGTAGGGTATGTGAGTGTCTGATGGATAACGAGGTACCTAAACAACTTAACCTGAGTAGTATGGGATAACTAATGAAAGTGGAACCGGTGAGCAATATCTGCTATTTGGTTTTTCATGCTCACTTGTGTCCCGTAGGACCCCGAGTACTTGATTCCTGTTCCTTGAATATTCGCGCTATCCACATCCGGGAGGCTTATGGGACCCCCCTGAGCCAGAGCTTGATTCATTCTTATTTCTTGGGGCCACAAACTAGTTTGAGGTTTTATTTACTATCCTGTACTTATGCCATGCTTTACTGCTTTATTTAAAATTGTGCGAGGTACTGCACCTGTACTGTTTAGGTCAGCGGAGTGTTTTCGCGGTATCGATAAGCCCAGTCACATTTTCAGGTTCCCAGTCGTTTACAACCACTGGCGCAAACCTTGAGTCCGTCTCGGAGTCGGCTAACTTCGTTGCGGGTGTACTCAATGGGGTGGCCCCCTGAAATATTTCTGAATCCTGTGATTGCTTTGTCGTGAGGCCTCGTTGGGTTTTGATTTGGTTTTTCCGAGGTTGATCGAGTGTGTGTTGCTATTTGTGCACCCCTGCAGGGTAAAACTTTCTGAAAGCCATGTCCGCGGTTATGGACGACTTGGAGCACAGTTTCTCGATCATAGACAAGCATAACTAAAGTACCGTTTTTAATTTGACTAAGTAACTGACTAGTAAATAGTGCAACACTCATGGAATGGTTAATAAAACTGCCAACGGCTGGGGGGTGTTCGTCCGCTTCCTCGTTGGTAAGCGAGGAGGAGGATGGATCTGCTGATATTACTGTTATAACTGTTGTCGTTAATTCACGGACATCCGTCTATCTTTGGTTAGGCGGTTGGTTAGCGAGTATCTATAGAATTGTTAGGGTTTATCTTTTGCTGCAATTGCGTCACCCCAGGTTGTGTCCCCTTTAGAGGCATAAAGACTTGCTGAGTACCCCTAGGGTCTCACACGATAAATTATTTGATTCAGATGAACAGGTACACTCACGAGATGGATACTGGGTGGAGGAGACGGACGATGTGGGCAACGAACATTCGGTGTAGAGATTCCGGGAATGGGGATCCGTGAGATCTGTGGGCGGGATGTGTTTATTTATGGGGCATCTTATGCCGATTTGCTTCTTATCCGTACTCGGATCTTGTTTGCCGCTTCCGCCTGATACTCTGATGTTTGATGTATGAGGAGATATCCTAAACTATTATATCTATCTAGGACATTTGAATCTTGCCATATGGCGTTGCTATATTTCCTTTCTTTTTAGATGGAATGGCTCTGATGTACTATTGTATGGTGGCTTGCATACATACTCATTTGTGTATGTAGTTGATCCCTTCGCCTGCCGATTACGCCGCCTGTTCTTGTCCCGATGTTTGGAAATGGTTGGGACGGCCGAAAGGTCTACCTGTGAGTGGCATTTGGGCCCCACCGTACTATTTCAACCATTTCCGTTCATCCAGGCTTGTAACTAGGAGCGTAATTCACCGAGGTAGTTACACTTATGAACTTTGAAGGTGTCCTATGCATTTATTTGCTACTCCATGAGGGACAAGCTGAATGCCACTATGCTATGTTTTCTATATGTGAAACAAACAAACGTCTTTCAATGCATTGTTATTCATGATCTTTGTTTGTAACCTTTCATGTTGCATGCATAGTTACTTTGTCTTATTGTTATAACTTCATATTTCATGCTCATGTTTAGAGTACTTTGATCCCAACTTTCAATGCTTGCAAATGGTTTGATCTAGATTTTGATGGTGTATGTCACCTCAAAAATTATTCTTTTTATCACTTACCTACTCGAGGACGAGCAGGAGTTAAGCTTGGGGATGCTTGATATGTCGTAACCGTATCTATAATTTTTGATGTTCCATGCTTTTTTAGTATCTACTTTTCTTTGCTTAGTCTTTACTTTGAGGTATTTTTATATGTTTTCTGGGACTAACCTATTAACAAGATGCCAAAGTGCCAGTTGCCTATTTTCTGTTGTTTTTGGTTCCAGAAAAGTCAGAAAATCAATATTCTTGGAATTGGACGGGACAAAAGCCAAAGTCAATATTTTACCGTGGGGAACACGGAGCTAGAAGATGAGACAGAGAAGGGCCACGAGGGGTCCACACCCCTGGCCGCGCGACCAGGCCTGGCTCGAGCTTGGGGTGGGGGTGCAGCCGCCTCGGGCACCCCCTCGGCCTCCCTCTTCGCCTATAAGAAGCCCCCGATACCTAAACCCTAGGTACCCGATCAATCTTCCACGAAACAGTATGTAGCCGCCACCACCACTGTCCCTAGATCGGGGGGGGGGGATCTAAAGCTCTTCCCGGCACCCTGTCGGAGGGGAGAGATCATCCCGGAGGCCTTCTTCATCATCATGCCAGCCTCCGGTATGAAGCCTGAGTAGTTCCACCTTGGACACGGGTCCATGTAGTACCTAGATGGTTGTTTCTCCTCCTTTGTGCTACCATGTTTAGATCTTGTGATCATCTATTTGTAATCATGCATGTTGTGTTTGCGGGGATCTGATGGATATTGAGATTACTATGTCAGATTGGTTAATGATTCTATCTTATTGATTCTATCATGTCTATGTTGTTTGTGATCTTGCATGCTCTCCGTTTCCAGTAGCTATCTTGGCCAAGTAGATGCTAGTGACTCCAAAAGGGAGTATTTATGCTCGATAGTGGGTTCATGCCTCTATTGAATCTGGGGAAGTGACAGAAATCTCTAAGGTTGGAGATGTGTTGTTGCTACTAGGGAGAAAACAACAATCTCTTGTTCATGGAACAATTATATTGTTTACTTTACACACTTTCCTTAAAGAAGTTATCCGTTGCTTGCAACTTAATACTGGAGGGGTTCGGATGATAACCTGAAGGTGGATTACTAGTCATAGATGCAGTTGGATGGCGGTCTATGTATATTATTGTAATGCCCAATCAAACTCATAGGATCATGAATGTCTAGTATTATATTGTTATGCCTTGCTCTGTCCTGTCAATTGCCCCGCTGTAATTTGTTTACCCAGCATGCCATGTTGTTTATCTTAAGGAGAACACCTCTAGTGAACTATGGACCCCAATCCAATCTTTACCATTGATACATCTTCCACTGTTACTGTTTACTTGCTGCAAACCACCATTACCTTCCACACCATACAGTTAATCCTTTGTTTTCAGCAATCCGGTGATATTGACAACCTCACTGTTCGTTGGGGCAAAGTCTTGAGTTTGTGTTGCGCAGGTTTCCAAGTTGCTAGCAACACCTTTGGGTCATTTCCTTCCTCCTACTGGTTCGATAACCTTGGTTTCTACTGAGGGAAAACTTGCTGCTGTGCTCATCATACCTTCCTCTTGGGGTCTCCCAACGAAGTTCTATAGCGATCTGAGCTACACATCATCATACATCCGAGAGTTCAGTTAACTATCTAGTTATGTTGAGGATGAAGTGAGCACTGAGGAAAAGAGAAAGAAGCATTTTCTACGAGGATTAAATCCATTTGTGAAGATGCAATTGAGGCTAGACAACACACAAACTTTTCAACAGTTACTAGATGCAGCCATTACCTTTGAAGATGATTATAAGAATGTCCAAGAGGACCGAGGGAAAAGAGCCAAGAAGGAAACAAAAAGGATTCAGACAAGTAAACCTAAATCCAATCTGGAGTTCAAACCCAGAAATAAACCTTACAACAACAACACAAGTGGAGGTCAGTCCGATTCTTGGAGGAATATCATTTGCAACAAATGTGGAATTCCAGGGCATTTCCAAAGAGAATGCAAGAATCCCGTAGTTATTTGCTATGGCTGTGGGTGACGAGGTACGATCTCGTCAATGCCCATTGTTATGGACTTGGGTTTTGGAGAAGATAGGGATGCTGGAGATCGTGGAACGGTTAACAGATAAGCAACGCGTGGACACGGTGTTTACCCAGGTTCAGGCCCCCGGAGGGAAAACCCTACTCCTGCTTGTCTGCTCTTGATTACGACAGAACCAAAGGTTACAGGGGTGCGCAGATGCAATATGGCGTGAGGTGCGTATGAGGTGAGTTGATTCGTCCTCCTCGCTGTGCCCTCCTAGCCTTTATATAGATAGGCAGGTCCCGGGCAAAGGTCGAGTCGGTTACAGATTAGGGTTTGTCCCCTTCAAAATTCTATCTATCCTAGTCTTGCTCTCCAAGGATCCGAAGACGTTGGGCTTGGGAGACCCAAAAATCTCCGCAGGCCGCGTATCTTGTCGTGGGCCTTCCTTGGGCTGGACCAGGTATACCAATGTCGTGTACTCGTAGGGTATAACCATGTCAGTAGCCCCCGAGTGTTCAGTCGAATCGTAGATTCGGCTGAGGACTCTTCAATTCTTTCGGGTGCAATTGGACCTGTTCATAAGAGAAATGATTTAGTTCGTAGGGATTGTTGATGCGTGTGCCTGACTCTCCCGACGGATCAGGGTCATAACTATCATAGGACAAAACAACACGATCTTCTTCAGACCCGAGTCCCCGGACTCGAATCTGGAACGAATGCTGGCGTAATTCGACTCAGGCCGCTGAGGTCTTATAGAAGTCGAATCCTAGTAATTTTCGAGTGATGTACCTAACGCGTCTGTCAGGATTTTTCATCATGTCTGTTGACACGATATTTTTACTGGCAGAGCGCAGTCAGGTACGTTTCCAGGCCATTAGATGATATCAGTAGGTCTTATCCTTGCGTCATAGACACAACATCCAAAATGTTATCACCGCGGAGGTGTTTCGGGTGGCCAAGGGGAATGTTTCTCACTTAGCGTTTATTTGGGCAAAGTTGCTAGGAAAGATTTTGCAGTTTGATCCGATGGATCTCAATCGAAAAATTCATAGGGTGCGCGACCAGCGCTCCCTATGGGAGTAGCCCCCGAGTGTCTGTTCGAGTCGTAGACTCGAGCAGATACTTTAATTCAGTTTTTAGCTTAAGGTCCGTAGGACACAATTTTTTGGATGCTTGATCAATCCTCCCTATGGGAGTAGCCCCTGAGTCCTTAGTGGAGTCGTAGACTCGACGTAGGACTCGAAGATAGTAGAGAGGTGCAGTTCCTTAATCATGTCTCAGGTGCGTGGCCAACGCTCCTGATAGGAGTAGCACCCGATTAGTTGTTCGAATCGTAGATTCAAGTAAGTACTTGATATATCATGCGAAGTGTCATGGTGGTGGCACGACAGATGCCATGGGTAGGCTAAAGTTTGGGGCCAATGGATGCTAGAGGGATCTGGGAGGGAAGATGTAGTTGATTCTACACACAAACGACTAACATGCAAATCTTTATTCCTCCTCTCTTGGACTACAAGTGCTCCTCGAGCTGTTTGCTGGAAGAGTAAAACTACACGCGCCTTGTGGCCTTAAACCCCTCGATCCCCCTCTTAGGAATCCATGCCTCCCCTTATAAAGGGGTGCCTTGGCTTCTCTAGGGCTGACGTGGAAAGCATATCCGGAGAATATGCTTGGCCCAAAATAGTAACTCGGCGACCTCCTTTCTGTGTCGCCCTTCTAATGACGGCAAAGTTCCAGAGAACCCCACCTTCACGCCTCGGGCTCCAGGACTGTCACCTCCGTGACCTCCTTCTGCTGCTCTGCGCCTTGTCCTTTGTGCTTGGCTCTGTTCAGATTCTTCCTAGCCCGTGGCTAGGGTTTGACTATAGGCACCTCCTTCTCCTGCAAGCTTCATGTCATTCGGCCCCGTCTCGCTTAACTCGTCTTGGCCTTCACCTGCATTTAGATTATTCGGACTTACTCGGACTTACTCGGCCGACTTAACTCTTATGTCGGCCGGGTAGGGTACATCTCCTCCCATAGGTATCATGGTCGTGCTTATCTCGGCCGACCTTTACATGACTCGGCCGATATAGACAGTAACTCGACATATGACTGGGGAAATTCCTTTTATCTTCCCCTGTCTTGACCCTATCCGGGGTCACCTCCCCAACATTAGTCCCCGAAGCTGGTGTGGTCCTTCCCGTAACCTCGGCCGGGCCACATAAGTTTCCCAATCTTCATTTCTCCTCATTTCCGAGTTACTTTTTCCTATTCGAGGTATCCGTGTAGCTTCTTGTGTACGCCTCATCCTACGTGTAACCCTCATCATTATTTCTCTAGTTTTTTGTTCCTCTATAGTTCCCACTGACAACGCTATAGTGATTATCGCGCCTGTCGCGTCGGCACTGCGACGCCTCACGCACCGCATCGGTCAGGAGGCCTGATCCTCTCCTGCGTCGTATGGTCTTCGGTGTGGCTCCACTCAACCGCGAGCGGTTCCATCACACACACGATCTACATGGTTAACGCTTCGCACGCACGATCCCACTACCGCCAGGGCCGTGCAGTTATAAAGAGGGGCACGGGGCTAGAGGGTTCACTTTCCTCCTTCCCTCGCTGTTGCTCTTCTTCCTCCTCGCGCCCGTGCGTCTGCTCGTGCTCCAGCGGCTGCGCCATCGTCAAAATCTTCGACGGCGAGGCCACAGCTTCTCTGCTCCGTCGACCTCGTCCCCGTGCGCTTGCTCCGGCGCTGCCGCCGGTGAGTTTTTCTGCGGTCCCATTGCCTAGATTTCTCTCTAGACGCATCTGCCGCTTTCTAGACTTCCCGTGGCGGTTCTTTTCCGCTCCGCCGCCGTCCTCGCTTAGAGCCACGACGGGGCCCTGCGCCTCTAAGCCTTGCTCCGCCGTTAGTTCTTCTTCCGTCGATTCCTCCGGCGACCCTATGTCGAGCTCAGTTACTGGCGCGCTCGTCGAAGACGACGACGTAGCGTCTGGTCCAGAGCGGGGATCCTGGCAGGGTTCCTCGGTCACTCGTCGTGAGATTGAGTGGCTAATTAGGACTCGCCGGATTCCTGCCGAGGTAAGCTGTCGATTACCCGGCAGCGAATCTTCTCCCATAGTCAACGACGGCGAGTATGTCGTCTTTATGTCTCACTTTGCTCGCGGGTTTGGTCTTCCCCTTAGCGATTTTGCTAAAGATTTCCTTGATTACTTCGGCCTTCAGCCGCATCATCTTCCGGCTAATGCCATCGCCTCCCTATCCGCTTTTATCTCGGCCTCGGAAGGATACTTCGGCCTCTGGCCGTCTATGCACGTATCCAGATCCGATCCAGTGTCGTTCCAGACAAATCCCTTCAGCCCTCTGAGAAATTGCTCACCCAGTGTGGAGCCGCGTCCATTACACCTCGGAGAAAATCCGAGTTTCCTCGTGTCGCTGTCTCGAGTCTTGCAAGAAGTGGCATAGATCGTTTTTCTATGTCAAGAACACTGGGAAAGAAGACAAGATTCGGCTTCCTGCCTTCTCCATCGGCCCTCCTTCCAATAGGAATTGAACCTACAACCCCAGGAAAAGCCATGCTTTGGCCGAGGCCTTCGAGATTTGGCTGAAGGAGTTGATCCGCGCCGGGTTACGCGGCGAGGATCTGATGACCACCTTCATCAGCAGCCGAATCTGCCCTTTCGAGCGTCGCACGCACAAACTCTGTTATATGAGCGGTCCCCTCGATCCCAACCGAGTCTCATCGGTTGAGTTCGAGGATTATCTTATTTACAAGCGTGTCCGGGCTATCTTCAAGACCGATATGCCGGAAGACTGGACCTGGGGGCTGAAGCTGTTCACCCGCAGGAATCCCCCTCCCGAGGTAAGTTCATGCATTTGTGTTTTGCTTTCTAATTGCGTTTGTGACTTCTTTTGCTAATTCCTCTTTGTCTCTTTTCTTGCAGAGATTTGCGCAGCAAAAGATCGAAGATGCCGAGGTTCTGGCCCGGACCGCAGATCGGAACACCCCGGACAGCGGGGAGCCTGACTCGGAGGAGTTTGTTCCCAAGTCAGACCTTGCTCCGGCTCGCGCCCGTGGCAAGACCTCGGCCCACGGGGAGGAAGGTGATTCGGACGACGTCCAAATTCTTGAGGTAGTCGCCGCAATGCCTATCTCTTATGCATTTCCGGCTTCTACTTCCCCAGCTAATAAGGCCGGTCAGGTGCACGATGCCGAGCCTCTCGCCTCCCAACCTCCTGCTACCTCGAGGAAGCGTACCGCTCCAACAGGTATCTCCGAAGCCGCTCCCAAGAAGCGAACCAAGAAGTCAGCCCAGCACCTTCCGAAGCGTAAAACTATGCCCGGAGTTACTGGGTGAGTTCATTTTCATTTGTATTTCTTGTTTCTCTTTTTCTGTCTTTTGATTTGACTTTACGTGCTTTTGCAGCGCTCCTCTTTCTGTTAAGCCCAGTGGTCCAAGTATGACGAGTCATACAACTCGGCTGCCTTCTCCTCCGCCTCCTGAAGATACCAGAGTTCCTAGTCCTGCTCGCGTTGACTCTCCTCCTGCTCCGACTCAGACATCACCCCGGAAAGATGCACCCGTGGTTTCCATTGTTGATGCCGATATTCCTCGGCCAGTAGATCCTCCTACCGAACCTGTTGTGAACCCCGGAGTTTCCCCCGAGATTCCTTTGACCCCCGGAATTCCAACCGCAACTCCAACTCCAGCCGAGGATATCACCATCTCGGTGCCCTCGGAAACCATAATTCCTCCGGCCCCCAAAGATGCCACTCCAAGTGCCGAGGTTGCGGCCCCTGCCGACATCTCTTCTAAGGCTAATAAGGTTGTTGTCACCAGACCCTCATCATCTCAGAAGGGGCCGGCTAGCTCCTCTCAACCCAATATTGCTGATGCGTTCCGCAAGGGGGTTCCCTCTGCTAAGACCGTTGTCACCCCGGCTGCTGATACTCAGCTTACTCTCCACAAGAGTCCCGCGGCAGCGGTGGTTACATAACGCGTCCGAGGTAAAGTACTGACTCGTACTGAGAGTGGGAACAACCTCGGCTCCTTGGTTGAGTATGCCAATAATTGGAACGCTGCTGATCAGCTCGAGGGCAATCCGAGCAATCAGCCATTTCAACTCTCCGACATCAGCAGTCGCTTGCATATGGCTGCCAATATCGTGCTTGACAGCGATAAGATGAACGAGGTAATTGCTTTTATTGAAATTTGGTTAGTTATTCAAATGATAGTATATATACTCTAGTCCCCGAAGCTTGCAACCGAATAACTTGTTATTCGTTTGGAAGCTTTATTAGGCTTTGCTTGATTCGGAGCTGTCTTAGTGTTCGAATATCCAGTCACCTAGATCCGAGTTAAGCTTTGCTTGATTCGGATTTGTCTTAACTTCGAATATCCAGCCACCTAGATCCGAGTTAAGCTTTGCTTGATTCGGATTTGTCTTAGCTTCGAATATCCAGCCACCTAGATCCGAGTTAAGCTTTGCTTGATTCGGATTTGTCTTAACTTCGAATATCCAGCCACCTAGATCCAAGTTAAGCTTTGCTTGATTCAGATTTGTCTTAACTTCGAATATCCAGCCACCTAGATCTGAGTTAAGCTTTGCTTGATTCGGATCTGTCTTAGCTTCGAATATCCAGCCACCTAGATCCGAGTTAAGCTTTGCTTGATTCAGATCTATCTTAGCTTCGAATATCTGACTGTAATTTATTTTGTCGCTTAGGTTGCCCATGATCGGCGGACAGCCGAATTCCAAAGGCTGCTTTTCGCACACAAGAAATTGCAAGAGAAGTATGAGAAAGTTCTTCCCGTGGTGAAGAAAGCTGGTAACTTAACAAATCTTTGTACTGTCCCTTAAGTTTTTAGTATTTTCTACTTGAGGCGCTAACCCATTTTTGCTGGTAAACAGGTAATATCAATAATCTTAATATCCGTCTTGACAAGAAAGTCAAAGGCCTGGAAGGTTAGTTGTCCTTTCTCTTTATTGATTTTCATTCGAGACTTATTCTGAGTTTCTTATAACCTTCTGGATTTGGTATAGCCGAGTTACAAACTCTTGCAGCGTCGCATGAAGAATGCATACCCATGCCTGATATGATGCTGCATTTTTTAGAGCAAGCCGCAATTCATTCGGCGCAATTGAAAGAGAAAGATGACGAGATAACCCGGTTGCGTGCCGAGGTGGAGTCCCTCAAGCTTTATCAAAAATCCGAGTTTGAGAAAGTTGACCAGGAGTTCCCCGAAGAAAAGAATCGGCTAAGTCTGCAACTTCAGAAGGATAAAGAACTCCTCGAGGCTGCCGAACTTAAGAATCGGACGATGAGCGAGGAAATCACTCGCTTTGAGAAGACTAAGGTTGACTGGACTCAGGATCTCCAGAAAATGTTGAGCTATATTCATTGTAAGTCTCTGACCGTGGTCGAGTTATCTTCTTCTCTTTCTTACTTTTAACTGATATACTTTTATTTTGCGTAGATCATTTTCCGGAAGCTAGGCCCATGAGCTCTAGAGCGGTCATTACTGCTCGCCAGCGCCGAGGTGTCCCCGCAGATGCGAGCCCAAAATATTCAATGGAAGACTTCTTGGTTGCCGTTGGCGCTGCCATTGGTCCGATGAAGATTATGGGCAGGGATTTGGTGCAAGCAGCCATTCGGGCCTACCATGTTCTCTGGCCGAATACTTCTGGAACTCCTGATATTGACGAGATAAGATACTGGTGGAAAGATTAATGGCATCCCAGAGCTAGTTAAATCTCTGAAGGGAATCCGCTAGACGGGCTGGTGCTGATATGGCGCTCACAGTCATTATGTCTTGGTACGAGGATATTTCGCTCGATACCTTGATAAACTTGCGCACTTGCTCCCGTTGGGTTGAGGATCCAGAATTCGTCGCTCGCTGCCAAGCTCGTGCCTTCCAGCTTGTTGAGTATGCTGATGTGCATAACTGGATTGAAGGGCCGAGTTTTCTTCCCAACCCAGCGGATGACGTCAAAGTCGAAGATGCCTTTGATAATAGTTCGGCCAACCAGGACGAGGGTGAGGGCGACTCGGACACTTCTAGTGATTCCAGCGCAAGCTCGGTTGGGGACGGCGACGCGCGATCATCTTCCAAAGGGACTGGGCATTCTCAAGCTCAAGCTAATGTTTCTCAGCAACCCAGGACTTCCCCCGAAGTTACTATTGCTTCAGTGGAAGGTGAAGTAACTTCGGCCGAGGCGCCGTCTACCTCGAAGCGCCCAGTACCTGATCACAGCGCTGCCCCTTAGGTTCAAAAAACTTCTTAAATTATTTCCAGTCCCCGGTATGCCGGGCGTATGATGTGTGTGAAACAATCATTTGACTTTCTGTGTGGTACAAACCCTTTTTGCCTTTTGCCGCTAAGACATGGGTAATGGTGATCCTTATTAGTTTGTCTGAACAGATCTTGTTGCTTTATAACTTTGCTTTGGTGACCTTCAATCTCATAGGTTCGGATCATATGTTTTCATGTGGTTGCTCTTAGTTCGGTACTTATATTGCCTAGCCTTTATAAATTTGATGGCCTGGCCATTGTGTTCTTGACCCCTATCCAAGATATCAAGCTTGAAGCCCATACCTGGCAACACCTGAGTCATTGCTCAAGGCGCCGGGGTTTGATGCATGACCCCATATGAGGGATAATACGGCGTAGTCTACGATTCCCTGCCCGAGGTCTTGAAACTTAACATGTAATTCATGAGTAAGAGATAACACAGCACAGTCCCCGAGTCCTTGCTCGAGGCGTCGAGGTTCAATGCGTGACTTAGAATAAGAAACATTCACGGGGCAGTCCCCGAGTCACTGCTCGAGGCGCCGAAGTTCAATATATAACTCAGAAATAAGAATATTATAAGGCAGTCCCCGAGTCAACTTGCTCCAAGGTACCGAGGTTGAATACATAACTCAAAATAAGAAATAACATAGTGCAGTCCCCGAGCCACTGCTCGAGGCGCCGAGGTTTAATACATAACTCAGATAAGAAATCACATAGGGCAGTCCCCGAGTCACTGCTAGAGGTGCCGAGGTTTAATACATAGTTGATATTTTGACTTGAAGCGTCATATTACAACGGATCATAGATGGCTCCTATGAGTAAAATGGATGAAGTAAAGCTATGTTCCATGGCCTTTTTGATTCTTCGCCAGCTTTATCAGCCTTGTTCTTTCCTGGTGACTGAGCATCGATTAGGTAATATGCATCATTGTGCAATGCTTTACTCACGATGAATGACCCCTCCCATGGGGGTGATAGTTTGTGCATGCCGGCTGTGCGTTGCACTAACCGAAGAACCAAATATCCTTCTTTGAACACTCTTGGATTGACTTTCTTGATGTGATATCGTCGTACGTCTTGCTGATAAATAGCTGACCTTGATAGTTCCAACTCCCTGGCCTCTTCTAGTAAATCGACATCATCTTGCCGAGCTACCTCATTTACCTCAGCAGTTGTATACTGGGTTACTCTTGGCGAATCATGTATTATGTCGGCTGGAAGCACGGCTTCTGCCCCATATACCAGAAAAAATGGGGTATACCCTGTTGACCTGTTTGGTGTAGTTCTGAGGCTCCACAGCACTGCTGGTAGTTCCTCGATCCAGCATTCTGCCGACCTTTGTAGAGGTTCGATGAGTCCGGGTTTTATTCCGGACAATACTAGTCCATTAGATCTTTCTACCTGGCCATTTGATGCCGGGTGAGCCACCGAGGCGACATCTAGTCTTATGTGTTTTTCTTGGCAGAATCTAGCAAAATCCCCTTCAGCAAAGTTTGTGCCATTGTCTATAATAACACTATGTGGATAACCATATCTCAAGATAATATCTTTGAGGAATTTTACTGCTGTTGGCCCGTCACATTTTTTATTGGTTTTACTTCAATCCACTTTGTGAACTTATCCACCATGACTAAAATGTGAGTCATTCCGCCCCTGGATGGCTTGAAGGGTCCGACCATATCCAAGCACCATACAGAAAATGGCCAAGTGATTGGTATCGTCTTTAACTCGGACGATGGCATGTGTATCTTGCTAGCGTATCTCTGGCAACCATTACATTTTTCTACCAACTCTTTGGCCTCTTTCAACGCCGTCGGCCAATAAAATCCATGCCTAAATGCTTTGGCCACTAAAGCTCTGAACGAAGCGTGATGCCCGCATTCTCCCTGATGTATATCTAGGAGGATTTCCCGGCCTTCTGCCGAGTCAACACATCTCTGCAGTACGCTTGTGACGCTTCTTTTATACAGTTCATTATTTATGATTGTATAAGATTTTGCTCTTCTCATTGTCTGTCTAGCCTGTACCTCATTGCTCAGCATAATTGCATCCTTAAGGAAGGAAAATATGGGTTGCGCCCATGTCGGCATGATTTTCTCTGGGATAATTTCACTATCTATCTCCATATTTTCCGCAGACATAACAACCTTGGATTTTTCCATATCCATTCGTACGATGGCCGGGTTTACTTTCGGAAATTCCGAGTTACATTCTTTGTCAATTTCCATTGGCATACTATCCTCTCTTGATTCTGCCGAGATATAAATGGATTCGGACTCTGGTGATGGTGTTATTGATGGTTTTCTCAGGTGCTCTAGGGAGATACCCGGGGGAATTGATTGCCTAGTTGATCCGAGTTTCGACAGCGTGTCTGCAGCGTCATTTTCTGCCCGAGGTATGTGATGAAATTCACATCCATCGAAATATCCGCTGATTTTTTGCACATGGAATCTATACAGGGCCATATTCGCATCTAGCGTGTCCCAATTGCCTGATACTTGCTATACTACTAAGTCCGAATCCCCGTAACATAGGATCCGACATATGCCAATCTCTTTTGCCACCTTTAACCCATGGACGAGTGCTTCGTACTCGGCTATTATTTGACGCGGCAAAATGTATTTGCAGCACATATCTCAGCTGATCTCTTTTTGGCGAGGTTAACACTATCCCTGCCCCCAAGCCATTCCTGACCTTGGAACCGTCAAAGTGCATTGTCCAATAATTCGGATCTGGTAACAACGTCTCATATTGTACCTCGGCCCAATCCACCAAGAAGTCTGCCACCGCCTGAGATTTGATTGCATCTCGCCTATCGAATTGCGGGGCATAAGGTGATAACTCTATTGCCCATTTTGCTATTCGGCCACTGGCATCTTTATTGCTCAATATCTCGGCTATGGGAGCTTCACAAATCACTTTTATCGGATGTTCCTCAAAGTAATGTTTAAGTTTTTTCGCCGACATATATACTCCATAAGCCATCTTTTGGTAGTGCGGGTAGTTCTGTTTTGAGGCTGACAGTACCTCGCTTAGGTAATATATCGGCCTTTGTACCGACTTATCATCTTCACTCCGTTCCACGACAACCACCGCGCTTACTACTCTGTTAGTGGCAGCTACATAAAGTAGCATGGGATCCTTTGATAATGGAGAGGCCAGAATTGGTGCCGTGACCAACATCTTTTTTAATTCATGAAATGCATTATCTGCTTGTGGTGTCCAAATGAACTTATCAGATTTTTTCTTCAGTTGATATAGGGGTAATGCTTTTCCCCCCAGTCGACATACAAATCGACTAAGCGAGGCTAGGCAACCCGTGAATTTTTGTACATCATTTAGACACTTCGGCAATTCCATTCTTTCAACTGCTCGTATTTTAGTTGGATTTGCCTCTATACCTCGTCTGGATACAAGAAAACCGAGTAATTTTCCAGCCGGGACACCGAAGGTACATTTCTCCGGGTTAAGCTTCATTCAGAATCTTCTCAGGTTTGCGAATGTCTACCGAATATCATCCAGCAGTGTTTTACTTTCTTTGGTTTTTATAACCACATCATCCACATATACTTGCACACTTTGCCCTATCTGATCATGTAGACACTTTTGCATGCATCTCTGGTATGTTGCTCCTGCATTGCGCAGGCCGAATGGCATGGTACGATAGCAATAAGCCCCATACGGGGTAATAAACGCAGTCTTTATTTGATCAGCTGGATTTAACGGTATTTGGTGGAAACCAGAATACGCGTCTACGAATGACAACGGCTCACAACCAACGGTCGAATCAATGACTTGGTCTATCCTAGGTAAATGAAAAGGATCTTTGGGAACGCCTTGTTTAGGTTCGTGTAATCAATACACATTCGCCATACAACGACTACATTTGGGTCATCCTTTTTCTTTTCTACTAACACCGGATTTGATAGCCAATCCGGATGAAGTACCTCCATGATGAACCCGGCCGCCAGGAGCCGAGCTATCTCATCCCCTATTATTTTTCTCCTGTCTTCGGCGAAGCGGCGGAGAGGTTGCTTCACCGGCCTTGCTCCTGGCCTTACATGCAAAGAGTGCTCAGCCAACTTCCTCGGCACACCTTGCAGGTCTTGAGTTTACCATGCAAAGATATCCCGATTCTCACGGAGGAAGTTGGTGAGCTCGCCTTCCTATTTGGCATCTAGGCCGGCACCAATGGTGATAGTGCGTTTTGGGAACTGCTCATCTATCTGGACCTTTTTTGTTTCTTTAGTCGGCTGAAAGGAAACACTTCCATGTGGGTTGGCCAATGCCGGCATATTCAGCTGTGCCGACTGAGCGAGAGCCGCTACCTCTTGAATCCTTCTTTTTTCTCTTGCGATTACCAATGACTCGGCCAGGTTTGATCCGGCCAAAGCACATTCCATCGACTTCCTGTAATCTCCTGCTACTGTTATCACCCCTTGTGATCCGGGTAACTTCATTTTCAAGTAAGTGATGTGGCAGCTGCTCATGAATTTGGCCAATGCCGGCCGCCCGAGTAAAGCATGATAGCAGCTTTCTAGATCCACCACCTCAATCTCCAAATTTTCCTCTCTGCAGTTATCCCTTGTGCCGAATAATACATCTACTCGAACCTTCCCAATGGGTTCGCATGAAAGTCCCGGCACTATTCCATGGAACGTGCTTCTCGTGGATTGCAGCATATTCTGCGATATTCCGAGTTTATGCATTGTATCTTTGTACATGATATTGATACTGCTCCCATTGTCAATGAGTACTTTTGAAAATTTCACATTAATGCTGGGCCCGACAAATGTCGGATCTAGTACCAGTGCATAGGACCCTGGATTTGGCATTATTTTGGGATGATCCTTTATGCTCCAAGTTACTTCTTGATCTGACCAAGGTACATATCTTGGTACTGCCGGCATAACTGCATTCACTTCCATATGCTGACACTGTACACTTTGCCTGTCTTGCTATTCTGTTGTGAACACGCAATATGATTGATGATGCTCCCTGTAATCATTGCGTCCATTATTTCCGGGGTTTGTCCTTCCATCCTGACCCTGGTTTATTACTTGATGCACTGCATCCCTCCGGTCCGAGTTATCATACCTCGGGGGAGGAGGGGGTAACATTAACTGCTGTGCATTTGGGCCAGTCAACTGCGGCTGCTGCTGCTAATGTGCCTGATGAGGAGGTGCTTGCATGCCTGCCGGGTTCCCCATTGCGTTTTTCATCCAGGCGCATTGCCGAGTTGTATGATTAGCGGGCTTGGCCGGGTTTGGAGTGTGAAACTTACACGGTTGATCCAACATGGATTCAAACGTGTACTTCGGCCTTTCCTGCCACTTCTTCTTCTGTTCTAGTGTCCACTGTCTCTTCCCTTCATTCCTTGGTGTCCATTGCTGAGGACCATTCTTCTTCCGCTGACTATTTCTGAGACTCGGCTGATCTTGCACTACTGCTGCCACCTGATTGGAGGCATATCTGTAATCCGGTCTTTCCTCTCTTCTTCTACCTCTGAACTCGTTGCGCCTCGATGATCCGGCCACATCTCTTTCATATTGATCTTGATGCTCCCGATGATCCGTGGACATTAGCTCTGGTTGTGTCCGATCTCCCAATGCATACGAATCCGCTATCCTGATGGTTTCTGCCAAAGTGGTTGGCATATCTCTTTGCAGCCGCTGCCACAAAACACTGGCATATCTGCATCCCTGAGCGAACCAAGCTATCGCTTGCGATTCTATAACTCCCTCGCATGAATTCCTAAGGTTACACCACCGAGTCAAGAATTCCCTGTCTGTCTCATTCGGCCTTTGCTTGCACATTGCAAGCTACTGTGGCCTGTTTGGTCTCTTGTATGTACTGGTGAAGTTGCTGACAAACATCTCTTCAAAATCTAGCCAGCAGTTGATACTGCCTGCTGGCAGATTATTCAACAATACTCTGGCAGGTCCTTCCAGCATTTGCGGGACATATCTTACTGCCCATCGCAAGTTTCTGCTAGCTACTTTTACTGTAGTGGCATAGTCAATTAACCAATCTTGTGGTTTGGTACTCCCATTGTATGTTTTTGTGCCCCTTGCTAGCTGAAAATTCGGCACAGGCGGCTCGCCCATGATTCGGGGTCCGAAACATGCCGGACCTGGCGAACCTTTCTCCTCCAACAACTCTGACCGATATAACCCCTGTCCAGTTTTAGTCTTGCATCATTCGACGGCAAGTTTCTGTACATGACTCTCTCCTGCATTCCGTAATGGTCATTTCCTCCATGCCCTGCATACTCCATATCCGAGACCATCATTGTATCTCTCATTTGCCTGATTATGGCGAGCTGGTCTTACTTCTCTTTCTTGCCGAGGTTCATACCTCGGCTGGGGATTGGGCGGCGGATCCCTTCTTCCTTCTACTGGGATATTGTTCTCATGATTTCCTCTTCCGAGGTCTCCATTACCTCGGCTTCCGTTGCCTTTGTTGGCACGGTGGGGGTTTCTTTCACCACTGTTACCTCGGCTTTCATTGCCTCTGTTCTCATTGACCTTTTCGGCTACTGCCGGATCATACGGTACAATCTGCTTGTTTCTCTTTCCTGAAGTTACTGCTCTATCTTTTCACGCCTTGTTTCCGGGTGAAGATGCTGCTGCCACAGATAGGGTGGGTGTTGCCCCAGCCGAATGAACCATGCATGAGGCACCAGGTTTTGGCGGGTCTGCCCTAAGCATTTCTTCATTCTGCTGGTTCGCAATGCGCACCAGCTCATTCACTCTTTCTTGCTGTTTCTGCCGAGCTTCGCCGGTCAGTCCTTCCAACTCTAGTGCAGCGACATTCGCCGCCCTTAGGTTCTTTGCCGGGGTGCTATACCTCGGCAAGCCTAGATCGATTGAATCTGCCTTATGAGTCTCATGCTCTTTATTGATATCATTCATGAGGTTTTTCCCTCTCAATATTAATTCACCGACCCGCTCGGGGGCAACACCTAGCTTATTTGCCTTAGCATATTCTCGCAGGGTCCTGTTTAAGGACTCCTGCAATGCCGACACCTTTTTTGCCTCTACTAGTACTTTTTGCCTAGTTTCTTCCAACTCTGCCTGAGCATTAGCCGGATCAAGTATCGGTGCCACAGGCGTGGTTAAGTTATCTATGGTTGCCTGTAGAATGTTTTCTGGTCTTTCCAGAGGTGGCCATCTTACCCTTGGTGCCTTCGAGGTTGTCTCCTACACCTCGGATGGCTTGGCTACTGGCGGATCTACCTCGGTGGGTTCTGGAGCTGCTTGCTTTGTGGCCACCTGCCCTCCCGTTGTCGGGTCCTTGCTTGATCCGGCGCCTCCTGCTGCTGCCTGCACCCCGGCTGCGACCATCACCTCGACGCTGCTGACGGGGCGTTCTCCACGCGGACCGTTTGCGGCGTTGAGGGGAGGGTCTCCTGCAACAATAACTCGGTGAGGGTAAACGCATGAGGTGTCTATGCCGACGTAGATCTGGTGCATGCCCAAGTTGATGAAGACGCCGTTGCGCGGAGGAGCTTTTCTCCTGAAGTTGCCTGCGCTATCGCTGACATAGTCACAGAGATCAAATCTCTGGACTAAGCCAGAGACAACGCGCTCGCCGGTGTGGATGAAGTTTCCCGTCCGGATCTTGACTCCAGCTAGCACCGTTGCTGGCCCCATGGTGGGCGCCAACTGTCGTGGTGGTGGCACGACAGATGCCATGGGTAGGCTAAAGTTTGGGGCCAATGGATGCTAGAGGGATCTGGCGAGGGAAGATGTAGTTGATTCTACACACAAACGACTAACATGCAAATCTTTATTCCTCCTCTCTTGGACTACAAGTGCTCCTCGAGCTGTTTGCTGGAAGAGTAAAACTACACGCGCCTTGTGGCCTTGAACCCCTTGATCCCCCTCTCAGGAATCCATGCCTCCCCTTATAAAGGGGTGCCTTGGCTCCTCTAGGGCTGACGTGGCAAGCATATCCGGAGAATATGCTTGGCCCAAAATTGTAACTCGGCGACCTCCTTTTCGTGTCACCCTTCTAATGACGGCAAAGTTCCAGAGAACCCCACCTTCACGCCTCGGGCTCTAGGACTGTCACCTCCGTGACCTCCTTCTGCCCTTCTGCTGCTCTGCGCCTTGTCCTTTGTGCTTGGCTCTGTTCAGATTCTTCCTAGCCCGTGGATAGGGTTTGACTATAGGCACCTCCTTCTCCTGCAAGATTCATGTCATTCGGCCCCGTCTCGCTTAACTCGGCTTGGCCTTCACCTGCATTTAGATTATTCGGACTTACTCGGCCGACTTAACTCGTATGTCGGCCGGGTAGGGTACATCTCCTCCCATAGGTATCATGGTCGTGCTTATCTCGGCCGACCTTTACACGACTCGGCCAATATAGACAGTAACTCGGCATATGATAGGGGAAATTCCTTTTATCTTCCCATGTCTTGACCCTATCCGGGGTCACCTCCCCAACACGAAGATTTCCAACCGTTGTTAGACTGCTTTTGATGACATCATTGCTAACGGTCGGTGACCTCAACCATCTGTGGCGCCAGAGATGACGTGATAGGACACACGTGGGTCCCACTTCCTGACTTGGAGTTGACTAGGCATGCATGGCATGGCGAGAATTACGATGTCTCCTCGGTTTCCATGCATAGTGGACGGCGTGCGAGCGACGGTTCGCTGCAGTGTTGACACGTGTAGGGTTGGATTTGACTTGCGCGTTAGGGCTTCCGGATGAATGGTTCGTGTTCATCATCCTCGTCTTTTATAACCGTGGGGAAATAGTGATTCTTTCACCCCTTGCCATTTGCTTTCACCATTGCCTCCATTTTCACGAGCACTTCCCCTCTTGCGCACGCTGGACGTTCTCCGGTTGTTTCCTTCTTCATTTCTCCGCACTCATCGCCGCACTCGACGCCGCGCCATGGGAAAGTCAAGGAAGGGTGCTGCTGGAGCTGGCTCGAGTGCCGCTGCCGACGGCAAGAAGGTTGCTGCTCCTGCTCGCACCACAGACGACAAGTGGAGGCGCACGGAGGTGCATGACACCGATCTGTGCAAGCTGCATGATGCGGGATTGATCCCGCAGAACAAGGAGGACGTCAAGATCCCCGGCGATGAGGTAATCCCCTTCCCACCCGTAGGGTTTTAGGTGATCTTCGTTGCCTTCATTCT
This sequence comes from Avena sativa, assembly GCA_916181665.1. NCBI lineage: Eukaryota > Viridiplantae > Streptophyta > Magnoliopsida > Poales > Poaceae > Avena > Avena sativa. The sequence goes on from OV702284.1 coordinate 31,922,285, forward strand.
TCGTGGTTTTTCGCTTCCTGTGTCAACACCTGGATTTTTAATCCCAGATGCCTGTTATGCCATACATCGCAATCCCAGGATTACCATTTTTGCGAGACATAACATATTTGGATATCACAGTACATCATCCATTACCAAACATACATAAGGTCTTACACAAATAAGGATCTCATGATCCAGTTCTTAATACAACTCAAGCAGCGGAATAACGTAAAGATAACGATAGCGTAGGCGAAGATCCATCTTTCGGGTCACAGGCAATGCTGACGATGGGAGATGATCCTAGTTGTCGTAACCTTCCTGCGGTCCGTCATCCTGATACTCCTCTTCATAGTCTGGCCACGGGAATAGCCAGGGACAAAGCCATGAGTACTCTTTAAGTACTCGCAAACTAATACCAACAAATTAAGGGGGGGTTTTTGTAGTAGGATACTAAGCTCTAGGGTTGTTTTGCAAAAAGCCAGATTTACCTCTACTAAGTTCAGAAGCAAAGAAAACTAGTTGAAAGTTTTACAACACCTAAGTGGGAACTTGAATTTCATATAACAACTCTGTTGTGTTCAAGTCAAAGTCACAAATCATTTCACAAGTTGTTTTGAAAACATCTGACGGGGAAACAGTATGGCCACTCCAACTGTCCATAACCGCGTACGTGGCTATTCGAATAGTTTGACACTCTGTAGAGATTGTACACTTTCACCACAACATTTGATACATCCGTCAGGAACAATCCTGAATTCACCATACTCAGTATGCGGATAATCAATCTTAACCTTTCAATTACACGCCCTAGTATAGGCACCTCTCCTGTGAGTTTGGCCTCCCAACCATGACCAACTGTCATCTTGGGTACTGCACAGGTGGACAACCTTCACAAGGTAGCCTCAGCTCAGACCTTGGCCGCAAGTGAACCCATACTAAGGTATATAAATTTGCAGTCAAGCCCTACCCAATTTTCGGGTATTGTGGTTGTACGATAAAATTGGAATGGTATCGCATCCAGACAACCATCAGTTTTATAAAGGGCTCAGGCTCATGCCTCAACATTTTCATCATCAAAATCATCTGGTGTTCAAGAACATATGTCAAAACATTTCAGTAGAATGACTCATCATTCTAAGGTTTTCATAACCATTTTCACCAAGTATTCCCATCTAAAGTTGATGAGTTTTATGCTTAGCACTAGCATTGTAAGGTCCCTCCCTTTATAAAGGTAAGGATCCCTGTGTTTACAATGCTAGTCCCTGGATCAATAGCTAGCATCCACAGTTAAGATGTAATATCAAGAAATAAAGGTCATAATACAACTTTATAACCAGGCATAAAATAATTTATTACATCTTACATAGCTCATTTGGCTATCTCATTACAATGCAATAGAATATAACAATAGCATGGGGTCCTTCATCTTCAAAGTGCCACAGGCAGTCATGTTGGTTGTAGACTAATCCTAATCAATAAACTTCACTAACATCAAACAAACCTGCAACATAATAAGTTACGGCCACAAGGGTCAATACATTTGAATTGTATTGGCAAGTGATACTATGGTAGTATAGTGGAGTCTGTCATCTATATGCATTTGGCAAAGTGGAGCTTAGGCTTTCTTTGCTCAAAATAGTTTTTCCTTATCATTTGAAAACACTAAGTTTTTGCTTGACAAAATCACCCAAGGCATCTCCCAATAGAAATTTGTGATCCTTTAACCCTTGTTCAACCACAAGTTTTTAACTTAGAAATTGGGATGAGGAGATTCTTGATAGCTTCCATGTTTTGATGCTCAAATTGACCTTTACCAGGGACATGGCTAAGTACTTAGGTTTTACACTCTACAGAGGTGGTGCACTTTCCCCACAAGACTTGGTTTCCCAAGACAAGATCTTTCAGAAGCCTTCCCTTAGACCAGAATGGACGCGTTCCAACCTATCATCCCCTACCACCACTGTCCATTTGGCTAAGTTATTGCAACCTATATGATCCAGGCAGAGCCCATAATGCCAAGTGGTTGCACTTGAAGCTTCTCAACATTTGACATCTCAAATCTCTTTGTTCCTGGGTGGCATTCCACAAGTGAGATACACAAGGTAAACCATAGAAATGGGCCTTGTATAACCACTCAACACAAACCATTCCTTCCATTCCACCCAGGTGATTCATTCACTTAGTTGTTTTATTAAACAAAACACAAGTCCTTGACTTAGAAATATTCCATAGTATGAATATACTCCACCCTTGTTTTCTACTAGCTAAGCTAAGCATGATAGTAGTAGGAATCTTAACTTAGGAAATTTCTACTAAGGTTTCATCTACTAGGATTTCCCATGGCATAGTTTACACTTAGCAAAATTTCCATGCAAGCCCTACTTAGAAATATCACTAATGCATAGTGAAAATAATGGGACAAAAGTATGAAGCATCACTTGCCTTTTTGGTAGAGAATATAAGTTCACTCCTTGATCTTGCAATGTTCACACTCTTCAAATTCCACTACAATTCAATCAATCAAGCAATATTTCAATCTACCATTCAAGCAACATCACATAAAATAATAGAAACAACCAATGCATGCAAGCATGCCAAACATTGTTTTATTTACAAAAGTGGTTTCTAATAGGTTATAAACATTCTAAAACACCTATTTGTCAATTTATAAAAATGGCAAAACCATTTGCAAAGGTTTTTACTTATAAACCATTTTAATACCAAATCAATATTTTATGTGGTTGAAAATGCTTTTAGCAAAGCAATAATATTTTTAGGGTTCACCAAATACATTTTTAATTCTAAAACTTGGTGTTTAGGGTCAGAGAGTTTAAATCAAAACATTTCCCAAGCGTTTTCCTCCAAAATCATTTTTAAACCATAATCAACATTTTTATTTGGCTTGAAATGCTTTTATTCAAAGATTTATTCTTTTGCTTCACCAAATATATTTTTGGAACCACAAATTGATTTCTATGGTCAGTAGGTTCAAAACAAACTATTTGCCAAAGATTTTATCCCTAAAATAAATTTAGAATGAATTTTATATTCCAAACATGCCTACACATGTTTCTACAAAAACAATCATTTTATCATAAGCAATTCACTAAACAAAGGGCATGGTCAGAAAGTACTTGCCTTGCTGATTCCATTGATATAAACTTTGCAAAATTTGGACGTGTGGTTTGAAAGTTATGAATTTTTCAAATTGGAACATCAAATAGATCATTTCTGGTTTTTATTCAAACAGACAGGGCCACGTGGCGTGTTGCTATTCGTCTGTACCGCTTCGTGCGGATCGTGCAACGAGGGGCGTTAGATTTTAAACAGATCGTGCGGCTCAGATGCCAACTTACCCCTTCGGGTTAAATTCTATCCTAGCCACTAGATCAAAATCGAACGGTGCACAACACGCTTGCCATCGAGTGGCGGCGCTGGCGGCGGCAGGTGGCGACGGCGTGTCTGGTGGCGGTGGTTTGGTGAATCTAGGAAGCGAGGAGAGGAACGGAGGGGCTCACCGGGTTCGCGGGGTCGTGGTGATGCTCAAGGTGGTGCTAGCTCGTCGAGGGGCGCACGATGGTGACGGCAATCGCTTGCCGGAGGTCTGCCTGGCGTCGGGTTTGCTCGGCCATTGTCGGGGACGTCGCTACAGAGCATGCTGGGACAAACGAATGGTGCCGTTAGACGCATAGGAGAGTGGTGAGTACGGGAGCATCAAAGAGAGGGGGCGGCGCGGTCGGATGTTACCAGTAGAGCTCGTCGGAGTAGAGGCAGATGGTGGCGATGCTCGGTGGTCAACGCTGCCGACGCTGTGGAGCGCGCGGGGGCGAGCTGGCACTACGGGGAGGTTCGCCAGGAGATGGGGAGCAAGTGAGCATGCAGTGGGAGGTGAGGGGCGGCGGATACTGGCCGGAATCGATGTAAATTCTCGCTAGAGATAGTGGCGGCGCCTGGAGAAATTTTCTAGCCTAGGGGCGAAGAGTGTGTGACGTCTGAGGGGGAAAGAGAGAGGGGACATGGGCGGTTTTGAGGGCGTCATTGCAGCGAGGAATTAATCAGCCATTTACGCGTATTAACACTGCGAAATCAACGCAGAAACGGCGAGAGGTTTGGGGAAGGAACGGGTCGCGCTGGGAAAGACGCTGAGGTGGCGATGGGGTCCACCTGTCGGTTAAAGAGAAAAGGGGAAAGTGGGTCCAGCTTGTCATTGGGTTTGCAGGTTCCTTCTGTGGTGAGAAAACTTTTCGGGGGAGAGAGGGAGAGGTGGGTTGCTGGGCCTAGACTGGGCTTTGCCGAGCTGGGCTGCTTTTGTTTATTTTTTTATACAAATTCTTTTTCCTTTTTCCATTTCTATTAAATCTGTTTTGTTTTTGTTTAATTATTTCAAACATCAATTTTATTTCAAACCTCAACCAAAATTTGTGTAGATTCAAATACTGATTAGTAGTTCATTTTAGAGTCAAAATTAGAATATTTCTTTTATTCTTTTAGGGCCTTTTAATTATTTACAAGTAGGCCCATGCATTTAAATTCAATTAATATCAAACATATTTTAAACCCTTATTTAATTTCAATTCACACAAAACCTTTTCAGTAGGTTTATTTATTTAATAGGGTGTCAAATAATTTACCTTGACTTATTTGGAAAATGATTTATTAATCATTTTTAATTTGGGTACTTGTCCTTTATTCTCATGAAATTAAATATAGTTTTAATTCCATAAATTTTATTTGGAAGTTTTCTTTGATCTTATTTAAGTTAATCAAACAACTTTTATTCCACTTGGGTAAATTCCAAATATTATTTTCCCATGACTTATTTAACCATTTCTTAATAGTGATTTTATCTTTATTCAAAATAAAAATAGAATTTGGTTAATGCCACTTTATTTCATTTGGAAAATTCTTTATCTATTTATTTTATTTGTATTTGGAATATAATCATTCCATTTGCTTATGGTCTTAGCCAAGTTTTAATTTGGTCTTTAAATATTCCTCATTTAATAATTTCTTTCTTTATCTTATAAAATCCATATCTTTTTATTTATAGATCCAAACTTGGTGATTCCACTTTGTAAAAACTTATTTAATATTTATTTATCCTTTTAAATATATTTAGGATTATTTTCTCACCATTTGGTATGAATTTATAGATAGATGCTTTATTAGCTTTGGAAATTTAATTTCCTTATCTTATTAAATTCATAAGATTTTATCTATGGCTCCAAATTAAGTGAATCCAATTCATATGGTTTTATAATATTTCTAATAGTCATTCTTGATCAATTTGAAATGTTTGTTTGACCAATTTTTATATGGATCAAATCCATAGGCTTGGAGATAACTTGGAAATGATTTTCTTCCATGAGGGTTTTATGGTTTTGGTTTATTCTCCAAGTGTTTAAATTTCAAGATGCATTTTTAAGAGGAATGCATTCTAGTTGATTTGAATTTAGTTGGATTCAAACATTAGCCAAAGTTTGTTCAAGATGGGATTTTAAGTTTCCATTTAGAAACAAAAGTTTCTTTGCACCCTAAATTTCAACAATTATTTATTTTGTTTATTTATTTTTCACATTACAAGATTTGGAAAATCTTGGGATGTGACAGGCTACCACCCTTAAAATAAATCTCGTCCCGAGATTTGGGAAGGATAGGGATTACAAGTTGGCTCAAAGCAACTAGGGTACTACCACCCTTGAAAATTTTCCAACCAGATTACTTCTTGGCTTGTTTGGGATCTTGTTGAAACCTCTCTAGGCAAACATCTGCATAGTGTCCTTTGTTTCCACACTTGAAACATGTGACAAGGCTGAGATCCTTCATAGGCTTTATCTTGTGCTTCATCTTTTCTGGACAATTGCTTGCATAATGTCCTTGGTTACCACAGTTGTAACATGTGACAAGATTGAGTTCCTCACGTATCTTCTGTGGACAAGTTGATACATAATGGCCTAGCTCTTTGCAGTTGTTGCACCACACTTGGCTAATTTCCTTATACTTCTTCTTCTTCTCTGGACATTCATTGGCATAGTGTCCCATCTCTTTGCAATGACAACATTGCACTTGGCTTTTGTCTTTCTTCTTCTTGGGTTTCTCCAAAGCTAGGAGTGCTTCTAGTTCATGTTCTTCATATCTTATCTCAAAGGTAGGAAAGTTTCCTGGTCTCCTTGATATTTTCCTTGGGTAATACATATGTCTCCTCTTTGGTCCTTCAAATTGAGTCATATTGCATGGAGGTGTAGAGTGAGGCTCGTCATGCCTGCCATTAATGGCATGGTCTGGTGTACAGTGAGCTAGAGGGGTTAAACCAGTTAGATGATCTACTGAGGGTGTAGAGTGAGCTAGATAGGAAACAAGTTAGGCCAAATTTACTACACACTATAGTGTTTGATGTTTGTTTGATTTGTATCTACAAGGTGTTTGATAAAATGGCCGCAAGAAATTCAAATTTGAATTTTGGATTCAAACTTGGTGGGTTTGATAGGCACATACTAGGGAGTGTCTGGTTAGATGGATTAGTCAAGGGGCACTGGTTTGGTTGGGTTTTGAAAATGGGTGATCTTCACATATGCTAAAGATTCAATTTTTGAAATGTGATTTCAATGAGGTTGCCAAATGTTTCTGTAAGTTTGAAAGGTGGGCTTTGATTCACTTTTACTTGTTCTAGCAAGGGGTGAAAAGAATTGGGAAAGTTTCTGTTTGAAATCTTGGACTAGAAACACTCAAAGTGACCTAGTGAGCAAGATTGGCAAAAATGACCATTTGCTTCATTTGATTTGTTTTTGATTTTATCTTGATTGGTTTCTGCTTGGAAATGATTTAGATGATGTTATATTCATCTTTAAACCATTTCTTGCTATTTAGATGATTTTCTCTTGATTGGTTGCTCCACTGAATCTTGTGAAACTTGATGCTTCGGGTTCTGTTGGTTCTGAAAGCTTCCTCCAAAATACGTATGGGTACTTCGGGATAGTTCAGGTCATCGTTGACCTCTATGGTCCGGTTATCAATGTTCTTGAAAACTTCGGTCTTCTCCGGAACTTCAAGGCATTTGCGAAGTAACGATATATGGAACACATTGTGCACTGCGGACATTTCCTCTCGCATTTGCACTTGATATGATACCTCTCCTCGATGATTCAGAATCTTGAAGGGTCCGATATATCTGGGGGCTAACTTTCATTTGAGCTGGAAACGTTGCATTCCTTTCAAAGGCGACACTTTAAGGTACACGAAATCTCCGATATTGAAAGCGAGGTCTCGACGTATCTTGTCGGCGTAACTCTTTTGTCTTTACTAGGCGGTCTTGAGGTGCTCATGAATCTTGTGGACTTTCTCTTCTGCTTCTCGTAGGATGTCGGGTCCGAAAATCTGACTCTCTCCTACTTCCGACCAATTCAAGGGGGTGCGACACTTCCTTCCATACATGAATTCAAATGGGGCCTGACATGGTTATACCCTGCGGGTACACGACATCAGCATACCTGGTCCAGCCCAAGGAAGGCCCACGAGAATATAAGCGGCCCATGAAGATTTTCGGGTGGCTCAAGCCCAAGACATCTTCAGATCCTTGGAGAACAAGACAAGGAAACCTCAAGACTAGAGTTTGAATACAACTTGTAACCTACTCGTATCGGTACCTGAGACCTAGCCTCCCCATATATAAAGGATAGGAGGGTCCAACGAGGAGGGCACGTACGCAATAGACATATCTACAGATCTAGGCACCTCGCATACCACCGCATACACACCTCCATGCCAGATTGCATCTGCGCACCCCTGTAACATTCGGTTTCGCCATAATCAAGAGCAGACAAGCAGGAGTAGGGTTTTCCCTCCGGGGACCTGAACCTGGGTAAATCTCGTGTCCCCTGGTTGCTTGTATGTTAACCATTCCGCGACCTCCAGCATCCCCATCTTCTCCAAAACCCAAGCTCATAACAATGGGCATTGGCGAGATTAAACCTCGTCAATTGGCGCCGTCTGTGAAAACTGAAGACGCTGATTGTGCGGTCGTGACGGTTCCATCACCTACGATCTATGATTCGTCGGCCTCAGCGAGCCAGATCCGTTTCGGCTCCATTTCCATCTTTCCCAAGTAATAACTCGACGATCAACTTTGAAAAAGTAGACAGAACCGGCGAGATCGGAATTCGGTTCTGTGAGATCAGAAGGCACCGACGAGGATGTCAGATCGGAACGTTTACGTGCAGCAGTAGGGCTCTATCGGTTATGTCGTTGGCAGCGCTCAGAACAGGGAATCTGTAATGCACTCGAACAATAGCAACACGTATTGGCAAGATTGATCAGATGGAAACTGTAATGCGCAGTCAAGATGAAGCTGAGCGACAACTCATGGGATCGCGTGGCCCGATGAGGCGCACTGCAACCTTTGCATGCATATTATGGGAACGGCAAAGACACATATCACATCAGCAAGCGATGTCAGGCCACATGGTCCAAAGAGCAGACGCGTGCACGGGCCAAGCTGAGCTCCAGCATGGAGCGAGGCAAGAGCACGCATGGAGCAGGTTAACATGGTCCAGACACGTACCAAGACAGACTAGTTTTATTCGGATCATTGAATCAAGTCAGGAGTAGTTTATATCGAGAGAGATAGTACGACCAGAGAGGCCATGTTCAATCCTTAGAAAAAAGAGGTACCTGACAGCCTGATCGATCTGTTCAGAAACTAAAGCAAAGAAAAACAAGATCAATCAGGTACGTGCATGTATCAGTCAAAAATAGCAGTATACTACACCAACAAATCACTAGGTTCTATGGACAACTCAAAAAATACTCCACCTTCGCCTTTTCTGACACCACCAACAACTTCAACCACGGTACACTTCTTCGCCATCAACTCTGAAAGAATTGACATCACCAGCGGCTACGGAGGCGCCCTCTTCTAGTAAGCCGTAACCGACTCCGCCGCGCGATTCTCTGCGGTCTTCGACTGCAGCGACCCGGTACTATATTCGGCTTCAGCGACTCGGGGGCTCCCTCCGCTTCAGCAAACAGCCGCGGCCTTCGGCTCCAGCAACCCGCTGCGGTCTTTGGCTCCGGCAAACTATATGGCCTTCGGTTGCGGTGACCCGCTGCATTCTTTGAATGTGGTGAACCGCTGCATTGTTCGGGTGAGACGACCCAGTGTTGGTCTTCAGCTGCGACAATCTTCGGATGCAGAGCTCGCTTCCGCCATCGACCTCAGGAACCCGTCGCTGCTATGACCGTTGTCCGCCGCGTCGACTACGTCCGCCGCATGACACGCTACCGCGTCAACTCCTCCATGGCAACTTCCAAATAAATCTAAGTTTCTCTCTACTTATAATTCATTACTTTTTAACTCGCACTCGAAACACTCGGGGGCTGCGCCCTCTTCGAGTAACCTAATGTGCCATCGGCTCCACGCACTCGAGCACCTCGAACGCGATAGCCCGAGTAGCTGATTCTGCCTGACCGTCGAATCCTTAAACTCCGAGTGCCTCGGCAAGGTACTGAGACTAAGGATAATTAGGCTAACGAAAAGGCCTATCATACAGTGCAAAAGTGTCGACTCGATCGGCGCCAGAATCTTTCTATACAAGCCGAAAGGCAAATATTCTTTACAAGATACAAGTACTTTATAATTCGTCATGTTTTTCTGCAGCTTACAAGGATGTCAAATGCGCCGAGCTATTCTATCGGGTCCTCCAACGGAGTCGACCAGCGCCAGTCACGTCAACAGACGCCAAGACCCGAGTCGAAGCATTCCTCGGATGACCACATCAATCATCGACAAAAGCGGCGCTGGCCGTGCACCCGACAGAAGAAACGGCGTCAACTTCACCCGCAACGTCGAGTCCTTCTGGCTAAAATGCCGCATCACTCCGCTACGTTGACTCCTGGCTCCTTATGCGTGAGATGCTGACTCGATGCACTTCCGGGTCAGTGGTTTCTCCTCGCATGAGTCTCCACTCGAGTCTGCGACTCGACTAGACACTCGGGGGCTACTCCTATCAGGAGTTGTGGTCGCGCACCCGATGTACTTCCGGGTCAGTGGTACGCCCGCGAGATTGTCGACTGCGTCTACAAGATACAAGACTCGAGTCTCTGCCCGAGTCTACGACTCCGCCAGACACTTGGGGGCTACTCCTATCAGGAGCGCTGGCCGCGCACCCGAAACATGAATAGCGTACTACGCCAATGAACTATTCTTTGAGTCCTACGTCGAGTCTACGACTCCACTATGGACTCGGGGGCTACTCCCATAGGGAGGATCGATTCAGGCATCCGAAAAATTTGTGTCCTACAGACCTGAAGCCAAACAACGGGCGAATTAAAGTCTCTGCTCGAGTCTACGACTCGAACAGACACTCGGGGGCTACTCCCATAGGGAGCGCTGGTCGCGCACCCTATGAATTCTTCGACTGCGATCCTTCGGATCAGCATGCAAAAACTTTTTGGCAACTCTGCCCCAATTAACGCTAAGTGAGTAACATCCTCCTTGGCCACCCGAAACACCTCCGCGGTGATAAATATGCGGATGCTGTGTCTGCGACATAAAGATAAGACCTACAGATATCATCTGATGGCCTGTCAACGCACACGACTGCGCTCTGCTAGTAAGAATCCGTGCCAACAGGAACGATGAAAAATCCCGACGGACGCGTTGGGTACATCACTTAAAATTCACTGGAATTCCACTCCTGTAAGTCCTCTGCGGCATGAGTCGAATTACGCCAACATATGTTCCGGGTTCGAGTCTAGGGACTCGAATCTGAAGAAGATCGTGTTGTTTTGTCCTAAGACAGTTAACTGACCCTGATCTGTCGGGAGAGTCAGGCACACACATCAACAATCCCTACACACTCAACTCATTCGCTAGACAAACAAAGGTAGCTGCACCCGAAGGATTGAAGAGTCCTCGGCCGAATCTACGATTCGACTGAACACTCGGGGGCTACTGACATAGTTATACCCTGCGGGTACACGACATCAGCATACCTGGTCCATCCCAAGGAAGGCCCACGAGAATATAAGCGGTCCATGAAGATTTACGGGTGGCTCAAGCCCAAGACATCTTCGGATCCTTGGAGAACAAGAGAAGAAAACCTCAAGACTAGAGTTTGAATACAACTTGTAACCTACTCGTATCGGTACCTGAGACCTAGCCTCCCCATATATAAAGGATAGGATGGTCCAACGAGGAGGGCACGTACGCAATAGACAGATCTATGGATCTAGACACCTCGCATACCACCGCATACACACCTCCACGCCAGATTGCATCTGCGCACCCCTGTAACCTTCGGTTTCTCCATAATCAAGAGCAGACAAGCAGGAGTAGGGTTTTCCCTCCGGGGGCCTGAACCTGGGTAAATCTCGTGTCTCCTGGTTGCTTGTCTGTTAACCGTTCCGCGATCTCCAACATCCACATCTTCTCCAAAACCCAAGCTCATAACAATGGGCATTGACGAGATTAAACCTCGTCAGGGCCATTTGCAAACTAGCTTGATAACTATTGTTGTATGAAAATTCTGCGAAAGGCAGACAGTCTTCCCATTTAGATCCATACTCTAGCACACATGCTCTCAACATATCTTCGAGTATTTGATTTACTCGCTCTGTTTGTCCATCGGTCTGAGGGTGATACGCGGTGTTGAAATCGAGTCGGGTTCCTAAACCTTCTTGGACTTTCTTCCAGAATCTCGAGGTAAACTGGGTTCCTCGATCCGATACAATGTTCTTGGGAACTCCATGCAAACTGATGATTCTAGCGATGTATAACTCTGCTAGCTTCGAACTCCGGTATGTGGTCTTGACTGGTAAGAAATGGGCTACTTTGGACAATCTGTCCACTGTGACCCATATAGAGTCATTTCCCCTACTAGAAGTAGGCAATCCGGTGATAAAGTCCAATTCCAACGGAATCCCATTTCCATTTTGGAATCTGTAGCGGTTGCAACATTCCTGCGGGTCTTTGATGTCTCGCCTTGACTCTCTGACAGATATCACACTTGGCGATATAGCTTCCGATTTCTCTCTTCATCTTATGCCACCAAAATAGTTCCTTCAAATCCTAATACAACTTCGTTCCTCCAGGGTGGATAGAATAAAGAGTATCATGGGCCTCTTTCAAAATAACTTCTTTCAACTCCGAATCTACTGGTACACAAAGGCGTCCTTTGTATCACAAAACTCCTTCTTCGTATTCTATGAATCATGGTACTTTGCCTGTACCGATGCACCGTTTGATTCCGTCGATACTAGCATTTCCATTCTGCGCCTCTTTGATCTGACTGATCAAAGTGGGTTAAAGTTCCATGCTAGCCAAAAATCCTTCACTTACCAATTCCATTATGAAATCTTCCATCTCTTTGTGCAAACTTGATTGCTCCTTTAGAATCATGGAGTTCAAGCGGCATGGCAATCTGCTGAGGGCATCTGCTACCACATTGGCTTTACCGAGGCGATAGTGAATGTCTAGATCATAATCCTTGATTAGCTCAATCCATCTTCTATGTCTCATATTCAGCTCCTTCTGAGTGAATATATACTTCAAGCTCTTGTGATTCGAATAAATCTCACAACGGTTTCCCATCAGGTAATGCCTCCATGTCTTCAGGGCTAGAACTACGGCTGCTAGTTCAAGGTCATGGGTTGGATAATTCTGTTCATAGTGCTTCAGTTGTCGGGATAGATAAGATATAGCTTTGCCTTCTTGCATTAGCACACATCCGAGACCGATCTTGGATGCGTCACAATACACATCAAAGGGCTTTGTGATATCCGACATGATCAAGATTGGGGCTGAAATCAGTCTCCTCTTGAGTTCTTGAAAACTCGCTTCACATTTGTCCGTCCATTCAAACCTCTTGTCCTTCTTTAGCAATTGGGTCATGGGTCTGGCGATACTCGAGAATCCTTCTACGAACTTGCGGTAGTATCCCGCTAATCCGAGAAATGCACGAACTTGGGTTTGAGTGGTTGGGGCTTGCCAATCTTCGACATCCTTCACCTCCGCAGGGTCAACGGCAATTTCTCCGGCTGATACAATATGTCTGAGGAATCCTACCTCCTGTAACCAGAATTCACATTTGCTAAACTTGTCAATAGCTGATGCTCTCTAAGGGTTCCAAGAATGGTCCTTAGGTGTAGCTCATGTTCTTCTTCTGACTTGGAATAAATCAGAATGTCATTGATGAAAACAACGACACACTTATCCAGGATGTCCATAAAAATCTTATTCATGAGGTTCATGAAATAAGTGGGGGCATTGGTTAATCCAAAATACATGACAGTATACTCATATAATCCATATCGGGTGGTAAAGGTAGTCTTTGGAATATCCTCTACGCGAACCTTGAGTTAATGATAGCCAGTTCTAAGATAAATCTTAGAAAACACTTTGGCACCAGTCAACTGGTCAAACAGGTCTTCTATTTTCGGCAACGGGTACTTGTTTTTGATAGTGACATCATTCAACTTCCGATAATCCGTACACAAACGGTTACCTCCATCTTTCTTGTCCACGAACAAAACAGGTGATCTCCAAGGTGACGCACTTGGTTGAATCAATCCAATTTCCAACATGGCATCCAGTTGCTTCTTCAGTTCTGCTAGTTCAGACGGGTTCATACTATATGGTCTCTAGGCTATGGGTCCGGTTCCAGGGATTAGTTCAATGATAAACTCCATATCCCGATCTGGAGGTATACCAGGCAAAACATCTGGAAATACATCGAAGTATTCACAGACTATCCGAACTTGGTCAATGGTAGGTTGGGCTATACTCCTGTTGCACTTGAATTGACGGGGCAAGGTTTCAGATATATGCTCGACTGATACTCCGGCTGTACTGGTCATGGTTATGGCTTTCTTGGCACAGTCAATTAATCCTTTGTGTTTGGACATCCAATCCATTCCTAGTACTACTTCCAAACCTTTAGTTCCGAGTACTATTAGATTAGCATAAAAATCTATGCCATGGAGTCGGATAGGGATGGCTTTGCAAATTTTCCTAGCTTTGGTAGTTGAACCAGGTATTTGAACAATCATAACATGCTTCAATTTGGTTGGTTGAATCTTACTAGTGCATGCAAATTCTTCAGTGACAAATGAGTGCGATGCTCCAAAATCAAACAACACTCTTGCAAGTACTGAGTTAACAGAAAACATACCCATCACGACATCTAGCGCTTCTTGGGCTTCTTCAGCATGCATGAGAAAGAGACGGCCGTTGCGGTTGAGCGAGTTCCCTGGGGCAAACCTTCTTCCGGGCTGAACACGACGCTGCTGTTGAGCTGGGGCATTTGCATTGGGGGCTGCGGCAATCTTCTTGGGGTACTCATTGGAGTAGTGACCCTTGGTTCCACATTCATAACAAGTCACTTGCGACTTGTCCTTCGCTGCAACAGGCACAACATTGCTTCCGGTCCTTGGAGCAGTGTTGGGTTTGGTGGCGGCATTGTTGTTGTTGAACTTGGGCGGGGCACGGTTGAAATTGCTGGAGTTGCCGGGGTTGTTGTGGTTTCCTCCGGGCCTTGGGTTTCCACGGTTGGGATAGGTCGGACGGTTCATCAGGGTTTTGTTGGTTCTTGGGGAAGATCCCGGAGATGGGTTGGGGCGATACTTTGGTGTATGGTGGGTTCCTGGTTGATGCATCATGCGACGCTTGCGGTTCTCATTGGCTTGGTTGATCTTTCCTTCCATCTAAATTGCAGAATCAACTAAGGCTTAAATATCAGCAAATGGGATATTGACTAACACTATGTGCATCTCGTCGTGCAGACCATTCAAGAATCTCTCTTTCTTCTTGGCTTCAGTGTCGATCTCATCCGGGGCATACCTAGCTAATGACAAGAATTTGTCACGGTATTCCACTACGGTCATCCTTCCTTGCTTTAGTTCTCTGAATTCATGCCTCATCCTCTTGATTAAACCCAGTGGCACATGGGTTTCACTGAACTTTATCTTAAATTCATCCCAAGTCATCATCTGACCTCCGGTCATTGCACGAACGCTATTCCACCATGCTCTTGCATCTCCGGCCAGATAGTGAGTGGCAAACAGAACTTTCTCGTTAGCTTCCACTCCTGTGACCTCCAGATTGTTCTCCATGGTTTGCAGCCAATCATCTTCATCTAGGGGCTCTTCTGACTTAGTGAAAATAGGTGGATTGGTGTTCTGGAAATTCTTGAGCTTAGATCCATGGTGGTCCTGATTTCCATGGCCTTGATTGTTGTTGGCCATCTGGGCAATGTGTTGAAGGGTGGCTAAGTTGGCTTGACGTTCGGCTCGTTCAGCTTCGCGGTCAGAAACCAACCTTTGCAAGATCTGCAACATTGGGTCCGGGGATGAACCGCTTCCTCCGCGAGGCATCTGAAGATTGAGATAGATCATGAGAAAAGAGGGAAATTTCTAAGGTTCAGGGGTTGTTGCAAAGTTTTTGAAGTTTGACTCAGATTTTTCTAGCAACTTGCTTTTCTTTCATTCATAGCACATAGTACAAACACACACCACAACAAGGAAACACAGATGGTTTTAAGAACCATTATGGAAACTACGATACAGTGGGACCGAATACAACTCACTAACGCTAGTGCTCAAGTGCTACTACTCCTCGGAGTTAGTGTCCTCATCATCCTCATCATCATCGATGAAGGCGAAGTCATCCTCATCGGTGAAGAAGTCCATGGCCTGATCCTCCAGAAAGTCATCATCATCATTGAGATAGGAGTAGGGGTCTCCACGAAGGTATTCCCATGCATTCTCCCTCTCCTCCAACTGCATGTATCTCTCGTGGATGGTCTCCTCCAAATCCGTGATCCGGTGGCGAAGACGGGCAATGATGCGCTCCTTCTTGTCGAACTGACAGTGATAAGACTTGTGATCCTTTATTAGCATGGCGAGGGTCTGATCCTTCTTCTTGGCGATGGAGTACTTGTGGTTGGCGTAGGAACGGGCATTGTCCAACTCCTTCTGACGGTCGTACATCATGAAGCTGAGGTGGTCCAATTGACTCTTCAACTCGGGGTGGTATGGGGCCTCGAGTGGCTGTCCCATAACATCACGCCTTGGGTAGAACTCAAAACGGGTACCCTTGATATGATTGATACTCTGCCCACACAGACGGGCAAGAGCTTCCTGCATTGCTCTGGCAAGTCCATCGAGCCAGTTGTTCTCTCTTAAGGTGAACTGAATTCCCTCTACAGTGGGAGGTTAAATCTTTCCTCGGAGACTTGCAACAACTAACCACTACAAATATTCTCCTTCCTGATCATTGAGCTGAGCTCCGAAGAACTCGGGGTGCGGACGCTCCAGTATCTCCGACAACTGGTCCAAGTCACGCTCAAAGACGAGGTCTCCTCCATTTCCCAACTGATAAAACTTGTTGTACTTCACGTCCATCTATAAGAATATAGGATGAGTAAGTTAGTAGAGTGATCAAGTGTGTCAAATTTTATGTAAGTTTGCAAGAATTTTTGAGGAACATGAATTTTCATGAAAGAATCCAAGTGATAAGAATGAGAATAAGTTTTTATAAATACTCACTTCCTTTGGTTTTGAAACTAAGTTTTTGATTCAAACGTCCATTCTAACTAGGGTCTCCTATGGTCAGGATGGCTCTAATACCAACTTGTCAAGACACGGATTTTTAATCCCAGATGCCTGTTATGCCATACATCGCAATCCCAGGATTACCATTTTTGCAAGACATAATAGATTTGGATATCACAGTACATCATCCATTACCAACCATACATAAGGTCTTACACAAATAAGGATCTCATGATCCAGTTCTTAATACAACTCAAGCAGCGGAATAACGTAAAGATAATGATAGAGTAGGCGAAGCTCCATCTTCGGGGTCATAGGCAATGCTGACAATGGGAGATGATCCTAGTTGTCGTAACCTTCCTGCGGTCCATCATCCTGATACTCCTCTTCATAGTCTGGCCACGGGAACAACCAGGGACAAAGCCATGAGTAATCTTTAAGTACTCGCAAACTAATACCAACAAGTTAAGGGGTTTTTTGTAGTAGGATACTAAGATCTAGGGTTGTTTTGCAAAAAGCCAGATTTACCTCTACTAAGTTCAGAAGCAAAGAAAATTAGTTGAAAGTTTTATAACACCTAAGTGGGAACTTGAATTTCATATAATAACTCTGTTATGGTCAAGTCAAAGTCACAAATCATTTCACAAGTTGTTTTGAAAACATCTGATGGGGGAACAATATGGACACTCGAACTGTCCATAACCGCGGACGTGGCTATTCGAATAGTTTGACACTCTGCAGATATTGTACACTTTCACCACAACATTCGATACATCCATCAGGAACAATCCTGAATTCACCATACTCAGTATGGAGATAATCAATCTTAACCTTTCAATTACACGCCCTAGTATAGGCACCTCTCCTGTGAGTTTGGCCTCCCAACCATGACCAATTGTCATCTTGGGTACTGCACAGGTGGACAATCTTCACAAGGTAGCCTCAGCTCAGACCTTGGCCGCAAGGGAACCCATACTAAGGTATATAAATTTCCAGTCAAGCCCTACCCAATTTTAGGGTATTGTGGTTGTACGATAAAATTGGAATGGTATCGCATCCAGACAACCATCAGTTTTATAAAGGGCTAAGGCTCATGCCTCAACATTTTCATCATCAAAATCATCTGGTATTCAAGAACATATGTCAAAATATTTCAGTAGAATGACTCATCATTCTAAGGTTTTCATAACCATTTTCACCAAGTATTCCAATCTAAAGTTGATCAAGTTTTATGCTTAGCACTAGCATCTACAAGTGGGGGTAAATACTAATGGTGGGTGATAAACAAGTGTATCTTATCTAAGTAAATCTCATGCCTCAGGATGACATCAAGATTATCTAACTTAGGCCAAATTTTATGCTCTTTATGCTACCTTTAATTATTTTCTTAGAACCTATAAGTCACTAAGTAAACTCTAAGATAAAGCTTTGATATATATAAAAAATAAAGTATTAAGCTTGCAAGTAAAACTAGGATTGGGTATCAAGTGGTGTAAGCTTGCTAAGTTGATAGCTTGCTAACTTATCAGTATAAGATTGCTAAGTTGAAAGTGTTAGCTTACCTTGTGCAGAGCAGTGGTTGAAGTTCTCCTCGGCTTCTTCCTCGTAGTATCCTCCTTCCCCCTCGTATCCTTGGTCGGTACTAGCGTCTATAAATAAATACGAGGTACACAATTACCAAAAAATACTTAACTATTTTTAATCATCACACAAAGGTGCACACTAGGTGATCTAGCATCATCACTAACATTACAAGGATTAAAGTACTTGTCTTATTTATTTTATTTGAGAAAAGTAATTTCTCTTCATTGAAAAACTACTTAAGATTTAATATTCTCCAACTCAAATATGGGATCATGTTGACACATGTCATCACCACATATTTCAGTACATGGGAATGTGATTGAAAGTGGTGTCACAATTTAATAAGGTTTAACCTTTTTTATTTTAATTAAAAAAAGTGAATAGAAATTCCTATGTGGCATTCTTTTATTACTTGATCATTATTTCTGTAAGTAAACCTATATATTTTTATATATTCTGAAAGGTATGATCAAATGTGATTTTTGCGAGTTGGAATCAACTCAAAAGCTCTTATGGTTGAATTTTAAAAAATGTTTGAATGTAGAAAAGCTTTTGCCTTGTTATTTTTACCAGGGGTGATCTATAAATCTAAATAGTTTGAATCCAATGGGCTTGGATTAATCATTTCAATACCTTGCTAACAAAATTAGTTTCATGCATTTTGGTTCAGTGAATCGAGCTGTGTTGAATTTTGAATCTATGTACATAACTGTGTTTGAAATTAAATGAATAGAACTAAATTTGAATTGTTGGGTCGTGCGGGAGGTTTAACTGGGCCGGCCCACTAGGCACAGCGCACGCGCAGGCTGGTTAAGTGGCCGTCCCCACGCGTCAGTGAGACGGGGAGGGGCGAAGCGGTACAGGGCAATGTGGATCGTGGGATCTAGTTCTAATCGAACGGCTCTGGTTCATCGTCCACGTCGGGCAGCGGCGGCGAGACAGAACCCTAGCGCGATAGGTGGGGGTCGTGGGAGGCTCACCGGGGATCAGGCGAGGGTCGGCGACGGGGGCGAACGACGAAGTCGACGACGGCGGTTCTCCTGGTACCGACAGCTTCTCCTGGGGCGGCTCCAATCGACGGCTCCCTTATCCTCCAGCAGCGGCGGGTTCCGGCCAAATTCCGACGATGCGCTGCTCGCCTTGCTCCGGGAGTGAGGTGTGGTGGTTCTGAGGTAGAGGGGAGTGAACTGGTGTGAAGAAAATGAGTGGTGGAGGCCTCTATTTATAGTGGCTGAAGGGGATCGACGGGCGCGGGCTGAGCTCATCATGGTCGACAGCATAGAGTTCTACTGGCATGGGAGACGGTAGGGGGCGGTGCTGTGCTCCCTGGCGAAGCTCAACAGCGTGGTGGAAAGGCGTGGGGCGATGCTGATCGGTCGGAACGCGTCGATGCTCTGGGAGGGTCTGACGGCGATTTTAATGTCGCATAACATGCATGGTCCGCGCGGCGGCGAACGGGCATGTTTGCGGGGTTGCTGGAGCGGTGGTGATCACACACGTACGCGGCGAGGGCGGTGCGCGGTCTGTGGGTGCTGGTCGAGGGTGGCACACTGGCGCGCTCTCGGCTCGCACGCAGAGAGGTTTGGCATGGTCTTGTCGTGTGGTCCAGGGGCTGGTAGAGCTCGAGGCTGGGACAGGGAGTGGTGGTGGACGGTGGAGTGACTGCTAGACATGTTTGCTAGGCTTGGTGCTGCTCCTAGCTTGCTGTCGACAATGGGGTGGAAAGGTGAGGCTCGGCATGCTTGCCATTAATGGCATGGTCTGGTTTACAATGAGCTAGAGGGGTTAAACCAGTTAGATGATCTACTGAGGGTGTAGAGTGAGCTAGATAGGGAACAAGTTAGGCCAAATTTACTGCACACTGTAGTGTTTGATGTTTGTTTGATTTGTAACTACAAGGTGTTTGATAAAATGGCCGCAAGAAATTCAAATTTGAATTTTGGATTAAAACTTGGTGGGTTTGCTAGGCACATACTAGGGAGTGTCTGGTTAGCTGGATTAGTCTAGTGGCACTGGTTTGGTTGGGTTTTGAAAATGGGTGATCTTCACATATGCTAAAGATTCAATTTTGAAATGTGATTTCAATGAGGTTGCAAAATGTTTCTGTAAGTTTGAAAGGTGGGCTTTGATTCACTTTTACTTGTTCTAGCAAGGGGTGAAAAGAATTGGGAAAGTTTCTGTTTGAAATCTTGGACTAGAAACACTCAAAGTGACCTAGTGAGCAAGATTGGCAAAAATGACCATTTGCTTCATTTGATTTGTTTTTGATTTTCTCTTGATTGGTTTCTGCTTGGAAATGATTTAGATGATGTTATATTCATGTTTAAACCATTTCTTGCTATTTAGGTTAATCACACAAGTTCATTCATGCAGTTATCAAATCATCTCATTCACACATGCATTCATATGATTTTAATTAATCAAAGTTTTTGTTAACCCTAATTTTAGTGATTAGAGTTTGGTGATCATTGTTTTATATTTTTGGGATGTTACATCCTGTCCATGATTTTCTTCGTGGACTCCTTTTCTTCTAAGGGATTCAGATTCATCATCTGTCTCCCAATTTTCTTCTTAACATCACGTGCTTCATCACACTTTGCGAGTGCTGGCTCGGCATCAAGCCACACTTTGGCCTCTTCCGGAAGCTCTATTCCGTGAAGAGGCAGTCCGGCACCGGCGGAGTCTACCCGCTTGGCGGCTGCATTATCTCCCTTCGTCCTTTTGTCCAATTTTCTCTTTATCCATTTGCGAGTCCGTCCAGTATTAGCGTCGTAAGTGGTTTTACATACGTGATGTCAAGCTGGACGGTCAGCAATTTGGTCTTTCCCCCTTCGACTCCGAGCAGAAGATCGTCCCGAAGAGATCATGGAAAAACCACATCTTGGAGGGCGAAGTTGCGGAGGTGGAGAGGATCTATAAGCGAGTGGAGGCTCTTCAACTGGTGCCAGGAAAGGAGGTCAATAGTGTCGACATCATCCGCACCTTCCTCAAACGTCGGGTGCAGCCGCTCCAAGCCAGGGTGCACTCGATGTTTCTCTACGCCTGCCCCAATGATCCGACCAGGGTGTCATCCGAAGAGTTGTCTTCAGGTGACCTTGATAGGGTCCTCTGTCCTCTGATGAAGTTCAAGGATGGTGAGGACCTTCCAGGGGAGTCACTGACTCCCCCTCTCAGCGCCAGTAAAGGGGCTTCGAAGGTGATGTTTGTTCGTGCGCGTTGCGCCTCTGTGGATGTTTGGTGTTTGCTGCCGTTTCTCATGTTGTTGTCATTTTTTGCTTGCAGTGCCTCCAGGTTACAGGGTCTATGCCTCCTCTGCCTGAGAATTTTAGGGAGGCGCTAGACAATGAGGAGGTGGACTCCGACTCTGAGCTTCCTCCAGCTCAGTCGCCGATTGCGGATGCTCCTGAGGTGAGTGAGGGTCAAACCCGAAAGCGCTCGCGGAGCGAATCTTCAGACGCATCTACCCCGCCAACTCCGAGGGGCCCATCCTTCCTCGAGCGGCATGGCGAGGATGATGGTGCCTCTTCCGCACCGTTTCTGGCTGTGCCCCTTCGAGCGATGGCGCCGCATCCGCCGGACAAGAAGAAGAAGGCACCACCCGTCTTCAACTTGTCAGATATTGACTCGTAAGTATCGTTACCCAAATTTTTTTCTGTCATTTGTCTTTGTCTGACCAAGCTTTGTTATTGCAGCCATTCTTCGGAGGGACCCCTTAGTGAGGGTACTCAGGAAGATGTAGGGGAGTTGAAGCCGAGAGCTCCTCCATCTCAGATGGTGGCCGACTCTGAAGATGATGCCATGAACCCCTCCCCGTGAGAGGCTCGGGTAGTTGTTACTCAAAAGACCGCACGTGGACCTTCGAAGTCTCCGTCTGAGCATGTAAGTTGTCTATTCTTTGTCTTGTAGGGGGGAGCCCCCGAGCCCTTTTTCGGATGACCTGTTGGTCGAGTTTTGCTCTTGTGGGGCGTAGCCCCTAAGCCCTTTCTGATGGTTGTTGTTGTTTTGTGTTTTGTTTTGCAGCCCTTCATTCATAGCTCTAATCTCCTTATCCAGAAGCACCTGGCGTTGGAGGCCAACATGTGGTAGCTGAAAGGTACATGGTTTGATCACCCTTTGTGGTTTGACTATCCCTTTCTTCTTTGCTTCTGTTGATCCTCTTATTTTTGATGTTTGCAGATGAAAATAATACAGCTCTCCGCCGGCTGGACGCACTTGAAAAGATCCTTGGTAGATCAAAGAAGAAAGCCGCAGATGCTGCGGAGGCGAGAGAGCGCCTGCAGAAGGAGGTGGCTGATGCTGCTGAAGCTCAGGAGCGCCTGCGGATGGAATCTGTGGATCGCGAGGAGCAACTTGCTGCTGCGACTGCCACTCGCGAGAAGGAGATGGCCGGTAGGCTGATGGCTGCGGCCAAGGCTTTCTCTAGTGAGTATCCTTACTTGCTTGGGTCTTCTATTTTTTCGACTTTTCTTTGCACTATTCTTATTCGGGTCCTTTCTTATTTGTCTTAGATGCGTCAGGCATCGCGTTTTATCACGGTGTGCTGGAGCACGGAAATGCTCTGGATGATGCCACCGTAGCGGTCGAAGATCGCTGCGGTACTGCTGCTGGCTCCTTGGCGAAGGCCAAGGAAGTTCTGCGATGCTTCTATAAGGAGGTCGTCCCCAAGGGCGCTGTTCTTGAGGATGTTAACTCCCTGGCGGATGCTCTATCGGAGGACGCTCCGGCGGCCTACAAGCACAAATAGAAGGGCATTGGCGCCTCCATGGGGTTGGCCATGGCCATGGCATCCGAAGCAGAGCTGGACCTGCTGCACATCACCTCCCAGATGCCAACGGCTACCGATGGCTCAGAGGTAGCGTTCGCTCTCTTCGCCTCCCGCTGTAAGTGTTACGGGCTGAAGCTCATTCACCTGCTGGCGGAGTACGCGGCGAAGCAGCAGGAGGAGGCCAAGAGAAGGCAGTCTGGCTCTGAGGCCACTCCGGATGCTGGTGCCTAGGCTTTAGTGTTGTAGTTTAGGATAGTTTATCCTCTTCCTTTTGTAATGTACGCTTTTGTTGATGAACAATCTCTCCTTATGCCATGCGGTGGCCTTCGATGTATATAAATTATATTTCGAGCTATCGCCAGAGATGTATGTGATGTTCATATCCTTACTTGTTTGTCTTTAGGGTCCTTCGGGTGAGGTTCCCATGGATAATTCGACTGTCCTTGAGCCGCGACCGTCTTTGGACGATGCTTCGCAGCTCATATTCCTTCGCGACCGTGTCCGCAGCCTGGAGAAAGATATCCTTGGTATTCGCGGTCACGCGGATGTATGGAAGTCGAAAGCTGAGCGGGCCACTACCAGTGAGGAGTTTTTGATGGGGGAGCTACGGCAGATGAGCGAGCAACTGCAATGTAAGTCTTCACGAACTATTGTTCCTTTCGGATGCGTCTTGTTTGCATGTCATCTTATTCCGTACTTGGTGCAGGCGCCAATCTCGTTCCGAGGGAAGAGAAGGAGCGCGGTGCGGTTCGGATGAATTGACTGGCTCAGCAGGACTTGGAGGCTGGCGGCTTCTTCTGCATGGATCGCGATCAAGCCGTCGTTCTTGCGACGATGCAATATCGCGCGCATCAGGTTTCTCGGGTGCTGAGGCGGGCGAGGATTTCCCTAGCGTCCATTTGGGCCGTCATGTTTCCCCTGGATGAGGCTCCTTCCAACCTATGGGGTCTGCTGGCAAAGTTTTGGGATGTGGGCCATGTCAAGGAGTTGGTGCGGTGTTAGCTAGTCGCTGGGGTAAAGGCCGCTCTTTCACTTGTTGGGATGCATCGCCTTGATGTCGATCTCGCGGCGGTGGCGACTGGGCCACCTCTTTGACCTGATGGTAGTCTCTGGGATATGCGCCCGCATTATGCGGCTGTTAGGCAGTATGCTGAAGAGATCGTGGATCTTTTCGAGCAACGGGCGAGTGTGATTCTTTAGAATAGGCGGACCCTGTAAAGAAATAGATTGGCGTAAAATTTGTATATATTCAAGTGGGCTTGTTGTGCCTTGTGTAAAGTTTATTTGTATTAGCACGTTGTGCTTTGTTATGTGCATGTCCTTTTCGTTAGCCTGACGTGGTCAGCTATTCAGGTTGTATGCTTTATTCTCAGTTGACGAGGTCGTGAGGTGAGGCGCAGCCGCCGAGCGTGTTATAGCAAAAAGTAATGCAAGGTGAAAGAAAATTTTAGGCGAGGAACTTAGCTTTTGTTCATATCATAACGAGGAGGTACATTATTCGGCTGAGTAGCCTTGGCTAAGTAGCCTTATTGAAAGTAAGAGGTAGCTAGGGGTAGAAGCGTCGCAGTTGTGTGACGTTCCATGGGTTGGAGTATTCGACTCCTGACTTGACATCCATGAGGCGGTAGGCGCCACCTGGGATGACTTTGGTGACGATGTAGGGTCCTTCCCAGGGTGACTCGAGCTTCTTCGTCCACTCTTGATTGAGTCGTAGGATGAGGTCTCATTCGACGAAGGACCTTGGGCATAGCCGACGGCTGTGGTAGTTGTGGAGGCTCTGCTGGTAGACCGCTGAGCGAGCCGCGGCGAAGTCGCGTGCGTCGTCGAGTGTATCGACGGCGTCTTCGAGTGCGCCCGATGATTCAGCTTCGCTATAGGCAACGACCCGCGGGGCCTTGTGGCGTACTTCTGCAGGTAGTATGGCTTCAGCTCCGTGCACCATGAAGAAGGGCGTGTAGCCAGTTGAACTGTTCGACATTGTACGCAGTATCCAAAGTACGGAGGGTAGCTCCTCCACCCAAGCTCCCGTGAGCCTTTCGAGTGGGCATAGCAGGCGTTTCTCGATGCCATTGCCTATGAGGCCATTGGCCTTTTCGACCTGTCCATTGGTCTGCGGGTGCGCCACAGAGGCGTATGATATGTTGATGCCGAGGCCCTCGCAGAAGTCCTGGAATTCCTTTGAGATGAAGTTTGAGCCGTTGTCCGTGATGATGCTGTGGGGCACACCGAATCTGTACACTATGGACTCGAAGAACTTGATGGCCGTTTTGCCGCTTTGGTTGGTGACAGGCATGGCCTCGATCCACTTGGTTGTAAGATCCCTCCTTTGTAAAGGAAAAGGATCCCTGTGATTGCAATGCTAGTCCCTGGATCATTGCTAGCATCCACAGTTTAAGATGAAGTACACAGATACAAAGGTCATTTATTACATCCATTCCAGAGATAAAATATAGTCTTTTACAACTCATGGCCACATGCCTAATACAAGAGTTTTGGAATAAGTAAATAAACATAAGTCTTCATCTTCATGTGCCACAGGCAAACATGTTGAGTGTAGACTCATGACTCCTAATCATCATCGGAATAACCTGCAACATCACAAGTTACAGCCACAGTGGGTCAATACTTTGGAATAGTATTGGCAAGTGATACCTTAGTAAATTTTAAGTGGACTATATTACTATATGCATTTTGGCTAAGTGTAGCTTCGCTTGCTTTGCTTGAAAATAGGTTTTCCCTATTAGTTGAGATCACTAAATTTTTCTTTGTCAAAAACTTTCCCAAGAAACCACCAATAGACATTGGGGTCCTTCACCCTTGTTCACCCACCAATTTTTACTTAGAAGTTGGAGTGATGAGATTCTTGTAGCTTCCATGTCTTGATGCTCAAGTTGTCCATTGCCATGGACTTGGCTAAGTACTTAGATTTTCCATCTGCAGAGGTTGTGCACTTTCCCTACCAGACTTGGTTTCCCAAGACAGGACCTTTCAGAAGCCTTCCCTTAGCCAAATGGACGCGTTCCAACCTATCATCCCACTACCACCAGCTGTCCAAATGACTAAGTTCTAGCAACCTATATGATCAAGGCAGAGCCCATATTGCCAAGTGACTGCACTATAAGCTTCTCAACACTTGGCCTCCAAATCCCTTTGTGCCTGGGTGGCATACCACAAGTGTGATACATAAGGTAAACCATATCCATGGGCCTTGTGTAACCACTCAACCAAAAACCACCATTCAAGTCCCATTCCACCCAGGAGGTTCATTGACTTAGTTGTTTTATTAAGAAAACATAAGTCCAAAAGACTTAGAAATATTTTCATCATAGCATGTATATACTTTACCAACCCTTGTTTGCTACTAGCTAGGCTAAGCATGGCATAGTAACTTAACTTAGGAAAATTCCTAGCAATTCTACAACTACTTAGGATTTCCCAACATAGCATTTGGCAAAAAGTAACATGCAAGACTTAGCAAAATATTTCTAATGCTTATACAAAATATAGGGATGGAAATATTCATGAAGTACCACTTGCCTTGGTAATGGGGAGAGCAGCACTCCTCACAATCACAGTCACTAGCAAAATCTACACAAAATTTGTAGCACCAAAAATTACACACAATTCATATACAAACAAAAATAATATGAATGCATGCATGCAAGAAAATGCTAAGTGATGATTGTTTGAAAACTCCACCAAGCAAGTGCATGATACAGAAACAAAACCAAGTCAAAAAGTTTGCTAACCAAACTTATTTAGCCCTAAAACAATTTGATAAACAAAATCTATACTCAAAATGGACCTAAATATGTTTCTGCATACAAAGTCATTTTAACAGAAACTTTTTGTTAAACACATTGAAGATTCAGAAAGGGCTTGACTCACTGATTCCAACGGTATAAAATTTGCAAAAATCTAACGTGGAAATCTCAAGTTATAGCCATTTGAAAATTGGATCTAAATCTGATTTGAATTCTAATTTTGAATCCAACCCTAGACACGCGTCACGATTTTACTGGTGCGTACCGGTTCGCACCGGATCACCCTTCCGCGCCGTTGGATCTAACTATCGCTGCACGGCTCAGATCTATCCATACCCCTTCGGCTAGGATCTATCGTGTCCACTGGATCTAAATCGAATGATCCTAAGCAAAGGACCAACAAGTGGCGGCGCTAGCGGCGGTGACAGGCGGCGGCGCGTCTGACAGCGGCGGTGCTGGCGCTCTAGGTCGCGCGGGGGTGAGGGAAGTAGCTTACCAGATCCGCGGGGGCGTGCTGAAGCTCGAGGTGGCGTTGGCTCGGGAAGGGGCGCACTGGCACGGTCTTAGGAGCTCGTCGGAGTAGCGGGCGGCGTCGGTCGCTTGCAGACGTGGTGCTTGCCGAGGTTTGGCGTCGCCCTAGCACGAACCAGAGGCATCAGGAGTTGCGCAAGACGTAGGCGAACAAACTCGCGTGAAGGAGGGGGCAAGGGGCGCTTGGGTTTTACCTGAATTGGTCGCCAGAGTCTATCGGCGGCGCAGGTGGTTTCGGTCGAGGACGGAGACGACAACCTGGGTCACGAGCAGGCAAAAGAAAGGCATCAGCGTATGCGCAAGATCAAGCTGGGCATCCTCATTTGAACCAGAGGGAGGGGGGCGGTCGAGGCTCACCGGAATTGGACGCCGGAGTCGTCGGTACCGCGGGGCTTCGAGAGCAAATGCGCGCATCCTGGTGGCGGAGTGAGCGAGGAGAGTGGGGGGAAAAGCTTGCGGTGCAGAGGGGTTTAAATAGGTCCAGGCGCGACAAGAAACACCTACGGCATAATGGCTAATTACGCCACGCCATTACTGGCCTTGACAGCAGCGGCGACGTGGTCGCGGGCGCGGTTTGAGGAAGACGAGGGCGACATGGACGGGGCCCGCTTGTCAGCAAAATAAGCAGAGGGGGTGTGGGGTCTGGCTGTCAGTGGCTGAGTGGGTGTGCTCGGGCGTGCGGAAGGAAAAGAAAAGGCCCGGTTGGGCTAGTTGGGCCTATTCAGATGATGGGCTAGATTGGTGGCTCTAGGCCCTTTTCATTTGTTTGCTCTTTTTCTTTTTCTGATTCAATTTTCAGAATAGGTTTTCAAATGAATTCAAGTTCCATTTGAATTCAAACTTTCTTGGGATTTTTGCAGTGTGTAGTAGTCTCAAATTAGGCACAAAGTCAGGTGGTTTTCTAAGTAAAGGCTTGGTCAAGCTTGGAGATCAAAATAACAGAGACTAGGCACTTGGTTTGCAAAATTTGAAAAATGGTTTTTGAAACCATTTCCAATTTGAAGAACTTGGTTTAAATTCTACACTCAAACCTATCCTCAAAGAAGGCAACAAACTTGGTTCATAAACAATCAAACTTTCAAATGGGGATAGTCATTTGATTTAAATCTGCTCACATAAAATCATAGCACTATGTGCTTCTGTTTTTCTGAAATGAGTTTGAAATTGATCTCAATCTATATGCATGCATGAATGATATGCAAACTTTGAAATCATGTTTTTATGGATGTTACAAATCTAACCCCCTTAAGGTGAATCTCGTCCTCGAGATTCGGATTGGCTAGCAAATAGGTGAGGGTGGTCTTTCCGAAGATCATCTTCTCTTTCCCATGTTGCTTCCTCTTCGGTATGATGGTTCCATTGCACTTTGCAAAACTTGATAGTCTTTGTTCTCGTGACTCTTTCTGCAGTCTCAAGAATCTTGATAGGCTTTTCTTCATAAGTGAGATCACTTTCTAGTTGAACTTCTTCCAAAGGTATGGTATCCTTCAAAGAAGATTCTTCCATTTCTGGGTGACATTTCTTAAGCTGACTCACATGAAACACATTATGGACTGCTGATAGAGATGCTGGCAGTTCAATTTCATAAGCAACTTCTCCTTTGCGACTCAGAATCTTGAATGGCCCAACATATATTGGTGCCAACTTCCCTTTGACTCCGAATCTTTTCACTCCACGGAGTGGTGATACTCTAAGATAGGCTCTATCACCAACTTCGTAGGTGACTTCTCTACGCTTAGGATCTGCGTAGCTTTTCTGTCGGGACTGTGCTATCTTCAACCTGTCCTTAACCAACTTGACCTTCTCTTCGACTTCTTTGATAAGTTCTGGCCCGAATAGACTTCTTTCTCCCACACCATTCCATAACAACGGGGTGGTACACTTTCTTCCGTAGAGAAACTCAAATGGTGCCATCTCAATGCTGGCTTGATAGCTGTTGTTATAAGAAAATTCTGCGTAAGGCAGACTTTCATCCCAACTGGCTCCATAGTCTAGGGCACATGCCCTCAACATGTCTTCCAGAATTTGATTTGTCCTTTCTGTTTGTCCATCGGTTTGAGGATGAAAAGCAGTGCTGAATTCCAACCTCGTTCCCAATGACTCATGTAGTTGTCTCCAAAAATGGGAAGTGAATTGGGTTCCCCTATCAGACACAATACTCTTAGGCACACCATGAAGGCATACAATTCTACTCATGTAGATTTTGGCTAACTTAGCACTAGTATAAGTTGTCTTCACGGGTATGAAATGAGCCACTTTAGTTAGGCGATCCACTACTACCCATATGGAATCATATCCCGATCTGGTCCTTGGTAATCCGGTAATGAAATCCATACCAATCTTGTCCCCTTCCAATCAGGAATTGGTAGTGGTTGAAGCAAACCTGCTGGTTTCTGATGCTCCGCCTTTACTCTACTACACACATCACACAAAGCAATATGTTCGGCGATGTCTCTCTTGAGATTATTCCACCAAAATCTTTCTTTCATGTCCATGTACATTTTGGTGTTACCTGGGTGAATAGAATACGGAGAGTTGTGTGCTTCTTGCAAAATCAGTTTCCGCAACTCCGGATCTTGTGGAACACAGATACGTTTCCCATGCCATAATGTACCCTGTTCGTCTTCATGGAAATTTTTAGCTCTCCCTTGGCCAATATTTTCCTTAATCCTTTCAATTTCCTTATCGGTCTTCTGAGCTTCTCGGATCTTGTCCAACAAAGTGGGTTGAACATCCAAAGACATAAGATGTGCTTCAGGTACAATCTCCAATCTGAGTTCTTTGAATTGAGTACACAAATCATCTGGCAATTCTCCTTTGGTAAGGCCATTTACAAATACCTTATGACTTAGAGCATCTGCTACAACGTTTGCTTTACCGGGGTGGTATTGCAAACTTAAGTCATAATCCTTGATAAGCTCTAACCATCTTCTTTGTCTCATATTGATTTCCTTTTGGGTGAAGATATACTTCAAACTTTTGTGGTCCGTGAACACTTCACAACGCTTTCCCAAAAGGTAATGCCTCCATGTCTTGAGTGCGTGGACGACAGAGGCTAACTCTAAATCATGAGTAGGATAGTTCACCTCATGAGTTTTGAGTTGTCTTGAGGCATAGGCCACAACTTTACCGTCTTGCATAAGTACGGCACCCAAACCTTGATGAGACGCATCACAATACACTTGGAAATCCTTTTCCAAATCTGGCAGACATAGAACTGGTGCTGTCACAAGTCTCTTCTTCAATTCTTGAAAGCTGACTTCACAACCTTCAGACCAAGCAAACTTCTTGTCTTTTTTCAATAATTCAGTCATTGGCTTAGCTACTTTAGAGAAATTCTCGATGAACCTTCTGTAGTAACCTGCTAAGCCAAGGAAACTGCGAACTTCTTTCACATTCTTGGGATATTCCCATTCAGTCACAGCTGAAACCTTAGCAGGATCAACTTCTACACCATCTTTTGTCATAACATGTCCAAGAAAACCAATTTCTTCTAACCAGAACTCACACTTGCTGAATTTTGCATAAAGTTTATGCTCTCTCAACTTCTCAAGTATCAAACGCAAGTGTCCTTCATGCTCTTCTTTGCTCTTGGAGTAGACTAAGATGTCATCGATGAAAACGACAACAAACTTGTCAAGGAATTCCATGAACACTTTGTTCATCATATTCATGAAGTATGCTGGGGCATTGGTTAAGCCAAAAGGCATTACGGTGTACTCATACAACCCATACCTTGTGGTGAATGCTGTTTTAGGTATGTCTTGCTCTCTTATCTTAAGTTGAAAATAGCCTAACCGGAGATCAATTTTTGAGAACACACAGGCTCCTTCAAGATGATCAAACAAGTCATTGATTCTTGGCAAAGGATATTTGTTCTTGATGGTCACCTCGTTGAGTGAACGGTAATCTATGCATAACCTTTGACTTCTATCCTTCTTCTCCACGAACAAAACTGGGGCTCCCCAAGATGAAGAACTTGGTTGAATAAATCCTTTCTGCAACTGTTCTCCTAGTTGCTTCTTAAGCTCTTTCAGTTCATCAACTGACATTTTGTATGGTCTCTTTGCTATTGGTCCAGAACCTGGTACCAAATCTATCAGAAACTCCACATCTCTATCTGGTGGCATTCCTGGTAATTCTTCTGGAAACACATCCGGATACTCACACACAATTGGCACACTATCCATGCTAACCCCCTTAAGAGAATTAAGCATACTCCTCTTTGCTCCAAAGCTGGTCTTGAATCTGATCCTTTTATTTTCCGGAGTTGTGAGTGAGACAGTATGGCTGGCACAATCTATCACTCCTTTGTACTTAGTCATCCAGTACATTCCCAGAATGACATCCAAACCTTGGGAGTTTAATATTATCAAGTTAACGGGAAACTTATACTTCCCAAATTCTATGACTAGGTCATGGCATCCTGAATTCACTATCATTTCTCCACCAGGAGAACTTACTTTTATAGGACACCCAATAGTTTCTACCGGTAGTTCATTTCTTTCCACAAATGCTCTTGATATGAATGAATGAGATGCACCAGTATCAAAGAGTACAAATGCTGGAATGGAATTGAGTCTGAACTTACCAGCAACAGCGTCAGGTTCTTCATAGACCTCCTCCACATTAATGTGGTTCACCTGACCTTTCTGGAAAGGATTGGGCTTGACATGTCCATCAACTTTCTTTTTGGGGCACTCATTTTCATAGTGTCCCATCTTCTTGCATTTGAAGCACTCAACCTGACTGATGTCCCTCTTAGCAGGCTGACTCCCACTTCCACTACCATTTCCACTGTGGTGGCTCTTATGTCCACTCTTGTGGTTCTTGTACTTGTCATTGTCATGACTGCGGTGATGCTTGTTGTCATGACGGTTGTGGTTGTGGTGCTTGTTGAATTTCCCATGCTTATGGGATCCTGAGCTTCCACTGTCATCATAGTGAGATCGTTTGTGAGACGATCCCGAGCTGTTCTTGTCGGAGTGTTTCCTCTTCCTACTCTCGACTTGCTTCATTTTGTTCTCCAATATAGCTGCCTTATCACAGAGCGACTGATAAGTGGGAACATATGCCACAGCCAGCTGCAGATTCAACTCATCATTCAAGCCTTCCAGAAATTTTTCCTTTCTTTTGGCATCTGTGTCAACCTCGTCCGGTGCATAACACGCCAGATTGTTGAACTCCTCAATGTATTCAGCCACGCTGCGGTGGCGCTGCTTCAGGTTGTGGAACTCCTTTTTCAGGCTCATTATTCCCGATGAGATATGAGCAGTGCGAAAGCCATCTTCAAAGATAGCCCAAGTCACCTCATTTATAGGAGTGGTGATTTGGAAGTTGTCCCACCAAGTGGCGGCTGGCCCTTCCAGCAGATGTGCTGCGAACCTGACCTTTTCAGCATCCGTGCAGCCCACGGTCACTAAGTCCTTGTTCACAGAACGTAGCCAATCATTGGCCACCATGGGATCAGTCGTCCCCGAGAACTTAGCTGGCCTCAAACGTAGAAATCTGGTGAGCATATCAAAGCCCGGAGGGTTGTTGTTGTTGTTATTGGGGTTGTTGTTGTTGTTATTCTGGTTTTGGATGAATGTTGTCATCATCTGCATAAGCTGTGTTTGAGCATTCATCATTTGCTGCATTTCCGGAGTGATGTTGTTGGGGTTGGGGTTTGCGCGACGGGGAGGCATCTGTGGTTTGTTCAAATAGAGATAAGAATGAGATACCCATAGATGTTTTATGCACAATACATCACAAGCAAACACATAGCATGAAACACAAGGATAAAAGTTCAACAACCAGATAACAAGTTCATGAAGTAAAACACACAAGTGGCAAGCCATCCACATGTCGGATGGTCCAATAACAAGTTCACAAATAACAAGTATGATAATAAAAGATAAACGAGTAGTCAAGTCTACTCATCAGCATCAATCTCCTCTTCGACGAAGGTAAGACCTACGTTCTCCATAGCGGTCTTGTTCTCCTCAATAGTAGTGGTCAAGGAATCGATCTTGGCCTTGAGAGCCCTCTTCTGGGAGCGAAGCCTCTCGATCACCATCTGCTGCTGCTCTAGCTCGAAATCCTTGGACTTCAGTTCTTCAGTCATGTCCCGGATCTTCTTGTTCCTATCCTGGACGCGTTTATCCTGACTCTTGAACTTACGGTCCTGGGTCTCGAACTTCGCCTCCATTTCCTTGACTATCTCGTCCTGCTGTGCGAAAAGCTTGTCCTTCTCGCGAAGCTGCACCTGGAGCTCGTCATTACTGAGCATGACATTGGTCCTGTCTGTGTCCACGTGCCTGATGAGAGACTCTAAGTCCTGGAGATAGAGATGTATCGGCTCTGCTGCGTCCCTCGAGTCGTCCTCGAAGTCAATGGACTCTCCATCATCATCACGTCTTCCGAAGACGTGGAAGTGGGTGCCCCTAACCTGTCGGGAGTGACGACCTAGCAAACGTCCTATCAGGTCCTGCATGACTACCTCCATGCCTCTCTCCCTGTCGTCGTGCATCAACTTGAATACGATGGCCTCCGTAGTAGGCTCTGTCTGGCATCCGGGCTGGTTCACCTTGAAGCCCCAGAGGTCCTTCCTCTCGAACTTGGTGAGTGGATGCACCATGATGGTGGGAAGAGGGAGATCGAGCAAAGTGGTAAGCTCAACGATACGAGGACCAAAGTGGGTAACCTGGAACTCCTCAACAGTGCTGATGGTAATAGGCATCTATTTATAAGATAGAAAAGTTAGGACAACACAATTCAAGATAAAACAAGACAAACATTTCATACATATCCTTGGAACACAAAATCACACAAGTCATGCATACATGAATCCATTACGTCAATCAAGGTCCAAACTTATTTAAGGTATATTTTTGGAAAATAAGGTGATAGGTGGTGGTCCAACTAACGAAGTGCGTTACAATCCTATCTCACTGGATCTGTTGGCTAACACAATGTTCCTAGAGGCAATTAGCCTATCTTGTTCACATGATTCCATCACTAAGTCTATAATATCTCCCCTTAAGGTTTGGTTGGTGGCTTCCAACTCTTGAGTATGTTCCTTCTCTTTCTCTAAGTCTTTTTGGAGGTTGAGCATTCTGCACTTGACTCT
Source organism: Avena sativa (assembly GCA_916181665.1). Lineage (NCBI taxonomy): Eukaryota > Viridiplantae > Streptophyta > Magnoliopsida > Poales > Poaceae > Avena > Avena sativa. The sequence goes on from OV702284.1 coordinate 31,956,567, forward strand.
AGCACTAAGTTCTTTGATAGTCCTCCAAGCTGCTTCTCTTGCTGACTCAAAGAATGTGGTGTGCATCACAGTGTTGGTGTACATGCAGAATCCTCTTTCTTTGTGGTTGTCTTCCTTGCTTTTGTACAAGTGAAGTTGCACCCACCAGTACTCCACTCCTTCATCCATCACTGGAAAGCCTTTGTAAACAGCTGCACCATGTGCTTCCATTGCCACCATGAGGTCCTTGAGAATTTTGGGAAACTCAGTTTCACACTCCAAGGTCATGGTCATGAGTGGTCCTTTCTTCACGGCTTCGTTGATGGAGTTCATCTACAAATAGAGATGAGAATGAGAAGATTAGAAAAGTTTACGAGAAGAATAGACAAGTGTAGAAGTAGTTGAATTTTTTTTCCTTAGTGGTTTTCCAATCCTAGGGTCATAATCCTACAGGCAACACAGGCTCTGATACCATCTGTAAGATCCCTCCTTTGTAAAGGAAAAGGATCCCTGTGATTGCAATGCTATTCCCTGGATCATTGCTAGCATCCACAGTTTAAGATGAAGTACACAGATACAAAGGTCATTTATTACATCCATTCCAGAGATAAAATATAGTCTTTTACAACTCATGTCCACAGGCCTAATACAAGAGTTTTGGAATAAGTAAATAAACATAAGTCTTCATCTTCATGTGCCACAGGCAAACATGTTGAGTGTAGACTCATGACTCCTAATCATCATCGGAATAACCTGCAACATCACAAGTTACAGCCACAGTGGGTCAATACTTTGGAATAGTATTGGCAAGTAATACCTTAGTAAATTTTAAGTGGACTATATTACTATATGCATTTTGGCTAAGTGTAGCTTGGCTTGCTTTGCTTGAAAATAGGTTTTCCCTATTAGTTGAGATCACTAAATTTTTCTTTGTCAAAAACTTTCCCAAGAAACCACCAATAGACATTGGGGTCCTTCACCCTTGTTCACCCACCAATTTTTACTTAGAAGTTGGAGTGATGAGATTCTTGTAGCTTCCATGTCTTGATGCTCAAGTTGTCCATTGCCATGGACTTGGCTAAGTACTTAGATTTTCCATCTGCAGAGGTTGTGCACTTTCCCTACCAGACTTGGTTTCCCAAGACAGGACCTTTCAGAAGCCTTCCCTTAGCCAAATGGACGCGTTCCAACCTATCATCCCACTACCACCAACTTTCCAAATGACTAAGTTCTAGCAACCTATATGATCAAGGCAGAGCCCATATTGCCAAGTGGCTGCACTATAAGCTTCTCAACACTTGGCCTCCAAATCCCTTTGTGCCTAGGTGGCATACCACAAGTGTGATACATAAGGTAAACCATATCCATGGGCCTTGTGTAACCACTCAACCAAAAACCACCATTCAAGTCCCATTCCACCCAGGAGGTTCATTGACTTAGTTGTTTTATTAAGAAAACATAAGTCCAAAAGACTTAGAAATATTTTCATCATAGCATGTATATACTTTACCAACCCTTGTTTGCTACTAGCTAGGCTAAGCATGGCATAGTAACTTAACTTAGGAAAATTCCTAGCAATTCTACAACTACTTAGGATTTCCCAACATAGCATTTGGCAAAAAGTAACATGCAAGACTTAGCAAAATATTTCTAATGCTTATACAAAATATAGGGATGGAAATATTCATGAAGTACCACTTGCCTTGGTAATGGGGAGAGCAGCACTCCTCACAATCACAGTCACTAGCAAAATCTACACAAAATTTGTAGCACCAAAAATTACACACAATTCATATACAAACAAAAATAATATGAATGCATGCATGCAAGAAAATGCTATGAAAACTCCACCAAGCAAGTGCATGATACAGAAACAAAACCAAGTCAAAAAGTTTGCTAACCAAACTTATTTAGCCCTAAAACAATTTGATAAACAAAATCTATACTCAAAATGGACCTAAATATGTTTCTGCATACAAAGTCATTTTAACAGAAACTTTTTGTTAAACACATTGCAGATTCAGAAAGGGCTTGACTCACTGATTCCAATGGTATAAAATTTGCAAAAATCTAACGTGGAAATCTCAAGTTATAGCCATTTGAAAATTGGATCTAAATCTGATTTGAATTCTAATTTTGAATCCAATCCTAGACACGCGTCACGATTTTACTGGTGCGTACCGGTTCGCACCGGATCACCCTTCCGCGCCGTTGGATCTAACTATCGCTGCACGGCTCAGATCTATCCATACCCCTTCGGCTAGGATCTATCGTGTCCACTGGATCTAAATCTAATGATCCTAAGCAAAGGACCAACAAGTGGCGGCGCTAGCGGCGGTGACAGGCGGCGGCACGTCTGACAGCAGCGGTGCTGGCGCTCTAGGTTGCGCGGGGGTGAGGGAAGTAGCTTACCAGATCCGCGGGGGCGTGCTGAAGCTCGAAGTGGCGTTGGCTCGGGAAGGGGCGCACTGGCACGGTCTTAGGAGCTCGTCGGAGTAGCGGGCGGCGTCGGTCGCTTGCAGACGTGGTGCTTGCCGAGGTTTGGCGTCGTCCTAGCACGAACCAGAGGCATCAGGAGTTGCGCAAGACGCAAGCAAACAAACTCGCGTGAAGGAGGGGGCAAGGAGCGCTCGGGTTTTACTTGAATTGGTCGCCGGAGTCTATCAGCGGCGCAGGTGGTTTCGGTCGAGGACGGAGACGACAACCTGGGTCACGAGCAGGAAAAAGAAAGGCATCAACGTATGCGCAAGATCAAGCTGGGCATCCTCATTTGAACTAGAGGGAGGGGGCGGTCGAGGCTCACCGGAATTGGACGCCGGAGTCGTCGGTACCGCGGGGCTTCGAGAGCAAATGCGCGCAGCCTGGTGGCGGAGTGAGCGAGGAGAGTGGGGGAAAAAGCTTGCGGTGCAGAGGGGTTTAAATAGGTCCAGGCGCGACAGGAAACGCCTGCAGCATAATGGCTAATTACGCCGCGCCATTACCGGCCTTGACAGCAGCGGCGACGTGGTCGCGGGCGCGGTTTGAGGAAGACGAGGGCGACGTGGACGGGGCCCGCTTGTCAGCGAAATAAGCAGAGGGGGTGTGGGGTCTGGCTGTCAGTGGCTGAGTGGGTGTGCTCGCGCGTGCGGAAGGAAAAGAAAAGGCCCGGGTGGGCTAGTTGGGCCTGTTCAGATGATGGGCTATATTGGTGGCGCTAGGCCCTTTTTATTTGTTTGCTCTTTTTCTTTTTCTGATTCGATTTTCAGAATAGGTTTTCAAGTGAATTCAAGTTCCATTTGAATTCAAACTTTCTTGGGATTTTTGCAGTGTGTAGTAGTCTCAAATTAGGCACAAAGTCAGGTGGTTTGCTAAGTAAAGGCTTGGTCAAGCTTGGAGATCAAAATAACAGAGACTAGGCACTTGGTTTGCAAAATTTGAAAAACGGTTTTTGAAACCATTTCCAATTTGAAGAAATTGGTTTAAATTCTACACTCAAACCTATCCTCAAAGAAGGCAACAAACTTGGTTCATAAACAATCAAACTTTCAAATGGGGATAGTCATTTGATTTAAATATGCTCACATAAAATCATAGCACTACGTGCTTCTGTTTTTCTGAAATGAGTTTGAAATTGATCTCAATCTATATGCATGCATGAATGATATGCAAACTTTGAAATCATGTTTTTAGGGATGTTACATTGGTAAACTTGTCGACTGCGACCAGGAGGTAGACGTGGCTTCCTTTCGATGATTTGGGCAGTTTGCCGATCATGTCTAGGGCCCCATTGGGCGAAGGGCCAGGCCAATGGTATGGGCCTTAGCTCCGATCCTGGTGCGTGTGGCTTGTCCGCGTACCTCTGGCAGGCGTTGCATCTTTGGACGAGGTCCTCGGCATCGTTCATGGCTGTTGGCCAATAAAATCCATCTCGCAGAGCTTTGGCGACTAGGACACGGCTTCCTGCATGATGGCCACAGATGCCCTCGTGGATGTCTTGAAGGATGGTTTTGCCGTCTCCGATGGTGACGCATCGTTGGAGTACACCCGACATGTTGCGCTTGTACAGCTCGCCATTGATATTGGTGAAGGCCTTGGACCGACGAAATATGCACCGGGCATCTGTCAGGTCATCAGGAAGCTCTTTGTTTATCAGTTACCGAAGGTATGGATGTGTCCATGTTTCTTCAATCGCCATGACCTGTACCAGGCTGACCATCTCGGCCTTGGTGTCGAGATTTTTGGGTCCTTCATGTCCTTCGGCTGGCGCAGCCCCCGAGTGCTCTGCTTCTTCGGGTGATCCCTTAGGGAATTTCCTTTTGATAGACGGTACACATATTTGTTCGAGGAACACACCTGGTGGCACCCGTGCGCAGGTGGAGCCGATGTTGGCGAGTCTATCATCTTCCTCATTGCTTTCCCTTCCAACGTGCCAAATCTCACAGCCGTCGAAGTCTCCTTCAAGTGAGTTGTAGAGCGTGCGGTAGGCGATCATGTTGGCGCTGTGAGCGTCGCACTCATTCATCGTCTGCTGGACGACAAGGTTCGAGTCACCATAGATGACTAGGTGTGTTGCGCCGCAGATCTTGGCCATCCTCATGCCATGGATGAGGGCCTCGTATTTGGCTTCGTTGTTGGAGGCGTGGAATTTCATCTTATGGCCTTGAGGGGACGTCAATATGACGCCAGCTCCGGCTCCGGCCTTGTGCTTGGAGCCGTCGAAGTGCATCGTCCACGACTACGTCATGTCCGGAGTGTCTGGCAGCTGGAGCTCCATCCAGTGGACGAGGAAGTCAGGGAGGACCTGATATTTGATGGCCTTTTGCCGCTCGTAGACTATGTCTAGAGGGGATAGCTCGATGCCCCACAGGGCTACGTGTCTCGTGGCTTCGGGGTTGTTCAGGATGTTGGACAGTGGCGCCTCGTTGACGACCATTATCTGATGATCCTGGAAGTAGTGGCTCAGCCAACGAGCCATCATGAATACGCGGTAGGCGAGCTTCTGGTACTGAGGGTACCTCTGCTTTGTTGGTGTTAGGACCTCGCTGAGGTAGTAGATTAGGCGTTGTACCCTGTGGGTCTTGCCATCTTCAGGTCGTTCGACCACGAGTATGGTGCTGACCACTTGATGCGTGGCTGCGATGTATAGCAGCAGAGGCTCGCGCTCCTTTGGCGTGACCAGGACAGGCGAGGTGGAGAGTAGCCTTTTGAGGTCTTCGAATGCGTCGTCCGCTTCAGGTGTCCACTCGAACTTGTCAGCTTTGCGCAACAGCTGGTAGAAAGGCAGGACCTTCTCACCCATGCGACTGATAACCTGCTCAGCGCCGCGATGCGCCCGGCGAGTTACTAGACACCTTTAAGGTTCTTCGGCTTCTCCATGGTCAGTATGGCCCGGATTTTCTTCGGATTCGCCTCGATCCCTCGCTGGGAGATGAAGTATCCAAGTAATTGGACAGATGGGACGCCGAAGGCGCACTTTTCTGGGTTCAGCTTGATCTTATAGTGATCAAGGTTATCAAACGTCTCGCGGTGATCGTCGATTAGTGTCTTGGCTTCCCTGGTCTTGATGACTATGTCCTCGACATAGACTTGGATGTTGCGATCGATCTGGTTTTTCAGGCACGCTTGCATGCACCTCTGGTACGTGGCGCCTGCGTTCTTCAGCCCAAAGGGCATGGTGTTGTAGCAGAATACTCCGAACGGCGTGATGAACGCCGTTTTCTCCTTGTCTTCAACCTTCAGTCGAATCTGGTTGTTGCCTGAGTAGGCATCAAGAAAGGAGAGTTTCTCGCATGCTACAGTCGAATCGATGATCTGATCGATCCACAATAGAGGGAAGTGGTCCTTGGGGAAATACTTGTTGAGCGATGTGAAGTCCACGCACATCTGCAAGATGTCTGTGTCCTTCTTGGGGACCAGCACAGTGTTGGCCAGCCACTCACTCTCCTTGATTTCTAGGATGAAGTTAGCATCGAGCAGTCTGTTGACTTCGATTCCAACAGTTCAGCTCTTGGTTCGGACAGTCGTCGGATCGACTGCTTGACTGTAATGCCCCGGAAAATATTCCGAAATAAAATTAATTGTTATTTTATTTCGTGCATCGTCATGACATCATCATGCATATTCTATTCGCATTTTGACCACAAACTATTTTGCTAAAAACCTATTTTTGTTTTACTAAAATATCCTTATAATTTTATTAAATCCGTTTTCCTTTTCTTATTTTCAAACTCAAGGAAAATAATATTTTTGGTCTGTTACTTGACCATAAATGGTTTTCTTATTTGACTAAAACAAAACTAGGTTAAAAGCCCGTCTAAAGTTTGGCCCAAAACTAGCGCCATCTAGTCTACTTTGGACTAGATAAATACCCTAATCCCCCTTCTTCCTTCAAACCCTAACCCTCCAAATCTGAGATCTAGATCTGCCCAAATTCTCCACCTTTTCCTCTTTGCTTCACTCCAAATTCAGCTTTAAATCTGGTAGCCGCAGTGTCTACATGGTTCAATTTTGCCACGCTTAGCTAGTACACTCCAGGAAAAATCAATCGACCTACATGGTGTCTTGTGCATGCAAATTGATTCAGCAACGGTCCTTGCCTTGAATCGGCCGCTGTGCCATTTCTCTTGCTCTCTGCTACTCCACATGCCCACCACCACAGATCCACTTGGTCCTTTGTTCTTCGTGCTTGCAGATCATGGCCTTGATTCCTGCGCCAGGAGACACCCCTGCTGCTACTTGTCCCAACCGCATGGAGTCCTCCCGCTAGCTCCCCTGAGCCTTGCGCTGCTCCCTGCTGCCTGTCTGCCTCCCTCATACCGATCCCCATCGACGCCATCTACCTGCCACGCGCGAGCCTTCCCGTGGCCATCAGACATGCTTGCTGTAAGCTAGACGAGCGGCTCCAATTGCTTCCAAGCTCGCGCGTGTCGACCGGGTGACAGTAGATTGGCTCCGCTTGGCCCTTCAACTACGCCAGTAGCCACCCAGCTACGCATGTCACATCCACCAACCTAAACTACAGTTTCCTCTCAGTCAACGTCGTGACGCCCGCATCTATTACCTACGGGTCGATCTGTTGTCCTAGGTGCTCGATCGTTCGCTCCAATAGTTGATCAGCTAGGTACTGCACTCCTTCGATCCTGTTCTGGAACTCGACATCATAGCAGTGTAAGTCCAGCATTCCTCTGTTTGCGACTGCTTGGTCCATAACCTGTTTGATAAAATTCCAGCAGGAGAATTGACTGTGCTTGTCTGGCTATTTGGACCCTGCAAATACCTACTTGGCTTCAATGAGGTTATTTCCCGGTGAACACTACTTTCGCTACCTTGTCTACAATTCGAAGATCGTCCCTTCGTCTTTTTTATCCGAGCTGTGAGACCTCTACCCTAACTTATTTTCATATAAATGCCATATACATTTTGTGCATACAAAATCACTCATATGTCGCTTTGCATATCTTATGGGTTTGGGTAAATAGTCGAACCACCTAATATAAATATGTAGTATTTATGCGGGATATTCTTGTATTATATCGACTCCATTTAAATTGGTGTAGCGAAACAATGCCATGTTTTTGCCTTGTTAATTAAATATTTAATCTGTGGGGTAGTTAAATAAGTTGAACCTAATAATAAATATCGGGATCCCGATTTCGCTTAATATTGTTAAGTGGGACCGCATACTGCCATGTCATGCATCACAACATAATCATGCCGGATCTTCCGTCCTAGTATTAAATATTGCATCCGTTGCCTCTTCTAGTGTTTTGCTTCTTCGCGGACTAGGCCGATAAGTTGATGCGAGTGTCGACCCGATCTTCGGGTGAACCTTCGACAATATTTTTAGGCGAGCATTCTTCCCATTCTACCTATTTTGCGTTTATAATCTTTACTTCCTTCCTTTGATCTATTGCTATCCTTATTGTCGACGCTATAGTGTCGTTTCTTTATTTACCTGCTCCACTATATTGCCTTGGTTATCCTATTGCCTTGATTGATTAGCTAGCTTTGCCCTTGCGAGTCGTAGGCATGCTAGTATTGCTCTCATACAGGTGGAACATGATACTTGAATATGGTTGGTGATAAGATAATTAATCTGATGCTGTTGGTTATGGTTTCACCTAATGATAAGGCCCCGGCAGGGACCACCTTTGGGAACTGCTTGAGCCGACCTAGGACCCGTTCATTCTACGATACCAGTTCTGAGTTGATCGCGCTAACCAAACGTGGGGCCTCTGGGATCCCCCCTCAACTACCGACGCTATTCGTATATCCAGAGGGTTACAAAATTGGTTTTTCATTTGGTGCATACGCATAATATGTTCTCGGACATGGGTGAGTTGATATGTCTTCGGACTTGATGTTTTGGTGGATTGCCATGGCTTGCGTACATAAACCGCGGTACACGGTGGCGGCACCCACGGTGTGTACAAGTTACCCCGAAGGGCCCGATCCACCAGTAGGCGCAAACGCTATGCCTCCCTCGAGAATCGTCGTACCTCTTGGTTGGATTCCCCACAGTAGGTGATGCCTCTGGATATGCGCGTAGTTATGGGACAGTTCTTGTTTTGAGATTCGGATGGCACGCGTAATATGTTGCCTGATGGGTTGAGCATGCGTTTGGGTACAGTAGTGCACCCTTGCAGGGTAAATCTTTTCGAGAAGCCGTGTGTCCACGGTTATGGATGCCTCAGGAGTACAGTGTTATGATCATAGATAACGCCACTAATGTTTTGCTTATAATAATATGATTAGTAAATAGCCTTATCAACTAAACACCTACATAACTAAAATTGCCACCGTGTGTGTTCCGCAAGGGGACTTCCTCGACAGGTCTTCGAGGGGGAATTCTTTGGATGGGTTATGTTTGGTGTTACATTATGCTATCGAATAGTGCTCTCTTATCTCGCTCTAATAGCCGAAGTTGTAGCGTGTCTCTATAAGTTAGATAGTGCAAGCTTTGCTGCCGCTGAGCCCACCATACCTATGTAGGCGAGGACCGCCGAATTCTAGTCTCGCCGTGTACTGGCCTCAGTACTGACCGCTCTCTTTCTGTTTTCCTCTGCCCTTTGTTGGCACCCTTTTGGCTTGACAGGTATGTGATTGACGACGTTAGCAAGGTTACCCTTCCGGCTTGGCCTGGGCAGGGTTGGACACCGCTTGGTTATTCTCCAGGACTCTTAGTCCCATTTGGTTCTTATCCGTACTCGGATACTATTTGGCTTTCTTTGTGATTTGTATCAATTGTATTCTTGACTCGTCGAGTCGTTGTTGTATATATAAGTCCTTGTGGACTCTGTTGTAACCTATTGTGATGTAACTACTTGTATTCAAATCCCACCCACACGAAAGTGTCTGGTGGGCGTCTTTGAATCGCTTCTATACGGATTTTGGCGAGAAATGCCGAGGTCTGCATAGACCCGATTCGGGGGCGTTACATTGACCGGCTTTGTGTCGGGGAACACATTGAGTGTGTGCTCGGCGAATTCCCTGGGAACTCCTGGCATGTCCGCAGGACACCAGGCGAAGATTTCCCAACGCTCACGGAGGAATTCGATGAGCGCGCTTTCCTATGCGGGGCTGAGGTCGTTGGCAATTAGCGCCGTCTTGGAGGCATTCGTTGGGTGGACCTGCACCTTTTTCGTGTTGACTGGGGAGGAGAACGACATGTCAGGTGCATTTTGCCTAGAGACTAGGGGTGCCCCATTGTCTGTCACCTCTCGGAGCCTCGTGAGTTCCTCCTGCATACCGAACGACTGTGAGATTCTGTTGAAGTCTCTGTCGCAATGGTCGGATCGGGTGAAGCTTCCCTGGACGGTGATGACGCCCCTGGGCCTTGGCATCTTGAGTAGCAGATACGCGTATTGTGGTATTGCTAGAAATCTTGTGAATGCCACGCGCTCGAGGATGGTGTGGTAGTGGGATGGCCAGTCTACCACCTCAAACTCTAGCCGCTCGTGCCTGAAGTTTTCAGGTTGGTCGAAATGATGTCGAGCCATATCTTTCCTAGGGGATATATGCCCTTTCCTGGGACAATGCCGTGGAACATTGTGTCGGATTGTTCCAGGTTGCACAGCGGGATCCGCATTGCTGTGAGGGTGCTGGCGAACATCAGGTTGATTCCACTCCGCTGTCCATGAAGACACGGCTCATTTCAAATCCTCCGATCTGCGCCTCGAGCACCAGGGCAGCATGACCTGGGCCAGGGATCTGGCGGGGGTGATCTGAATGATCGAACGTGATGCAGGATTCCGAATCACTGAGGTACTCAGGGATGGAAGGCGGAGCGGTCACGACTAGGCTAAGTTGGCGGGTGATGTTCTTTTGCACCCTGTTTGTTGGGCGCCCCTTCTGGATCATCAGGGAACCCTTTGGCGCCGGGTACCCTCCCATGCCGTTGTTTGGCGCGGGTGCGATTGCTGGATTCGAAGGTCCAACGGGTGGTGGTGGAGGAGCTCCGTGGGTGATATCACCTGGTGTAGGTGCGGGCCAAAACCCAGGGTTCACGATCTGGCATCACATTTGGGTGAGGCCCTCGCTGAGTTTCTGGAATTCGTGGCAGTCCTTTAGCATGTGGCTGGCCTACTTTTTGCCATCCTGCTTGTCGATGTAGAAGTGGATGGTGCAAGGGCCATACAACTTGCCGTATGCCGAGGGTTCGTCGTCGCGGTTGCGACGTTGCCATGTCTGTGTGGGTCGTCCCCCGTCGCGAAAGTTGCCTCCGTGTTATCCGCTGCTGCGGTTGTTATCGTTGTGGCGGTCAGCATAGCCAGCCGCAACCATGTTGACTCCGTCACGATCATCGTAGACGCGCGATCTTCGTTTGCTGCGGCGTTCGCGCCTGTGGCCATAGTCATGCTCGTCATCCGAATGCGTTCAGTGGAGGAAATCCTCGCCATCTGCCCACCTGTTGGCAATGTCCATGAGGTGGTCGAGCGTCTTGGGTTTGACGCGCCCAAGTTCTTCCTTGAAGTCCGGGCGCTTGACACCGTCCTTGAAGGCATCGATCGTCCTCTCCTCGGACATATGCGTAGTGGAGTTTTTGATGTTGGACCAGCATAGTATGTACGAGCGGATGGACTCGCCCATTCATTGGGTGCAGGCCCACAGTTCCTCGATCGAAGCTGGCCTCTTACTGGTGCCCTTGAAGTTTCGGATGAAACTATACGCCAGCTCCTCCCAGCTTTGGTTGGAGCCTGAGGAGAGGCTGCTGAGCCAGATTCGAGCTGCACCTGTCAGCTGCAGCTGAAGGCATTGTAGTGCGGTATTCCTGTTGCCACAGTGCATCTTGACGGATGAGAGGTGGCCGCTGAGCCAGGCCTTCGGGTCCTGTGTCCCTTTGAACTTCGGAGTTTCTGAAGGGATCTTGAATTTTTTTGGCATCCGCATTCGCCGAACGGATCTGCTGAAGCATCTGGCTCCGCATAGTTCTCCGTCGTCTTCTTCGTCAGATTCGGTCGAGCACGCTCGCTTGGCATGTGCCTTGTCGATCTTGCGTTGGGTGAGGTCATTTCGAGCGTCGTAGTCGCTGCTGCGACTCCTTGGGCTCTTGCGACGTCAGGGCAGATCGTGCTCGTCCTCATCGGATGAGGGTGTGGGGCTGCGGTTGAATCTGAACGTAGCTTTCTTTTTCGGCTCCGCAGGAGCTTCATCGTGGAGCGTAGCTCCAATGAGTCCAAGCCCGGCTAGTGCGGACTTGTGCATGGCCATCTTTGGGTCGTCCGCCGGAGGCGGATGGGACGCAAGATAGGTGGTGGCTGCCATGATTGCAGCCTGTGGCATTTTCGGCGTGACATTGTCGTTGGCGTCCATCGCCATGAAGGACGTGTTGAGGGTTCTGGTGACCTCGCGTCGTGTGGCGGGGTCCATGTGCTCTGTGCGAGAGCGATGCTTGTTGGCATGGTTGCCGTGCGAACTAGAGCCACCAGCGGCAGAGAGCGCAACTCGTCGCGCTCTAGACTCCGAAGCCGCCTGCTTGCGTTTGTCGAGCTCCTCCTGCAGTTTTACCTATCGGTTATGCTCGCCGATGAGGAGGAGGTGGTATGCCATTAGCAGATCCCGTGAAGCCTTCACAGGTAGGATCCTATTGCCCGCCATGGCTTTGCATGCCTAGTGCCATCCGTCCTCATTGAGGTTGATTTTCTGGTAGGCGTTAGCGTCGCCTTCGTTGGGCTGGAGGGGTGGGTTTCCTCCGTTTCCTCTGTTCCCGGCTTGCGGTTTGAGGGTTGGGTTGGGCGGTGGATTTGCCATGCTCGAACCTGGTGGCAGTTATACTTCGCTTTGGATGACCACAACGCATTGGTAGCGTCCGCGGGTTGGATCGTTGCTGCCGTAGCTTTCGGATGCATAACTGTAGGTTCCTTCGTTTGAGGGAGGGCTGCACAGATCCGAGTTGCAGCTACTGCTGTCGTATGACTCATCTGTCAGCGTCGACGTGCGTAGCACGCCGATGGGTGGGACTCACAAAGCGGGCCTGATGGATGGTGGCGGCACCCGCTCTGGGAGGCAGAGGGTGCCAGTCTGCCCCACCTAGAAGCAGAAGCTGCCGAACAGAATCTTGAGCCCGTCGCCTAAGGGCTCGAAATCCCTCATGGTGGCTGGCGAGTGGGAGGTGAAGTCGAAGGTGCCGAAGAGGAGATGGATCTCCATTGCCGAAGAGTTGTAGATCGCTCCGGATGGGACCGTCACAATCACACAATCAGCCTCCCTAGTTCCCACAGACGGCACCAATTGATGAGGTACGATCTCGTCAATGCCCATTGTTATGGACTTGGGTTTTGGAGAAGATGGGGATGCTGGAGATCATGGAACGGTTAACAGACAAGCAACACGGGGACACGGTGTTTACCTAGGTTCAGGCCCCCGGAGGGAAAACCCTACTCCTGCTTGTCTGCTCTTGATTATGGTGGAACTGAAGGTTACAGGGGTGCGCAGATGCAATCTGGCGTGAGGTGCGTATTAGGTGAGTTGATTCATCCTCCTCGCCATGCCCTCCTAGCCTTTATATAGATAGGAAGGTCCCGGGCAAAGGTCAAGTCGGTTACAGATTAGGGTTTGTCTCCTTCAAAATTATATCTATCCTAGTCTTGCTCTCCAAGGATCCGAAGACGTCATGGGCTTGGGCCACCCGAAAACCTCCGCAGGCCGCGTATCTTGTCATGGGCCTTCCTTTGGCTAGACCAGGTATACCAATGTCGTGTACCTTTAGGGTATAACCATGTCAGTGGGCAAAAGGGCCATATCAAGACATACTGTCCAAGTAAACCACCTAGTGGTTGGCCTACTAAGGGTGGAGGACAAGCCAGTGGAGGCAATGGACAACCCAATAAAGGAGGAAATTTTCTCAAGAACAATAATGGCAAAAGGAGTAGGCCTACCGGGAAGCTGAATTGTGCAACTTTGGAGGAGGTGGATAACTCTGAACACGCAGTGATAAGTACACTCAATATCCTTACCAATCGCGGAAATTTTTTATTTGATACTGGTGCAACTACTTCATTCATATCTGAAGAATTCTGTGATAAGTTTGGGATTAGAAGGGCAATGTTAGAAAACCCTATGACCATAGTGACGACAAGGGGAAATGTAGTGGTACACCACATTAAACAAGATCAAGTTATCTCGATCTGTGGTTGTACATATTTTGTGGACCTTTATGTGATTCCTTTGAAGGGAATTGCAGTAGTGCTGGGTATGGACCAGATGACTGAACATGGAGCTCAGATAAATTGTGAAGATAAAACTGTTTCAATCAAGACTCCAAGCGGAGCAAGGATAGTATATCAGGTTGACAAACACAGTCATATAATGGTAGATCTTCAATTGAACTCAATGAAGGAGGTCAAGTTGAAGGATATTCCTGTAGTAAATGAGTTCCAAGATGTTTTCCCAACAGAGTTACCAGGAATGCCACCTGATCAGGAAATAGAATTCACAATTGATCTAATACCTGGTACAACACCCATAGCTCAAGCACCATATAAGATGGGTCCGAAGGAGTTAAAAGAGCTTAAAGAGCAAATTGATGAGTTAGCTAGGAAAGGATTTATTCAGGAAAGTGTATCTCCATGGGGAACCCCAGTAATTTTTGTGGATAAAAGAGATGGAGGACGAAGAATGTGTGGAGATTATAGAAATCTCAATGATATTACTATCAAGGATATTACTATCAAGAACAAGTACCCATTACCAAGAATTCAAGATATGTTTGATCAAGTCAAGGGAGCTGGAGTAATCTCCAAAGTTGATTGAAGATCTGGATACCATCAGATAAAGATTAAACATGAAGATGTTCCAAAACAGCCTTTGTGTCAAGATATGGACATCATGAGTATCTCGTCGTACCTTTTGGTTTAACCAATGCACCAGCAATATTCATGAATTTGATGAACAAAATCTTCATGCCTTACCTGGAAAAGTTTGTCAAAGTGTTCATTGATGATATTTTGATAAAATCAAAGGATACGGAAGAGCATGCAGATCATTTGAGAATAGCATTTCAAATCTTAATAGAACATAAGCTTTTCGCTAAGTTCAGCAAGTGTGAATTCTGGTTGGATGAGGTAGAATTTCTTGGTCATGTGATCAGTAAGGATGGAATTGCTGTAAATCCATTAAAAGTTCAATTAGTGCTAGAGTGGAATGCACCAACTAATGTGAAACAAATCCGAGGTTTCTTGGGTATGGCTGATTATTATCGGAGGTTCATTGAAAGTTTTTTCAAGATAGCTGGGCCAATGACCAAATTTATAAGAAAGAATACACCATTCATATGGGATGACAAGTGTGAAGCAAGTTTTCAGGAGTTGAAAACCAGATTAACTACCGCACCAATCTTAGCAGTTCCTGAAACAGGAAAGGAATACACGGTATATTATGATGCATCCAAGGAAGGACTAGGATGCGTGTTAATGCAAGATCGTAAGGTAATTGCTTATAGATCAAGACAACTGAAACCACATGAAGTCAATTATCCAACTCATGATTTGGAGTTAGCAGCAGTAGTCTTTGCTTTGAAAGGATGGAGGCATTTTATCTATGGAGCAAGGTGTGAGTTATACACTGACCACAAAAGTCTCAAAAATTTCTTCACTCAAAAGGAATTGAATATGAGACAGAAGCGTTGGTTGGAGATAATCAAGGATTATGATTTAACAATCAACTATGCCCATGGAAAGGCTAATGTTGTGGCAGATGCTTTAAGCCGGAAGAGCACAGATACTCAGCCTATCAATAGATAATTGCCAAAAGAGCTACAAATGGATTTGGAAAATTTGGAAATTCAATTCATAAGAACATAAATTCTTGGAGGATTAGATACTATGAGAGTACTTGAAGAACAGAGAAGTGATCTTCGGAATGAGATTTTCAGATATCAAGATAAAGATCCTTTCATTGTTTAAGAAATTCGAAGAATCTCTCAAGGTCAAACATCAGTTTTTTGCTTAGAAGATTATGGATCTTTATGGTTCCAAGATCGCCTTTGTGTTCCAGATGTGCCAGAAATTCGAGAGTGATACTTCGATAAGCACATGAGACACCATATTCTATACATCCATGAAGTACAAAGATGTACATGGATTTGAAGGAATTATTCTGGTGGAATAATATGAAGAGAGACATTGCAACATATGTGTCGGAGTGCCATACTTGCCAAAGGGTAAAAGCTGAACATCAAAGTCCAGTAGGACCATTACAACCTTTGGAAATTCCGGAGTGGAAATGGGAAGAAGTTGGAATGGATTTTATCACAGGGTTACCCATGACACCGAAACAGAAGGATATGATATGTGTGATTATGGATAGATTCACAAAAAGTGCACATTTTATCCCGGTAAATCAAAAGGATAATGCCGAGAAGTTAGTAGAAGTATATGTCCAGGAAATAGTAAGTAAGCACAGAGTGCCCAAGAAGATAGTATCAGATAGAGGATCTGTGTTTACTTCAGCATTTTGGAAACAATTACATGAAGCACTTGGTTCAAAGTTAGATTTCAGCACAGCCTATCATCCAGAAACTAGAGGTCATATAGAAAGAACCAATCAAATATTGGAAGACATACTTAGAGCTTGTGTATTAGATTTTGGAGGTTCATGGGAAGATTATCTACCATTGGCCAAATTTTCTTACAACAACAACTATCAGAGTAGTTTGAAGGCGGCACCATACCAAGTACTTTATGGGAGGAAATGTAGATCACCAATATGTTGGTATGGACCTGGTAGTATCAAAGAATTTGCACCAGACAATATCAAAGAAAAACAAGATATCATCGATATCATCAAGGATAGATTGAAGATAGCTCAAAGTAGACAGAAAAGTTATGCTGATCAAAGTCGAAGATCATGGCATCCTGAAGTGGGATATATGGTAGATCTCAAAGTAATTCCAATGAAGGGAGTTAAGAGATTTAGAGTTAAAGGAAAATTAAGTCCAAGATATATTGGACCATTCAAAATACCGAGTCAAAACAGGACCATAGCTTATGCTTTAGAGTTGCCAAAAAATCTGGCTCAAGTTCATAATGTTTGCCATGTTTCACAACTCCGGAAATGTCTTAAAGTTCCCGATGATGCAATTACACATCAAGAAATTGAGTTACAGGAAGCTTTGACTTTTGTTGATAAACCCTGTAAAATTCTGGAAGAGAACTGGAAAAGGTTGCGAAACAGGGCAATTAAGTATTGCAAGGTACGGTGGGAACATCACCCTGAGCGGGAAGCCACATGGGAGAAGGAGAATGACCTAAGATAAGCATATCTAGAACTATTCAAGTACACTTCGGCAAACTTCGGGATGAAGTTTAATTTAAGGGGGAAAGTCTGTAACATCCCATCATTTATGAACCAACGAAGTGTAGAAATAGGATTTTGTGCATGTGCATGCATTCATCTGTAAAATATGGGTAAATTTTTCACCAAATAAAAACCTAAAGAGATCAGAGTTTATTTCACTCTCTAGAGGTAGGAATAGCTCTTGGATTGTTTTAAACTTTGACAAGATCTTTATGAATTAGTGTGTTTTGGGGGGAAATAATTTGAATTCAAATTTAAAAATTTAATCATTTGGAAGATATTTAAAATTTAGAAGTTGGTATTTTAAAATATTTTTCAAAATTACTTAGTAATATTATTTAAAAAGATATATTGAATAATAATAAGAAATTAAGATAAAGAAATTCAAATATGAAATGAATTCTTACTTCTTATCTTTTTTCCATAAACATTTTACAATGAGGAAATCATACAACCAATGGAGTAATTCATTACAGTAAAAGAATTACAAGAAATGAAATTCTAATATAAATAAATTATTACAAGATTCTTACAAAAGAATAAAAGGTAAAATCACAATGAAAAGGTATAAACCTATTTAATCCTATACTACATCTTGAGCATCCACATCTTATACCTGCAAAATTCAAAAACAAACAAAATAAAAAACAAAAGATTATTTTGTTAGATTTACTCTCAGTAGGGAACAGTGAAGTGCACTATTCATAGTACCTCATTGAGTAATAAAAAGGGCAAGTTTCACCAATGTGTAAGTATCTGTTCTTTCATATCAAATAAGCCTCAAAGCCTTATTATCAACAACAAGTAAAGGGGCAAGTTTCACCAGGAGAGTGCATTGTAAAAGGATAAAAGTTGAAAACACCTCACTGATCTGATCCACAAATAGCACCAAGCAGCCATGCAACATAGTCAACAAAATGCATGTTGTGTGCTATCGACACAGCAGCTACATCAAATGCAAACAAAAAGGTAAGTGCACAGCCATAGCACAACCTTAGTATCTCATTTCCATTTCCAAGCACAAGGCCAAGAACACATCAAGCCCGCCAAAGCCAAGCAAAACCACCAGCCAAGGTATACACCAGATCATCCAACTATCTATCAGATGGTGACATAAGGAGGAGGTGGAGTAGGTGGATAGCAAGATCAAGGTCAAGCTCATAGGAACTAGAAGGAGCAGGAGCAGCACTAGGAGGTGTAGAACAAGATCAAGCCAACAAAACAAGCCAGCAAGATCAAGTCAACCAGATCAACCAGCACCATAACAACATCATCAACAACCAAGTGGTGTGGTGAGTAAATATAAAACCATCACATGATCCAATCATCTTATCTAGACTATCAAACATGTGTTGTTTTATATATAAACCTCCTAGAAATCACCCAAGTGGGGTGTATCCATCATAAAGGGAAATCCATTAAAAGCCAATGACTTATCTTTACAAATAAAGCTAGGATCTCAGACCAACATCATAGATCCTAGATATAAAGCTATATTTCCACAATACAAGGTCAGAGAAGCCCTAGATCATTATTTCTGGGCACATCTCTTAAAAGAGTAACACCCCAGAAATCAAAAGATCTTAAGGATCCATATAAAACAGTAAGTATACCAATCATTTTATCAGAGAAGTCAAGAATCAGTAACTGGTACTAATACCAAAACACATCTATAAGGGACAGCAAGTTAGAGACATATTTTCTAGGCCTTAGACCAACATCATGGACCAAAGAAGACCACAGGCAGTCTAGGCAAATCTTTCTAATAAAAGCTTTCAGCTTATCTTAGTACAAAGCTACTCTAGAACACTAATAGAATAAAGCCTATCACTAGAACAAGCACTTGTGTGCCATTCCAAAAATGGTGTCACAAGACTGAGTTCTAAACAAGGCAAATTCTATATTTAGCTTTCATCAATAAACCTACAGTTAATTAATTAATTAATCATTTTCCTGGAATCAAAAACCAGGAATCATTCACAAATTTGCATATACACAATCAGTGCATCATTGAAATTATATATCAACTTCAACTACATATATCCACACAAGCCAATACTTATAATTACAGTGAACAATCACTGACAGTACTACTGTCAGTACTAAGATCATGACAGTAGTAAATTCCCAAATCACCAGAATCAATAGGCAATAGTTGTACAATAACAATATTATCTAGACAATATCCAATGACCAATTGGAATCAGTCTAACAAAGCCACTAGCAAATCCAAGACGAACTGTGGACGATAATCAACATGGTTTAATCATCACATCTATTTCTAAGTCATTTCATCATCCTCAATAACCAACACAGAGGGGTGAAACCTTAATTAAAGCATGAACCCTAATTAGGGATGGCCATTAGAATTACACAGAGGATATCAAGAGAGGCAGAGGAAAGAGAGAACGAGGGGGAAAAAGAACATACTCACCAATGGTCCTCGTTGTCGATTAGAAGAGGGAGCAGAGGGGCCGACGAGCACACGGTGGCACAGGAAGCACCTGAAGGGCGTTGCAACCCGCACCGAGCCATGGCTGCGGCCACAACGACACCAGCGGTCGAATAAGCACCCCCACATCACCACCAACATCGCACAACCTCATGGGAGCGGCGGAGAGAACATCACCAGCAAACCCCCAAACCCTAGGTTTCGGAAAATAGCTAGTCTGGTCGAAGAAGAGCTCTAGAGACAAATTGAATTGGACCAGGCGACAGAGCAGGGTCATCTACCTTGCCATGCACCACAACGGCGGCCTAGTAGGCCTAGGGTGGCGTGAATCGAACGGTGGCGGCGTGGGCAACACCATAGCACCACGGGGTCGAGGAAGGAGAGGAACGAGTATGAGAGAGAAGTGGGGTGTACTAGGCCGATAGTGTCCAATACCACTTCGGTGGGTGATTTTTTTGACCAACCCATTTGGGCCAGGTTGGGTCTGGTCAGCCCAATTGGGTGGCCCAAACTTAAAAGAAAAATAATTTAAAGAATTAACAAAATACCAAAATACCCCTAGGATTTAATAAATCCTAGAAAATAAAATAAAAGCCCTAAAAAATACAAATGATATATTTTTAGGTTTATAATAATACAAGCTACCTAATTAAATTAAGAAATCTATTTTAATAGAATAACTTTAGGTTAAAGATTTTTATAATATATATTCCTTATGGAATTTTATAAAAACAGTAAAATACCTAAAAATAAATAAAAAATAACTTTTATCATCCTTAATTATTATATTATTTTATAAAAATATTAAATTGATATTTAATATATCAAAATAAAATCTTCCAAATTAAAATGCTTATTCTCAAAAGAAATATCAAGAAAAGAATTATAGTTTTTGACTCTTTTACTGAGATATTATATTACAAAAATATCAAATATAATATTTACAAAATATAAAGAATTATTATTAAAACAATTTCCTTTATTAAGGCAATTCAAAAAAATTATATATTGGGTAAAACACATAAAGAAGATAAATAATAAATGATGCATTGCATTATTATGCATAATCATTTTTGCTTCTTTAAATGTTGTCCTTACCCGGCAATGATGATGTTTTGTAAAAATAGAAGATCAAGTTCGAGTGAAAGCATCCAACTTCACTACCTTGCAATCACAAGGCAAGTTCATCACTTGCTCATGTCCTTTGAGGAGTCTTTATCAAAGTATTTATAAATTGTGTGTTATCATCTATGTTTCGAAGAAAGAAAATATTATTTTCTAAAAACAAATAAATTGTTGATATCAGCCTAAGTGATGTTATGGATTAGCTGAGCAATGGAACTAAGATTTCCATTTGAAATAAGATTAATCACCTAGGACTTAACAAACCATGATACCAGTGATTCTAGCGTCGTATATCACGCGTTAACCATGAGATTTGGAATGGGACGAAGAAGTCAGCTGTATCTTCTTCCTCTCGCATGTAGCCGAATGTGAAGGTTGTGGTTGTTATCCCTGTAGCATGCATTAATTGGTAATTCGTAGAGGATATGCAGCATATGGGTGTGAACCCTCAACGTCCCATGATAGTTCTGGCATCTGACGGTCTGTACTAACCATTGCCATAATTCAATGGGCGGGCATGGCTCACACCAAGGAGACATGCGGGGTCGCAAAGGGGGCAGTGATTGGCTTGGATCACCTACTAGGCCCCACATCATGGAATAGTGGACGGGAAAGTATGACCGGTTGTGCAACAAGGAGTTGATCTCTCATGGGTAAAGTAATGCACCTCTACAGAGTGTAAGAACTATAACTTGTTACTCCCTGTTCTAGGAAGGACATACAAACACGGCAGGAAAGGAACTCCATGAAAGTTCTGGTCAACCTGTGAAAGCTGATGGGCATAGTTTTTGATAATAAAATCAAGCTTTGAAGAAATGTTTACGAAAACTGCATAGTGCCAAGGACTGATAGTCCGAGGTGGTAGATAGAGCATCAAACTTCCCACCTTGCATATAATGAACTTGTTGGGTAACGCTGTTACTCACCCTTTCCTTTGATCCCCTGCTTAGACTCTGAAGAGACAGAAGACACTCTGTTGTATGCAGCTAAAGGCTAAGAGGATATCTACTACGAGGAGCCAGATTTGTCTGGAGGAGTGGAAGGGGTTGACTATGGGATCCAATATTGAGTGGAGGGCAACGAGTCCGATTAGTTGCCCTAGTTATTAGTAACCAATTGAGCTGAGCAGCAGAAACCTTATATAATAAGTTGTTGAGCTCAATTCAGAATCTAAGCTTAAAACTATCAATCTTCCGCTGAACTGTTTTAAGTTGGTTTGTAAATTGAATCTTTTGAAGTCTCGAACTTCTTGTATTGTAATAATAATGTGTGTATGCTTGTAATATCGACTCGCAATGTTTCTGTTGTACCACTATGAGGGATGTGATATTTATGGTACGGTGTTCTGTGGATATCATGTCAACGACTATAGTGTACCACACATGCAATGGTATGTTGGGTCACTGCATATATGATACCAGATCAGTTATTCACATGTACAAGTCGTTGCAGGGACTTGTAAGAACTAGGAGCATAGCAAGAGGCGAGGTTGATATTCGAGTCGGCAACAAAGGGAGAGTCGCTGCGTTGGAAGTCGGCACGATGCAACTTCATTTACCTTCCGGATTCATTATGGAACTGAATAATTGTTATTATGTTCCAGTGCTTAGTCGAAACATTATTTACGCTTCATGTTTGATGAGGCAGGGCTATGAGTCAAATATTAAGAATAATGGTTGTTCTTTATATTTGAATGATATGTTTTACGACTTTGCACCTGTCCAGGATGGGTTATTTATTTTGAATCTTGATGGTGAGTCGGTTTATAGCATAAATTTTAAAAGGTTGAAACCAAATGATCTGAATATGACTTACTTTTGGCACTGTCGACTTGATCATATAAGTTGGAAAAGCATGAAGAAGCTCCATGATTATGGACTCCTAACTTTGTTCGACTTGGAGTCGTTCGAGACATGTGAATCTTGCCTACTCGGCAAAATGACGAAGACACCTTTGCAAAGAGTTGTGAAAGGGCGTCCAACTTGTTGGGACTAGTACATAGTGATGTATGTCGACCAATGAGCACGACATCCAAAGGTGGTTATGAATACTTCATTACCTTCACTGATGATTTGAGTAGGTATGGATATATCTACTTGATGAAACATAAGTCGGAAGCCTTTGAAAAGTTCAAAGAATTCTAGAATGAAGTACAGAATCAACTCGACAAGAAGATAAAGTTTCTTCAGTAGGACCGAGGCAGCGAGTACATGAGCCATGAGTTTTATGACCATCTGAAAAGTTGTGGAATACTTCCTCAACTTACTCCACCGGGAACACCGCAGAGGAACGGTGTCTCGGAAAGGCAGAATCGGACCTTGTTGGACATGGTACGATCAATGATGAGTCGGACAGATCTGCCTTTATCATTTTGGGGTTATTGTCTAGAAACAACAACATTCACCCTAAATAGAGTACCATCAAAGTCGGTAGAGAAGACACCTCATGAGATGTGGACAGGCAAAAAGACGAGTCTGTCTTTTCTTAAGATTTGGGGTTGTGAAGCATTTGTCAAGGGACTTCAGTCGGACAAGCTTACGGCCAAGTCGGATAAGTGTATTTTCATGGGGTATCCGAGGTAAACCTTGGGTTATTACATATATAACCGAGAAGAGGGCAAAGTGTTTGTCGCTCGGAACGGTGTCTTCCTTCAGAAAGAGTTTCTCAGTCGGGGAGTAAGTGGGGGCACAGTGCAACTCGAAGAAATTCAAGAGGAATCATCTAGTGGCGAGTTGGCAAAAATCGTGGAGGTTGAGCCGGTCGTGGTAGCTGAGCCATCAGCGGAACCTGTAATACAAAGATCGGCAAGATTACGAAGTGTTCGTGATGTATTGCTGTTAGACAGTGTTGATCCGGCAAATTATTCAAAAGCGATGGTGGGATATGATTCTGATTCATGTCTTGGAGCCATGAGATACGACTTAAAGTCCATGGATGAAAATCAAGTTTGGAACTTGGTTGATCTACCAGACGGTGCAAGACCCGTCGAGTGCAAATGGGTCTTTAAGAAGAAAACTAATATGGATGGAATTGTTTTCGCCTATAAAGCACGTCTTATCGTGAAGGGGCTCCGACAAGTTTAAGGAGTTGATTACGACGAGACCTTCTCTCCTGTAGTGATGCTTAAATCAGTTCGGATCATGTTAGCTGTTGGAGTCCCAACCTTAGATAAGATTGATCCCTCTTGTGTTTACAATGCTAGTCCCTGGATCAATAGCTAGCATCCACAGTTAAGATGTAATATCAAGATACAAAGGTCATAATATAAATTTATAACCAGGAATAACATAAGTTTATTACATCAAACGTAGCTCATTTGGCTATTACATTACATTTGCAGCGGAATAACTATAAGTATGGGTCCATCATCTTCAAAGTGCCACAGGCAGATGTTGGTTGTAGATTTTGTAGTCCTAGTCATTCAAACAATCTTCATTTTTAAAACAATCAACCTGCAACATTACAAGTTACAGCCACAAGGGTCAATACATTTTGAATTGTATTGGCAAGCTTCACTTTTATGTATAATAAGAGTGGATCCTATCATTATATGCATGTTTGGCTAGGTAGAGTTTAAGGCTTATTTGCATAAAGCAATATTTTATCCTATCTTTTCAAAAGGGTTTTAAAGTCTTTTGTCAAATTTCTTTTCCAAGTTCCTTGAACTCCTTGGTAGAAACTCAAGTGTTCAAATCCTTGTCAAAATCTCTTGAGCACCTTGGTAACCCCAAGTGCAACAAGTTTTATCAAAACTCATGAGTTCCTTGGTATCCCCAAGTACATCATGCTCTTGAGCACCTTGGTAACCCCAAGTGCAACAAGCTTTACAAAATCTCTTTGAATTCCTTGGTAGACACACAAGGGCATCAAGTTTTTATATTAGAAGTTGGAATGTCGAGATCTCCCATAGTTCAAACTTTAGTTGCTCAGTATTGTCCATAACCGGGGACACGGCTAAGTACTTAGATTTTATTAACTTCTGCAGAAGGAGTACACTTTACCCACATGTCACAATCCCATCTTGTTGCCACCAGTGGCCTACTGGATTAGTGCTCACCAAGATGGAGTACTGGCAGATTGAGAATGTGACGAAGTCTTTCCAAAAGGTCCTCCCATACATCATTGCTAGCTTTGTCTTCAGCCCCCATGAAGCATTCCAGATCCCCATGTCCAGTAACTAAAGACAATGTATGGGTCTTCCTAATGTAGTTGACTAAGCCAGAGCCATAATAGCATGTGGTTGCACACGAAAGCCCCAATTGGAGAAGCATGTTTGATCTCTAAGTTTCCTAGGTGGTTTTCTTTTGGAGCACAACACAAAGTGATTGCCATAGACATGGTCCCCTTTTGTTGCCATCTTCTCCAAAATTCAAAGTATCCTCCCCCTAGGTGGTTCATTGAGTCCTTGTTTTATTATGTAAAACACAAGTCCTTTTCTCAACCTTTGTAAAATCACAACATGTATCTCTTTTCAAAACATAGCATGGCTAAGCATGTACAACTTCAATATTTTCACTAAGGTGTGTATAGGGAATCCTATTAGGATTTAGCATAGCATAAGTATAAAAATATCTTGTCATGCATGATTTCAAAATCCACTAAGTATAATGAAAGTAGTAGGACTTTTGTATGATAGTGTCACTTGCCTTTTGGTAGGGAATGGGGTTCACTTCCTTGATCTTGCTAGTTTCACACTTTGCTAATCTCACTACAAGTCAATCAAGCAAATCACCAAATCAACTAACATCCCAAACCAAGGTTAAACAACAATTTCACACACAAAGCAATGGAGTCTAAGTCATGCAAAGGTGGTTTCTTCTTGCAAGGTTGGTCTCCACTAGGTTTATAAACTTTGTATGGTCCAAATTGGTCATTTACCAAAATGGCAAAGTCATTTGTAATTGGGTTTTATCATAAGACCATTTTAAAATTCATTCATCATTTTATGTGGTGAAAATTATTCTTATCAAAGCAAAACTTTAGGTTTTTTCACTAAGTGAGTTGTCCTTGGTAAGGTTTGATGTTTTGGGTCAGTAAGTTTTGGTCCAAAACATTTCCCAAAGTTTTCCTTGCAAAAACATTTCCATGATAAAATCAAGGGGTTTATTTTGGTTAGAAAATGGCTAAGTTAGATAATTTCAACTTATATTTTACCAAAATCATTTTTTAACACCAAGGGTTGGTTCCTAGGGTCAGTAAGGTCACTACAAATCATTTTGTAAAGGTTTTGTCATTAAATTCAATTTTAAACAATTTTTATACTTTAAACAAGTACACAAATGTTTCTGCAAATTCAATCAAGCTAACAGATACTATTTTCAAAACTAAGGCCATGGTTGGCTAGAGCTTGTTCTCCTGATTTCATTGATATAAAATTTGTAATTTTTGGACGTGTGGTTTGAAAATTACAAGGGTTTGAAGTTTGCAACCAATTCTGATTTCAAAAACTGTTTTAGATCTATTACAGGCCACGCGTCGCGTCGTGATTGGTCGATACCGATTTGTTTGGATCGCGTGCTGCGGCGCGTTGGATCAAGTCAGATCGTGCGGCACAGGATCATCACTTACCCCTTCGTTAACGTTCTATCCTATCCGTCAGATCCAGATCCTACGGTTACTAACACGCTTGCCAAAGTCTGGCGGCGCTTGTCGGCTGCGCGCGGCGGCGACGGTCGGCCAGTGGCGGCGCTGGTGAAATAGGAGGCGAGAGAGGAAGGGAGTAGGCTCACCAAGGTCGTAGTTGGTTGGGGAAGCTCAACGTGTGGTCGACGAGGCAGGGGGCGCACGGGAATGGTGGCGATTGCTCGCCGGAGACTTCGTCGGCGTCGGGTGGTTCTGTCCGCGGTCGTGGGCGACGCTGTGGATCATCTCGAAGCAAAACAATGATGCGGTTAGACGCAGAAAGGTGTGGCGAGTGCGGGAGTGTGAACGAGGAGGCGCGGGGCGGTCTGGTTCACCTGGGAGACGTCGTCGGAGAAGAAGCAGACACGGCGGCGCTCTGTGCTTGACGATGGCGAGGATTGGGGGCGCCCTAAGACAAACGAGAAGTGTCGTTAGGTTCGTATGAGCTTGGAGATCATCATCGTGTGCTCGGGGAGGAGAGAGGTGACCGGAATCTACCTGCAGAGCTCGTCGGAGTAAGATGCAGACGGTGGTGACGGTGGTCGAGGTGGTTGCCAACGCTTGGGGTCGCTCGGGGGCAAGCTGGTGTTACGGGGATGATCGCCAGGAGGTGGGTACCACGAGAGGATGGTAGAGGAGGCAAGGGGCAGTGAGGCTTTGTCTGAATTGCTCGAGGAGGGTCGTCGGAGTAGCAGCGGTACAGAGGAAAATTGGGGCGGCCTGGAGGCAGAGGGGAGGCGATGTCTGAGGGAACACGGAGGAGAGAGCGGGACGATTAAAAGGGCGAGGTCGCGGTGAGGGATTAACGCGGCGTTAAGGCGAATTAAACGCGCGGAATCAAGGCCTGCAACGGCAGGGAGGTGAGGGCGTGGTTCGCGCGAGGAAGAAGACGGCTGGGAAAGTGGGGTCCGCTGGTCAGTGGGAAAAGAAAAGAGGGGAGGGTCCACCAGTCATTCTCTCAGTGGGTTTGATAACGCGTGCGAATCGTTTTCTTTCGGGGTGAGGGAGCTGGGCTGTTTCTGGGCTTGTTGGGCTGCCTGGGCTGGGTTTGTCCTTTTCCATTTTTTTTATTTTGTAACTTTTTCCTTTTCCTTTTCTGATTTCTGTTTTGAATTCCCAATCAAACAAATATCAACCAAATCAATTCAATCAACACTCAAATTTTGTAATATTGAAATTAGTTCTGTTTAGTAATATGGTCAAAAGCCCAAAATAAAATAATAATAACTTTATTAATCCATTCTTTAATTAAATAAAATGGAACTTTATTTATTTAACAAGATTTGCTTTATTTAATATCAATTCCTATTTGAAAAACACTCTCAAATCTAAATCAGTAGGTTTAACTTGAATTAAAGATTATTTGGAGGATTTGTTTTAAAACAATATAACCTCTTATTTTATGGTCCATTAATAATTAAATAAAATGGGCCTTAGTTATTAAATCAAATAGAGTTTGATTCTATAAAATCTTTATTTGAAACCTAAATATTTTCCAAACCAAATCAGTAGGTTTTATTTGGAAGTATTAAATACTTAGAAAACATTTTATTATAGAGTCCATTAAATAATCATAGACTTTTATTATTAAATCCACTTGGGTCTGTTTTAATGAGAATATTTATTTTAAAAACTAAAATAAAGTCAAAACATTTTAGTAGGTTTTATTAGAGAATATAAATTACTTGGGAAACCTATTTAAAATAATTTATTAAGTTTTGATATTTTAATTAAAATGGTGAAATCTTTTATTTAAAAGAGTTTGGATATTAATTCCTTGTTATTTTATTTTAGCAAATCTTTATTATTTTTAAATAACCCTTGCTACTTTAAAAATAAATTGTTTTTAATTCTCAAAGCTTGGCCAAGGATTAATTTAGCTTTATAGAATAATCTTTGTTTATAAGTCCATCTTTTCTTTTGAATACCAAATCTTTTGTTTTAAAAAAAAATATTTTGTTTTCCTTAATTTAAAATGTTTTATCTTTTTAAATTCTTTTTGGATTTTATCCAATTCAAATGGGTTTGAGGTTCCATTTAAATTCAAAAAGTTTCTTTTGGCTCTGAAATTTAAACAAAGTTTTATTTTATAAATTTATTTTCACATTACAAGATTTGGAAAATCTTGGGATGTGACAGGCTACCACCCTTAAAATAAATCTCGTCCCGAGATTTGGGAAGGCTGGGGTTTACAAGCAAGTTCAATCAACTAGGGTACTACCACCCTTAAAAATTTTCAAACAAAAATTACATATTGGCCTTCTTGGGTCCTGGAAAACTTCTCTAAGCAACTTTTGCTTTATTTCTACACTTGACTCATGGGCCAAGGTTGAGTTTCTCCATAGGCTTGTTCAACTTGTTTTTCATCCTTTCTGGACAGTTGCTTGCATAGTGTCCTGGATTCTTGCAGTTGAAACAATTAATGTCCTTGAGTTCTTTGCGTTGCTCTTGTGGGAAAGTTGCTACATAGTGGCCTGGTTCTTTGCAGTTGTTGCACCACACTTGGTCAATCTCTTTATTCTTCTTGTTTTCTGGACATCCACTGGAGTAGTGTCCCATTTCCTTACATTTGCGACATTGCACAAGGCTCATGTCTTGCTTGAGCTTCTTGATTTTCCTTGATCCTTTGAATTGGGTTGTCTTGTTTAGATGTAGTAGTGGTCCTTTTCCTTTGGTAGACTTGGATCCTTCTTGTAGCCTTTGTTCCACCATGGCATAAATAGGACATAGACCTGGAGTATGATCACTTCCTTCACACAAGTAGCAAGTAGCTTGAGAGGTAGGACATTGTCCAACAGGATGATCTTCTTCACAATTGGGGCATTGTCCTTCATGCTCCTTGGAAGTATGATCTTTGTCTCCACATATAATGCAAGCTGGGGCTCCATCTAGAACAATATTCTTTTCATCCTTGTTATCATAAACTCTCTTTGGATAGCTTTCTTCTATGCTAATCATTTGATTAGTCACCTTAAGCATCAGTTGAGACTGCTCTTCCAAAAACCTTTGGAGTGCTGGATCCTTATCACTATTGTTGACTATGAACTGAGCTGTTAGTTGGTTCAACTGGTGTTGGGTTGCTATGAGCTCTTTCATGCTATCAGCTTGGTTGGTGTTGGTGTCATCGACCTTGGAGTCCTTTGGAGTAGTCATCTGTTTAGGTTTGAAGGGAGTTTAGAATAGGCAAGTTATTTCTAAGGGAATTGTTTCTATTCACACACATCACAATTCACACAAACAATGTGCACAAACAATCATTTCATTCAAATAACAAAGTTTAAGCACATTTTTAGGCAACAAAATATTTTTGTTACACCACATAAATTGGTGTGTTTTGTCTTAGCTAAAATATGGTGGTCCATCTATATGGTTCACTTGTGATCTTTCCTTCCTTCATGACTCTTCTTGTATGAGATCTTGGTTTCCTTGAGAAAAACTTTTGGTTGCAATATTTCAAAGTTGCTGTTGGCTTCTTCTTATTTTGCATTCCCTCAGTCTCTAAATCTTGAGTAAGATTTCCTTGTTTCACTTGTGGTCCTTAGTAGTTTCCAAGTTGGAAGTCCTTGGTGAACATGCTGAAGATGTTGAAGTCATTAGAGTTGAAGATGTTGAAGTCATTAGAGTTGAAGATGTTGAAGTCATTAGAGTTGAAGATGTTGAAGTCATTAGAGTTGAAGATGTTGAAGTCATTAGAGTTGAAGATGTTGAAGAAATCCTTTGCATATGATGAAGTCCTTGGTCATGGGTAGGTTTTTCCATCAAGTTGAAGTAGAAGAGATGTAGAGTTAAACCAATTGGTTGAGGAAAGAGTTTACAAGTGTTTTTGTAAATAAGTTTTGGAACAAAATACAACTCCTATTTTTCTAAGGGGTTTTTTGTCCAATCCTAGGGTTTACAAATCCTACAGGCAACACAATGCTCTGATACCATCTGTTGGAGTCCCAACCTTAGATAAGATTGATCCCTCCTGTGTTTACAATGCTAGTCCCTGGATCAATAGCTAGCATCCACAGTTAAGATGTAATATCAAGATACAAAGGTCATAATATAAATTTATAACCAGGAATAACATAAGTTTATTACATCAAACATAGCTCATTTGGCTATTACATTACATTTGCAGCGGAATAACTATAAGTATGGGTCCATCATCTTCAAAGTGCCACAGGCAGATGTTGGTTGTAGATTTTGTAGTCCTAGTCATTCAAACAATCTTCATTTTTAAAACAATCAACCTGCAACATTACAAGTTACAGCCACAAGGGTCAATACATTTTGAATTGTATTGGCAAGCTTCACTTTTATGTATAATAAGAGTGGATCCTATCATTATATGCATGTTTGGCTAGGTAGAGTTTAAGGCTTATTTGCATAAAGCAATATTTTATCCTATCTTTTCAAAAGGGTTTTAAAGTCTTTTGTCAAATTTCTTTTCCAAGTTCCTTGAACTCCTTGGTAGAAACTCAAGTGTTCAAATCCTTGTCAAAATATCTTGAGCACCTTGGTAACCCCAAGTGCAACAAGTTTTATCAAAACTCATGAGTTCCTTGGTATCCCCAAGTACATCATGCTCTTGAGCACCTTGGTAACCCCAAGTGCAACAAGCTTTACAAAATCTCTTTGAATTCCTTGGTAGACACACAAGGGCATCAAGTTTTTATATTAGAAGTTGGAATGTCGAGATCTCCCATAGTTCAAACTTTAGTTGCTCAGTATTGTCCATAACCGGGGACACGGCTAAGTACTTAGATTTTATTAACTTCTGCAGAAGGAGTACACTTTACCCACATGTCACAATCCCATCTTGTTGCCACCAGTGGCCTACTGGATTAGTGCTCACCAAGATGGAGTACTGGCAGATTGAGAATGTGACGAAGTCTTTCCAAAAGGTCCTCCCATACATCATTGCTAGCTTTGTCTTCAGCCCCCATGAAGCATTCCAGATCCCCATGTCCAGTAACTAAAGACAATGTATGGGTCTTCCTAATGTAGTTGACTAAGCCAGAGCCATAATAGCATGTGGTTGCACACGAAAGCCCCAATTGGAGAAGCATGTTTGATCTCTAAGTTTCCTAGGTGGTTTTCTTTTGGAGCACAACACAAAGTGATTGCCATAGACATGGTCCCCTTTTGTTGCCATCTTCTCCAAAATTCAAAGTATCCTCCCCCTAGGTGGTTCATTGAGTCCTTGTTTTATTATGTAAAACACAAGTCCTTTTCTCAACCTTTGTAAAATCACAACATGTATCTCTTTTCAAAACATAGCATGGCTAAGCATGTACAACTTCAATATTTTCACTAAGGTGTGTATAGGGAATCCTATTAGGATTTAGCATAGCATAAGTATAAAAATATCTTGTCATGCATGATTTCAAAATCCACTAAGTATAATGAAAGTAGTAGGACTTTTGTATGATAGTGTCACTTGCCTTTTGGTAGGGAATGGGGTTCACTTCCTTGATCTTGCTAGTTTCACACTTTGCTAATCTCACTACAAGTCAATCAAGCAAATCACCAAATCAACTAACATCCCAAACCAAGGTTAAACAACAATTTCACACACAAAGCAATGGATTCTAAGTCATGCAAAGGTGGTTTCTTCTTGCAAGGTTGGTCTCCACTAGGTTTATAAACTTTGTATGGTCCAAATTGGTCATTTACCAAAATGGCAAAGTCATTTGTAATTGGGTTTTATCATAAGACCATTTTAAAATTCATTCATCATTTTATGTGGTGAAAATTATTCTTATCAAAGCAAAACTTTAGGTTTTTTCACTAAGTGAGTTGTCCTTGGTAAGGTTTGATGTTTTGGGTCAGTAAGTTTTGGTCCAAAACATTTCCCAAAGTTTTCCTTGCAAAAACATTTCCATGATAAAATCAAGGGGTTTATTTTGGTTAGAAAATGGCTAAGTTAGATAATTTCAACTTATATTTTACCAAAATCATTTTTAACACCAAGGGTTGGTTCCTAGGGTCAGTAAGGTCACTACAAATCATTTTGTAAAGGTTTTGTCATTAAATTCAATTTTAAACAATTTTTATACTTTAAACAAGTACACAAATGTTTCTGCAAATTCAATCAAGCTAACAGATACTATTTTCAAAACTAAGGCCATGGTTGGATAGAGCTTGTTCTCCTGATTTCATTGATATAAAATTTGTAATTTTTGGACGTGTGGTTTGAAAATTACAAGGGTTTGAAGTTTGCAACCAATTCTGATTTCAAAAACTGTTTTTAGATCTATTACAGGCCACGCGTCGCGTCGTGATTGGTCGATACCGATTCGTTTGGATCGCGTGCTGCGGCGCGTTGGATCAAGTCAGATCGTGCGGCACAGGATCATCACTTACCCCTTCGTTAACGTTCTATCCTATCCGTCAGATCCAGATCCTACGGTTACTAACACGCTTGCCAAAGTCTGGCGGCGCTCGTCGGCTGCGCGCGGCGGCGACGGTCGGCCAGTGGCGGCGCTGGTGAAATAGGAGGCGAGAGAGGAAGGGAGTAGGCTCACCGAGGTCGTAGTTGGTTGGGGAAGCTCAACGTGTGGTCGACGAGGCAGGGGGCGCACGGGAATGGTGGCGATTGCTCGCCGGAGACTTCGTCGGCGTCGGGTGGTTCTGTCCGCGGTCGTGGGCGACGCTGTGGATCATCCCGAAGCAAAACAATGATGCGGTTAGACGCAGAAAGGTGTGGCGAGTGCGGGAGTGTGAACGAGGAGGCGCGGGGCGGTCTGGTTCACCTGGGAGACGTCGTCGGAGAAGAAGCAGACACGGCGGCGCTCTGTGCTTGACGATGGCGAGGATTGGGGGCGCCCTAAGACAAACGAGAAGTGTCGTTAGGTTCGTATGAGCTTGGAGATCATCATCGTGTGCTCGGGGAGGAGAGGGGTGACCGGAATCTACCTGCGGAGCTCGTCGGAGTAAGATGCAGACGGTGGTGACGGTGGTCGAGGTGGTTGCCAACGCTTGGGGTCGCTCGGGGGCAAGCTGGTGTTACGGGGATGATCGCCAGGAGGTGGGGATCACGAGAGGATGGTAGAGGAGGCAAGGGGCGGTGAGGCTTTGTCTGAATTGCTCGAGGAGGGTCGTCGGAGTAGCAGCGGTACAGAGGAAAATTGGGGCGGCCTGGAGGCAGAGGGGAGGCGATGTCTGAGGGAACACGGAGGAGAGAGCGGGACGATTAAAAGGGCGAGGTCGCGGTGAGGGATTAACGCGGCGTTAAGGCGAATTAAACGCGCAGAATCAAGGCCTGCAACGGCAGCGAGGTGAGGGCGTGGTTCGCGCGAGGAAGAAGACGGCTGGGAAAGTGGGGTCCGCTGGTCAGTGGGAAAAGAAAAGAGGGGAGGGTCCACCAGTCATTCTCTCAGTGGGTTTGATAACGCGTGCGAATCGTTTTCTTTCGGGGTGAGGGAGCTGGGCTGTTTCTGGGCTTGTTGGGCTGCCTGGGCTGGGTTTGTCCTTTTCCATTTTTTTTATTCTGTAACTTTTTCCTTGTCCTTTTCTGATTTCTGTTTTGAATTCCCAATCAAACAAATATCAACCAAATCAATTCAATCAACACTCAAATTTTGTAATATTGAAATTAGTTCTGTTTAGTAATATGGTCAAAAGCCCAAAATAAAATAATAATAACTTTATTAATCCATTCTTTAATTAAATAAAATGGAACTTTATTTATTTAACAAGATTTGCTTTATTTAATATCAATTCCTATTTGAAAAACACTCTCAAATCTAAATCAGTAGGTTTAACTTGAATTAAAGATTATTTGGAGGATTTGTTTTAAAACAATATAACCTCTTATTTTATGGTCCATTAATAATTAAATAAAATGGGCCTTAGTTATTAAATCAAATAGAGTTTGATTCTATAAAATCTTTATTTGAAACCTAAATATTTTCCAAACCAAATCAGTAGGTTTTATTTGGAAGTATTAAATACTTAGAAAACATTTTATTATAGAGTCCATTAAATAATCATAGACTTTTATTATTAAATCCACTTGGGTCTGTTTTAATGAGAATATTTATTTTAAAAACTAAAATAAAGTCAAAACATTTTAGTAGGTTTTATTAGAGAATATAAATTACTTGGGAAACCTATTTAAAATAATTTATTAAGTTTTGATATTTTAATTAAAATGGTGAAATCTTTTATTTAAAAGAGTTTGGATATTAATTCCTTGTTATTTTATTTTAGCAAATCTTTATTATTTTTAAATAACCCTTGCTACTTTAAAAATAAATTGTTTTTAATTCTCAAAGCTTGGCCAAGGATTAATTTAGCTTTATAGAATAATCTTTGTTTATAAGTCCATCTTTTCTTTTGAATACCAAATCTTTTGTTTTAAAAAAAAATATTTTGTTTTCCTTAATTTAAAATGTTTTATCTTTTTAAATTCTTTTTGGATTTTATCCAATTCAAATGGGTTTGAGGTTCCATTTAAATTCAAAAAGTTTCTTTTGGCTCTGAAATTTAAACAAAGTTTTATTTTATAAATTTATTTTCACATTACAAGATTTGGAAAATCTTGGGATGTGACATTAGCTATAGCAGCCTATTTCGACTATGAGATATGGCAGATGGATGTAAAAATGACTTTCCTTAACAGAAATTTAACCGAGGACATGTATATGATACATCCCGAGGGTTTTGTCATCCGGCTAATGCTGACAAAGTGTGCAAACTTCAGAAATCCATTTATGGGTTGAAGTAATCATCTCAGAGTTGGAATATTCACTTTGATGAGGTAGTCGAATCGTTTGGCTTCATCAAGAGTGATCATGATTCTTGTTTATACAAGAAGTTTAGTGGGAGCAAAGTAAACTTTCTAATATTATATGTGGATGACATATTATTGATTGGAAATGATGTCCAGATGTTGCAAGAAACCAAGGAATCATTTGAAAGGAGTTTCTCAATGAAAGACTTGGTTGAGGTAACATATATTCTCGGAATCCGGATCTATAGCGATAGATCAAGAAGGCTCATTGGATTGAGTCAGATTACATATTTGGACAAAGTGTTGAAGAATTTCAACATGGAATCATCTAAGAAGGGGTTCTTACTGATGTCCCATTGTGTAAAGCTTAGCAAGACTCAGTGTACTTTGACGACTGATGAGCGAAGTCGGATGAGTGCGATTCCGTATGCTTCTGCAGCCGGATCCATCATGTATGCCATTATTTGTACTAGGCCGGATGTTTCATATGCTCTAAGTGTTGTGAGAAGATACCAGGCTGATCCTGGAGAAATCCACTGGACAACAGCTAAAAATATCCTAAAGTACTTGAGAAGGACTAATGATATGTTTTTGGTTTATGGAGGTGAAGATGAACTCAGTGTGAAGAGTTACATGGATGCGAGTTATCTTACCGACTCTGATGATTATCATTCGCAATTTGGGTATGTGTTTGTAATAAACAGAGGGGCTGTGAGCTGGAAGAGTTCCAAGCAAGAGACTGTGTCTGCATCTACAACAGAGGCTGAGTATATTGCCGCCTCGGAGTCAGCAAAGGAAGTTGTTTGGATGAGGAATTTCCTCATGGATTTTGGTGTGGTTCAGGGCTCATCCAATCCGTTAAACGTGTATTGTGACAACAATGGTGCTATTGCACAAGCTAAGGAACCTAGACAACACCAGAAGAACAAGCACATACTCATGCGGTACCACCTGATTCGCCAGTTCGTGGATCAAGGTGATATCAAGTTATGCAAGGTACACATGGATGTAAATATTGCAGATCTGTTGACAAAGCCTCTACCACATCCAAAGCATGAGGCGCACCTAAGAGCTATGGGCATTAGATGCCTCGACATGTGATGTCGGAAATATTGACTCTAGTGCAAGTGGGAGACTGTTGGGAATATGCCCTAGAGGCAATCATGTATGATGATATTTCCCAATGTATTCATAAAGATATTAAGTTGTCCTTGTATAAACATCTGATGTGTATCATTGAATATGTGATTCGGTTGTGGAACTATACAATCATGTTGTTTGTACTAAATATCCTTGGTTATCAAGGTTGTGCTGGACACACAACTTAGACCAATGTGAAAGTTGGCTGATGACTCGGTTCCACTTGTCATGGGCATGGATATGCTATTCCGACTTACATAGATTCAGCTAAAGAGTTTACCGAGTCGGATTGACCCATATTGAGGTACAACGAACAAGTTTTCATTTGTATATCTCAATCAATGTAATCCTTAGACCTGAGGTTGTTGCACAGTCCGAGTTGAGGATCACTGACTTAGGTTCTATCAAACGCTGATCCGTAACTAGGATGTTATAAAGGCAGAGTTTGGGTCGACTGAGAATCAAGCTGCATGATGTGAATAACCAAGATGGGATTTTGCCCCTCCAGTTGGAGACATATTCTCTAGGCCCTCTCAAATGATATGATTCGGAAAGCATGGCCATGCACGACTCGGTTAAGTGTTAGCCGAGGCGATCGACTAAGA
This sequence comes from Avena sativa, assembly GCA_916181665.1. Taxonomy (NCBI): domain Eukaryota; kingdom Viridiplantae; phylum Streptophyta; class Magnoliopsida; order Poales; family Poaceae; genus Avena; species Avena sativa. Next base: position 31,992,985 of record OV702284.1, read on the forward strand.
GTTAGTCGGATGAATCACTTATCTCGGATCGTTAAGAGAGTCAGACTATTTAAGGGATGACAAATATTCGCCTATAGTCTGACAAGGTATATCGTGAGGTAAAAGGGACTCGGACATAAGTCACATTGGAAAGGCAAGTTGTCATGACTCTTTGGTACTTGGGAGTCGGCACGTTCTGCTAGGAGCCGCTACCGACTGATCGATTGAGAGTCGGACTCCAATCGTGTCCAAGTTTCCATGAGCCTGCGGGGTCACACACTTAAGAGCGGGAGCAAGTTAGGATTGTATCTGAACCGAAAATCTGGTTAGGTTGGACCCGAGCTGGATTTAGGACTGAGTCAGTGATTCGGACTCACGGTGACTAATATGGTCTTTAGTGAATGGGCCACGAGTGAGTGGAGCCCACATTCACTCCCTATATATAGTGGGGCACAAAAACCCAGAAGGGTTAACGGTTAGGTCATTCCATGCATTGGAAACCCTAGCTCCACATCAGTCCAGCCGTCGTATCGAACCTAGCAGTTTGCCGCCCGTGCTCCTCCTTGTACGTTTGGATACCAGCAGAGGTGCTATACGATCAGCACCAGGACGATCATGATCGGATCGGATCTTGATGACTGCACTACATTCAACTGACGCGCTTCATTAGTAATTCGCTACTGCGCGTCTAGTGGTCATCCTCATGGCCTTCTACCTCAGTTAGATCTTGGGAACACCACGTTAGAGGATTTTTTTGTTTTATCTCTGCGTGGCCCAACAATTCTGTCTCCCACTCATCCATGATGGTTTTGTAGTCAAGATAATAACCCTTTTTGCAAACCTTATCATCTTGCCTTTTTGGCAGAATCTCACATCTATATGCTACCTCCCCTTGACCAACTCTTTGCATGGTTATGATCTACTAACCATGATCTATCAATCCCCACTTCTCTTGTTTCCATTGAAGTATTGTGTTCTTAAACACACATGGTTTAGGAGGCATCATGACAACTCTGTTATGGCAGCCTTATTTTCAACAAAGTTTGCCTTCTCTTATAGACCACCTCAAATACATCCAAGCCCAATTCTTGCTGCCATGATAATCTATATTACTTGGTCTATCCATCCATATATCCCTTGCACCAAGGTGAGCTCTAAGCTCACTAATCCAACCATGTTTAGGTGGCATAAAAATATCAAAACCCCAGATTCCCCCAAATCTAGTTTCTTCCAATTTCACCAAAATTCTTCAAAACCCAAGGTGTCCAATGATATATACCTCAAGTTGACATCATCTACCTTGGATATAATTATTTGGATCCTAAAATTATTTAATTTCCATTTTTGGCAAAACCCTAGAAAGTTGGTCTATAAAGGCAAGTTTGTTTTTCTCCAAATTACTTTGCCAACTCAATGCACATTTGAGTTCGATATATAATACCCTACCTCTCCATCTCAATAATAAATATTTTTGAGATTCTTTATTATTTCTTTTTTCCATTTCTCTTAAATGTCAGAAACAAGAAATAATAGTCCAAAAATACTTTCTCTTCTCAATAAATCCCAATAAAATTATCCAAAATGTGATATGGTATTTTGAACCATCTCACCCCCAAAACCAACCTTGTACAAAGTAAAAATACCAAATTAGCTTCTATAAATCATTTCTGCACTTTTGAATAAATGGGGTTATGTGGATTTATAATCATTTGAAAAATCCCAAACAATTCTAGGAGGTGTATCTTAACCATGTCCACCTACCAGTACCTTAAATAATATTGATAATATCAACTTGGAGAAATTCCTTCATATCCAACAATATGGCCAACCTTGTAGCTATGACCAACCCATGAGCTAAACCCCACCAACCCCATCTAAACTTGCAAAACAATGCAACACAACCCCCAGCACTCTCTCTGGTCGTGGGCACTGTAGAAGGCCGTAACATCCCAGGATTAGCGCCTAGAATTAGAGAGGTCACACGTGTGCATTGCATTCATGCATAAGAAAATCCAGGGAATTTTCGCGCAAAACTAAAGAAGCTATAGAGGGATCGAGATCTCTCTTGTTCTGATGGAAACATTAGGACAAGTGTGATGGATTTCGACATGACCTCTATTGTTTTTTGTGTTTTAGAGGAAGCCAATTCAAATTTGAATATTTAATTGATGGATTTGAATACAAAAAGAATTTGAAATAGAATAATAATTGGAAATTAAATTATAATAAGAGATAAGAGGTGAACTCTTATTTATGAATAAGATACAATATTCACAATTATTCAAATTGAAATTTAAAAACACAAAGAGATAAGTGTTCCTCTTGCCTTGATGAAGCGGGGTTTAGTTCATCATAGATGAGTGTTAGGAATTTGGACATGACCTTTGTTGATTTTATAATTTTGGGGAAAAGAATTTTCATTCAAGACTTCAAATATGAGATCATACAATTCAAATATAACTTGGATTTAAATTTAAATCTTAAACTATCATAGAATATTCCATAATCATAATACAAAATGGTATAACTAAATATAATCTTTATTACATAAATATGAATTTAAGAAATTACAAGTTACAAATAATAAAGATCAATTACAATTAAGAAATGAACCAAATAAATTAATATAGAAAGGAATTACATAATGAAATAATTAAAAGAACTCTTTATTACAAGTAGATATATATATACATATTATATTATATTATATTGTCTTTGCAAATGATTTAGAAAAGAAAAAGAAAACAAATAAAATTTATTGAATAAAATACAACAATACAATTTTTTTACAATATTCAACAGAAAAAAAATTACAATATTTGATAAAAAGAAAACCTAAAGTAATTTACTATACACTCTTGTATTTTCTTTTATTCTCTTCACATTCTTTATTCCTGCAAAATAAACAGGAAAAAAACAACACAAAAATAAAAGAAGGTTATGTTGGTTAGTTTTGCTCTTAGTTCTAAACAGTGAGATGCACTATTCGTATTGCATCACTGAGCTAATATTAAGAGGGGAAAGTTTCACCAAATCATAGTATCTGTCCTTAATCAGATAAGTTGCCTCAGCACAACATCATTGGCCAGGGGCAAATTTCACCAGAGAGAAGGGTAGAATAGTAACAGTAAATTCAGAGGAATCCTTTGATATGATCCATTCGAGTGAGGCGTGCACAAAGGAAGCTCACTCATCTGCATGCACCAGTGTGTTGTCAAGCCAACAGAGAAGCAATCAAGGTAGAAAGGGAAGCCACGGCTACCATAGGGTTTTTTTTCCCTATACACACATCTTATATCTCTATTCCTAGAGCATCATAGGGTATTACTGGTCATCACCAGTTTCACTACAAATCCACCCCACCAATTTAAACAAATCAGCCAGTAGATCAACCTGGTAACCTGAGAAAGCTCAAGCAGCACAAGGACGAGCATGGCAGGTGTGCAACAAGGACGCCAGTAGCAAATCAGCACCACAAGGAGGAGAAGGAAATTGTTTCCAGAAGCTTACCAGCAATAAAAAGTGGAACCTGATCAAGATCCACCACAAGAATCATTACAAGCACATATTCCCAAGCCACTTTTCTACTTAACACCAGCATGTTGGTTTCTTAGATCAGTATAGCATCTGTTCTTGTCTTTTTATTTCTGAGCATGGAGTTGTGTGGGAGAAAGAGCTCTCAGACTGGGTAGTAGTGCTACTCTAGAATCATCCTAGAGCTAACAAAAGGGCAACAACAGTATCTATTCATGTGCAACAAAAGTAATGCCTCAATTCATACATCATTGGATTATTTAAGTAAATCCATCATTTGGTTATAGAAAGGATTCCTACTGGCAACTAAAACTTGAGATAGTTAGCTACAACACGAGATCTGGCTAGTCAATGTTTCTTAAACATTTGTGTATCCTCAATTGAGGTGTCACAACATTAACACCATCAATAACCAGATGGTAATTGTGTAACAAAACTGAAGTGAAAGCTACCTAGCAATGAATACAATCCACACCATCATTTTTAATAACTATGAAGCATTTCAACATGTACTGTCCTGTGGAAAGTATCCACATTGTATCACAGTTCCACTTGAAAATGAAAATCAATTTAATTCATATCATTTTCCTACAAATCACAGTTAGGAATCATGTGGTCAATTACTGTCATGTTGACATCATACATATATGGTTACCAAACCTCACTTGCAAATAAATTTAAATCATTTTCCTAGCTACCACTTGCTAGGAATCATTCCTAATATACTTTCTCATATAAACAGTATAGATTAAGCAACCAATCTCACTTGCAGATAATCACCAAAGAGTTCTTATCATTTCCCTAGTCAACCATCTAGGAATCAATGATCCAGATATCAAGCAATTAGGTAGATAAAGATAATCTACATTGCATATTTTAATTCATGTTTATCCCAGATCATGCCTTTGCAAGATATGATCATCAATAGCTCATCCATAACCATCTGCAGGCAACCAACATTAAATTTTAGATCATTTTACTAGCTATTTAGCTAGGAATCATTTATGTGTGTACATGTCCTACTTGCATCTGATCTACCCATCTGCATCTATTAGAGCATTTAATATTGCACAACAAGAACACAAGCTAGCTACCAGAAACCAATTGAGTCTAGATTTCCAACAAAAAATACATATCATCAACTAATATTTATTAAGTGGTATTACATGGCATGTTTAGGAATCCTTTTGTAATATTTCAGTGTCACAATAGCTAACAAAAATTTAGTAAAAACTATTGAAGCAACGATTCAGATATATATACATTTTTCTTCAACAACAAGATCCGATAACAAAAAACTGAGTACATGCACTATCCAAGAACAAGTAAAATACTATAAGGGCATAGGAATTGACAGGGTTCAATCTAGTCCTAGACAACATTAGGAATCAAAGTAGAAGCTCAAGAGCACAATTCTTATTTCCTGAACATTGTCAATCACGAGGTGATGAGAGGATTTAGAGAGGGAGGAGGCAAATAAGAGGGGAGTACTAACCAAGTTGAATAGCCTGGGAACGCCGGGGACCGGAGTTTCAGATGCTCGTCGTTACGCCGGTGTCCGAAGAAAAACTATACCACAAGACCTCCCCCCCGCCACGACAGAAATAAAGGTCCCGAAGTAGCACGACGAAGCATTATTGGGGTGTCGGGGTTGCGCTGCAATGCCGTCCCTCCGGCGTCAGGTATTGGAGAAGGCGAGACAGTTAGAGAGGGGCTCGCGTTCTTCCACGAGAATCAACCGGAGGCGCCGGCGTGGGAGCCACATCGTGACCTTGAGCCATGGCGGCTAGGGTTTCATCCAGGCGCATGCGGGGCCACGATTAAACCCAATCGACTGAGAGAAGGGAAGAGGAGGCGGCGGCAGGTCAGCGCCAGCACACGACAGCAGCCGGCGATACTAGATTTAGCCGGCGTTGGTCAGATGAGCGCCGGCGGTGGCGTGAGCATGCGAGGTAGAGGAACGAGGGAGAGCAGCGATGTGTGCGGGTGTGCATGAGAAGATAGGGAGGAGAGAGTTGGGCCGTGGTCTGAATGTCTGAGCCGGGTCCAATTGGGCAAGGCTGGCCCATGTTCCCAACCAAACGACCCAAATTAAGTAGAATAAGAAATAAAATAAAATAAAATAATGAATTACCAAAATACCCTATAAATATTTTTAGCTCTAGAAAGTTATATAAAAATCCTAACAATATATTAGAATCATCACAAAAATAAGATCTACTTAATAAAAATATAAATTTACTTGTTAAATATAAATATAAAGCAAATAAAAATGAACACCATTAAATCCTAAGTAAAATTTCATAAAATAAGAAAAAATCCTAATAAATAAATAAATATCATTTTTGTGTATAAAAATAAATCTACTATTTTATAAAAATATGTAACATCCCAGGATTAGCACCTAGAAATAGTGAGGCCACATGTGTGTGCATTGCATTCATGCATAAGAAAATGCGGGGAATTTTCATGCAAAACACAAGGAGTTGTAGAGGGATCGGGATATCTCTTGTTCTGATGAAAACGTCAGCTCAAGTGTATGGATTTTGACATGACCTCTACTATATTCTTGTGTCTTGGGAAAACAATTCAATTCATGTTTGGAATTGAGAATTTAAATTCAAATTTGAATACTTGGGAATATTTCCAGGATAAGTAAATAGTATATAAACAATAAAGTGAAAATTGTGGTACAAAATATATTCAATTATATAATAGATAAACATTTATAATTAAGTGGAATAAGAAATTGCAAACAGGGAGTAAAAGTATTTCTTATAATAATAATACATGTTACAACATTCTTTATAATAAAGGCATTACAATTAAATAATACAAAAGAATTCTTATATTTAAAATAAATATGAATATTCATTGTCCTTTATGTAATAAACAAAAGAATATTTCTTATTCTGTTCCTTATTTAGTAACAACAAATCAACTAGAATGGAATTAGTAACATATTACCTCATAAGAATAATCACAAAAGAAAAATAAACTTTATTAAATAAAAGAAGGTTCTTATAATGAATCTTTACAAGAGAATAAATAAAAGATTACATTGAAGAATAAAACCTAAACTACCATCTAACTATTTCCTAATCTAGTCTTCATTGGTCTTCCATCAGTAGTTTTGTACCTGTAACACAACAAAAAAAGAACAAATCAAAAGTAAAATAGGGATTAGTGGGTTAGTGTTTTACTCTCAGAATTGCAGTGAAGTGCACTGCTAGATCATCACTGAGTAATTAGAATAAGGCCAAAAATATAAGATCTGTTCTTATCAGTACATTTTGCCTCAGACTAATGCATCATTGGATTGTAAGGGGCAAGTTTCACGTAAGCCAGATGAAATGGTAAAAAGGTAAATTGATAGCAAATATCTAGTTTTCACTTGATCTGATCCACAGATGACACCAACAGGCACACAGCACAGTCACTGCATGCAAGCAAACCTTGCTGTCAACACAGAAGCTCACATGGCAGGGGGTTATCTTCCCAGCCGTAGCAGAGGGAGTGCTCTCTCTCTAAAGCCTCTAACACCACTACCAAACCAAACGAGAACATCACAGGAATCTGAAAGTTTCAGCAACCACAACCACCATCTTATCCTTTTCCCCCACACACAACTAGATCACCAAATCCTCTACTAGCCCAAGAACACCACTAAGAACATCATTTGTTCTTGCCAGTTCAATACCAAAAATCACCATCAGTCACAGCCACCATGCACACATAAGTAGAAATAAGAATCCAAGTAATCATCAAGGACAAGGTAGAGAAGGCCAAGTTATAGCTGTTGTAGTAGATGGAGTAGTAAAAGGAGAAGGGAGCAGGATATCAAGATACAGTAGCAATTGATCAAGATCCATCACAAGAACAAGCCTCCAGCACCACCTCATCTGTCAACACTACAAACAATAAGGTAGATGGGAATATAGCTAGATCTTGTAGCATCTGTTCTTATTTAATTTTTGAAATGACATCTTTTGAGGGTTAGGGAAAAGAGAAGTGTAGCAACCAAATCCACCTACCCTTCAACCAGAATTGATCTAGGTGGATTAGGTCAAGTGATACTCTCAGTATTGCAAAGGGTTGCTTTGCAAAATCATCATAGAGATATACAAATATTTCCAAATCTTAGTATCTGTTCTTAAATAAAATCTTGCCTCAGTCTCTTGCCTCATTGGCCAGGAATTTCCAAGTTGTGAATTTGCATCTAGAGGAAAATGAATCCCTGAATAGGTGCTACTGGACACATCCCAGTTATGGGTAGCACCTCAATAGCAACCACCATTAGGGTTGTTCCTCTATGATTAAACCACAAGTAGCATTTTTCAACAAATAAAATAATCAAATCATTCTTCCAAACACTGTAGGAATCATACCCAGAAAGTATCCATCATAGGTCATTTAAGAAAGGAAGCATCAAGTAAAAACCTAAGTTTTTACCTAGCACAGTCTCGGACCAACATCACAAACTAGTGGATCTAGTTCTAACTAGATCTATATTCACCACACTACTCGTACAGGGCACATTCCAACTGGGTAGCACCTCTGTACCAACAGGTTCATCCATATCTACTAAAAAAATCAGATAATCACTTTCCTAAATGAATTTAGGAATCATATTAGATATTTGATTCAGAAAAGACAGTGAATATAACACTGTCTATCATTAAGCCACACTTGATACAGACCATTAAGTAAATCATCTTCCTATAATCAAATAGGAATCAATCATTATCTAAATCATTTCCAAGCTATCTTTTGCTAGGAATCATTTAAAAATGATGTAACTATATTCAAGAGGGGACCAAGATCATCAATGAATCAGATTTAGGGCATATAATATATCTCATATAAGATTATAGCCTAGCCACCAATCTAGGAATCATCAAGTAAGATCAATGATCTGTCAAATAGACAGTACCATTTAATGACAACATCACATCTAAATAACCTAATTACTTTAGCAAATGGCTTCAGTATAAAGAACCATCTAGCAATCTCAAATTGCTAATACATGGCCAGATCACAGGAGGCCATTATCCCAAATTCAGAGAACTGAATTTGTATCAATATTACTTGCAGTATACAGAATCAAATGGCAGAGCCTGTCATTTAACCACACATAGCCAGCATCAAAAGTATAGGTTTAGGAAAACATCTGCCAACAATCTCAGAGTAACCAAACATCACTAAAGAGGGCATGAACCCTAGTTATAGAGATGTAACCTAGAGAGGGGTAATCTCAGCAAGCACGCTTGACATGGAAAGGTAGATAGAGCATGGAGAGAAACACAGTAGGGGAAGCACACTTACCCGAGGTTGTCGCAAGAAGTTAGAAGAGGAAGCAGAGGAGTGGCCGACGGAGATGAAGAGGCAGCAGCACGGAGAGCACGCCCGGAGGGGCACTGCAACCCGCACCTGCAGTTCAGCAGGAGCAGCCGAAGGAGAAGAGATGAGCACCATGTGCAAACCAGCATGGCGTCGATGAAGCACCAAGGCGGCCGAACCCTAACCCTATCCTCGGGCGAGGGTCAACGCGGCCGGGAGAAGATCCCAGAGGGGAATCGACTTGGACAGGATCGTGCGGCAGCGTTGACTCAACAGTCTTGCACCGCGGCATGGCCATGGCGGCGAAGTCACTGCCGGGATTGGGCAGGCGACGGCGCGGCGTCGCCAGCGTCCAGGAAGGGAACGCGTGGGTACGATGTGAGAACGAGGGAGAAGATAAGGATCTACTGGGCTGAATTGGACCAAATCGGCCTATGGGCCAGAGTGACTCGTGGGTCAGGCCCAATAAGGGAATAAAAAGAATAAGTCAAGAAATATATATATATACATATATATAATTACCAAAATACCCTAAGCTTATTTTAGCACTACTAAAATATATAAAATATTAAAGAAAAATGTATATATATTTTAAAACATCAGAAGCATAAGATCTACCTAATAAAAATAAAACTTTATCTGTCTAAGATTTATATATAAAGAAAATAAATATAACACCATTAAATCCTAAGTGAAATTTCATAAAATAAGGAAAAATCCTAAAAATCAATAAAAATCATATTTGTGTATAAAAATAAATTTAATATTTTATAATAATACTAACTTAATTCTTTTCTAAATAAAATTTGAAGTAAGTATTCAAAGACATTTAAATCTTTAAAGAATTTTAGAAGGACAATATTTAAAAATAAATAAAAATCACTTTTAAGATCTTAAATAAATATACTAAACTAGAAAAATATTAAATATACCATTAGAAAGGTTTTAAAGATTATAAAAAAATAATAAATTCTTGTCTATTACCTATTTTATCATAATGAGATAACTGTTTTGTTAATTCTTATTTCCTAACTAAGAAATAACCACATTTCCTTGTAAGACACTAAATTCTTTAAGATTAATTACTAAGTCCAAACCCATAATTATGATTCATAATAAAAGTTAAATGTAAACTATTAACTTTATAATACCCTTTTGAAACCTTTAATCAAATTTGAATCAATCATTCACTTAAATACCAAATAAATTATCTCATACCCTAATCACACTTATCATAAATCTAAAATTTGGGAATAATTAGAACATATCACACCTTAATTTTCTTTATTTTTTTAAAGTTAACTTTAGTCTAAAAATTTATAATCACCATGTTTGATAAACTACTTATGTTTTTATAGTTAACTTTGATGTAGTTAGATTAAGACATAAAGCATCTCAAGTCCAAACTAATTAATCACACACAAAAGACATTAATCACATCCTATTAACAATGAAGATTGTTTAAACCTTAGAAAGGAAATATTTTCTTCAAATGATATTATTTTTACCACTTCAAACAACAATCTCATATTAAGTTCTCCAACTCTTAACAACTCAACCCAAAGACTTTTATCATAGTCACCAAATGATAGTTAACTATAATCACATTATTTTATACTTTACTTATATATTTTGGGTTGTTAACACTTAAGTTCCTTATAAAGGTCATTACTTATAAAGTAAAATTTAAAGATAAACCCACTCTTAAAAGAATCACTTGAATTCACTTCACTCAAAGTATTGGGGATTCAATTTAGGAGTTTTACAAAATACATATCATTACTTATGCATAACTGCATATTTCTTCTTTAAACATTAGTCCTTACCAGACCAATGATGCTGTTTTCAGATATTGGATCTTATATCGTCTCGAAGACCGTGATTACATAATCTTATGATCACAAAGGCAATTTCACACTTGCTCATGTCCTTTGATTATTTTCTATAAAGTATTTTGCAAATCAAGTGTTGTCATCACCTGCATTTCAAAAAGGTCAGAAGACACTATTTTCATAATAATATGATGATGGGATTATTTACCCTGAGGTAATAACCTACTATGAAAGTTCCGGTGGTAAAGGAACATATTATCTAGGACTTAACAACCAATGTCTCCAGTGATTCTTGCGCCGTATATTACACATTAACCATGAGATCTATATGGCTCTGGGGAAGTCAGATGGATCGGCTCCCTCTCGCATGCATCGGACACTGTTCTGGGCATTTGTAAGTTGCAGATCATGGGTATAGCCAATTTAGATGGGGTTCTACCATAGATATGGGCTTACAAAATACATATTTCTAGTGTTAATGGTTGTTGTGTGTATCCAACTAAGGTATAGCCGTTTTATACGGGGAAAAGTCTACCTTGAGTGTGGACATACAACAATTGCGCTGTATGCGGGGTCGCGGAGAAGGATAGTGATTGGCTTGGATCTTAGACTGGGCCCCATACCAAGGAAGTATGGACAAGGTCATGACTTGGTTGTGCAACAAGGCTAAGGTCTCTCATGGGTAAAGAAACGCACCTCTGCAGAGTGTAAGAACTGTAACTTGTTACTCCCTGTTCCGGGAAGGAGCTGCGAACGCTGCAGGAAAGGAACTCCACAAAAGTTCTGGTAAACTTGTGAAGGCTGACGGACATAGCTTTTCAGAATAAAAGCAACCTTTGAAGAAATGTTTACGAAAACCTGCATATCCTACAACCTTTGGTCTGTGGCTGTAGATAGTGCATCAAACACTCCTTTTTTAGTGAACTTGCTGAGTACGCTCGTACTCAACGTATCTTCTTAACCCTTGCTAGATTTTGGAGCAACCAACGATGAACCTAGAAGAGAAGTTCTTCTGAAGAATTAAAGGTATCCAGTGGAGATCAACCAGAGTCAACGACTACATCAGGAGCTTCTGAAGTCAAGATGGAGCGTTCTATATAAATAAATCCCTAAATAGTAGAACCTACTTCTGGAGGGCATTGCTTTGGTAGCAACGTCAAGCCATATATATAGTAGTAGTGTTCTTGCATATTCTTTAAGTTGTTATCTTTGGTTGTCTTTTGTATAATATCTTCATCACTGCCTCGAGGAAGCTCTCTGGATCATTTTTAATGTGTCATATGTAATCTATAGTCATGTCTTGGACCTGCTGTGTTTCTGCTATACCACTCTGAGGGATGTAATACTTGTGAATGGTGTTTCATTGGTATTATGTCAACGACTATAGTGTACTACATCATGCAGTGGTATGCTGGGTCACCGCAAAATACTAACCTAACTTTTATAAATAAAATATGAAGTAAGTATTTAAATACATTTAATCCTTTATGGAATTTTATAAACATAAAAATAATACTTAAAAATAAATTAAAAAAATCATTTTTAAAGTCCTGAATAAATATATTACACTAGAAAAATTTTAAATATATTATTAGAAAAGCTTTAATTTTAAAATAATAAATCCTTATCTATATCCTATTTTAAAAATTCTTTAAAAACATTTTTTAAGTAAAAAAAATAATTATATTTCTTTAGACATATTAAAACTTTAAAATCTAATTACCAAAATTCTAAACGATAACTAAGATTTACAATAAAACTTAAGTGTAAATCATTAACTTAATGATACTCTTGTGAAACCTTAAAACCAAAATTCAAAACCACAACCTTAAAGATAATTTTATACATCACTCACTAGTATTAAGGAGGAATGATCTTAATATCTAAATAATATTTAACATGACTTTAAATCTAACACATTAATAAGATCATCCAAATTAAACTTCCATTGAATAGTTACATATTATTTTCATAATAGCAAAACAAATTTAATCTAACCATTCACTTAAATATAAAGTGAATACTCCCACACCTTACTCATAAAATCTAAAACTTGAGAATAATTAAAATATGTTACACTTTAAGTTTAGTTACCCTTTTAAAGTTAACTTTTGTCTCAAAGCTTATAAACATCATGTCTAATAAACCACTTATGTTTTTATAGTTAACTTTGGTCGGTTTCCAAATTATACCTAAGGCATCTCAAAATCAAACTAATCAAGCAAACGTCAAGAAACATCGACCAAATTATATTAACCATTAAGATTGTTTAAACCTTATCAAATAAACCTTTTCTTCAAAGGTTATTCTTTTTTCCACTTCAAACAACAACTCTATAATCGTTCCTCCAACCCTTAACAACTAAACTCAAGGACTTTCATCATAGTCAGCTGATGGCAATTAATCATAATCACATTACTTTAAACTTTACTTGTATATTTAGGATTGTTAACACAATTTGAAGATAAAACAATTCTTATATAAGCAGTCTTTGAATAGCATTTCACATTCTGTATCTTATTGTTGTATGATATTATAATTACATGTTGTTTCACACACACACAAGCTTTAATAAGAAGCACACGTGTGAAACTTATCTAAAAGATCAACACATTATAAAGAAATCATTTCCAGCATCCAAACCATAGAACAATGTTTATTCCGGGGATTCAAGTTTACCAAATTGCATTACATTACTTATGCATAATAGCATCCCGCTTATTTAAACATTAGTCCTTACCGGACCAACGATGCTGATTTCAGATATTGGATCTTATATTGTCTCGAAGACCGTGAGTGCATAATCTTGCAATCACAAAAGGCAAGTTCACACTTGCTCATGTCCTTTGATTATTTTCTGTAAAGTATTTTGAAAATCAAGTGTTATTATCACCTGCATCTTAAAAAGGTCAAAAACACTATTTTTGATAATAATGTGAACTATTGGTTACTGATCCAGGGTGATCAGCTAATCTATTAAATCTGGCAGTTGGAATACCACTGCTAAGGAATATATCATCTAGGACTTAACAACCAATGTCTCCAGTGATTCTTGCGTCGTATATCACACATTAACCATGAGATTTGGAATGGGACGGAGAAGTCAGCTATATCCTTTTCCTTCTGTATGGAGTCAAGACGACCTTAACGTGACGTTGTGATTCCTTGTGCGGATCCAACATATGGGTGGGCACCCTTAGGCCCCACGATTTTGGTGTCTAGGTTATCTATGAGTGGCTACCGGAGGTTTAGCCAGACCTATATGGTACTTACCGGGGGCATCGCCAACTCATAGAGCCTACCCGTAAGGGGGCATAACAGAGGTGTGCCAGCCCCGAAGGATCATGCAGACATGCGGGCTCGCGGAGAGGGCATTGATTGGCTTGGATCTTAGTATGGCCCCCACACCAAGGAAGTGTGGATGAGAATGCAACTCGGATGTGCAACAAAGCTAAGATCTCTCATGGGAAAAGTAACGCACCTCTGCAGAGTGTAAGAACTGTAACTTGTTACTCCTTGTTCCGGGAAGGATCTACGAATGCGGCAGGAAAGGAACTCCACGAAAGTTCTGGTAAACCTATGAAGGCTGACGGACATAGCTTTTCAGAATAAAAGCAACCTTTGAAGAAATTTTTACGAAAACCTGCATTGCCTACGACCCATGGTCTGTGGCTGTAGATATAGTGCATAAACACTCCTTTTTAGTGAACTTGCTGAGTATGCTCGTACTCAACGTATCTTCTTAACCCTTGCTAGATTCTGAAGACAATACATACGATGTCTACATCAACTTATGCTCAAGGAATCATCATCAGAAGCTCAAACTCTTCAATGAAGTCAAGGAAATCAACATATACATCAACTAAAGTGAAGATAGAGTTGTTGATCAGATAGGGATATAATCTGTAGCCATAGAACCTACTTCTGTAGATTATTGCAATAGCAGCAATGCAATCCCCATTAGTTCAGCCACTAGTCTTATTAGTATGATAAATTTGAGTTGTTATTTTTGAATCTTCTTTCTAAGAAGTATCTTTCTCTCTCTTTAACCTAGATTGTTCTCTGGATCTTTTGTAAAGAGACGAGTTGTAACCTATAGTCATGTCTTGGACCTTCTATGTTTCTGTTGTACCACTCTAAGGGATGTAATACTAGTGAACGGTGTTTCATTGGTGTTATGTCAACGACTATAGTGTACTACATCATGCAGTGGTATGATGGGTCACCGCACAGGCACTATAGAAACTCTACTCCTCTTGTCCTCTTATGCTTGTAGCTAGGAGATACATATGATACATCAAGTCTTTCCCCTCTTAATTTCTTTAAGCATTTCCATCACCCCTCTCTGCCTCCCTGCACCCCACCAGGCCCTAGCACGACCACCTCCACCGCCCTTCTCATCCAATCCTCAAGCCCCACCTCTCCTCCATGTCCAAATTGGACATTATACCCTTGGACAACTCCTCTCAAGTTAAATAGGACAGAGGCCACCCCTGGCCTCTGCTCCTCCCTCACATCCCTCTCTGGATAGCACCACATTCCCCCACGAGCTACTTCTCACCTCCTCTGCCCCCCAAGCCAGGAAAATGGAGGAAGCCCTCCTCTCGATTTTATCCAAGAAGGTGAGCCTGCTCTCATCCCCGACCTCCCCCAACTACCTCCCTCTCTCTCTGTTCCACTCCCCTAGTTCTGATCAACACCCCCATGCCTTTTGTTTTGTCCCAGTTACACCAGAGGCGCCGCCACACGCGCATGTCCGTTGAGAAGCTTTCCCCGGTGAAACTCCATCTCCCGAATGCCGGAAGCCATGCCTACGACCCTCACTGAACTGGTGCGGCCCCTACAACCTCTCCTGGTCACCCCCGATAGCATGCATGCCATCTACAACATGCCCCGACAAGCTCCCGCGAAGGCCGACGCATGCGCTTGTGCGTGAGGTTCCCTCTGGCGACAAAACCGACCTTGCAGCCCATCCCCGAGACCGCCTCGTCGCTCTGCGTCCCATTGGAGCCTCCCGACTCCTCCTCGGCATCCTAGGTGAGCTCCTGAAGCACCCCGATCCACCTCTAGGGTTTCCGTCCGTGCCTGTAGTCGCGAGGAAGAAGAAAGCAGGGGTGTCGTCGATCTTGTTTAGATCCCACAGGACATGGCGCGGGGTACCGTTTTGTTGTCCCTCTGCGGCTGACGGGTGGGCCCTGCCGCACGGGATTTGAAGCTGCCCTCCCGTGCACCGGGATGCCGGGTTGGCCGTATTTCCCCTCTCGCGGCCCATTGCTGTTAGGATCTGGCCCGCGAGCTCCTTCCCCTTTTTCCTTTTTCAAATAGATTTAGTCCTTCCTATTTTGGCTACTAGCTTTAATACCAAACCAAAATGAAAAATGCTAGGAAATTCCCTAGTACGAATTTTCACATAGTCCTAGATGTTTCCTTCAACATGCAGTACAATACCTTCACCAGGTTGAGTCCCAGATTAATCCTACTAAATCAAGTTCCTAGATGTATCTTTTTCCTTAATAAATACTTGCAGAAAGTTTTATAAATCCCTTTGGAGTGAAAATTTTGGTAACTGAAGGGTATCATTCATACCTTGAATTTCACCATGGCCCCATATTAAATGGCTTCCTAGAATGCCCTTGGTAAAAATAAAAGAAACACCATCTTTATGACTTTAGGAGTTTCTACAGGTCAAACCAAAAATTTGATTGATCTAATTCAAACTCCCAGTAGACACACATAACTATATACTTCAAATCCTAGGAGCCCAATATTCATTGAGCTCTTTTTGATTATTAGTGAATTAAAAAATTTTGTGCATAGTTTATTCGCTAATAAATTCATCACAGTAGTTCTGTTCATCCAAAAATGGTGAATCCAATTTATACAGGAAGGTATTCAAAATACCTAACATGTGTCCCTGGAATCTCATCAAAAGATTATGTATATTAAATATGGTGAAGAAGACAAAATGCATCTAGTACTGCCTTTGGGAATTTCCTGAGTGTATTCTAGTAATTATTTTAAGTTGATTCCAACTCCTCTTGAATAGGTCCTTCAAATCCTACCTAATCATACAAGGAAATTTTTTTTGGACCTACAAAACATTTCTGGTGAATTAACTACTCAAACTAGAGTTTTAATCACTATAAAATCCATTAGAAATCAATGGTAATTGATAAAATAGTGAAACCACGTTTGTTGGTTCATTTTATCAATACCTATCTAAGGGTATCATGTTTGCACATTGAGCTCATACAGAACTTGGCCATGTTCTGAAACTCCTTATCTAGGTAATTTTGGCCTATAAACCTTAATAGTAATTCCACAAAAACAACTAAATTGGAAGCAATTGCTCTAGTACCTTTTGGTCAAAACCTATTGAATAAAATAATGTGTTGTAGGTTTGCTTGCTAATTTGTATTGATGCTTGTATTCTTGTATTGATTGATGGATTGCTTGCTTGCATGTATGCTCGATAACGATGATAGTTGCGATTGTGTGACGCCGAGAAGAAGGAAGCATCGGATTTATTTCTATTATCATTGTTATCGGTATTCTGGTATTCTAAAAACGTCAAGGGACATCTCGCTGGTTACAGGCAAGCCACCTTCTTGCTCATACACCTTGGTCCTATTAGTTTACTTATGCATGTTTTATGTACCTGTTTATATAAAATGCATGGTTTTACCTAGTATGATTTATATGTGGGAATGTTTGGGTCGTCCAAACCGTTAACCCTTTTGTACTACTAAGTACAACCCCCTTGCTGACACCTACTTTCCCCTAGTATGATAGATGGTGTAACACCATAACCCCTTGGAGACCCCGTTTTAGCCTAAGTAAAAGTATAGGATGGGAAGACCCTAGAAAAGCTTACAAAAATGTTTTATGAGAAAACCTTGGTGAGGTTTGACCCACCAAGAGAGGTTTGAAAATGAGAAAGGTTTTTTTTACAAAAAGGATGGAGGAAAAATGTTTGCGAAAATGCACCCGGTTCTTTGCAGCTTTAGCTATAACAACTTAACCCGTGCAACCACATTACTCTGGAATGGGACGGGGCTGGATTTGAAGTTTGCTACTCTGGTATGGGTATTCTCACGACCACATATAAGGGATCAGATCCCTCTAATTCCGGGGTTCCTTTACATAAAGGGTTAACTGCAAGGCATTCACCTGGAGGAATTGCGAACTTCCCTCGAGAGCAGTCAGGCGATACTATAAGGCTCTCATTGAAAGTGCCGGCTCTGGAGGAGTTGGGAGCACTCCGGTTGGTCTGTGGATCCCGACGTTCTGGTGTTGAGAGGAACAAATCATAGGGTAGGGCCTATACTAGAGTGGCATCCAAAGATTCTTGACCAGTCACTCGACCCACGATCGGTGTAGATTAGGGCAGGGTAATCTAATGATGTGGGTAGAGTGTACAACCTCTACAGAGTGTAAATCTATTCGAATAGACGTGTTCGCAGTTATGGACGGGTTGGACAAACTACTGTAGAGGGGTGCTGGTTTTGTTTTCAAAAAGGACTTCTAAAAAAGCATTGGCTGAGAATTGTTTTGACCATGAGATGGTCAGGAAAAAGGAAGGAAGGAGTTTTGGTCATGAGATCACCGGAAGGAAAAACAACGGGTGACCCAATCCTAGTGTTTTACAAAATTTTTCAAAAAGTTTCCAAAATATTTTATAAAAGTTTTTCAACAAAGATATAGAGACATGCTATATCTACAAGAGAAAATTATTTTATAAAAGAACCCCTTTGGAGCCCTCCTACTACCATAACCATATTGCATATACTCTATTATTGTTCTCATAAGGTGGTTTGCGTGTACATTCAAAGTAGTCACCGACATTGTCCCTGGCTATTTACTTGAACAGACTTTCAGAAGCAAGAGGAATGATGGAGATTGCTGACATCTTTGCGAGTGATACATCGTAAAAGTATCTATAATTTTTATGTTCCATGCTTGTTTAGTATCTAATTTGCTTTGCTTTGTCTTCACTTTGAGGTATTTTTATATGTTTTCTGGGACTAACCTATTAACAAGCTGCCACAGTGCCAGTTGCCTGTTCTCTGTTGTTTTTGGTTCCAGAAAAGTCATAAAATCAATATTCTCGGAATTGGACGGGACAAAAGCCAAAGTCAATATTTTCCCGTGGGAAACACGGAGCCAGAAGACGAGACGGAGAAGGGCCACGAGGGGGCCACACCCCCTGGCCACATGGCCAGGCCGGGCCCGCGCTTGGGGGGGGGTGCAGCCGCCTCGGGCACCCCCTCGCCCTCCCTCTTCGCCTATAAGAATCCCCCGATACCAAAACCCTAAGTACCCGATCAATCTTCCACGAAACCGTCCATAGCCGCCGCCACCATCGTCCCTAGATGGGGGGATCTAAAGCTCTTCCTGGTACCCTGCCGGAGGGGAGATCATCCCGGAGGCCTTCTTCATCACCATGCCAACCTCCAGTATGATGCGTGAGTATTTCCACCTTGTACTACGGGTCCATGTAGTAGATAGATGGTTGTTTCTCATCCTTTGTGCTGCCATGTTTAGATCTTGTGAGCTTCGTTCATGATCAAGATCATCTATTTGTAATCATGCATGTTGTGTTTGCGGGGATCCGACGGATATTGAGATTACTATGTCAGATTGGTTAATGGTTCTATCTTATTGATTCTATCATGTCTATGTTGTGTGAGATCTTGCATGCTCTCTGTTTCTAGTAGTTATCTTGGCCAAGTAGATACTAGTGACTCCAAGAGGGAGTATTTATGCTCGATAGTGGGTTCATGCCTCTATTTAATCTAGGGAAGTGACATAAATCTCTAAGGTTGTAGATGTGTTGTTGCTACTAGGGATAAAATAACAATCTCTTGTTCATGGAACAAGTGGATTGTTTACCTTAAACACTTTGCTTAAAGTAGTTATCCGTTGCTTGCAACTTAATACTGGAGGGGGTTCAGATGATAACCTAAAGGTGGATTACTAGTCATAGATGAAGTTGGATGGCGGTCTATGTATCTTGTTGTATTTCCCAATCAAATATTATGGGATCATGAATGTCTAGTATTGCATTGTTATGCCTTGCTATGGCATGTCAATTTCCCTACTGTAATTTGTTTACCCAGCATGTCATGTTGTTTATCTTAAAGAGAACACCTCTAGTGAACTATGGACCCCGGTCCAACCTTTACCATTGATACATCTTCCATTGTTCCTGTTTACTTTCTGCAAACCATTATTACCTTTCACACCATATAGTTAATCCTTTGTTTTTAGCAAACTGGTGAGATTGACAACCTCACTATTCATTGGGGCAAAGTCTTGAGTTTGTATTGTGTAGGTTTCCAAGTTGCTAGCAACACCTTTGAATCGTTTCCTTCCTCCTACTAGTTCGATAACCTTGGTTTCTTTCTGAGGAAAGACTTGCTGATGTGCTCATCATACCGTCCTCTTGGGGTCTCCCAACAAATCTCTATAGTGATCTGAGTGCATCAAGTTGATTTCTGGCATCGTTGCCAGGGAGGATAAGGACAGCTTCACAAGGGGAGTCCTTCACAACCTTTCTCTTTACTTTGTTTTTGTTTTGCTTAGTTTCTTTTTCCTTGTTTTATTTGCCTCCTTTTATCAAAATCTCCAAAAAAAATAGTTTAGTTTGGTTTGCTTTGTCCTATCAAAAACACAAAAAAATTTAGTTCCTGCTCTACTTGTTGTTGTTGCTGCTGCTGTTGGTTTGCTCCACTTTTGCAAAAATGAACTCTACTGAGAACACCAAGTTGTGTGACTTCACTAGCACAAACAACAATGATTTCCTAAGTAATCCTATTGCTCCACCTTCTCCTGATGCTACCTTTGATGAAATTAAGCCTGCTTTGTTGAATCTTGTTATGAAAGAGCAATTTTCTGGTGCTAGTTCTGATGATACTGCTGCCCACATCAATAACTTCGTTGAACTTTGTGAGATGCAAAAATATAAGGATGTAGATGGAGATATTATTAAGCTCAAGTTGTTTCCTTTCTCCTTGAGAGGAAAAGCTAAAGAATGGTTACTATCCTTGCCTAGAAATAGTATTGATTATTGGATTAAGTGCAAAGATGCTTTTATTGCAAAATACTATCCTCCTGCTAAGATTATATCTATGATAAGTGAAATAATGAAATTTAAACAACTTGATAATGAACATGTTGCTCAAGCTTGGGAAAGAATGAAACCTTTGGTTAAGAATTGTCCCACTCATGGACTTACTGCTTGGATGATTATCCAGACTTTTTATGCAGGTTTAAACTGCTCCTCAAGAAACCTGTTGGATTCTGCTGCTGGAGGTACCTTTATGGCCATTACTTTGGGTGTTGCAACAAAGCTCCTTGATAATATGATGGTCAACAATTCTGAATGGCACATTGAGAGAGCTCCACATGGTAAGAAGGTAAATTCTGTTGAAGAAACCTCCTCTTTGAGTGATAAGATTGATGTTATCATGGCTATGCTTCTTAATGGAAAATATCATATTGATCCAAATAATGTTCCCTTAGCCTCTTTGGTTGCTCAAGAAGAGCAAGTTGATGTGAACTTCATTAGAAATAACAATTTCAACAACAATGCCTATAGGAATAATTTTGGTAGTAACAATAATCATAGGCCTTATCCTCCTAATAATGGCAATACCTATGGAAACTCCTACAACAATACTAGAAGTGCTCCCACTGAACAAGAAGTCATGCTTAAACACTTTATTAGTAAATGGTATGTCGTAAACGTATCTACAATTTTGGATGTTCCATGCTAGTTTAGTATCCACTGTGCTATGTTTTGTCTACACTTTGAGGTATTTTTATACACTTTCTGGAACTAACCTATTGAAAATATGCCACAGTGCCAGTTGCCTGTTTTCTGCTGTTTTTGGTTTCAGAAAGCTAAAAAATGAATATTCTCGGAATTGGACGGGACAAAAGCCAAAGTTCATATTTTTTCCTGAATGATACAGAAAATTAAAGACAAGACGGAGGAGGACACCAAGTGGCCACACCCTAGGTGGGCACGAGTCCCACCCTGGCCACGCCCACAGGGGGTGTGGGCCCCCTGGCCCTCCACCGACCTTGCCTCCTTCTCCTATAAGAAGCCCTCGACTCAAAAACCCTAAAGGATCGACCAAAAAGCCACGAAAAGTCTTGCAGTGCTGCCGCCACCGAAGGGATATTTGGGGGACAAAAAGTCTCTGTTCTCGCACCCTGCCGGGACGGGGAAGTGCCCTCGGAGCCATCTCCATCGGTCTCCACCACCATCTCCATCACCGTTGCTGATTCCCATGATGAGGAGGGAGTAGTTCTTCCTCAAGGCTAAGGGCTCTACCGGTAGCTATGTGTTCATCTCTCTCTATGCATGATCTTGTTGTGGTCATGAGCTTTTTAATCAAGTAGATCTACCTTGCTACTCAAGTGCTTCAATAGATCTCTGCTCTCCCCATGTGTGTGAAAGTGAAAGCATGCACGCCATGGTGGCACTTAGGCTAGACTCTACATAAATACTCATCGTGCTTTAATAGATCTTTGCTTTTCCCCACGTGTGTGAAAGTGACAGCGTGCACGCCATGGTGGCACTTAGGCTAGAGACTACATAAATACTCATCATGCTTTAATAGATCTATGCTTTTTCCCACGTGTGTGAAAGTGAGAGCGTGCACACCGTGTGTGGCACTTAAGCTAGGTTACATATATATATTTATCATGAGTTATATTTGGAGTTGGATGTCTTTATGAAATTGTGGTGTTTGTTGGAACCATCGAGCGCTCAAGGTGACAGTGTGGGGTTATCTAGATTGGGGAAGGCCCTACCATGGATTAGAGTATCCAACCGGAGAGTAGTTAAGAGTAGTATCATAAAGAGAAGATATTTATATGAGAGAGTGTTCACTAGTGAAAGTATGATCCCTAGGCCTTGTTTCTAAGCATTGAAACACCGTTTGCATCTAGATCTGTTGCATGTTTGCTTGCTTCCATCTTTATTTTAGTTTGCCTTTAGTTTCTCCACGTCAAGCTCCATCAAAGCTATTTTCTGGCACCATTACCACTTGTATTTCACTATCTCTTCGCCGAACTAGTGCACCTATACACCTGAAAAGTGTATTGGGTGTGTTGGGGACACAAGAGACTTCTTGTATCTTGATAGCAGGGTTGCTTGAGAGGGAATACCTATGACCACTTCCTCCCTGAGTTCGATAAACCTTGGGTATTCCACTTAAGGGAAACTTGCTGCTATTCTACAAACCTCTGCACTTGGAGGCCTAAACAACTGTCTATAAGAATAGAAGTGCGTAGACATCAGTAAACAAACCGCTATCAACAAAACTGTGGAGGAAAAGCTTTTGAATGTTGAGAAAAATATTTCCTCTTTGTCTGAAGCCTAGTCCTCTTTGATAAATAAAATGGCTGCTAAACCTGAAACTTTGGAAAGTACCTTTGCTGCTACTCATGCTATATAAGTTACTATTGATGAAAATGTTAGACTGTTAGCTCAACTACATGCTAAGTGGGAAAGAGAAGCTGAAATTGCTAGAAACAATAGTGTGTGCACTATCACCACCACCAATATGGATGCCACTAAACCACAAGAAGACCCTATTCCTCCTACCACAATGCCTAAACCCAATGAGTCTACTACCAGTGATGCTAAGTTTGATTTTGATCTTGATGGTTGCAATATTTCTTAAGTGATTATGTTCCTACAAAAGCTTGCTAGAAGCCCTGATGCTAGTGATATGAATGTGGCTTTCACCAAACACATTACTGATGCTCCTATTAAAATTAAGGAAAAAAAGTTGAAACATAAATCCTCTATTCCTAGGAAAGTAGAAGATAGTTGGGAACCCATCATTTATATGCAAGTGAATGACTTTGATCTCAAAGATTCATGTGACCTTGGTTCTAGTGTCTCTATTATGCCTAGACAGATTTATGAAATGCTTCATTTTGCCACCTTTGGAAGATTGCTATTTGGATGTACCACTTGATGATAATGCTAAAAAGAAACTCATGGGGAGTGTTAATGAGTTTCTTAATATGGTTAACAATGCTTATGTCCCTGTTGATTTCTATGTTTTGGATGTTGAATACAATGCTTCTTGTCCTATTACTTTGGGAAGACCTTTTCTTAGAACTGTTGGTGCCATCATTGATATGAAAGAAGGCACCATTAAATATCAATTTACATTCAAGAAAGGTATTGAACACTTCCATATGAGGAGAGAGAAGTTGCTTTTTTCTCCTCCTTTGAAAGCAAGGTTTGATGTTAATGCTTCTTCATTTGAAAATACTTGATTCTTGCTTCTTGTGCCTAACTTAAAGGCGTTAAAGAAAAGTACTTATTGGGAGATAACCGAATAGTTTTCTTGAGTCTTGGAAGTTATTACTTCTGTAATAACCTCTCCTTATCCTTTTTATTTGCTTTTTGTGCCAAGAATAACCTATAATGAGAGAGAAGTAAGATTTGGGGAGTTGCTGTCCCGAAACTGATTTTTGTGCTCCACTGTAAAAATTCATATAAATATTTGTAAGTCAGACTGAGCCGTAATTTTCTGAATAAATCCCCCATGTTGTTATATAACTTTAGTTAGTTCAACACTTTTTGATTTAATCAATAGAAGTTCTTCGAAAAAAATCGGTTTCTACCTGCTGGTCTGTTTTGACAGATTTCTGCCATTATTTGCATTTGCTTCTTATTGATTCCTTTTTGGGTTCTTTTTGGGAAATTGAGATTTTTGAGGGAATTGATACAGTAACTTGTGTCTTTAGTGAAAGCTTTGTTGTTTTAAAATTAAAACCCAAAGGTCTATTATCTTTTGAATACACTCATGTTGCTAATGAAGATTGTGTGAAGGAAATTTTTTTGGTGTAGAGAGAGAATATGTAATGAGATGAAGAATGGACAAAAGCTCAAGATTGGGGATGCCACCCCGTGTCACCCCAAGAAATATTCAAGAGGTACAAGCGTCAAATCTTGGGGATGCCCCAGGCATCCCCTTCATCATCAATAAAAATCTCAAATCTTTCTAGACACTTCGTTTTTATTGTTTCATGCATAGTTGTGTTGTTCTTGGAGCGTCTTAGTTTTCGTTTTTGGTTTTTGTTTGCTTAGTTTGCTTGAATAAAGTAGTTTGGACCCCCATTCTTGCTGTGTTGTTTCAAATAAGTTGATTGGTGTTGGAAAGGAGTAGGAAGTTCTTGCTTAGTAGTACAAGAGGAGCTTGCTTTGACTGTTACTTAGACTTTATCATGTCATGCTAGGTGTTGTTTTGACCTTATGCTTAGTGATTATTTCTATAGCATGACTTGTTGCAAACAATTATGATTGCTTAATGTGCCTTGAAAGAATCATGCGTTGTTTTAACATTCAAAAACATAGTATTATGGTATTCTCCTTTGATGTTTTGTTTGGGTTGACTTGGCACATGCTCCCACCATGTCATGACTATGAACCAGTCACCATAGCTTCTATTAACATTTAGTTTTTGACTTGTGGTACCATTTTATGCTTTGATTAGTAATGTTTTGTCGCTCTGCATGATTATGGCCATTATTGCTCTCTTAGTTGGTCTGTCCCAGTCTTTTGCTAGCCTCCACTTGTATGAGTAAGCTCTACTCATGCATCCAACTCCCAAGAAACCAAGTTTTTCCAAAGTGTCCACTATAAATTCCTATGCATGGTGTGTTACAATATTCCAAGTATATTCTTGTTTCATCTACCTTCCAATTAAAAATTCACTTTGTTATGTCAAAAGTTAGTGATTAAAGCTCTCACAAACTTGATGGCACACTTTATTTTTCTTGCACTTACTAAACTTGAACCAATGTGTCATGTATGTGGTATATGCTTGCACTTATAAGTTGGGAATTAGCAGAACCGTGCTGTCATGGGGAACACTTTCAACATTGCACTTGTACATTGTACCCTATTGATATCATGATCATTTGTTTATGGATGTCGTCGCTGTGAAATGAAAGGGGAGCTTTTAAGTCCATGGAGTTATGTATATGTGTTAGAGAAACGCCTGGGCCGCTAGCCTAAGCCATGCCTAATTATGGTGGAAACGTGCAACATCACCATAGTGAGAAATCTATGAAGCATTCTTCTTATAAAAAAAGAGATAGAGATTGAGAAAAAGAAAAAAAGATGAGAAAAGAGGAAAGAGAGAAAAACGCACCATTTTCCCATGGTAAATAAGAAGATTGCTGAGATGCTGATTGTTTGCTTGCCTTGTCATTTTGATTATGGGATAGCTCCTGTATCATGTGTAAGGGGTACCCCGTTGGCGGTTCTCTATGATACACATGTACTTACTATGACAAGTACTTACCGGTAACTAAACTTGAGTAGCATGAGGAGCGGCCCTCGTATTCAAGAGACATGAGATTGCCAACTTATACTTTGTCAAGCATATACTCCATAGTTTGTTCACTTTAACCTTAATAACTTCAAGATGCTTATGATAGGGGCAATGAGAGCTGAAAGCTAACAAGTACCATAATTTTTGGATGCTCTTTATGAGATTTGAAATCCCTGCTTCCCTTTATGAAGGGTCTTTCTTCCACTATTATATTGAGTCTCCACCTTCTATCCTTAGGCACCAATTAAGAGAGCATAGTTTCCATTCTTAGTTCTATGTGCATTGTCCCAAAACTTATTGATTGATGCATTGTTGATATTGCTTGTTCTTGAACTATTTGTATCTAGTCACTCTTATGAACTTTGAAGGCGTCCTATGCATTTATTTGCTACTCCATGAGGGACAAGCTGAATGCCACTATGCTATGTTTTCTATATGTGAAACAAACAAACATCTTTCAATGCATTGTTATTTATGATCTTTGTTTGTAACCTTTCATGTTGCATGCATAGTTACTTTGTCTTATTGTTAGAACTTCTTCTTTCATGCTCATGTTTAGAGTTCTTTGATCCCAGCCTTCAATGCTTGCAAATGGTTTAATCTTGATTTTGATGGTGCATGTCACCTAAAAAATTATTCTTTTTATCACTTACCTACTCGAGGATGAGCAGGAGTTAAGCTTGGGGATGCTTGATATGTCGTAAATGTATATACAATTTTTGATGTTCCATGCTTGTTTAGTATCTACTTTTCTTTGCTTTGCCTTCACTTTGAGGTATTTTTATATGTTTTCTGGGACTAACCTATTAACAAGATGCCACAGTGCCAGTTGCCTGTTTTCTGTTGTTTTTAGTTCCAGAAAAGTCAGAAAATCAATATTCCCAGAATTGGATGGGACAAAAGCCAAAGTCAATATTTTATCGTGGGAAACACGGAGCCAGAAGACGATATAGAGAAGGGCCGTGAGGGGGCCACACCCCCTAGCCGCGCGGCCAGGCCAGGCCCGCGCCTGGGGGGTGCAGCCGCCTCGGGCACCCCCTCGGCCTCCCTCTTCGCCTATAAGAATCCCCCGATACAAAAACCCTAAGTACCCGATCAATCTTCCACGAAACAGTCTGTAGACGCCGCCACCATCGTCCCTAGATCGAGGGGATCTGAAGCTCTTCCCGGCACCCTACCAGAGGGAGATCATCCCGGAGGCCTTGTTCATCACCATGCTAGCCTCCGGTATGATGCGTGAGTAGTTCCACCTTGGACTACGGGTCCATGTAGTAGCTAGATGGTTATTTCTTCTCCTTTGTGCTACCATGTTTAGATCTTGTGAGCTCTGTTCATGATCAAGATCATATATTTGTAATCATGCATGTTGTGTTTGCGGGAATCCGATGGATACTGAGATTACTATGTCAGATTGGTTAATGGTTCTATCTTATTGATTCTATCATGTCTCTGTTGTTTGAGATCTTGCATGCTCTCCATTTCTAGTAGCTATCTTGGCCAAGTTGATACTAGTGACTCCAAGAGGGAGTATTTATGCTCGATAGTGGGTTCATGCCTCTATTTAATCTGGGGAAGTGACATAAATCTGTAAGGTCATAGATGTGCTATTGCTACTAGGGAGAAAACAACGATCTCTTGTTCATGGAACAAGTGGAATTTTACCTTACACACTTTGCTTAAAGCATTTATCTGTTGCTTGCAACTTAATACTAGAGGGGGTTCGGATGATAACCTGAAGGTGGATTACTAGTCATAGATGTAGTTGGATGGCGGTCTATGTATCTTGTTGTATTGCCCAATCAAATCTCATAGGATCATGAATGTCTAGTATTGCATTGTTATGCCTTGCTCTGTCCTGTCAATTGCCTTGCTGTAATTTGTTTACCCAACATATCATGTTGTTTATCTTAAGAAGAACACCTCTAGTGAACTATGGACCCCGGTCCAATCTTTACCATTGATACATCTTCCACTGTTCCTGTTTACTTTCTGCAAACCACTATTACCTTCCACACCATACAGTTAATCCTTTGTTTTCAGCAAACCGGTGAGATTGACAACTCATTGTTTGTTGGGGCAAAGTCTTGAGTTTGTGTTGTGCATATTTCCAAGTTGCTAGCAACACCCTTGAGTCGTTTCCTTCCTCCTACTAGTTCGATCACCTTAGTTTCTTTCCGAGGGAAGACTTGCCGCTGTGCTCATCATACCTTCCTCTTGGGGTCTCCCAACGAAGCTCTGCAGTGATCTGAGCGCATCAGTGAGCTAGGCCGTCTTCCCAGTCAGTCGCCTGTAGGTTAAGGCATGACATGGGCTCTACGATTGAAGACTTCCTCTATTGATGTTGTATCGCCATAATGTCTCTATTGTAAGTACTTGTTCTTGTTAATTATGGATGTTGTAATGATACTTCTCGGTTATGCTCACGGCTCACTGATCATGGGAACATGAATTGCAGGCATAACGAGGATTCTCGGACCGTAAATCCGGGGTCTCACAGGAACCTTCCCCCGAACTCTGTTATAATAGAACGAGCCTTACTTCTAGAGTTAGCAGAGGGAAGAATATTCAACATCCTGCTATTCGTTATTTGTTCTATGCAATGGTAAGGAAATCAGTAATCGTTAACTGCTTGGTTGTCTTGTGAGTAGCAACTAATCTTTTTTTCAGCAAATCGGTAAGCTTGACAACCTCACTGTGAGTTGGAGCAAAGTATTGTGGTTGTGTTGTGCAGGTTCCACGTTTCTAGCAACATCTTGGGAGTTGTTTCCTTTCTCCTACTGGTTCGATAACCTTGGTTTCACAACTGAGGGAAAACTTGCTGCTGTGCTCATCATACCTTTCTCTTGGGGTCTCCCAAAATCCTCTACAGTAACTGAGCCGCTTCAGCTGGCCTATGCGGCTCTCCAGCGGCAGCGGCTGCTGCAACGTGCGGCGCGCAATACCGGCCGCCCACGTGTGGCACGGACTATCAGTTTCCCATGTGGGTTGTTTCAAAAAGCTCCCTTTGCCCGGATTTTTCCTAACTTTTAGGACGCCTTTTATAAATCGTTATTAAAATATTTATTTACAATATATTAATTCATTATTAATATATAATAAACATATTTAAATAACCATTTATCTGAAAACTCTTTTCCGGTACTTTTCCTTATTCTTTCTCAAAACATCTTCGGATCTCCCTAGAACTTTTCTGGTTTCTCTATTCTCACTTCTTCAATGATTCAAACTTGCCATTAATGATCTCTAAGCTTCGTCAATCCCTTAAGCATGCTACCCAATAGTTCGAGAATACTACAGACATGGCCAAGACTCCTCTATGACCAATGATCAATAGTGGGACCTGGATGCCCATAATGATCACCTGTGCACTTAACGATATTTGTCGTTGAACCGTAAACACTGTGTCTTATTCCTTTTTTCTCTGTGATAATGTATTGTCTGAGGTTTGATCAAGTGACATCCCCATGTTAGTTTTCAACCTCGTTACCGACAATACCTTCTTTACTCGATCCGATAAGTGATATCACGTGACCCAGTCACATACTGCGCAACTTATGGATATAACTTATCAGAGTGGGCCCAGAATATCTACCGTCACGTGGATGGACAAATCCCGATCTTGACATAGTCTCCTCAACTTGTTCCTCCGAATACCCAATGACACCTTTATGATCACCATTTCACCGAGTGATGTTATGTGCCATCAAAGCAACCTTGGGAGACAATGATTTGATATGGTCTCACGGTCTAAGGAAAGAGTAACTATGTTTTGTAATCGTTGTAACCTGAACTCTATGACATGATCATGATACGATGCTATAGATAGGGTATTTTCATCATCTCATTCCCCAATTAAATGACCTCATTGCCAATTAGGGGCCGAGACACCAACATGATCAGGAAACCTTTGATCATCTATTGACCAATGAACCAGTGACTAGAGTTTCACCAGGAACTACTGGTTCACACGTGTATTTATGGTTCCCTATTAATACAGTTATAGCATGATATAAAACTTAATCATAAACTTTATGAAATATACCATCTCATATTTGACTCTAGGGCATATTCCCTTCAGGAGGAGGAGCACATGGCCATATCTGGTATGTCGTGCCAAGAAGTTGGTCAAAACTGGTCCAGCTGAGTGCGAGATCACGTGGCTAACATCCACGATCAACCACTAATGTTGCTTATATTGTTGGACAAGGAGACATATGTACCCTGTCAAAAGTTAAAGCTAAAAGTTAGCTTTTGTGAGACGGAAAAGTTCTGACTTGTAGTTTTTATTTGCTTCTTTTTCCGTCAAAGAAGGCCTAGTCGGATTACCCTTCCATTTTCTGCATCACTACAAGTCGGATATTTTTGGTTAGTTGGCTCATATTGTTGGGGCACTGCCATTTCTTTCCGATAAAGTGTGAGAGATTTTAACTCTGTCAAGCAGGGCACTTGGTAGCTAGACGGGGCTATCACAATAGTTGTGGGCTTAGAGGTAAGGAGGATTGTTGGACAATCCAATAAGAATCAGATAGAGATCCGATTGGCAAGTTGTTTGCCTACTCGAAAGGTTTTCCGACTAGCAGTGACGCATTGGCTCACTAGTCGGATAATTAACCGGGATCCTGAATCGTTGTTGACTGTCGAAGGGACATCAGTCTCAGTGGGAGTGTGCATGATTAAAGAGTTTAATCCGCCTTATCCTATTACAGATACATTATCTTAAGTGTTTTGCATCTTTCATTTGTAGATGGCACCTACTAGTACCGTTCAGATTTCCAGTTTTGCATTGCGTACTATTCTTGAGAAGGACAAGCTAAATGGAACCAACTTTACCAACTAGTATCGTAAGTTGAGAATTGTTCTCAAGCAAGAAAAGAAGGAACATGTCCCGGACAATCTGATTCTAGAAGAGCCGGGCAGTGATGAGCCTAATGCTGTAAGAACCGCTTTCTGCCAGGCTTAGGATGAGTCGACGGAAGTTAGCTGCCTCATGCTCGCTCAAATGGAGTCGGAACTGCATCAGCAGTTCAAGAATGTTGAGGCATACAATATGATCGTTGCCCTCAAGAGCATGTTTGAGACGCAGAACAGGACAGAGAGGTACAATATCTCTAGATCCTTGCTTGGTTGCAAGCTAAAAGGCGGAGATCCAATGGGACCACACATGATCAAGATGGTCGGATATGTATAGTCCTTAGATCATCTGGGTTTTCCCTTGAGCAAAGAGTTCTCCACCGACGTTCTCCTAAATTCCCTTCCTAGTGCTTATGGTTTGTTCATTTAGAACTACCATATGCATGGCATGGATAGGAAACTAGAAAAACTGCAGGGGATGATCAAGATAGCAGAAGCTGACATCAAGAGAGGCGACACCAGTCAAGTGTTGATGGTGCAGAACGCTTCCAAGATCAAGAATAAGTCTTGGTCTAAGAAAGCCAAACCAAAGGGAGACGACATGCTGGATCCAAGTCCCAGCGCCGGCTCAGTGACTGGCAAGCTGGAAAAACCTCCGGGTATATGCTTTTACTATAAGTTGGAGGGACACTGGAAGAGAAACTACGACAAGTACAAGGTGGATAAATCCAGGTGTGGAAGTATGACTTCCAACTCAGGTACACTTGTTGTGAACATTATAGACATTTATCTTGACGACATTCCTAGCGGTACTTGGGTATATGATACCAGATCGGTTGTTCATGTGTGCAACTCGATGCAGGGACTGGTAAGGCATATGAACGTGTCAAGAGGGGAGATTGACATCAGAGTCGGAAACAAGGGAAAATTTGCTGCGTTAGCCGTAGGCACGATGCAACTCCAGTTACCTTAGGGATTTGTAATAGAACTAAATAAATGTTATTATGTTCCTATAATAAGCCGGAACATCATTTTGCCTCATGTTTGATGGAGCAGCATTATGAGTCAAATATTAAGAACCATGGTTGTTCCTTTTATTTGAATAATGTGTTTCATGGCTATGCATCTGTCCAAGCCGGACTTTTTGTGCTTGATCTTGAATGTAAATCAGTCTATAACTTGAATGCTAAAAGGTTAAAGACAAATGATCTTAGTTATACCTATCTATGGCACTGTCGCCTTGGTCATATCAGCTGGAAACACATGCAGAAGCTCCATGGTGATGGACTCCTAGATTCGTCTGGCTTGGAGCCGTTCGAAACATGTGAATCTTGTCTGATGGGAAAAATGACCAAGACACCTTTCGCAAAGAGTTGCAAGAGGGCGTCTATATTTCTAGAGCTGATACATAGTGATGTATGCGGTCCAATGAGAACGATAGCCAGAGGTGGTTATGAGCATTTTTTACATTCACGGATGATTTTAGTAGATATGGTTATGTCTACCTGATTAAATCTAAGTCAAAAACTTTTGAAAAGTTCAAAGAGTTTCAGACTAAAGTGCAAAACCAATTCGGAAAAAATATTAAGTTTTTTGCGATAATATCGTGGAGGCGAATATATGAGCCATGAGTTTGATGACCATCTCAAGAGTTGTGGAATAGTTCCATAGCTCACTCCATCGGGAACGCCTTAGAGAAATGTTGTGTCGGAAAGGCGGAACTGAACCTTGTTAGACATGGTGAGGTCGACGATGAGTAAGATGGATCTACCTTTATCATTCTAGGGGTTTTTGTCTAGAGACGGCAGCGATAACACTAAACAAAGTACCATATAAATCAGTAGAAAAGACACCACATGAGATGTGGACGGGAAAGAAGCCGGCCTTGGCTTTTCTCAAGATTTGGGGATGTGAAGATTTTGTCAAGATGTTACAATCCGACAACCTCAGCCCCAAGTCGGATAAAGTAGTTTTAGTAGGCTATCCTAAGGAAACTTTGGGTTACTATTTTACAACCGAGAAGAGGGCAAAGTGTTTGTCGCTCGAAACGGTGTCTTTCTGGAGAAGGAGTTTCTAAGCCAGAAAGATAGTGGGAATAAGGTGCACATCAAAGAAATTCTGGATTCACCTACTCAAGACAAGTAGGCAACCTTGGAGGTTGAGTCGGACGTTGTGCCTAAGTCAGCAAATGCACCAGAGCCGCGAAGATCAGCGAGACTATGTGGAGACGTACTTATGCTAGACGGCGATGAGACATCTACTTATCAGAATGCGATGGGAAGTGCTGATTACGAGTCAGCCATGAGATCCTATTTAAATTCCATGGATGATAATCAGGTTCCGAACTTGGTTGATTTGCCTGATGGTGCAAGATCCATCGAGTGCAAATGGGTCTTTAAGAGGAAAACTGACCAAGATGGAAATATTTCTGTCTATAAAGCATGGCTTGGGTTCTGAAAAATTCAAGGAGTTGACTACGATGAGACATTCTTGCCTATATGGATGCTTAAGTCGGTAAGGATAATGTTAGCACTAGCTGCATATTTCGATTGCGAGATATGGCAAATGGATGTCAAAACGGCTTTCCTTAATGGAAATTTAACCAAGGACGTGTATATGATACAGCCTGAGGGTTTTGTCGATCCGAATAGTCCTAACAAAGTTTTCAAGCTTCGGAAGTCCATCTACGGATTGAAGCAAGCAAGTCAGAGTTGGAACATTTGTTTTGATGAACTGGTTAAATTGGTTGGCTTCATGAAGAGCGAACAAGGTTCTTGTGTATACAGGAATTTTAGTGAAAGCTCAGTTTCTTTTCTGCTACTGTATGTGGATGACATACTGTTAGTCGGAAACAACATTCCAATGTTGCAAGAAACTAAGGAGTCTTTGGAAAAATGTTTCCAAATGAAGGACTTGGGTGAGGTAGCATTTATACTGGGAATTAAGATCTATATAGATAGATCCCGGAGACTCATAGGTTTGAGTCAGAGTACATATCTGGATAAGATATTGAAGAACTTCAATATGGATTCGACCAAGAAAGGGTTCTTGCCAATGGAGCATGGAATACGACTTAGTAATACTCAATGCTCATCTTTGGCTGATGAGCGAAGTCGGATAGAAAGGATCCCATATGCTTAGGTAGTAGGATCCATCATGTATGCGATGATATGTACTAGGACAGATATTTCCTATACTCTAAGTGTAACGAGTAGATATCAGTCGGATCCTAGCGAAGGCCATTGGATAGCAGTAAAGAATATATTTAAGTACTTGAGACGTACTAAAGATGTGTTCCTAGTCTTTGGTAGTGAGGAAGATCTAGGTATAAAGGGTTACATATATGCTAGCTTTCAGACCGACCTAGATGACCCACGCTCGCAATCTGGATATGTGTTCATAGTCAATGGAGGTGCAGTGAGCTGGAAGAGTTCCAAGCAAGAGACGATGGCTGACTCTACTACAGAAGCTGAGTATATTATTGCCTCAGTGGCGGCAAAAGGAGTTTGGATCATAAATTTTCTGATTGAACTCGGTGTTGTTTCGGGTTCGTCCAGTCCGTTATACGTGTACTATGACAATACGGGTGCTATTGCACCAGCCAAGAAACCACGCGCACACCATAAGAACAAGCACATACTCAGGAAATTTCACCTAATTTGGCAGTTTGTCGAAGGCGGAGAAATTAAGCTATGCAAGGTACAAACGAATGCAAACATTACAGACCCGTTGACCAAGCCGCTTCCACAACCTAAGTTTGAGACGCACGTTAGAGCAATGGGCATGAGATGCCTAAGGCATGGAGATGCCTGAGTGCTCGACTGTAGTGCAAGTGGGAGACTGTTAGGAATGATACCTTAGAGACTCACTTTCCTCTTTGTATTTGTAACCCAGAATCCAGCTTAGAGCTTGTTATATGTGTCACTGCAATTGTTGCAGGTGTGGAACCACATGCTTATATATAGCTCTAGACAGTTTGTCCTTCGTTGTTCGAGGTTGGGAGGGAAACCCACTGCCGAAACTAATCTGTAAGTAGTAAGATGACAAGGTTTCATGTGTCATGTGCATGGAGATTCTATCCACCTTGCATTGGCTAGTCAGAAAAGTTATAATAGTCGATCCGATCCAAAGGTTAGTTCAGACATGAGCACACCATCATACGCTCCGACTAACACAATGGAATCCTTACAGCCGAGGGGATCGCATGATCCGAGTTGTGGAAGAGATGGATTTGATTCCATCTAAGGCTCACCATAACTGGGAGAAATAAGGGTGATCTTGGGGCCGACTTCGAAGCAAGTTGCGTGACATAGATCATCCAAGACGAAATTTACCCCTCCATCTCATAGAGATATTCTCTGGGCCCTCTCATGTGATATGATTCGGAAGCATGGCCATGCGCTAATCGATCAAGTGTTGATCGTGGTAGTCCGACTTAGTGAAGCAGGAGGGAATCATTTATCACTTCAACGAGAAGAGAGTAAACTAACATTAGGATGACGGAATATCCCCTACGGTTTATCACCAATATGGTGAGGCGTAGGGACTCGGACAGATCGTCACATTGAGGGCACTTGCGCAAAACGGGAGTCGGCAAGCCTTGCTAGCGTCCACTATTGACTATCATCTCTAGTCAGAAAGTCACTGAGCTTCAGCAATGACTGAATGATTACTGAGTCGTGTACGGCTTACCGTATGTCACATCCCAAATTTTAGATTTGGTACTGCATAGCATTCACGTCGTTGCATCATGATCATCCTTGCAAAAATTTAGTTTGAAAAGGGTTTGGCAAAACAAACCACTTGCATTTGCGTTTTGACACCTACACATGAACGCTTGGTCTTACCATGATTCTATGAAAAACATTATATTTTGGTTGTATGGAAGGCACAGGTGCATAGAGGGTTCCGCCACAAACTCATAGCACTTTGAATCGCCCAAATCGGAGCTTCGTAGCGAAAGTTATTGCAATCTGAAATTTTGACAAAAATCTGGGCAGTTGAGATATATTCAGATAAGAAATCGTCAGGGAAAAAGTAAAGGGAAAAGATTTAAAACCCAGCCAGCCCAGCCGCGCAGCAGCAGCCCGCGGCGGCCGCCAGCCCACCCAGCAGCCGCGGCAACAACCAGCAGCAGCGCGCGCCGCGCGGCGCGTAGTAGCCGTTGCCCGCCAGTCGCCAGCCCGCTGACGAGCGGGACCCGCCCGTCAGCCGCCGCCAGCCACCGCCGCGTGGGGCCCACCTGTCAGCCGACGTGTTCTTCTCCAACTCCCTGTGAACTCCGATTCCTCCGGAATCGGACCGATTTCGAACTGTTTTCGCCGATTTTTCTTGCCAATATTAATCTCCTCGAGCCCCTCTTCCAAACCCCCCTCTAATCTCAACCCGAGCCACCTCCAACCCCCGGCAATTTCTCCCCGGAATCCGCAACCGCCGCCGCCATTGACGAGGTGAGCACCTCGCCGCGAGCGCCGTCACCCCCTTCCTCGCCTCGCTCGCCCGCGACCTCGCCGCCACCGCCTACGGCTCACCGCCCCTTCCTCTCTCCTCGCAGGGCCGCGCCGCGCGCCACCGAAACCGCCGACGCCGCCGCCGTGCTCCAGCCGGCCGCCGCCGCCACCCCCGACCCCGCCGACCCGCGCCGCCGCCACGAGGGAGACCGCCACCACGACCCCGACGCCGTCCCGTCTCTCGCCGCCGCCACGACCTCGCTGTCGCCGCCCTCCGGTGAGCACCTCGCCGCCTCGCTCCCCTGCCGCACGATCTTGATCCAACGGTCCAGATGGACCATGGAAAAGTCAGCCAGGCCGCTGACCGGTCAGCGCGCCACGTAGGCGCATTCAATAGTCAGATTTGACTTAATAATTTTAATTCGATTTATTTGACAGATTATAGGTAAAACTTGTAAAATTCGTAGAAATAATCTACTGGGCCAAAATTTGCAAATAAAATATGTATGAAATCAGTGTCTCACGTAGAATATTGGTTTACAGTTATTTTATACTTTTACATCAGGTTTTGTCTTAGTTAATTAAATGAATTAATGCCCTTTTTAGAGTATTAAATTCATAGAAAAAGTTCGGGAACTCCAAAAATTGCAAATAAGATGTCCCTGGATTTAGTAGAACAAGAGGAATCTTGTAGTGAATTAAAAAGGTAGGCTTACCGTACTGGTTTTTGCAGAATCTATTTAAAGGCTTTCTGGAGTATTTTAATTACCCAGGGATTTATATAAAACCTTTTTGAGTAATTCCAAATGGTACTGACTCTATGTCAGGTTGCCCACACAGTGGATATTTTTCCAAGATTTTACAAATAGTTTATTAGAAGTGGCTAATTATTTAGTTTCTAGCTCTACTATTTGAGCATTTAAATTGCATGCCTTGTTTTCTATGCACTCAAAAATATTTTTCATGCATGCATACAGTAGGTATACTGAATAAGAATATGTGATGCTACTGTAGCAATGTCAACTTGTTATGCATGCATCTTGCATAGTCATTATTTGTATATGATTGTGTATGGTTTGTTTATGTAATTGCAATTGTATCATGTAGATTGTGACGAGTGCAACGCTTGCTCGTGTGTGGATTGTTCGTTCGACCGCTATAGCCAAGGCAAGTAGATGCTACCTTGTTCATGACATTGTCCTACTATTTTGTAGATGCATGTGTAGGATATTACTATCGCTATGCTATGTCCTATTATGTGGTAGGGTTTCCTGTAGATGAACCACCGTTGGTAGATGTGCTTAGCCATGCTATGATGATCGAGGGATGGGGTACATCACTAAAGATGTTTCTAAAAGTGTTGGTTTGCGAAAACTAAAAACAACTTAATCAATGAATCTCCTGGGTGTGATGTGATTGATAATTTTTGGTGGTATCATTGCGGAAAGGCACCCAGGTATCAAGAGAAAATGATTGGCTTTTTTATTTTGTAGCTTACGTGTACAACCATGTGCCAATAATGAAATGGGCGGTTGGTTGCACTTAGTAGGTTGTGGTAACTCGAATCCACGTATCCAGAGATGTAGAATTTTGGTAGGTTGGACCGGTGCGTGTCGGGTTTGGGGAGCTACTTCCCGAACGGTCCCTTCTTGGACTTCTCCCTATCATCACCCAAAATGAGAGTGGTGGTACGAGCTGGGCTGGCCAAGTCACATGGGTAAAGTGTACTAACCCCTGCAGGGTGTATAAACTAATCGATTAGCCGTGTCCCCGGTTATGGACATCTGAGTTGCTTGATATTGATTTCATGAAATGTTTCTCGCTCATTCCAATTTCCTAATTACTTTAATTTTGATGGGTTAACTTAATTGGGATCTTTTCAAAGAAAATAAAAAACTGATTATGAAAGTAGGACAAAGGTATTTGAAAATGCAAGCTAGCCACAACTCCACTTGCCAAATAAGCATGTAGATGCTAGGTTTATTGTCTCCTTTAATAGCTCTACTTGCCATACATTCCATGTATTGACCCTTCGGGGCTGCTACGTTTCATGTTGTAGGATATTCCGATTCTGAGTGATCGATTTAGGCCACAGTTCTCCACTCGGCACTTGTTCACTTGTGGGCAATTTGAAGAATGGAGGATTTACTATATTTAAGTTGCTACTTGAATATTTTGAGATAGCCTTGAGCTAAGATTTTATTGTAATAATGGTACTCTGGATCTTCGTTATTTTTGATACATGGATATTTTGCTATGTTATTCATCTTATTCTATTGTGGGACAATGAACCGATCCAGGGATTGGCATGTCACATAGAAGCTACGCTATTTTCAGAACCGTAGTGTTACAGGATGGTATCAGAGCCCGTGTGTCGACTGTAAGATCGTGACCTAGGTTTGGATTAGGAAGCCATTGCATTATTAAAGCTTATATTAACTCTGTCTTTCATCTTATGCCTTTCACTCTCGTAAATTCTTACCATATGCTATTCTCACACTTTCCTCTTTTAATTGATAGATGGGAGAAGTCAGGACTGAGTATGCGACAATGGAGTCACCAAGGCCCTTTGCAAGACAGTTGGCACAACTTTCGCAGTCATTGGGATTGCCACTGCCCATGTTCAAGGGAAGAAGGCTGTACACCTATGGATATGGCGAGGATGCATGGGAGATCACCACCTTCATCTTCAGGGATGCCGCCTTGCCAAACCCTGTGCATCTGGTTTACACCAAGACATACTACAACTGGGGACTTGGAATAAAATTGGCCCTGCATGAAGCCCTGTCATGCCAGTGCCACCTTGTCCGACACCTGCTGCCAGAAGACTCGCCCTACCGTGACTACGGAAGGCGTGATGAGAATGGGAACGTTGTGGTTACCCCGGGCGACAGGAACAACATGCCTCCCCGTCGAAGGCACATAGAGTATATGGAAAGGGAAAATGGAGCTCTAGCTGAGAAAGTAATGATGGTAAAGGAAATAGCAGATTTTGCCAGCAATGGTATGGTGGTCCAGGGACAGGAGATAGAGACATTGCATGAAGCTGTGGATGTTCTGAATAATGCCCTGATAGGCAGGGATGCAACCATAGCACAACTTAATGGGACCGTGCAGGAAAACAACCAGGCCATACAACAGTTGCAAGGTACCGTCCAGGAAAGGGACCAGACTATTGAAGATATGGCATCCCAGATTGCCGCTCTCCAAGAACAGTTGAATCCACCCTCTGATGATAACAATGGAGATGATGGCAACAATGATGATGATGACAGTGGGAACGATGATGATGAGGACGAGGATGACGATGATGGAGACAATGATGGTGGAGGAGATGAAGCTGTTGCAGCCGCAATAGAGAATGAAGAAGAAGAGGAGGATCCAGAAGAGGTGGAGTTCGAGATTTCAAGTGATGACTCAGGAGAGGTGTATACTCCGCCGCCATGGTTGGTTCGTGGACAGAAGCGCCAACGCATGAGTGCGAGGACCTACCGCAACCTTTTCATGAAGTAGACAAATGCCCACCAATTAGTCTTCGTTAGGTAAAATCGTTAGGTTTAGTCTCGATCGATGTAAAACTTAATTACTGTTAGTTTAAGAGTGTTTAGTTTCTCCTATGTGTACTCCAATGTCTCGGGTTATTTGTGCGAATTTTATAGAAGAGTTATGGCAAGTTTTGGTTGATATGTGAGTTTTTCCTGATGCAGTTTTCTACTGACACAGCTGAACTGCACGATTTTTCATATTTTATTGGTAACTGGGAAAAATCTGAAAAAATAGGGTTGGTTCGAAACTCTCTTTAATGTTTACACAAAATTCATCAAAAATTCCTGACGAGTTTAAGTCAGACATAAAAATTTGTGAACACTGCTGGACTGTTCTGGCAGATTCCTATTTTTAATGTTTTGTTGGCCTTTTGTGTTGATAACTGTTGCCAACTCTTCTAAAAATTATTTCAGTAGATGTATACCGCTAGGATAACCCCTGGGATGTTGCTGGAGCGTTTTTTTGCTGATGTGTTGCTTGCTTGAGATTGTCTGTGATTGCCTTATTGTTGTTTGATCATAATGCATGGGTAGAATCCTGTTTTCGTAATAGATTCTTTCTAAGCTTACCTGTGCTGAACCGCAGATGCCTCCCCGCCGTCAACCTACTGAGTTGGAGCAGCTCATGGCAGCTCACGCAAAGCTGACCCAAGTTATGACCCAGTTCATGGAAGCTCAGAACAACAACAACAACAATGGGAACAACCAGCCTTAGGGAGATGCACTTACTAGGTTTCTGAGGCTAAGGCCAGCGAAGTTTTCTACTGCAACGGAGCCGATGGTTGCTCTCGACTGGTTGCGTTTAGTGAATAAGGATCTGGTAACTGTTGGGTGCACAGATGCTGAGAAGGTGAGATTTGCCGCTCACCTACTGGAGGGACCAGCCGCTTCGTGGTGGGACACTTTTCAGATCACCCACCCTCTGGACACTGTTACTTGGGCAATGTTTGAGGAAGGTTTTAGGACCAACCACGTATCTTCAGGAGTTCTGAGCCTAAAGAGGAAGGAATTTCGCAACTTGCGCCAAACCAACCGCACCGTGGCTGAGTATATTGAGGAGTTCAACAACCTGTCTCGTTATGCACCTGAGGATGTTGACACTGATGCCAAAAGGAGAGAGAGGTTCCTGGATGGCCTCAGTGATGAGCTTTCAGTGCAGCTGCTGGTGGTTTATTGTCCCACTTTCTAGGAGCTTATGGACAAGGCCAGGATCTTGGAAGGGAAGCACAAGCAGGTGGAAAACCGAAAGAGAAAGAGCAACAATCACCACTCTGGTTCTCACCACAAGTCTCACACTTCTTATGATGGATACTCCAAGCATGGAGGGAGTGACCATGGGCACCATGGAAGCCATGACCGCCACAACCATGGAGGCGATGGACATCGCCATGATAGCCACAAGAGCAACCGCCACAGCCACAAGGGAGGACACACTCACCATTCTGGAGGACACAATGGACATGACCGCAACCGTGATCGCAACTTTGTGAAGAAGGACCTGAGTGAGGTGAAATGCTTCAAGTGTGGCCAGAATGGACATTATGCAGACAACTGCCCGGAGAAGAAGGGACTGAAGCCAGGCAACAACCAGAAGGCCACAGTGAACCACATGCATGTGGAGGAGATCCCAGATGAGCCTGATCTTGTGGTTGGTAAGTTTCCAATCAACACTCACCCTGCACTTATACTTTTCAATACTGGTGCATCTCATTCATTCATATCAAGGGCATGTGTGGATAAGTATAAGTTACCTACGGAGTCTCTAAAAGGGTCCATTAGAGTAAGCTCACCTGGAGGGGATATGATAGCTAGCGTGGGGTGTCGCGACTTAACTGTGAGGATTGGAGCACACAATTTCATTGCACATCTGGTAGTATTGGAATCACAAGGTTTAGATGTAATTTTGGGCATGGATTGGATGTCTATGCATGGGGGACACATAGATTGTGCACAGCAAGCGGTATCGCTCAAAACCCCGGATGGTAAGAGGATTAGGTTCAAGTCGGCGGTGCGACCGGGAAGGTGTAAACTGAATTCTCTTAAGGGGGTTAGCATGGATACTATGCCTATGATTAAGGAATACCCCGACGCGTTTCCGGAAGAGCTGCCAGGAATGCCACCTGACAGGGATGTGGAGTTTCTCATCGATCTGATGCCGGGAACATGACCTATAGCAAAGAGACCATATAAGATGGACGTGGATGAGCTGAAGGAATTGAAGAAACAGCTAAAGGAGCAGTTGGACAAGGGATTCATTCAGCCTAGTTCGTCGTCATGGGGTGCACCTGTTCTATTTGTGGAGAAGAAAGATAGCAGTATGAGATTAGTGGTGGACTATCGCTCGCTGAATGAAGTGACCATCAAGAACAAATACCCCCTGCCGAACATAAATGATTTGTTTGATCAACTGGAAGGAGCGAAGGTGTTTAGCAAAATTGATCTGCGATCGGGCTATTTCCAATTGAAGATCCGGGAGGAGGACATACCAAAAAGTGCTTTCACTACTAGGTATGGTTTATATGAGTATACGGTTATGTCTTTTGGGATAACGAATGCTCCGGCATATTTCATGACCATGATGAACAAGGTATTCATGGAGTACTTGGACAAGTTCGTGGTGGTGTTTATTGATGACATACTGATATATTCCAAGGATGATGCTGAGCATGAGAAACATCTGCGACTGATTATGGAGAAGCTGAGGGAACACAAGCTGTATGCCAAATTCAGTAAGTGTGAATTCTGGCTTAACACTATTGGTTTTCTTGGACACATGGTGTTAGGAGAAGGAGTCGTTGTTGATCCAAGCAAAGTGACTATAGTAACTAAGTGGGAAACGCCCAAGAATTTGGGAGATATTCGGAGCTTTTTGGGACTTGCTGGATATTACAGGAGATTCATTGAAAATTTCTCCAAGATTGCTAAGCCGATGACGGAACTTCCGAAGAAGGAGAGGAAGTTTGAGTGGACAGATGCGTGTGAAGGCAGCTTTCAGGAACTGAAGCGTCGACTAGTGACCGCACCCGTTCTGTGTTTACCTGATCTTCAGAAGGATTTCCAAGTGTACTGTGATGCTTCTCGACAGGGACTTGGGAGTGTGCTGATGCAAGATGGGAGAGTGGTGTCATATGCCTTGCGGCAACTTAAACACCATGAGAGGAATTATCCCACACATGACTTGGAATTAGCATCGGTTGTACATGCGCTCAAGGTATGGAGGCACTACCTAATGGGAAAACATTGTGATGTGTACACCGACCACAAGAGCCTGAAATACATATTTACAAAGAAGGAACTAAACATGAGGCAAAGGAGATGGTTGGAGCTTATTAAGGATTATGATATGAATCTGCAATACCACCCAGGAAAAGCCAACGTAGTAGCAGATGCTCTGAGCTGGAAGGTCTATGCCAATGGATTTACTGTTGGGGAATTGCTCGAGAATTTGTGCAAGCAATTCAAGGACCTTAGACTGGAGGTAGTGTCAGAAGGATATTTGGCAGCAATGGAAGTCCAACCAACGCTACATGACAGGATCAAGAAGGATCAAGCAGGAGACAAGGAGATGGATGAAATAAAGGAAAAGATGAAGGAGGATCGAGCAAAAGAATTCCGCGAGGATGAGCAAGGAACCTTGTGGTATGGAGATCGTTTATGCGTTCCCAATGATCCAGAGGTAAGAAAGTTGATTCTGCA
Source organism: Avena sativa (assembly GCA_916181665.1). Classification (NCBI taxonomy): domain Eukaryota; kingdom Viridiplantae; phylum Streptophyta; class Magnoliopsida; order Poales; family Poaceae; genus Avena; species Avena sativa. Next base: position 32,036,583 of record OV702284.1, read on the forward strand.
GGAAGCCCATGACTCGCCGTATTCCATACATCCGGGCAATACAAAGATGTATATGGACCTAAAGGACAGATTTTGGTGGAACAACATGAAGGGAGACATCGCCGAGCATATTGCCTTATGTGATGTATGTAGCCGAGTGAAGGCGGAACACCAGAAGCCAGCAGGACTGCTACAGCCATTGCCCGTGCCAGATTGGAAGTGGGATAGAGTGGGAATGTATTTTATCACAGGATTGCCCAGAACCAGGTCGGGATATGACTCTATTTGGGTAGTGGTCGACCATTTGACCAAGGTAGCCCACTTTATACCGGTGAAGACAACCTACACGAGTGCAAGGTTGGCCAAGATTTATATGGACAGAATTGTGTGCCTACATGGGGTTCCCAAGAATATTGTATCAGATAGAGGCACCCAATTTACCTCACACTTTTGGTGCCAGCTGCATGAGTCATTGGGAACTAGGTTGGAGTTTATCACAACGTTCCACCCCTAGACTGATGGACAGACCGAGAGGGTAAATTAGATTTTGGAAGATATGCTAAGAGCTTGCTCTTTGGCTCATGGTTCTAGTTGGGATGAGAAATTGTCGTATGCTGAGTTTTCCTACAACAACAGCTATCAAACCAGCATCAAGACATCACCGTTCGATGTGCTATATGGGAAAAGGTGCCGGACACCATTGCTATGGGATGGAGTAGGAGAATGTCAGCTATTTGGACCTGATTTGGTCAAGGACGCTGAGGAGAAGGTTGCCTTGGTTAGGGACAGGCTGAAGGTAGCACAATCAAGGCAGAAGAGCTACGCGGACGCCAAGCGCAAGGAAGTGGTGTATGATATAGGAGATAAAGCATACCTCAGAGTTTCGTCGCTGCGTGGAATTAAGAGATTTGGAATCAAGGGTAAGCTGGCACCTCGGTTTATTGGACCATATCGGGTCTTAGCACGCAAAGGAGAGGCTGCTTATCAGTTGAAGTTGCCAGAGGCTTTGTCCACCGTCCACAATGTGTTCCACGTGTCCCAGCTGAAGAAGTGCCATCCGAAGATGGTAGATACACCATTGAGAGACACTGTGCCACTAGAGGAGGTTCAGCTTGAGAATGACTTGACCTATGAGGAGAAGCCGGTCAAGATACTGGAGATAGCGGAGAGGATTACTCGTACCAATACGATCAGGTTTTGCAAGGTGCAATGGAGCCACCACACCGAAGAGGAAGCCACTTGGGAGCGTGATGATGACATCCGAGAGGACCACCCACACCTATTTGCTAGCCACGCCGAATCTCGGGGACGAGATTCATCTTAAGGGGGTTAGTATTGTCACATCCCAAATTTTAGATTTGGTACTGCATAGCATTCATGTCATTGCATCATGATCATCCTTGCAAAATTTTAGTTTCAAAAGGGTTTGGCAAAACAAACCACTTGCATTTGCGTTTTGACACCTACACATGAACGCTTGGTCTTACCATGCTTCTGTGAAAAACATTATATTTTGGTTGTATGGAAGGCACAGGTGCATAGAGGGTTCCGCCACGAACTCATAGCACTTTTAATCGCCCAAATCGGAGCTTCGTAGCGAAAGTTATTGCAATCTAAAATTTTGACAAAAATCTGGGCAGTTCGGATATATTCAGATAAGAAATCGTCAGGGAAAAAGAAAAGGGAAAAGATTAAAAAAAGAAGGGGCCAGCCAGCTGGGCCACCGACCCAGCTGGCCCAGCCGCGCAGCAGCAGCCCGCGGCGGCCGCCAGCCCACCCAGCAGCCACGGCAGCAGCGCGCGCCGCGCGACACGTAGTAGCCGCCACCCGCCAGCCTCCAGCCCGCTGACGAGCAGGACCCGCCCGTCAGCCACCACCAGCTACCGCCGTGTGGGGCCCACCTGTCAGCCGACGTGTTCTTCTCCAACTCCCTGTCAACTCCGATTCCTCCGCAATCGGACAGATTTCGAATTGTTTTCGCCGATTTTCTTGCCAATATTAATCTCCTCGAGCCCCTCTTCCAAACCCCCCTCTAATCGCAACCCGAGCCGCCTCCAACCCCCGGCGATTTCTTGCCGGAGTCCGCAACCGCCGCCGCCATTGACGATGTGAGCACCTCGCCGCGCGCGCCGTCGCCCCCTTCCTCGCCTCGCTCGCCCGCGAGCTCGTCGCCACCGCCTACGGCTCACCGCCCCTTCCTCTCTCCTCGCAGGGCCGCACCGCGCGCCACCGAAGCCGCCGCCGTCGCTGCCGTGCTCCAGCTGGCCACCGCCGATGCCCCCGACCCCGCCGACCCGCGCCGACGCCACGAGGGAGACCTCCACCACGACCCCGACGCCGTCCCGTCTCTCGCCGCCGCCACGACCTCGCCGTTGCCGCCCTCCGGTGAGCACCTCGCCGCCTCGCTCCCCTGCCGCACGATCTTGATCCAACGGTCCAGATGGACAGTGGAAAAGTCATCCAGGCCGCTGACCGGTCAGCGCGCCACGTAGGCGCAGTCAACAGTCAGATTTGACTAAATAATTTTAATTCGATTTATTTGACAGATTATAGGTAAATTTTGTAAAATTCGTAGAAAATCATCTACTAGGCCAAAAATTGCAAATAAAATATGTATGAAATGAGTGTCTCACGTAGAATATTGCTGTACAGTTGTTTTATACTTTTAAAACAAGGTTTTGTCTTAGTTAATTAAATGAGTTAATGCCCTTTTTAGAGTATTAAATTCATAGAAAAAGTTCGGGAACTCCAAAAATTGCAAATAAGATGTCCCTGGATTCAGTAGAACAAGAGGAATCTTGTAGTGAATTAAAAAGGTAGGCTTACAGTACTGGTTTTTGCAGAATCTATTTAAAGGCTTTCTGGAGTATTTTAATTACCCAGGGATTTATATAAAACCTTTTTGAGTAATTCCAAATGGTACTGACTCTATGTCAGGTTGCCCACACAGTTGATATTTTTCCAAGATTTTACAAACAGTTTATTAGCAGTGGCTAATTATTTAGTTTCTAGCTCTATTATTTGAGCATTTAAATTGCATGCCTTGTTTTCTATGCACTCAAGAATATTTTCCATGCATGCATACAGTAGGTATACTGAATAAGAATATGTGATGCTACTGTAGCAATGTCAACTTGTCATGCATGCATCTTGCATAGTCATTATTTGTATATGATTGTGTATGGTTTGTTTATGTAATTGCAATTGTATCGTGTAGATTGTGACGAGTGCAATGCTTGCTCGTGTGTGGATTGTTCGTTCGACCGCTACAGCCAAGGCAAGTAGATGCTACCTTGTTCATGACGTTGTCCTACTATTTTCAATGCATTGCCGTGTATTTTGTAGATGCATGTGTAGGATATTACTATCGCTATGCTATGTCCTATTATGTGGTAGGGTTTCCTGTAGATGAACCACCGTTGGTAGATATCCTTAGCCATGCTATGATGATCGAGGGCTGGGGTACATCACTAAAGATGTTTCTAAAAGTGTTGATTTGCGAAAACTAAATACAACTTAATCAATGAATCTGCTGGGTGTGATGGGATTGATAATTTTTGGTGGTATCATTGCGGAAAGGCACCCAAGTATCAAGAGAAAATGATTGGATTCTTTATTTTGTAGCTTACGTGTACAACCATGTGCCAATAATGAAATGGGCGGTTGGTTGTACTCAGTAGGTTGTGGTAACTCGAATCCACGTATCCAGAGATGTAGAATTTTGGTAGGTTGGACCGGTGCGTGTTGGGTTTGGGGAGCTACTTCCCGAACGGTCCCTTCTTGGACTTCTCCCTATCATCACCCAAAATGAGGGTGGTGGTACGAGCTGGGCTGGCCAAGTCACATGGATAAAGTGTACTAACCCCTACAGGGTGTATAAACTAATCGATTAGCCGTGTCCCCGGTTATGGACATCTGAGTTGCTTGATATTGATTTCATGACAAGTTTCTCGCTCATTCCAATTTCCTAATTACTTTAATGTTGATGGGTTAACTTAATTGGGATATTTTCAAAGAAAATCAAAAACTGATTATGGTAGTAGGACAAAGGTATTTGAAAATGCAAGCTAGCCACATCTCCACTTGCCAAATAAGCATGTAGATGCTAGGTTTATTGTCTCCTTTAATAGCTCTACTTGCCATACATTCCATGTATTGACCCTTCGGGGCTGCTACGTTTCATGTTGCAGGATATTCCGATTCTGAGTGATAGATTTAGGCCACGGTACTCCACTCGGCACTTGTTCACTTGTGGGAAATTTGAAGAATGGAGGATTTACTATATTTATGTTGCTACTTAAATAATTTGAGCTAGCCTTGAGCTAAGCTTTTTTTGTAATAATGGTACTCTGGATCTTCGTTATTTATGATACACGGATATTTTGCTATGTTATTCATCTTATTATATTGTGGGCCAATGAACCGATCCAGGGATTGGCATGTTACATAGAAGCTACGGTCTTTTAAGAACCGTAGTGTTACACCGTAAGACTATGGGATCACACACTTAAGAGAGTGGAACTAGTCAGATGTTGATCCGACTATCACTAGTGGAAAAGTTGGACTTGTTCGGACATGGACACGTGTCAATGGGTTGGACCCACTTTGACTAGGGTTAGGGTTTTGGACCAAGGGAAACAAGTGTTTTGTGCCCTCACCTACTCTCCTAGATAAAGGAAGGTGGGTGGCGGCGGACAAGATATGGGTTCTGGGATCCAGTGCTACTTCCAGGGGTTTTCACCATACTTGGTCATTCCCACCTTCCAATCCCGTGGCGGCAAGACCGAGCCTAGCATCTCTCTTGCTATTGTTCCACCTTGTATGTATGTGTGGTAGCAGAGGCACCACAACTGCGGTGCTTGTTGGAGGAGTTGGTCGGCAAAGTCGGAGGCGTGGAGGAGGAGCACGGAACCAGTGACGAGGTGGTACCATGATCGAGAAGTTTTCGGGGCCCGATGGCTTTGAAATATAGCCATCCACGTCCGCATTTAAACTAGATATTATTCATATATTTGATGAAATATCTCTCAAAAACCTGCCACTAATGCCTAATGATCAAAGGGGTATGAAATCCTTTCTTGTTATTTTTCCCTGCGCAGATAATGACGTATGATGATAGGAATCACTACATAAATGCCAAAGATACGAGATTTCCAACACATCAAAGAAACCAGGAGCCGTGAAGTGAATTCTGAAGCTTTAACGACAAAATATACAGCGGGAATTTTATTCCGGCCGTATAGTTGGCATCGACTTCATTAGGTCAAACATAACAACTTTCGTGAAAGGACCCCTGTATAAAGAAGCCTCGGGCGACGGGAAACAAAGCCTCTTTTCGACCCCAAATCTTCGTGCCACCAGAAGCCGCCACGCCAGAGGAATAGATCTAGATCTAAACCTCTAAACCCTTCTCCACCACCATAGCCATCTTCCACCATTTGTAATAGTAGATCTCTTCTCCAATTGGCGACATCATAAGACTATCTGCTACCAACCTTATGATCTCTATTACAATATTTATGATTGTCAATTTAATCTCTATGTGTGAGTAATTATCCTTGGGCTAAGGGCTTCATCCTAGCCATGTAGCTTTTTGTGCATGTTATTTATCATAGATGAGATCATGTATTAGTTGACATGATGATTGTAGTACCCTCTCTTGCCTCAATCTAAGGACTTGTCAGGTACCCAAGACCCCGAGGATTTATCCAGGTAAAGGGAGTGTGAGTAATGACTGATATGCAGGATGGGAACCCAATGATAGAAGGGGTAGTAAGACTGTATGTGAAGAATTTACTTGGGATTAACGGTGACATCACTATGCATATCATTAGTTCTCTTTCTTCTATGGATGAGACTAGTCGGTCATTGCTATAAGCGGTTGCGGAGGCGAAAACAATTATGGATGCACTACCCACATATAATTATCTTGCTCTAACGATTACATGCATACCTTATTACTATCTATTATTTCCATCGGATGTTTTGCACAGCTACTGGTGAAAACCGAAGACCCTACGCCCTCTCTCTCTCCATCGTCAACAACAACAAAAAGATCACAAAATCTTGGTCCGGTGAAAACGCAAAAAGAATTCTAAAACTCTCGAAGGTACGTTTAAGTAATCTCACTTTGCTTTCTGCTTCCCGAGGATTCGATAAACCTTGGTCTACTAGGAAAAAAGATCTATACTACATCCGTAATCCGGATCGAAGGTATCAACCATTTTTCTGGCGCCGTTGCCGGGGAGGTAATAGCTACCCTGGTGAGGTTAGTAGGAACCTTGCTAGTTTTAATTCTTGTTTTTAATTTTGTTAGTTTGCTCTCAGTCTTTATTTGAAAAACCCAAAAAAATTAGTTAGTCTTTTAGTTGTTGTTTTATCATCATTAGTAGTTGTTTAAGAAAATACAAAAAACATAGGAAGTATGGTTGAAAAGAAGCTAGGGGAGTTTGCAACTCCTAACAATGATTATTTGCGTACTCCTATTACTCAGCCAGGAATTGCTGCTGAAGATTATGAAATTAAGCCCCATTATTTAAGTTTGGTTCAACATAATCAATTTTGAGGCTCTGCTGTAGAAGATGCAGGTATGCACTTAAATACATTCACCAAAATATGTGATATGATGTGCATTAAAGATGTTGACCCTGATGCGGTCAAGTTGCACTTATTTCCTTTCTCTCTTAGAGGAAGAGCAGAAGAATGGTTGCTATCTTTTCCTATAAATACTATTGCATCATGGGTGGAATATACTTCTTTATTTATGACTAAATTCTTTCCACCTGCAAATACTATGCAACTCAGATCTAATATTACTGGTTTTAGACAGGAAGAGCGTGAGCCACTAGCGCTTGCATGGGAGAGAATGAAAGAATGCATGAGAAACTATCCAAGCCATGAGATGGAAGATTGGTTAATTCTCCATTTATTTTATAATTCTCTTAACCCTATGTCTAAGTATATGCTAGATACAGCTTGAGGAACATTTATGGGTAAACAAATTACTGAAGCAAAGTAGCTACTAGACAATATGCAAGACAACCATGCCCAATGGTATGTGGAAAGATCAAACACAAAGAAGGTGAACTCTGTCACACCTCAAGAAAATGAAGAACTCAATGCTAAGTTGGATGAGCTCATATTAGATGTTACAGGTAAGGAAACCCAGGTAAGAGCTACTCCCGAACCAACTATTGAATAAATAGACTTCATAGCTCATAATGATTATAACCCTGATTGGAAGAAGAATTATAATCCAAACTTTTAGAAACATTATTCTAGTCTGGCAGGTAACTCTAATAATAATATGGAATCAAGTAATAGTAGTCTCCAAGAAACTCTTAAATCTTTTATGGACTCACAAAATGAGCAAAATAATATTCTAGTTAAAATTACGAAAAATCATGATGCTATGCTTGGTAAATTATCTAACCAAGCTGTTAGTTTGAGGAATGATTTGTAGGACCTCCAAGAAAGAACAAGGATTGTTGAGGTACGGCTAGGTAAGATAACCGAGATTCAAACTCTCATTCTAGCTAAATTTGCAGGTAAAGACGAGCCCAATCCAGTAGAAGACCTCAAGATGATAAGAATCCAAAGGGAGGAGCCCGAAGAACTTGATTATAGAAATGCTCCTTCACCGAACTACATAGTTGAATATCTTATAAAAAGGATCAATGTCACGATTCCGGTAAGTGAAGGAAATGAGAAAGCCATGTATCAACACTTCATTAATCATGTAGCAATAAAGGTACGTGAGCTTGAGGAAGAATATAAGAAAATTGCTGAAAAATTGCCTGTTAGTCTAGATGATATATTTGAGCCTACTATTAAGATTAAAAATGGGACTACTGAAATAGCTACACCCTGTGATCTAGGTGCAAGTGTTTCAACAATTCCAAAGAGTCTTTTTAATAAGTTAAATCTTGGCTCTTTTGAAATCACCAAACTAAAATTAAATCTAGCATGTTCTACTTATAAACAAGCAGTAGGAATGAAATAAAATACCTTAGTGTACATTAAAGGCTGTCCTGCTCTTATTTATTTTGTTATTGTTGACATGCTTGAAGATGCTACTGCCCCTATTATCTTAGGCCGTCCTTTCTTAAGAACTATTAAGGCTTTGATTAATTTGCATGAAGGGAACGTGAAGCTCCAATTGCCTTTGTAGGATCCTTTTATTATTCATTTCCCTAGGAAAAAAAAGCCAAGCAAGATGAGAAGGAGGCCATCACTTTGAAGGCCAACTATTTTGGAGTGGGAGTTCCACTCATATGGCCTAAGTGAGCAACATCAAGGTCAAGCTATTGACCATAAAAGAGAGCTGCATGGGAGGCAACCCATGTGAAATAAAGGTTTGAGTAAAGTTTTTTAGTTTTAGTTTAAGTTTTATATATAATAAAGAGTGCTAGAAAACTCCAATGAGAAGGACAGATTCAGCGGTACTAAAAATTCCTGTTTTATACATGCCAAAGTTGGTCGACAATTTAGTCTATCATTTTTCTGTCAAAACAAGGTGTTTCGCTCAGTTTCAGTCTAAAAAGTAATTATTGAAGAAATAATTTTTTTGATGTGTACAGAAGCTTTAACGACTAACTATATGGCGGAAATAAAAATTCCCGCCATATAGCTCCAGCCGTATAGTTATTTGAGACATCGACAATTTTTCATCTCAGGATACAGAAGGTTTGATAACCAACTATACAGCAGGAACAAAAGTTCCGGCCGTATAGTTCCGGCAGTATAGTTACAACCGCCAGGAAATAAACCCTAGAAACCCTAAATTTTGCCATCAGACCAACTATACGGCGGGAACAAGTGTTCCGGCCATATAGTTGTGACCGTATAGTTGCGTCCGGACATTTAGACGCACGGAGAGGTACCCAAAACATCAAAACATCAATCTTTTTTCTCTCTTCTACCTCCATACTCACTCAAAACCTCAAGGCATCTTCATCCTACTCAATTTTGTTCGATTTCCTCGCATAAGTGATCTACGGTATGTTTCTCCTCCGATTCTCCAATCACTTTTCGTGAATTTATCTCTGATCTATTATCATTATCAATCCAGGGTGAGACTTATTTTGAACTAGTTGCCATGATTATCTTGCCTAGATTATTATATTGAGGAGATTCTTTAGTGTGCTATGATGAGGATTATGCTATGACTATCACTGTTGGATCAAAAAGTTTTATATTTGTCTTTCTTATTTTTAGAAGATGAACACGAGGATCCAGACACGTGCTTTTGCCGTCGCCAGTTCTTCTCAGGCTGTAGCTCAGGAACGCATGGGGATTCGATTCAAGGACGAGTCCCACCATGATAATTTCAAAAGGATAAAAAACCGAGGAGTCAAGGCAACCAAGTGGGCTTGCCTCGTCACATTGAACCAACTCGGCATTTCTGATGACTTTAATTTACTATGCAATAGAGTTGGCCTACAAAACTTTGTATTTCATGATGCACCATCCTATCGCCGGTTAACCATTGAATTTCTCAGTTCTTTGGAAAGCACTGTTAAAGCATGGCATGGGGAGGATAGAATTTCTTTCCGACTCATGAAAAATAATTATTCAATATTACTTGATGAATGGTGCAATTGTTTTGGTTTACCCAACAATGATCCTAATGCTCTGTGCGTATCTTTTACCAGCATAGAACCTTCCCCTGAACTCTTCTATAATAGAATGAGCTTTACTTCTAGAGTTAGCAAAGGGAAAAATATTCAACATCCTGTTATTCGCTATTTGTTCTATGTTATTGGTAACACATTGTAGGCGCGTAATGAGTTTACAGGACTCAATGAGGAGGACATCTTAGTCCTTGCAAAAGCTTCTTTCAACTATGACAACTTATCACTTCACTTGGGTGCAATTCTTGTGCGCTACTTGGATTACCAATCCTCCCAAAGCCAAGGACCAATCACTTGTGGAGGCGTCATCACCGTGCTTGCCAATGTCCTAGGCATCGACATAGGTGAGTTACAACCAGTACTAGATGAGCGACGTGTTGGTTTCTCTACTTTGAGGGCTTGTGTAATGCTCACTAGGAGAGGTGGTGTTTATTATCTGCATATTGCTAGAGCTGGGCGTCTCTACCCCTCTCCTTTGCCTAATGGTCTTTTATCTATCGAGGAAGGACATGTGCTTTATGACTTGCAGGTTGACCAACACCAACCAGAGGAAGAGATTCCGGAAGAGGATGGGGACCAAGAGGAGGAGCAAGAAGTCCCTCATGAGGAGCAGCAACCACCAAGCCGGTTCGCTATCAAAATTTCCAAGAACTTGGACGAACTATGGAGGGGATGCATAATCTCGTCCTGAACCTCCGAGAAACAACAAGTAACTTATCAACTCAATTTGCGGACTGGAGTTACAACTCCCCCCCACCACAATGATTTGAAGGGATTGCAAAGGCCTAATCTTGGTGACATTTTCTATCTATTTTTATATTTTGGATTTAATTTGCTTTACTTTATTTTAAAGGTTATGCATTTATTTGAGTTAATAAGAACTCGTGTTGGTTTCCCAACACTTTATCTTTAGTTATTTTATTTTGTTTGAGATTTTCAAGACGAGCTTTGCTACCAATTTTCTATTCTTTAATTCCCCTTCTCAAAAGCCACAAAAAGATTTCTCCGTTTATCTTTATGTTCTATCTTGCTTTTTCTTTTCGCCTCGAAGTTCTCATGTATTTGCAGAAGAGTGATTGACTTCGAGTTTCCAAGAAACAAAAAAATGGAAGAGATAAGTGGAACCAAACATGAGAGGTATGCCTTATGACTCCCCACTTTTGAAGTTTTAGAAACACATGCTAGTTAGTAGTAATGTTAAGATTTTATATCGGTGGAGTGAGTCTCTCTATTGTGATAAAATTTTGTTTGCATGGGTATTTAATTGGGTACGTTTTGTTCCAGCTCTTGTAGTTAACCAAAGTCTTGCCTAAAATTTTCTAAACAACTGAAATAAGAAAAAGTATCACAAATTGAAGACTTGGGTGTTGTAGTGTTTAGTATTGAAAGCTTATTCTTAGAGACACTCAACACCACAGAAAATAATGATTGACTTGATAGCTCTCTTTGAAAAGATTTGTTCAATTGAATTAATTTTTAGTGGTTTTTGTGAGCATGCCAAAGTTTGACTTGTGAATCATAAGAATGATATAGCTTTATGCGTGTCAAACTTCATGGGATGCCAACAACTCCACTAGGATACGAACGATCTTCATGGAGGAAACTCCTAGATTTCAGCTATGAGTTGATTAAACATATGTAGCAGCAATGTTATAATGGGTAAGATTCTTGGCAATCCCGGGTAGCTGTAAACATGATGGAATCACTCTGGCTGATATGAGTAATCATTATGCAAAAGGAACAAAAACCTTAGTGATGCCACAAGTGTCCATCACATCCCGATAAATGATACGTCGGAAACGTATCTATAATTTTTGATGTTCCATGCTTGTTTAGTATCTACTTTGCTTTGCTTTGTCTACACTTTGAGGTGTTTTTATATGTTTTTTGGAACTAACCTATTAACAAGTTACCACAGTGCCAGTTGTCTGTTTTCTTCTGTTTTGGTTCCAGAAAGGCAGAAAATCAATATTCTCATAATTGGACGGGACAAAAGTCAAAGTCAATATTTTACCATAGGCAACACGAAGCCAGAATACGAGACGGAGGAGACCCACCAGGGGGCCACACCCCCTGGCGGCGCGGCCTAGATCTGGGCGTGCCTGGGGGGTGCAGTCGCCCTGGTGGACCCCTGCCTCACCTCCTCGCCTATAAAGTCCCCCTGATGCCTAAACCCTGAGTACCCGATCAAAATTCCACAAAACCGTTTGTAGCCGCCGCCACCATCGTCCCTAGATCGGGGGGGGGATCTGAAGCTCTTCTTGGCACCCTGCTAGAGGGGAGAACATCCCGGAGGCCTTCTTCTTCATCATGCTAGCCTCCGGTATGAAGTGTGAGTAGTTCCACCTTGTACTACGGGTCCATGTAGTAGCTAGATGGTTGTATCTCCTCCTTGTGCTTTCATGTCTAGATCTTGTGAGTTCCGTTCATGATCAAGATCTCATCTATTTGTAATCATGCATGTTGTGTTTGCGGGGATCCCGTGGATATTGAGATTACTATGTCAGATTGATTAATGGTTTTGTCTATTTGATTCTATCATGTCTGTGTTGTTTGTGATCTTGCATGCTCTCTGTTGTTAGTAGCTATCTTGTCCAAGTAGTTGCTAGTGACTCCAAGAGGGGGTATTTATGCTCGATAGTGGGTTCATGCCTCTACTTATCAAGGGAAGTGACAGAAATCTCTACGGTAGTAGATGTGCTGTTGCCACTAGGGAGAAAACAACGGTCTCTTGTTCATGGAACAAGTGGATTGTTTACCTTACACGCTTTGATTAAAGCAGTTATCTGTTGCTTGCAACTTAATACTGGAGTGGGTTTGGATGAGAACCTGAAGATGGACTTCTAGTCATAGATGCAGTTGGATGGCGATCTATGTATATTGTTGTATTGCCCAATCGAATCTCATATGATCTTTTTTTCTAGTATTGCATTGTTATGCCTTGCTCAGTCCTGTCAATTTCCCTGCTGTAATTTGTTTACCTTTCATGCCATGTTTGTTTATCTAAGGAGAGCACTGTAGAGGTCCCAACCTTTAATAAGGTAGAGATCCCTGTGTTTCCAATGCTAGTCCCTGGATCAATAGCTAGCATCCACAGTTAAGATGTAATATCAAGAAACAAAGGTCATAATACAACTTTATAACCAGGAATAAAGTAATTTATTACATCTTACATAGCTCATTTGGCTATCTCATTACAATGCAGCAGAATATAACAATAGCATGGGGTCCTTTATCTTCAAAGTGCCACAGGCAATCATGTTGGTTGTAGACTTATAATCCTAATCAACACATCTCACTAACATCAAACAAACCTGCAACATAATAAGTTACAGCCACAAGGGTCAATACATTTGAATTGTATTGGCAAGTGATACTATGGTATTATAGTGGAGTCTATCATCTATATGCATTTGGCTAAGTGGAGCTTAGGCTTTATTTGCTCAAAATAGATTTTCCTTATCTTTTGAAAAACACTAAGTTTTTGTTTGTCAAAAATCACCCAAGGCATCTCCCAATAAAAATTGGTGATCCTTTAACCCTTGTTCAACCACAAAGTTTTAACTTAGAAATTGGGATGAGGAGATTCTTGATAGATTCCATGTCTTGATGCTCAAATTGTCCTTTACCAGGGACATGGCTAAGTACTTAGATTTACACTCTGCAGAGGTGGTGCACTTTCCCCACAAGACTTGGTTTCACCAAGACAAGATCTTTCAGAAGCCTTCCCTTAGACCAGAATGGACGCGCTCCAACCTATCAATCCCCTACCACCAATTGTCCATTTGGATAAGTTATTGCAACCTATATGATCCAGGCAGATCCCATAATGCCAAGTGGCTGCAGTTGAAGCTTCTCAACATTTGACATCTCAAATCTCTTTGTTCCTGGGTGGCCATCCACAAGTGAGATACACAAGGTAAACCATAGAAATGGGCCTTGTGTAACCACTCAACACAAACCATTCCTTCCATCCCACCCAGGTGATTCATTCACTTAGTTGTTTGATTAAACAAAACACAAGTCCTTGACTTAGAAATATTCCATAGCATGAATATAATCCACCCTTGTTTTCTACTAGCTAAGCTAAGCATGATAGTAGTAGGAATCTTAACTTAGGAAATTTCCACTAAGGTTTCATCTACTAGGATTTCCCATGGCATAGTTTACACTTAGCAAAATTCCATTCAAGTCCTACTTTAGAATATCACTAATGCATAGTGAAAATAATGGGACAAAAGTATGGAGCATCACTTGCCTTTTTGGTAGAGAATATAAGTTCACTCCTTGATCTTGCTATAATCTCACTCTTCAATCACTACAATTCAATCAAGGAAGGCACAATTTCAATCTACCATTCAAGCAAACATCACATAAAATAATAGAAACAAAACAATGCTTGCAAGCATGCAAAAGATTGTTTATTTGGAAAAGTGGTTTCTAATGGGTTATAAACATTTGAAAACACCTATTGGTCATTTTATAAAAGTGGCAAAACCATTTGGAAAAGATTTTACCTATAAACCATTTTTAAACCAAATCAATATTTATGTGGTTGAAAATGCCTTTAGCAATGCAATAATTTTATAGGGTTCACCTAATATATTTTTAAATCATAAAACTTTGTGTTTAGGGTCAGAGATTTTAAATCAAAACATTTCCCAAAGGGTTTCCCTCCAAAGCATTTTTAATAAATAAACATTATTTTATTTGACTAGAAATGTTCTAAATCAAAGATTTATTCTCTTGCTTCACAAAATATGTTTTTGAATCCACAAGTTGGTTTCTATGGTCAGTAGGTTCAAACAATCCAATTGCGCAAAGGCTTTATCACAAAAATAATTTTAGAATGAATTTTATATTCAAAATAAGCCTACACAAGTTTCTACAAAAACACTCAGTTTAATAGGAGCAACTTACTAAACAAAGTGCATGGTTGGATAGGGTTTGTCTTGCTGATTCCATTGATATAAAATTTGCAAAATTTGGACGTGTGGTTTGAAAGTTATGAATTTTGCAAGTTTGATTAACTAATAGAACATTTTCTGGTTTCTGTAAAATAGTCTAGCTACACGTCCTATTCTGATTGGTTGAAAACGTTTCGCGTGGATCAAGCGATGCAGGCCGTAGGATCTAATGCAAATCGTGCGGCACAGATCAGCATACCTCTTCGCTTTGAGTGGATCTATCGTATCCACTGGATCATCATCCAACGGTTCACAGCAAGCCAACCATAGATTGGCGGTGTTGGAGTCTGACGCGCGGCGGCGGCGGCCTGGCAGTGCCGTCGCCGGTGATGCAGGAAGCGAGGAAGAGAGAGAGAGGGGGCTCACCGAGTTCGCCGTATGTTGATGATGCTCAACGTGTTCGCGAGGAGGCAAGGGGCGCACGAGGAAGAACGTAATTGCTCGCCGGAGTTCACGTCTTCGTCGGGTTTGTCTATTTGACGTCGGAGGCGAGGCTAGAGGTCGAGCTAGGACAAGTAGATTGCACAGTTAGGTTCGCAATAGGAAGGCGAGTATGGGAGTGTCAACAAGGGGGAGATGGGAGGTCGGTTTTACCGGGGGGAGGTCGCCGAAGACGAGGCAGACTGTGGCGGAGTTCTGTTGAAGACGTTGTCGACGATACGGTGCTCGCGCGGATGAACGGAAAGTACAGGGAGATGCGCCATAGGCTGGGGATCACGCTCGCGTGAAGCAAGGCTTGCGCGGGTGAGGGTGCTGGCCAGAATCGGAGCAGAGGCTCGTCGGAGCAGTGAGGGCGCGAGCTCGAATTGGGAACAGCCCGGTGGCAGAGAAGGAATGGGGTCTAGGGGGAAACAGAGAGGGGAGAGGGGCGATTAAGAGTGCATAATCTATGGGCGGATTCATCGCTGCATTGACGCGAATTTAATCGTGGCTTGAATGACAGAGAACGGCAGGGAGAAGGAGGAAGCAGTCGCGCTGGGTGGAGACGAGAACTGACAGGCGGGGTGTCATTGTCAGTGAGAGAGAGAAAGGGAGAGTGGGTCCAAGCTGTCAGCGTCTGTGTGGGTGTCCTTCTGAGTGAAAAACGATTCACTGCAGGGAGTGAGGGAGTGGGATGGACTGGGCTAGCTGGGCTTTGCTGGGCTGGCTGGCTTAGCTCATTTTTTTTGTACAGATTGCTTTTCTTTTTCTTTTTCAATTTATCTATTTTGATTTTGTTTAATCAATTCAAACATTCATTTGAAATCAAACTTTTGCCAAACTTTGTGAATAGTCAAACATTGTTTATTAACACATTCCGAAGTCAAATTTAGAATAATTCTTTTATTCTTTTTAGGATATATTGATTATTTAAAGTAGGCCATTGTTTTAAATTCAAATAAGATCAAATATATTTTCAACCTTTATTTAGTTTCAATTTTTCACAAAATCTTTTCAGTATGTTTTATTCATTTATTAGGGTGTCAAATAATTCACTTTGAATTATTTGGAATATCCTTAATATGATTTATTAATCATTTTAAATTGGGTATTTGTCTTTATTCTAATGAAATTAAATATAGTTTTAATTCCATAAATTTTATTTGGAAGATTTCTTTGATTCCATTTGAGTTAATTCTTTTATTTCACTTGGGTAAATTCAAAATACTATTTTCTCATGATTTAAATAATCATTCTTATTGGAGATTTGTCTTTATTCAAATAGAATTTGGTTAATGCCACTTTATTTTATTTGGAAAATTATTTATCAATTTATTTTATTTGGATTTGGATTATATTCATTCCATTTTCTTATGGATTAGGCCAAGATTGAATTTGGTCTTTAAATATTCCTCATTTAATATTTCTTTCTCTATCTTATAAAATCCATATCTTTTTATTTATAAGTCCAAACTGGTGATTCCAATTTGAAAAACCTTATTTAATATTTGCTTATCTTTTTAAATCTCTTTAGGATTATTTGCTCACCATTTGGTATGGATTTCTAGATAGGTGCTTTATTAGCTTTGGAAATTCAATTTCCTTATCTTATTAAATTCATAAGATTTTATTTATGGCTACAAATTAAGTTAAACCAATTTATATGGTTTTATAATATTTCTATTTGTCATTCTTGATCATTTGTAAATGTTTGTTGACAAATTTTTATATGGGTCAAAACCATGGTCTTAGAGATATCTTGGAAATGATTTTATTCCATCTGGGTTTTAGGGTTTTGGTTTATTTTCCAAGTGTTTAAATTTCAAGATGCATTTATGAAGAATGCATTTCACTTGATTTGAATTTAGTTGGATTCAAACATTACTCAAGTTTGTTCAAGATGGGATTTTAAGTTTCCATTTACAAACAAAAAGTTTCTTTTCACCCTAAATTTCAACAATTATTTATTTTGTTTATTTATTTTTCACATTACAAAATTTGGAAAATTTTGGGATGTGACAAGCTCCTATAGTGAACTATGGACCCCAGTGCAATCTTTACATTGATACATCTTCCACTGTTACTTATTACTTGCTGCAAACCATCATCACCTTACACACCATACAGTTAATCCTTTGTTACAGCAAACCGGTGAGCTTGATAACCTCATTGTTTGTTGGGGCGAAGTCTTGAGTTTATGTTGTGCAGGTTTCCATGTTGCTTGCAACACCTTTGAGATGTTTCCTTCCTCCTACTGGTTCGATAACCTCGGTTTCTTACTGAGGGAAGACTTGCTGTTGTGCTCTTCACACCTTGCTCTCGGGGTTTCCAACGAAGCGCTCCCACGTCAACACCGGGCGCCATCAATAAACTAATTATTTTTTTGGCATGCTCTCGAATTACTTAAAAACTAAAATTCTTGATGGACAATGAATAGAAAAGTAGTGCTTGAAAAGTCTTAATTTATTGTTGTGGGAGAATTGAGATACTTTAGTGTATATGCTTTTCATGAAGAACTATCAGACTCTTAATTCTACATGATTACACTTTATTGTTCAAAGGCAAGCTTATGAGTTAATTACATGACATGGAAGAAAGTTTACTCTTTTGAATCATCCATGCTTATAATAATTTTGCTGTGCTATAAGGATTCATGAAACCCGTATGATATTCTATCCATTACTGTAACATCCCAGCATTTAGAAATCAACGAAGGGTAGATATAGGAATTTGTGCATATGCATGCATTCATCTGTAAAATGTGGGTAAATTTTTTGCCAAGTAAAAACCTGAAGTGATCAGAGTTTCTTTCACTCTCTAGGTATAGGAATAGCTTTGGAGAGATTGAGCGTTATAAATTTTGACATGATCTTTATGAATTAATGTTTTTTGGGAAAAGAATTTGAATTCAATTTTGAAATTTGAATTTATATTTTAAAAGTTAGGAAGTGATATTTTAGAATGAATGCCAAAACGATTTAGTAACATTATTTAATTTAATCAAGAGATAATAAATAGTAATAGGAATTCAAAATAAAGAAATTCAAATAATAAATGAATCTTTATTCCTTATCTTTATTCCATAAATAAATTACAAAGATTGATTCATTGATTCAATAAAGGTTCATTACAGTAAAGAAATTACAAAAAGAGAAATTCATATATGAACAAACTATTACAAATTTCTACAAAAGAATGAAATAAAGATTACAAAGGAATCTATTTATCTAAGTAATCCTAAAACTAAATCTTGAGTGTCCAGATCTTGTACCTACAAAATACAAAACAAACAAAAAGGAAAATGAAAGTTTAAGTGTTAGTTTTACTCTTAGTAGAGAACAGTGTGTTGCACCAATATGAAAGAATTTAATCTTTCATAATAAATAAGCCACAAGTCAAATATTCACAGCAATTAAGAGGGGCAAGTTTCACCAGGAAGTTAAAAGTTAAAAGTTAAAAGATCAAAAGGTGAGACACCTCACTGATCTGATCCACAACTATGTACCAAGCACACAGGCAACACAATCACCAAATGCATGGTGTGTGCTGTCAACACAACAACAGCTCACACAAGTAAAAGGAGCAGCACAGCCGTGGGCAGCCCCACTAGTTCATCTTTGCATCTCAAACACCACACCAAGAACACACTTAGCTTAGCAAAGCCAAGAAAACTACCTGCCAAAACCACACACCAGATCATCCTAACATCACCAGATGGTGACATAAGGAGGGGGTGGATCAGGTGGATAGCAAGGCCAAGTTGCAGGAGCTAGGAGGTGAAGGGAAGATCAAGGTCAAGATCATAGGAACCAAAAGTAGTAGGAGCAGAACCAGGAGGTGAAGGACCAGATCAGGTCAACAACACAATCAGTGAGATCAAGCCACCAGATCAACCAACAACAACCACAATCATCAACTGTTGTGGTGAGAATCTGTAACATCCCAAAAATCATGATTTGTAAATCTTCCATTTCATTCATGCATCCATAGCATTCTTGGCTTGCACAAAAATCTTCAAATTAAAATTCAAAATAAAACCAATTCTATGCCTATTATTTATATCAATAAGGCAAGGTTTTATTTTTATTTCAAAGAATCAAGTGTGCATGAATAAACAGTAGTGTTTTATACACAATTGGGTGCTTTTTTCACACTACAAAAATCCAGGGAAAATTTGAATTCAAACTCTTTTGAATTTGGGTTGAAAATGATTCCTGAAAATTCAAACAGAAAAAGAAAAGGCAGAAAGAAAAAAATAAAATGCGCGCCACCTATCTAGCCCAACCCCACTCTCGGCCAGCAAGCCCACCCGGGCCATTCCTCCTCTCCACTCTTTCTCACCGCACGCACCCGCACCCACTCGCTGGCAGCACGGCCCCACCGCTAGGTCAGCTCCGTCGTCTTCAATCACGCGCTGCAGACCGCTCGTCCCTGCCGTTTCTTCCCCGATTGAATTCTCTTAACAGTGCTTGATTCACGGCGTGATTTACCATGCCGACACCCGCTACTTAATCCCCTTCCTCCCCCGCATCTTTCCCCTCACTCGCCACTGTCTAAGCGCCACCAGGCTGCCCACACTAGATCTCACACCGTCGCGGCACCGCACGTCTCCGGCGACCAATCCCGGTGAGCCTCGACCCCCCTTCTCTCTGGTTTGCTGTACCGCGACCCTTGTCCTCGTACGCATCCACTTATGCCCTCCATATGTTTGCTTGTGCCCTGTAGGCTCGCCTTTATCTACGACTGCGAACCACCGACACCAGGAGCAACTCCGATGAGGAATAGCCGCCGAACCCGAGCGCCCCGCTCTCGCCCGTGACCTCCACTTCAACCGCGCCGTCGTCGCGACCTTGGTAATGCCTTGTGCCCGTCCCCTTACCCCCTAGCATCGCTGGAGCATAGCCGGCAGAGTCGTCGCTGCCGCGCTCGCCATTTGCACCGCCCGTGTATGGTCAGTGCAATGAGATCCGCTGGATGTGGATCCAGCGATCACGATTAGAACAGATCGCGAAGGGGTACGAGTAGATCTGGTGTGTTGGATCTGATTAGATCCAACAACACGGAGACATGATCCTGCGCGAAGCGGTACCGCCCAATCATAGCACGCCACGTGATGGTGCTCTGTTTAAATAAAATCCAGAAAAGAATTTTGAATGTTTAAACTTGTGAAATTCATAACTTTTGATCTGTTTATCCAAAAAATACAACTAATATATCAATGGATTCACAAAAATAAATCCTACACTACTGTTGGCTTAGTTTTTTATTTTGCTTCTATTAAAATAGAATTTTATGAAGAGACAAATATAGGCCTATTTTGAGTATATAAATTAATTTGGAAATGTTTATA
Organism: Avena sativa; assembly: GCA_916181665.1. Classification (NCBI taxonomy): domain Eukaryota; kingdom Viridiplantae; phylum Streptophyta; class Magnoliopsida; order Poales; family Poaceae; genus Avena; species Avena sativa. Next base: position 32,056,931 of record OV702284.1, read on the forward strand.
AGGACAAATTAAGTTTATTTAACGAATAAATGTTTTGTTTTGTGTTCAGTACTGATTTTACTTGTCTTGTTTAGTTTATAAAATCATCCCATGGAATTTGCATGCATTCATATATTTTTTCTTGATTATTTTGAATGTAAATTTGGTGCTATCATTTTATGTGTAGATTTTGGTGCTAGTGGTGATTGTGATTGTGAGGATTTTTGCTACTCACCCAAATACCAAGGCAAGTGGTTCTTCATGTATTTGTCCCATTATTTTGACTATGCACTAGTGATATTTTGTATAGGGCTTTCATGATATTTTTGCTAAGTATCTTTAGGCTATGCTATGTGAAATCCTAGTAGTTGTAGAATTGGTGGAAATACTCTCTAAGTTAAGATACTTGCTATATTATCATGATTATCCTAGCTAGTAGCAAACAAGGGTAGTATATACAATGCTATGGAAATTTTACTAAGTATTGTGACTTATCTTTTTTGCTTAATAAAACTACTAAGTGAATGAATCACCTGGGTGGAATGGTATGTTTGCGATATGTTGAGTGGTTACACAAGGCCCAATGACTGGCAACCTTGTGTATCATACTTGTGGAAAGCCACCCAGGAACAAAGGGATTTGAGATACTTAGTGATTAGAAGCTTCTAGTGCAACCACATGGCATATGGGCTCTGCCTTGATCATATAGGTTGCAATAACTTAGCTAGATGGACAGAAGGTGGTAGGGGGTGATAGGTTTGGAACACGTCCATTTGGTCTAAGGGAAGGCTTCTGAAATATCTCGTCTTGATGCATGTCGAGTCTTGTGGGGAAAGTGCACCACTTCTGGAGAAGGAAAAATCTAAGTACTTAGCCATGTCCCGGGCAACGGACAATTTAAGCATCAAGACATTGAAGCTATCAAGGATATCCTCATCCCAATTTCTAAGTTAAAAATTTGTGGTTGAACAAGGGCAAAGGACTAGTGGTTACACAAGGCCCAGTGACTGGACAACCTTGGTATCACACTTGTGTTCCTTGGGTGATTTTGATAAACAAAAACTTAGTGTTTTGAACTGATAGGTAAAACCTATTTTTTAGCAAAGCAAGCCTAAGCTACACTTAGCCAACTTCATGTAGAAGTTAGAAACTACTATTCTACTATGTTATCACTTGTCAATACTATTCCAATGTATTGACCCACTATGGTTGTAACTTATGATGTTGTAGGTTACTCTGATGAGGATTAGGGTTATGAGTGTACACTCAACATGTTTGCCTGTGGCACATGAAGATGAAGACTTTACTTTATTTACTTAAGTTATGAACTCTTATACTAGCCTATGGCTATGGAGTTGTAAAAGACTATGTTATCTCTGGAATGATGATGTAATAAAGACCTCTGTATCTGTGTACTTCATCTTAAACTGTGATGCTAGCATTTGATCCAGGGACTAGCATTGCAATCACATGGATCCTTTATCTTATAAAGGTGGGGTCTTACAGATGGTATCAGAGCACTGTGTTGCCTGTAGGATTATGACCCTAGGTTGGATTATACTAAGAAAACCACTAAGGAAAATGCCACTCTTCGCAAAAATTCCACACTTGTATTTTCTTCTCGTAAACTTTTCTAATCTTCTTTCTCATCTTCATTGTAGATGAACTCCATCAATGAAGCCGTGAGGAAGGGACCACTCATTACTATGACTTTGGAGTGTGAGACGGAGTTTCCCAAAGCACTCAAGAACCTCATGGTTACCATGGGAATACATGGAGAAGCAGTGTACAAGGGATTTCCCGTGATGGATGAAGGAGAGGAATACTGGTGGGTGCAACTTCACTTGTACAAAAACAAGGAAAACAACCACAAGGAGTCGGGATTCTGCATGATCACCAACTCGGAAATGCACAAGTCATTATTTGACTCTGCAAGGAATGCAACTTGGAATGCCATCAAGGAGCTTGGTGACAGACTCAAGTGTAGAATTCTCAACACTCAAAATGACCTTAGAGGAAAGAAGAAGCATAACCAAGACTTAGAGGCTGCTAACCAACATTTAAGAGAAGACATCATAGACTTAGCAATGGAATCATGTGATCAAGATCGACATATTGCCTCTAGGGATGCCCTGATAGCTAACTTGGCAAATGAGTGGGAATTGTAATGTACTTCGTTAGTTGGACCACCACACTTGTCGTTTTTCTCACAAAATTTTGTCTAAGTTATGTTGAACCTTAATGTTTGTATTGGATTTGTGTATGCCATGACTTGTATGTTTTATTGTTGAAAGTGTGCTTGTGTTTTAATGTCTTGTGATTTTCTCTCTCTGTATTGATTCTAACCTTTCTCTATATTATACAATAGATGCCTAACGTTGTTATCAGCACTGCCGAGGAGTTCAAGAGAACTCATTTCGGTTCTCGTCTCGTGGAGCTCACTAGTGTGCTCAATCTCCCACTTCCTAGTATCACGACGCTCCAGCTCACCAAGTTTGAGAGGAAGGACCTTTGGGGATTCAGAGTCACACAGCCGGGAAGCCAGACAGAGCCACCCACGGAGGACATCACTTTCAAGCTGATGCATGATGACAAGGAGAAGGGCTTGGATGTAGTCATGGAGGAGTTACTTGGATGCCTGGTTGGGAGGCACTCCACTGAGCTTAGAAGCCTCTACTTTCACCCGTTTGGAAGACACGACGAGGAGGGTGAGGCTGTAGAGTACGATGAAGCTACTAGAGAGACGATTGAGCCTGTTCATCTGTACCTTCAGGACCTAGAGGGTCTTATTAGACACCTCGACACGGAGAGGACCAACGTCATGCTTAGCAAAGATGAGCTCCAGGTTCAGCTGAGGGAGAAGGACAAGCTCTTCGCGGAACAAGACGAGATCGTCAAAGAGATGGAGGCCAAATTCAAAAGCCAGGACAAGAAGTTCAAGAGTCAGGAGAAAAGAGTCCAAGACAGAAACAAGAAGATCAAGGAGATGAAGGCCGAGTTAGAGGCCAAGGACTTCGAGCTCGAGCAGCAGGGAGTGATCGAGAGGCTACACTCATAGAAGAGAGCTCTCCGTGCGAATATCGAGGCCTTGACCACCAATGTGGATGAGTACAAGACCGCCATGGAGAATGCAGGTCTTACCCTTGTTGACGTGGAGGTCGACATGGAGGAGTAGTATAGACTACTCGGCTATCATTTATCTACCATACTTTGATTATTGAGTCGCAATGACCATCCAACATGTGGATGGCTTACTATGGTGTGTTTGCATTTTCAAAACTTGTTGTTTATGTCGTTCAAACTCTATGTTATTTTGATCTTGGTTATTGTGATTGTTTCTATGTGATGTATTGTGCATGTTAAGCATCTATGGGTATCTCATTCTTATCCTTATTGAAACCACAGATGCCTCCTCGTCGTGCCAACCCCAACCCAAACAACAACAACGTCACTCCCGAGATGCAGCAATTGATGATAGCTCAAGCTCAACTAATGCAGATGATGACACAGTTCATGCAGAATCAGAATCAGAACAACAATAACAATAACAACAACAATCAGAATAATCCTCTAGCATTTGACATGCTCACCAGATTTCTGAGACAAAGGCCTACAAATATGTCACATCCCAAAATTCTCCTAATTTTGGAATGTGAAATAAATAAATAAGTTTGATTGATTGTTTGACTATGTCAAAAATTCTCAAAGAGAAAAACCTTTTTGAATAGAAAATCCTCTCAACCATGAATTCAAAATCTTATATTCTTTTGTTAAGACCTAAGTAGCCATATAGGCAAAAAGGGCATGGATTGATTATGGATTGTAGAATTGGTGTGCAAGATTTCAAAATGAAAATCATGAAGCATTCATAAGCATTTCATTACATCCATGCAAAGTTCTCACAAACTGAATCCAAATCCTGGTATCTAAATTCTATAGTTGATTCGCCCAAATGTTCCTAAGGGTAACTAAATTGACTTTTTAAAACCCACTATTGCTAAGACAACGATTATTGCTAAATTATAGCCTAAAAGGATCCAATTAATATTACAAAATTTTAGAAACAAAATTGAGCTCATTTGGAGCTAGTATGAAAAAGTTATGGAACAAATACAAACACATAAAAATATAAATAAAATGAAATATACAATGATTTATAAATCCACTACTTCCAAACTAGTAAAAAGATTACAAATTTGATCCTATAATGATCTATTTGATTTTAGAAAAATTTAGAAACAAGAATCATGTCATTTGGAGTTCGTATGCAAAAGATATGAGGGAAACAAGTATATATAAAAAAAAACGGGCCGGCCCACCCGGTCCGACCGGACCGAGCCAGCCAGGCAGGCCACGCGTACGGGATCGATCGGGTTGCTCCAAAAAGCGTGCAAAATCTGTTTTGTTAAACCTATCTCTACTCAAACTGCTATAACTTTTTATCTACAACTCCGAATCGACTTCCGTTTGTTTCTACTTGTTCTCTACTCCAAGGCCTATCTCTAAACCATCCTAAACCTCCATATAAACTCGTGGAGCCACGGCTGTACGAGTTTCTATTCTCGAAATCCCGAATCTACATATGCCCGAATCTTATTTCGCTTTTTAACCCATCTAGACTTCGTCGTTTGCCTTCGGTGAAAAAACGAAAGTTGTAGGAATCGTCGAAATCTTTCAATCCCGACAAACCTCACCTCTTTTCATCCACCACAGCCGGAGAATTTCGCATCCCAATATTTCAGATCTTACGGTGTAAATCCAAGATCTACTCGCGCTCGTTTCTTCAAATCCAAATTCCTTTGGTGAGAAGGTAGGAATAATGATTCCCCACAACTTTCATGTTCTGAGTTTTTCAATTTGACCTACGGATTTGTCTCTCTAACACAGATCTATTTCTTGTCTATTCTGAGCCAAAATCGGGTCAATCTCTTCTTCTAGCCACCGGATCCTATCCAGACGGTCGAGATCCAATCAAACCGGTGCGTGCCATGTCGTCATCCCGGTCATCTTCATCATCAACACCATATCAACGTAAGGTCAACATCTAGTCCCAGTCAGCATACAAAGTCAACCTATCCAGTCAGCGGAATATTCCCTGGAATATTCCGTTCGAATTTAAAATTGCATATTATAGATCTAACTTGTAAAATTCATTAGAAATTCATACCACGTCCAAAAATTGCGTATAATATATCAACTTGAAGATAATTTCACGTAGAATCATCTTATCAGAATAGATCCAACTTTTACTGTACGTGGTTACTGCAGTAATTTAATTAGTTTTAATGGTCTTTTAGGTTAATAAATTCATAAGAAATTATATGTAACTCCAAAAAATATGAATAATATATCAAATTGAAGCTAATGTAATTTACTTTAAGAATATCTGGTTGGGTCTAGCCTTTGCAGATTATTTAACCCATAGCAATTTAATTAGTTTTAATGGCTTTATAAATCATTAAATTCATAGTAAATTAATTGCTTGTCACAAAAATATAAATAATATACCGATAGAAAGCTGGTTCCATGTAGATCATCAATCTGCAAATGGTTCAGTAAAATACTATAAGGTTTCGCAGCAATTAAATAAATGGTTTAATGGTTTATTTAGAGTAATAAATTCATAAGAAAATAAATACTATTCAGAAAATTACAAATAATATGTCCCTGAAATCACAATTCTGTGGAGATTACAGATATAATTTTAGTTTGATTTTTAGGCAACAGAAACTGTATGAATCATTTAAAACCCATTAAACACTATTTAAATCATAGAAAAAGATCTATAACTCCGATTAGGGTGAATCCAACGCCTACTGGTTCGTATTAACGTCCTCTATCCAGTAAACCCAAGAAAAAAATTTAATTCTACAGTTAGAACAGGCGTTACAACAAAACTATCAAAACCCTTATATTGGCAAGTAATCATTAATAACAAGTACCCTATTGCATTAAATGAACTCATACATGCATCATATGATATATTAATGTTCATAAAACTAATTATAACCATTGTGTCATGTTAAATCATCATGCATGTTTTCGATCATCCTTGTTGTGTTTGCTATGTTTGCAATTGTTTTGATTGGAACTACCTTGTCCCCGTATTAGATTGTTCGGAGAGTGCGATTGCTGCGAAGAAATACAATCAACACCCATATTATCAACATAAGGCAAGTTACACCACTTGTTCATAATTTTGTCCCAGTTTTGATTCTATGCATGTGATCTTCAAAATTCTGTAGTATGCATGTGTAGGATGATCTAGTAGAATTTTTCCTTAGTATTATTTTGCAAGTGCGATGATTTTGTAGTATGCCATGAGTAGCTCTATACTTAGGTTTCCCATCCTAATAGGTTACCCCTGTTTTTACTAAGTATTGCTTGCTATGCTATATATACAAAGTACCATTGGGGGGTTCGAAAGACAAAGAATTTTTCTAAGTATAAAGGCTCTCTAGAGCAAACTTTTCTTCTCAAATCCACTTCAAAATAAAACTAAGTTTTCTTCTGGGCGGAATGGTTGTCGGGACAACGAGTGAGATTTTGGTGGAGGACGGCCGCCCAGGAATCAAAGAAGTCTGCCATGTTTCAGAATTCAGAAGCTTCCAGTGCAACCACAATACATTATGGGCTCTGTCTTGGCCTAGTACTTAGTGGGAAACCTCACCTGGGTACCAACATTTGGAGGTTCTTGGCACGGTTGGATCCGGAAGGTAGAGGGGCTACTAAGGGAAAGCCTCGCCATGGTCTTGTCTGTAAAAGGACTTGATCGTGGATTGTGGGTAAAGTGCACAAACTCTCGAGAGTATTGCAATATGATCGATCAGCCGTGTTCACGGTAACAGAACAACAATGAGCGTCTGAAAAATGAAGCCTCTGAAGGATCTTTCTCTCTCTTTTCTAAAACAAAGTTTTGAAACCCCATGGCGTGCGTAATATCGCTAATGGGTGGGAATTTGGGAACTTGGTGTGTAATATCCAAGTGACGCTTGGTGCGTAATATCCAAGTGTTTGGTTGTTTGGACACTTGGTGCGTAATATCCTCGTGTGCCACTCGACCTTATTTTATCTAAGCAAATGTTTACAAAGTAGGACAATCCTCTCTTCTTCTCTCTACTTAAGAAAATTAGCTTTATGCAAATGAACTCCAAAGCCTAAACTAGCCTTGCATGTAGAGTTAGTCTTTCCTTCCTTGGTGTAATTTTCCAATACATTCAAAGTATTGACCCAACTTGTTGGCTGCACGTTTTATGTGCAGAATTTTGGAGATCATTGAAAGGTGCGCTAGGATCGCGGGTCTTCACTCAACCTGCCTGTGGCATTGATGGGACTCCAAGTTGTATTTATATCGCTTCTGTTGTAATAATGTAAACTCTGGATTATTCGATTCATGTAATAAAGACTTGTGTTTTACATGATATTTCATCGACTGTGAGTGCTAGCTATTGATCCAGGGACTAGCATGTTAATCACAGGGACTTAGGATCTTACTTGATCCGAGGTCACTAAAGATGGTATCAGAGCATAAGTTGACTGTAGATCGTGACCCTAGACATGGAAAAACCTTAGGACAAATATTTTCTAAGTTATTTCAGAAAACTCTCATACTTCTCATCATCTACCTTTGGGGTTTATAAATTTCTTAAGTCTCTTCCTTTCAACATTAGAATATGACCACTACACACTTCAAGAAGAAACTTTTGTCAAGATTACCTTTTCAAAGAAGATCATCTCAATGTTTCGATTAAGTCGGGACTTTTGAAGACCTCCATGAAAGATGTTCCAAGACTGATGATACAAGATTAAAGACTTCAAAGGAGTTAAGTCAATGTTATTAACTAAAGAACTCGAAAGATTGAAGATTATGAAGAACATGAAGACTATCAAGAGCACGAAGACTTTTGGAGACTCGAAGCCTCGAAGATTCCAAGTGACCTATTAGGAACCAAACCCGAATAAGATTTCGCTAAATATAGATGCGACAAATTGTTTTCTATCTTGTATGGTTTATTACCTTAGCTAATGAAAATCTGTTTTCTAAATAAAATTTCTTGTATGGGTTATTCTTCTTCTTCCATACTCCATTCGTTCCTACTCTAAACCTTGGTCAACTCGACGGATGGACCATATCAATAAGGAGGACAAGGAACTCAACTCCACCAAAGCCACGCCAATGCAAAGAAGTGGATGCTCCAGGTTGAAGAAAGAATGAAGGATGCCAACATTGAAGTCAACAAAATGCTTCATTATGCCACCCAATTCCTAAAGGACGACGCTCCAACTTGGTGGGAGATGCAACACACCATTGATGATCATCAAGGGGTGATATCTTAGGAAGAACATAAAGTGGTTCTACTTCAATCTCGTCTCGTATACCAAAAATCCAAGAAGTTGAAGTCCCGAAACATTTAGCTTGCACGATCTATGGAGAAATAGGGCATATCACCAAGGAGCATCATGATCAGCGCCCCTACTGTGAAGGAAGGCACCCATCAGAAGAATGTCCCACCTCTCAAGTTACATTCTTCATGTGCGAAGGGACCAATCAACCCCGCTCAATGCACCTCTACCCGGTGGTACATCAACTGAATCAACAAGTCAGAGACGGAATGCGCCAAGACCTCGTGAAGCTCCGCGAGGACACGACAAATACAAGGGATGGATTCAAGACTCTAGACACCGCACCCAAAGTCATCACTTCGCAATACTCGACATATTAAAGGAATTCCCATTTTCCCCAAACTGGCTCAAGGAAACGATCAAGGCTTCCAAATGTTGAGGTAGAGCATGAAGAACCACAAGACGGGATGTCCTTGCCAAAAAGGAGGAAGGATCTAAGCAAAAGTCCTATGCTTCCAGTGTCACAATCCTAGGCATTATGCTGATAATTGTCCAAAACATGTGAATGTAGCTGGAAAGGATAAAAACGACGATGGTAATAGCAATAGAAGACCTCTATTAGGAGAACTATCATATTTTATACTTATTAGATGTTCTTATATTTCTTGTCTATCTTTTCTATAACCTCTTCTTGTTCAAATTTGTAGTTGTCCATTCTTATGATACCTATATGAGAGTTAGCTAAGTAAAAGAACAAATAGTATGACATAAATAAACATCTCATCAAGTTTGGTTAGGTCTGGACCACCATATTTTATCTCTTTAGGAGATCATCGCTATCGTGTTAGCATATTGTTTTTACCAACTTATGTGGTATGACAATATAGGTTGCTTGCTGGTTTGTACTGAATCATATCGTGTGATGCCTTGTTTAGGATCTGTTGTTTTGAAACTATAAAGTTGCTGGAACTTTTGTGTGGTTTTAAAATTATTTTAATGGTGTGAATTGATTGAAATTCGTGGATTACTGCTGCAGTTTTCTGCCTGACCTGTTGTACCGCGCGATTTTACATATTTTATTGGTACCTCAGAAATATCTACAAAAATAGGATCTGGAGCGTAATTACCTGTAGTACATGCACAAAAATTGGCTAAAATTCGTGACGAGTTTAAGTCGGTCAGAAAAATTCGTGAAGTCTGCTGTACCGTTTTGACAGATTTTGTTTATTGCTTATATGTTGCTCTATTTTACTCTAGTATTGTTCCCAATGCTTTCAAACTATTTTGTGGTTATATACTACTAAGTTTATACACATGTAATGTTATTATATAGGTGCTTGCTTGTGTGTTGATTTCTTATGATTGTTTCCTTGTTTTTGACATTGATTGCTTCATATAGTTATGGGTAGGATTATTTTCTTAGTCGTTTCTTTCCTATAGAATCTATCCTTTCCTATCTTGAATCCTTGGAGATATAATGAAGTGTTAAGTGGAAGGTTTGACAACACAATGCATTTAGGAAGGGAATGCTCCACCTAATAGAAAAAAAGGATGTGGAAGTATGAAGTGTTGCACATGATGTTATGTAGTAGATTAACCAACCTGAAAGTTGAAGTATCGATAGCTTAGTTTTAGTAGTGGCTTTGTTGATTGAATACATGGGAGTATACATAGAGCATTAGTTCGTGCCCATGGAAACATTCTTCAAGGAAAGTAAGAATGCCCGAGTTATAGAAAAACATGATTCACCTATCCTCATACAGGGTAATGATTTGGGTGCAGGATGGATTGATCACCATTCCTACTACTCTTATTATTCGCTCTTGTACTGTTGGCTTTGCGAATCTTGAGTGCCCTTTTCAACCTTAGTAGAGAGTCGACGTTGAGCCTAAACCCTAGAATGGTATATTGTTACACCCTTCTAAAAGCATCCATTGCTAAGCATAGGATGTACGGTAAGGATGAATCCCAACCGTGAATTATGGGCACCGTGAAGTAAACATTCCCTATTTGCCCACCATGAGAGTTTTGCTAGTTTAAGAAGTGCTTTCTCGGAAACTATCAATCATGATGTTTAGAATGTGCTAGAGACATTGTGCCAATAAAAGTCTAAAGGAGAACCAATCTGAGCTAAGTGAATCCTCGAGAAGTGACCTAGTCAATTTCTTTTAAGGGTGGTAGCATCCTAAAGGATCCCGAACCTTTCTTTCTTTCTAGCCTTCCCAAATCTCGAGACGAGATTTATTTTAAGGGTGGTAGTCTGCCACATCCCAAAATTCTCCTAATTTTGGAATGTGAAATAAATAAATAAGTTTGATTGATTGTTTGACTATGTCAAAAATTCTCAAAGAGAAGAACCTTTTTGAATAGAAAATCCTCTCAACCATGAATTCAAAATCTTATATTCTTTTGTTAAGACCTAAGTAGCCATATAGGCAAAAAGGGCATGGATTGATTATGGATTGTAGAATTGGTGTGCAAGATTTCAAAATGAAAATCATGAAGCATTCATAAGCATTTCATTACATCCATGCAAAGTTCTCACAAACTGAATCCAAATCCTGGTATCTAAATTCTATAGTTGATTCGCCCAAATGTTCCTAAGGGTAACTAAATTGACTTTTTAAAACCCACTATTGCTAAGACAGCGATTATTGCTAAATTATAGCCTAAAAGGATCCAATTAATATTACAAAATTTTAGAAACAAAATTGAGCTCATTTGGAGCTAGTATGAAAAAGTTATGGAACAAATACAATCGCATAAAGATATAAATAAAATGAAATATACAAGGATTTATAAATCCACTACTTCCAAACTAGTAAAAAGATTACAAATTTGATCCTATAATGATCTATTTGATTTTAGAAAAATTTAGAAACAAGAATCATGTCATTTGGAGTTCGTATGCAAAAGATATGAGGGAAACAAGTATTATATAAAAAAACGGGCCGGCCCACCCGGTCCGACCGGACCGAGCCAGCCGGGCAGGCCACGCGTACGGGATCGATCGGGTTGCTCCAAAAAGCGTGCAAAATCTGTTTTGTTAAACCTATCTCTACTCAAACTGCTATAACTTTTTATCTACAACTCCGAATCGACTTCCGTTTGTTTCTACTTGTTCTCTACTCCAAGGCCTATCTCTAAACCATCCTAAACCTCCATATAAACTCGTGGATCCATGGCTGTACGAGTTTCTATTCTCGAAATCCCGAATCTACATATGCCTGAATCTTATTTCGCTTTTTAACCCATCTAGACTTCGTCGTTTGCCTTCGGTCAAAAAACGAAAGTTGTAGGAATCGTCGAAATCTTTCAATCCCGACAAACCTCACCTCTTTTCATCCACCACAGCCGGAGAATTTCGCATCGCAATATTTCAGATCTTACGGTGTAAATCCAAGATCTACTCGCACTCGTTTCTTCAAATCCAAATTCCTTTGGTGAGAAGGTAGGAATAATGATTCCCCACAACTTTCATGTTCTGAGTTTTTCAATTTGACCTACGGATTTGTCTCTCTAACAGAGATCTATTTCTTGTCTATTCTGAGCCAAAATCGGGTCAATCTCTTCTTCTAGCCACCGGATCCTATCCAGACGGTCGAGATCCAATCAAACCGGTGCGTGCCATGTCGTCATCCCGGTCATCTTCATCATCAACACCACATCAACGTAAGGTCAACATCTAGTCCCAGTCAGCATAGAAAGTCAACCTGTCCAGTCAGCGGGATATTCCCTGGAATATTCCGTTCGAATTTAAAATTGCATATTATAGATCTAACTTGTAAAATTCATTAGAAATTCATACCACGTCCAAAAAATTGCGTATAATATATCAAATTGAAGATAATTTCACGTAGAATCATCTTATGAGAATAGATCCAACTTTTACTTTACGTGGTTACTGCAGTAATTTAATTAGTTTTAATGGTCTTTTAGGTTAATAAATTCATAAAAAATTATCTGTAACTTCGAAAAATATGAATAATATATCAAATTGAAGATACTGTAATGTACTTTAAGAATATCTGGTTGGATCTAGCCTTTGCAGATTATTTAACCCGTAGAAATTTAATTAGTTTTAATGGCTTTATAAATCATTAAATTCATAGTAAATTAATTGCTTGTCACAAAAATATAAATAATATACCGATAGAAAGCTGGTTCCATGTAGATCATCAATCGGCAAATGGTTCAGTAAAATACTATAAAGTTTCGCAGCAATTAAATAAATGGTTTAATGGCTTATTTAGAGTAATAAATTCATAAGAAAATAAATACTATTCAGAAAATTACAAATAATATGTCCCTGAAATCACAATTCCGTGGAGATTACAGATATAATTTTAGTTTGATTTTTAGGCAACAGAAACTGTATGAATCATTTAAAACCCATTAAACACTATTTAAATCATATAAAAAGATCTATAACTCCTATTAGGGTGAATCCAACGCCTACTGGTTCGTATTAACGTCCTCTATCCAGTAAACCGAAGAAACAAATTTAATTCTACAGTTAGAACAGGCGTTACAACAGAACTATCAAAACCCTTATATTGGCAAGTAATCATTAATAACAAGTACCCTATTGCATTAAATGAAATCATACATGCATCATATGATATATTAATGTTCATAAAACTAATTATAACCATTGTGTCATGTTAAATCATCATGCATGTTTTCGATCATCCTTGTTGTGTTTGCTATGTTTGCAATTGTTTTGATTGGAACTACCTTGTCCTCGTATTAGATTGTTCGGAGAGTGCGATTGCTGCGAAGAAATACAATCAACACCCATATTATCAACATAAGGCAAGTTACACCACTTGTTCATAATTTTGTCCCAGTTTTGATTCTATGCATGTGATCTTCAAAATTCTGTAGTATGCATGTGTAGGATGATCTAGTAGAATTTTTCCTTAGTATTATTTTGCAAGTGCGATGATTTTGTAGTATGCCATGAGTAGCTCTATACTTAGGATTTCCCATCCTAATAGGTTACCCCTGTTTTTACTAAGTATTGCTTGCTATGCTATATATTCAAAGTACCGTTGGGGGGTTCGAAAGACAAAGAATTTTTCTAAGTATAAAGGCTCTCTAGAGCAAACTTTTCTTCTCAAATCCACTTCAAAATAAAACTAAGTTTTCTTCTGGGTGGAATGGTTGTCGGGACAATGAGTGAGATTTTGGTGGAGGACGGCCGCCCAGGAATCAAAGAAGTCTACCATGTTTCAGAATTCAGAAGCTTCCAGTGCAACCACAATACATTATGGGCTCTGTCTTGGCCTAGTACTTAGTGGGAAACCTCACCTGGGTACCAACATTTGGAGGTTCTTGGCACGGTTGGATCCGGAAGGTAGAGGGGCTACTAAGGGAAAGCCTCGCCATGGTCTTGTCTGTAAAAGGACTTGATCGTGGATTGTGGGTAAAGTGCACAAACTCTCGAGAGTATTGCAATCTGATCGATCAGCCGTGTTCACGGTAACAGAACAACAATGAGTGTCTGAAAAATGAAGCCTCTGGAGGATCTTTCTCTCTCTTTTCTAAAACAAAGTTTTGAAACCCCATGGCGTGCGTAATATCGCTAATGGGTGGGAATTTGGGAATTTGGTGTGTAATATCCAAGTGACGCTTGGTGCGTAATATCCAAGTGTTTGTTTGTTTGGACACTTGGTGTGTAATATCCTCGTGTGCCACTCGACCTTATTTTATCTAAGCAAATGTTTACAAAGTAGGACAATCCTCTCTTCTTCTCTCTACTTAAGAAAATTAGCTTTATGCAAATGAACTCCAAAGCCTAAACTAGCCTTGCATGTAGAGTTAGTCTTTCCTTCCTTGGTGTAATTTGCCAATACATTCAAAGTATTGACCCAACTTGTTGGCTGCACGTTTTATGTGCAGAATTTCGGAGATCGTTGAAAGGTGCGCTAGGATCACGGGTCTTCACTCAACCTGCCTGTGGCATTGATGGGACTCCAAGTTGTATTTATATCGCTTCTGTTGTAATAATGTAAACTCTGGATTATTCGATTCATGTAATAAAGACTTGTGTTTTACATGATATTTCATCGACTGTGAGTGCTAGCTATTGATCCAGGGACTAGCATGTTAATCACATGGACTTAGGATCTTACTTGATCCGAGGTCACTACAAAAGTTCTCGGGAACCAGTAATCCAATGGTGTCCAATGACTGATTACGTTCAGTGAACAAGGACTTAGTCACTGTTGGCTGCACCGACGAGGAAAAAGTTAGGTTTGTAGCACATCTGCTCGAAAGACCAGCAACAACCTGGTGGGACAACTTTCAGATCACCACTCCCCTTGAGGATGTGACTTGGGATATTTTTAGGACAGTTTCCGTACATCTCACATCTCATCCGGAGTGATGAATTTGAAGAAGAGGGAATTCCACAATCTGAAACATCATCACTGCAGTGTGGCTGAGTACATCGAAGAGTTCAACAATCTGGTGCGCTATGCACCGGATGAAGTGGATACTGATGCTAAGAGGAAAGAGAAATTCCTCGAAGGACTTAATGATGAGTTGAACCTGCAGCTGTCTGTTGCCCATGTCCCAACTTATCAATCACTCTATGACAAAACCACCATTTTGGAAAACAATATGAAACAGGTTGAGGGCAGAAAGAGGAAGCATAACGTTGATAAGCACAACTCGGGATCGTCTCACAAGCGTTCTCATCATGATGATAGTGGGAGTTCTAGTTTCCACAAGCATGGGAAATACAACGACCACCACAACCACAATCATCATCATGATAACAAGCACCATCGCATTCATGATAATGACAAGTATAAGAGCCACAATAGTGGACACAAGAACCACCAAAGTGGAAGTGGTAATGGAAGTCAGCCTGTTAAGAAAGATCTTAGTTAGGTTGAGTGCTATAAGTGTAAGAAGATGGGGAATTATGCAAATGAGTGCCCAGAAAAGAAAGTTGATGGAGTCAACAAGCCCAACCCTTTCCAGAAGGGACAAGTGAACCACATCAGTGTGGAGGACATCTATGAGGAGTCTGATGCCGTGGATGGTAAGTTCAAGCTCAATTCTTTTCCAGCACTTGTTCTTTTTTATACTGGCGCATCGCATTCATTCATATCAAGAGAATCTGTTGATAAAAATGGACTTCCAACTGAAACTATTGGGTGTCCTATAAAAGTAAGCTCTCCCGGTGGATAAATGATAGTGAACTCTGGATGTCATGATCTAGTGATAGAATTTGGGAAGTATAAGTTTCCAATTAGTTTGATAATCCTAGATTCCCAAGGATTGGACGTTATTCTGGGCATGGATTGGATGACTAAGTATGAAGGAGTACTAGATTGTGCCAATTGTACTATCACACTCACTACCTCAGATAAGAAATGGATTAGGTTCAAGTCCAACTTTGAATCTAAAGGGGGTAAGCTAAATTCTCTTAAGGGGGTTAGCATAGACAGTGTGCTAATTGTGAGAGAGTATCCGGATGTAATTCCGGAGGAATTGCCTGGAATGCCACCAGATAGAGATGTAGAGTTTTTGATTGACTTGCTGCCAGGATCTGGACCAATAGCAAAGAGACCCTACAAAATGTCAGTTGATGAGTTGAAAGAACTCAAGAAACAACTGGGAGAACAGTTGCAGAAAGGATTCATTCAACCAAGTTCTTCATCTTGGGGAGCACTGGTTCTGTTTGTGAAGAAGAAGGATAGATGTCAAAGGTTATGCATAGACTACCGTTCACTCAATGAGGTGACTATCAAGAAGAAATATCCTTTGCCTAGAATCAACGATCTGTTTGACCAACTTGAAGGATCCCGTGTGTTCTCAAAGATTGATCTCCGATCAGGCTACTTCCAGCTTAATATTAGAGAGCAAGACATACTGAAGACTGCTTTCACCACTAGGTATGGTTTGTATGAGTACACCGTGATGCCATTTGGTTTGACAAATGCACCAGACTACTTCATGAACATGATGAACAAAGTGTTCATGGAATTTCTTGACAAGTTTGTTGTCGTATTCATCAACGACATTTTGATTTACTCCAAGAGCAAAGAAGAGCATTTGCGTTTGATACTAGAGAATCTCAGGGAGCATAATTTGTATGCCAAATTCAGTAAGTGTGAATTCTGGTTGAATGAAGTGGGATTTCTTGGATATATTGTGTGAGGAGATGGTGTAGCTATTGATCCCGCAAAAGTGTCAGCGGTGACTGATTGGGAATCTCTTAAGTCAGTGAAAGAAGTCCGCAGTTTCCTCGGCTTGGCAAGATACTATAGAAGATTCATTGAGAATTTCTCAAAGGTGGCTAAGCCAATGACAGAGTTACTTTAGAAAGACAAGAAATTTGACTAGACAGAAAAATGTGAACTCGGTTTCCAAGAATTGAAGAATTGGCTAGTGACAACACCAGTCTTGTGTCTACCATATTTGGAAAAGTATTTCCAAGTATACTGTGATGCATATCACCAAGGATTAGGTGGAGTTTTGATGCAAGAAGGGAAAGTTGTGGCTTATGCCTCGAGACAACTCAAAAATCATGAAGTAAACTATCCTACTCATGATTTAGAGTTAGCCTCTGTTGTGCATGCACTCAAAACATGGAGGAATTATCTTTTGGGTAAACGTTGTGAGGTGTTCACAGATCACAAAAGTCTGAAGTATATCTTCACTCAGAAAGAAATCAACATGAGACAAAGAAGATGGCTAGAACTCATCAAGGACTATGACTTGAGTTTGCAATACCACCCCGATAAAGCAAATGTTGTAGCGGACACTTTAAGCCGAAAAGTCTATGTGAATGGCCTTACTAAAGGAGAATTACCAGATAATCTTTGTGCCCAATTCAAGGATCTCAGGTTGGAGATAGTACCAGAAGGACATCTCATGTCATTGGATGTCCAACCCACATTGTTGGACAAGATCAAGGAAGCTTAAAAGATAGACAAGGAAATTGATGATATCAAAGGATTAATGAAAAAGGGGAAAGCTAAGGGTTTCCATGAAGACGAACATGGTACTTTATGGTATGGAAAACATATCTGTGTTCCGAAAGATCCGAAACTTTGGAAACCGATTCTGCAAGAAGCACATAACTCGCCATATTCCATTCATCCGGGTAACACCAAAATGTACATAGATGTGAAGGAAAGATTTTTGTGGAATAATCTCAAAAGGGACATCGCAGAACATATTGCTTTGTGTGATGTGTGTAGTAGAGTGAAAGCGGAACATCAGAAACCAGGAGGTTTACTACAACCACTACCTATTCCTGATTGGAAGTGGGACAAGATTGGTATGGATTTCATCACCGGACTACCAAGGACTAGATCAGGATATGATTCTATTGGGTCGTAGTAGATCGCCTAACTAAAGTGGCTCATTTCATACCCATGAAGACAACCTATACAAGTGATAAGTTAGCCAAGATTTATATGAATAGGATCGTGTGTCTGCATGGAGTACCCAAGAGTATTATGTCGGATAGAGGAACTCAATTCACTTCACATTTTTGGAGACAATTGCATGAGTCATTGGGAACGAGATTGGAATTCAGCACAGCTTTTCACCCCCAAACTTATGGACAGACAGAAAGAATCAATCAGATTCTGGAGGATATGTTGAGGGCATGTGCCCTAGACTATGGTGCTAGTTGGGATGAAAGTCTGCCTTACGCAGAATTCTTTTACAACAACAGCTATCAAGCCAGTATTGAGATGGCACCGTTTGAATTTCTCTATGGAAGGAAGTGTACTAAACCATTTCTATGGAGTGGTGTGGGTGAAATAAATTTGTTCGGGCCAGAGTTAATCAAAGAGGCTGAAGAGAAAGTCATATTGGTAAAGGACAAATTGAAGATAGCACAGTCCCGACAGAAAAGCTACACGGATTCAAAGCGTAGAGAGGTCACCTATGAGGTAGGTGATAGAGCCTATCTTAGAGTCTCACCACTCCGTGGTGTGAAGAGATTTGGAATTAAATGAAAATTGGCTCCAAGATATATTGGACCATTCAAGGTCTTAAGTCACAAAGAAGAAGTGGCTTATGAGATTGAATTACCCAAATCACTGTCTGTAGTTCACAATGTGTTTCACGTAAGTCAGTTGAAGAAATGCCATCCGGGGATGGAAGAAACTTC
Organism: Avena sativa; assembly: GCA_916181665.1. Classification (NCBI taxonomy): domain Eukaryota; kingdom Viridiplantae; phylum Streptophyta; class Magnoliopsida; order Poales; family Poaceae; genus Avena; species Avena sativa. The sequence continues at coordinate 32,075,397 of OV702284.1, forward strand.
TTTAAAGAATACTATACCATTGGAAAAGGTTTAGTTTGAGAGTGATCTCACTTATGAAGATAAACCTATCAAGATTATTGAGACTGCAGAAAGAGTCACTCGTACTAAGACTATCAAGTTTTGCAAAGTTCAGTGGAATCACCATTCCGAAGAGGAAGCAACTTGGAAAAGAGAAGATGACCTTCGGAAGGATCACCCTCACCTATTTGCTAGCCAATCCGAATCTCGAGGGTGAGATTCATCTTAAGGGGGTTAGATTTGTAACATCCCAAAAATAATGATTTGTAAAGCTTGCATTTCATTCATGCATCCATAACATTCTTGGCTTGCACAAAAATCTTCAAATCAAAATTCAAAATAAAACCAATTCTATGCCTATTATTTATATCAATAAGGCAAGGTTTTATTTTTATTTTCAAAGAATCAAGTGTGGATGAATAAATAGTAGTGTTTTATACACAATTGGATGCTTTGTTCACACTACAAAAATCCAGGGAAAATTTGAATTCAAACTCTTTTAAATTTGGGTTGAAAATGATTCCTGAAAATTCAAATAGAAAAAGAAAAGGCAGAAAGAAAAAAAATAAAACGCGCGCCACCTATCTAGACCAACCCCACTCTCGGCCCAGCAAGCCTACCCAGGCCATTCCCCCTCTCCACTCTTTCTCACCACGCGCACCTGCACCCGCTCGCTGACAGCACGGCCCCACCGCCAGGTCAGCTCCCTCGTCTTCAATCATGCGCTGCAGACCCGCTCGCCCTGCCGTTTCTTTCCCGATTGAATTCTCTTAACAGCACTTGATTCGCGGCGTGATTGCACATGCCGATGCCTGCTACTTAATCCCCTTCCTCCCCCGCATCTTTCCCCTCACTCGCCACTGTCTAAGAGCCACCAGGCTGCCCACACACCGCACGTCTCTGGCGACCAATCCCGGTGAGCCTCGACCCTCCTTGCTCTCTGGTTTGCTGTACCATGACCCTTGTCCTCGTACGCATCCAGTGATGCCCTCCATATGTTTGCTTGTGCCCTGTAGGTTCGCCTTCGTCTATGACCGCGAACCACCGACGCCAGGAGCAACTCCGATGAGGAATAGCTGCCGAACCCGAGCGCCCCGCTCTCGCCCGTGACCTCCACTATAACCACGCCGTCGCCGTGACCTCGGTAATTCCTTGCGCCCTTACCCTTACCCCCTAGCATCGCCGGCACAGCCGTCGCCGCCGCGCTCTCCATTTGCGCCGCCCACGTATGGTCAGTGCAATGAGATCTGCTGGATCTAGATCCAGCGGTCACGATTAGAACATATCGCGAAGGGGTACGAGTAGATCTGGTGCGTTGGATCTGATTAGATCCAACAACACGGAGGCGTGATCCCGCGCGAAGCGGTACCGCCCAATCAGAGCACGTCACATGTTGGTGCTCTGTTTAAATAAAATCTAGAAAATAATTTTGAATGTTTAAACTTGTGAAATTCATACATTTTGATCTGTTTATCCAAAAATGCAAATAATATATCAATGGATTCATAAAATTAAATACTACACTACTGTGGGATTAGTTTTGTATTTTGCTTGTGTTAAAATAGAATTTTATGCAGAGACAAATATAGGCCTATTTTGAGTATATAAATTAATTTGGAAATGATTATAAGGCCAAATTAAGTTTATTTAAAATATAAATGTTTTGTTTTGTGTTCAGTACTGCTTTTAATTGTCTTTTTTAGTTTAGAAAATCATCCCATGGAATTTGCATGCATTCATATATTTTTGCTTGATTCTTTTGAATGTAAATTTGGTGCTATCATTTTATGTGTAGATTTTGGTGCTAGTTGTGATTGTGATTGTGAGGATTGTTGCTACTCCCCCAACTACCATGGAAAGTTGTGCTTCATGTATTTATCCCGTTATTTTGACTATGCACCAGTGATATTTTGTATAGGGCTTACTTGATATTTTTGCTAAGTATCTTTATTCTATGCTATGGGAAATCCTAGTAGTTGTAGAATTGGTAGAAATATTCTCTAAGTTAAGATACTTTCTATATTATCATGCTTAGTCTAGCTAGTAGCAAACAAGGGTAGTATATATATACATGCTCTGGAAATTTTACTAAGTCTTGTGACTTATGTTTTTGCTTAATAAAACTACTAAGTGAATGAATCACCTGGGTGGAATAGTATGTTTAGGATATGTTGAGTGGTTACACAAGGCCCAGTGACTGGCAACCTTTTGTATCACACTTGTGGAAAGCCACCCAAGAACAAAGGGATTTGAGATACTCAGTGATTAGAAGCTTCTAGTGCAACCACATGGCATATGGGCTCTGCCTTGATCATATAGGTTGCATAACTTAGCCAGATGGACAGAAGGTGGTAGGGGGTGATAGGTTTGGAACCCGTCTATTTGGTCTAAGGTAAGGCTTCTGAAAGATCTCGTCCTGATGCATGTTGAGTCTTGTCGATAAAGTGCACCACTTCTCGAGAAGGAAAAATCTAAGTACTTAGCCGTGTCCCCGACAATGGACAATTTGAGCATCAAGATATTGAAGCTATCAAGGATCTCCTCATCCCAATTTCTAAGTTAAAATTTTTTGGTTGAACAAGGGCAAAGGACAAGTGGTTACACAAGGCCTAGTGACTGGAAAACCTTGGTATCACACTTGTGTTCCTTGGGTGATTTTGATAACAAAAACTTAGTGTTTTCAACTGATAGGTAAAATCTATTTTTTAGCAAAGCAAGCCTAAGCTACACTTAGCCAAATTCATGTAGAAGTTAGAAACTACTATTCTACTATGGTATCACTTGCCAATACTATTCCAATGTATTGACCCACTGTGGCTGTAACTTATGATGTTTTAGGTTACTCTGATGAGGATTAGGGTTGTGAGTCTACACTCAACATGTTTGCCTGTGGCACATGAAGATGAAGACTTTACTTTATTTACTTAAGTTATGAACTCTTGTACTAGCCTATGGCTATGGAGTTGTAAAATACTATGTTATCTCTGGAATGATGATGTAATAAAGACCTCTGTATCTGTGTACTTCATCTTAAACTGTGGATGCTAGCATTTGATCCAGGGACTAGCATTGCAATCACAGGGATCCTTTACCTTATAAAGGTGGGGTCTTATAGAATCATAAAACATCCACATATTCTGTTCATCTTATCCAAATAGAAAAGCATGTGTTGTTTTATAGTTAACCTCTCAGTGATCACCCAAGTGGGGTGAACCTATCATAGAGGATTTTCAAATATAAAGGCCATAAGTAAAATCTACCAAATCCACCAGAATCTCAGACCAACATCATAGATCCTGGTGATAACAAAACAACTTATATCTTCCAACATGTGCTCATATAGCTTATAAAATCTGGGCACATCTCCTAATGGAGTAGCACCTCAGATATCATAAACTCTATGCACCAACATTAAGCTTTAAGCAAACCAATCATCTTAGCCAACTAGGATCCAAGATCCAGTGAACAACCATGATACTTAAGCATATCTATGAGGGACAGCAAGATAGGAATCTAGTTCCTAAAGCCTTAGACCAACATCATAGGCATAAATATTAAGAGAAGCTTTCAACTTATTTTTTGCATCTATCCAATCTTAAGCACTGACCAAAGTAAAGCTAGTAGTAGAATCACAACTTGTGTGCCATAGTTAAATGGTGTCACAAGAAAAGACTCTACAAACCAAATAAAACCATGAACAGGCTACCATAAAGAAAGTGGCAAGCCATTGGCATCATTTCCTTGAGATTACACTCAAAGATCATCAAACATATCCATATATCTTCAGAGCATCATTAAAATCAAATGATTAAGTTCAATCTATTGATAACCATAAAAGCCAACATCTACTGATGCAGTGAATAACCACTGACAGTGTTACCTACAGTACTAGAGTACTAATAGTAGAGGAACACACTAAGCATCAACCTAACCAACCAGGTTTCACAATAATACCATCACCTTAATCAAGCTCAGTTACCAGTTAGAGGCAACACTATAGAACCACTATCATCAGATCAACAATAGTATCAGATAATCAAATCATGACAGTAAGCACTGAAGTGCAGTGAGCACAATCCTCACTAGGCATCACTACCAGATCAAATCATCAGCTTACAAGCACACAGAGGGATGAATCCTAGAACCAGGGAAGAACCCTAGAACCAGTATGAACCCTAATGAGGTATGGACACTAGTTACACATAGATGAACTCATAGGAGATAGAGGCACGGGTGATAACCAAGAAACAACTCACCTATGGTACTTGCTGTAAAATAGAAGAGGAAGCAGAAGGGCCGACGAGTGCACAGCGGCACGGGGAGCACCCAAAGGGCGCTGCAACCGGTACCAAGCCGAGGAGGTGGCCACAGCAGCGTAGGAGGACGAACATCGCCACCACAGCAATGCACGAACACCTCACCACACCACGGGAGCACCGTTGGAGACGTCACCAGCACCACCCCAAACCCTAGGGTTCGGGATGGGGCTAGTATGGATGCAGGAGTGCCCTAGAACCAAATCGAGTTGGAGCAGACGAAAGAGCATGGTCAACAACCTTGCCATACACCACGACGGAGCCAGGGAGGACCACAGCGTCGGGAATCGCACGACGGTGGCGCCAGTGACCACGGGGTCAAGGAGGAGAAAGGGATGAGGACGAGAGGAGGTGGGGCTGTGGACTAGGCCAAACAGGCCAGTACCCCTTTGGGCAGATCTTTTGACTAGGCCACTTGGGCCACGTTAGGCCCAATAAGCCCAATGGTTGGCCCAAAATCCTAAAAGAAATTTTAATAATTAATAAAATACCAAAATAACCCTAGAACTCAATAAAATTCTAGAGAACAAAATAGAACTCTAAAAAAATACAAATAAAATATTTTTAGATTCATAATAATCTAACCTATTTAATTAAATTAAGAAATAATTTATATATATTACTTTTGGTCAAGAATTTTATAATATATATTCCCTATGGAATTTTATAAAATTAAATAAAAAGGATAAAAATAAATAAAAATCACTTTAATTATATTTTGTTATTATAGTATTTTAGAAAAATACTAAATAAATATTTAGAGTTACCAAAAGAAATTCTCTTTAATTTAAATACTAATTCTTAAAAGAATTATTAAAAAAATAAATATAAGAGTTTATATTAAATAAAAAATTTAGTCTTTAACTCTATTAATAATATATTGAATGTAATATTTATAAAATATTAAAGGTTATTCCTTAAAATGAATTCCTTTATTACGTAAAGAAATTCCAGAAACTAAAATATTGGGTAAAACACACAAACAAGATAAATAATAAATAATGTATTACATTACTATGCATATTCATTTTGCTTCTTTAAATATTGTTCTTACCGGGCAATAATGATGTTTTGTAGACATAGAAGCTCAAGGTATAGTGCAAGCATCCGACTTCATTACCTTGCAATCACAAGGCAAGTTCATCACTTGCTCATGTCCTTTGAAGAGTCTTTACCAAAGTATTTGCAAATTGTGTGTTATCATCTATGTTTCAAGGAAAGGAAACATTATTTTCTTAAATAAATAAATTGTTGATATCATCCTAAGTGATGATATAATGGAGCAATAGAACTTAGGTTTCTATTTGCAGCAATGATAATCACCTAGGAATTTAACAACCCCTGACATCAGTGATTCTAGCGCCGTATATAACGCGTTAGCCATGAGATTTGGAATGGGACGAAGAAGTCAGTTGTATCCTTTTCCTTTCGTATGGAGGAAAGACGACCTTAACGTGACGTTGTGATTCCTTGTGCGGATCCAACATATGGGTGGGCACCCTTAGGCCCCACGTTTTTGGTAAACCTGTGAAGGCTGATGGGCATAGTTTTTCAACAATAAAATCAATCTTTGAAGAAAGATTTATGAAAACTGCATAGTGCCAAGGACTTATAGTCCGAGGTGGTAGATAGAGCATCAAACTTCCCACCTTGCATATAATGAACTTGTTGGGTAACGATGTTACTCACCTTTTCCTTTGATCCCATGCTTAGACTCTGAGGATCCAGAAGATACCCCAATGTATGCAGCTGAAAGCCAAGAGGAGGTCTTCTATGAAGAGCCCGATCTATACGGTGCCATAGAAGGGGTGGACTACGACGTCATCTGTGGAGAAGAGCACCATGAGTTAGAATAATTACCAGAGTACTAAGAACCAATTGAGCCGAGCAACATGAACAATATATAACAATAAGTTGTTGAGCTCAATTTGAAGTTGAAGTGGTCACTTTAATACTTTCGTTGAAACACTTTATATTTGGTTTGTAAGTTGAATATTTTGAAGTCTTGAACTTCTGGTATTGTAATAATAATAATGTGTGTATGTTTGTAATATGGACCCGCAATGTTTCTGTTGTACCACTCTGAGGGATGTGATATTTATGGAACGGTGTTCTGTTAATGTCATGTCAACAACTATAGTGTAACTACACATGAAGTGGTATGTTGGGTCACCGAAGTTGGTATCAGAGCAAATTGCTTTGACCTTAGGTTGGAAACCCAGTAAAGGTATTACCTGTAGGAGTGTATAAGAACGATAAAGAATTCTCTAAAAGGGTATAATGGGTATTCATATGAGAATATTCTGTTATATATTTTAGTGCGATAATTCTTTGTTATGATGCAATATATTATTGATTACTAATAAAAATATTTTTTTGATATACAGAGTTATGGCACCAAAGTTTCCAAAACAAACTTTGGTAAGGAAAGAGGAGACTCTCGATGATTATCAAGGATCATTCACTAATCAGCTTCGCCAACTTTTAAGAACTTTTAGTTGCCCAACTAAAATTCTGGTGAATACCATAACCTATTATGATGGTCGTATGTTATCCAAGTATCGTGTGTGTATCCAACTTCTAGAGGAGCTTGTATTATATCACGGTCTACCTAGAAGTGAAGGTAGAAGTCATTTAGTAGCATACCATTTTGCTGTTGTGGAGGCGATAGCCAATATCCGGGAGCATAAAGCCAAGGAGTTAGAAGGGAGCACATTTTCTATGATTCCTCATGATTCTATAGACTCGAAGCCAGTACCGGATCATCTTACTTGGTAAAGAAGCATATTAAGTTAGCTTCCAAGTTCATGGATCGATATCGAACTCTTGTTGCGTCTTTTTATAAGACACATCAAGTTATAGTTGAAGATAAAAATGAGATGTTAGAGGATCTAACTGATCTAGAAAGGAGGAAATAGATAGCATTCTAGTTGGAGAAAGAAGCAGGTAGTAGTGCAAAACCAATCTTTAAGGATATACCTATAGATCCCAACTCTTTTACACCATATCCTTATTCACCCAGACCAGAACCTACCAATGATCCTACTTTAGATATGAGGTATCCTGTACCACAGGGGTCAGAGGAAGGGTCCGATTCAGAACTTCCTATCGAGAATTCTGATGGTTGGAGAATGGGATCAATTGAAGGATCCTAAGGGAACCAGATGTCCGTAGATGGGTCTGACAGAGATGTTGGACAATCCATTGGATGGGTGTGAGAACCAATCCTAATAATAGTAGTAGAAATACCATATTCGTAGAAAGTCAGGATGAGGAAGAAGAACCTGAGGAGAGAGTGTTTAAATCATCAACACCTCCTCAAAACCCAGGGAATATACATTATCCAGTGTTTAACTATATGGCCCAATAGAGCACCTGGGGAGCAACAGAATCTGCGTATTCTGTTGACAACTCTAGGAATGAAGCTCCGAAGATGCAAGTGGGTGATAATGTTTGATACGTTAGAAACGTATCTATAATTTTTGATGCTCCAGGCTTGTTTTATATCATTTGTCTTCTGTTTTTATACCCTTTGAGGTATTTTTAAACACTTTCTGGAACTAACATATTAACAAGATGCCACAGTGTCAGTTTCCTGTTTTCTTCTGTTTTTGGTTCCAGAAAAGGCAGAAAATCAATATTCTCGGGATTGGACGGGACAAAATCCGATCTTCCTATTTTTTTCGGAGCAACACGGAACCACGAAGCAGAGGTGGAGGAGGACACTAGGGTGTTTGCACCCCCCTAGGCGCGGACCAGCCCTGGTGGCGCCCACAGGGGGTGTGGGCCACCTGGCCCTCCATCGACCGTGCCTCCTTCGCCTATAAGAAGCCTCCGACCCAAAAACCATAAATCATCAACCAAAAAGCCACGAAAACCTCCACAGCGCCGCCGCCACCGAAGGGGAGATTCGGGGGACAGAAAGTCCCTGTTCTGGCACTCTGCTGGGACGGGGAAGTGCCCCCGGAGCGATCTCCATCGATCTCCACCACCATCTTCATCACCATTGCTGATTCCCATGATGAGGAGGGAATAGTTCTCTATCGAGGCTAAGGGCTCTACCGGTAGCTATGTGTTCATCTCTCTCTCTATGCATGATCTTTTTGTGGTCATGAGCTTTGTAATCAAGTAGATCTACCTTTCTACTCAAGTGCTTCAATAGATCTCTTCTCTCCCCATGTGTGTGAAAGTGACAGCATGCACGCCATGGTGGCACTTAGGCTTGAGTCTACATAAATACTCATTGTGCTTTAATAGATCTATGCTTTTCCCCACATGTGTGACACTGACAGCGTGCGCGCCGTGTGTGGCACTTAAGCTAGATTACATATATATTCATGAGTTATATTTTGAGTTGGTTGTCTCTATGAAATTGTGGTGTTTATTGGAACCATCTAGCGCTCAAGGTGACAGTGTGGGGTTATCTAGATTGGGGAAAGCGGACTTTGTGGTTGTCACATCCCAAAATTTTCCGAATTTTGAAATGTGAAAAATAAATAATTGTTGATATTTAGGGTAAAAAGAAACTTTTTGATTCCAAATGGAAACATCAAAGACCCATCTTGAAAAAACTTTGAATGAAAAGGGAATCAAACAAAATTTCAATCAAGTGAAATGCATTCGTCAATAATGTATCTTGAAACTTAAACACTTGGAAAAGCTAAACCAAAACCCTAAAACCTTAAAGGAATAATTCATTTCCAAGATCTCTCTAAGACTATGGATTTGATCCATATAAAAATTTGTCAACAAATATTTATAAATGATCAAGAATGATAAATAAAAATATTATAAGACTATAGAAATTGGTTTCACTCAATTTGGAGCCATAGATAAAAACTTATGAATTCAATAAGTTAAAAGGAAATATTTCCCAAGGCTAATAAAATCTCCTAGCTAAAATACATACCAAATCATGAGCAAAGTAATCCTAAAAGGGTTTAAAAAGATAAACAAATATTAAATAAAAATATACAAATTGGAATCACCAATTTTGGATCTTTCGATAAAAAGATATGGATTTTATAAGGCAAAGGAAGAAATAAATAAATAAGGAATTTTTAAAAAGCCAAATTAAATCTTGACCAAACAAATGAAATGAAATATTATTGATTAATAAAAAGAGTAAAGTATTATTTAAAGAAAATCATAAGGATTGATTAATAGCCAATTTTATTTAAATAAAGACAAATTCCCAATTTAAATGAACATTAAATCATATTAAAATATTTTAAATAATAATTCAAAGTGAATTATTTGCACTAAAGAATAAATAAAACCTACTGAAAAAGGTTTGGTAAAAATTAGAATTCAAATAGAGTTTGAAAAACATATTTAAATATTATTTAAAATAAAGACAAATGTCTATTTTAAATAAATAATAGTCCCTAAAAAGAATAAAAGAAATATTCTAAAATGGACTTTAGAAAATATTAATAAACAGAATGAAATCCCTACTGAAAGTTGGAAAACATTTGAATTCAAACAAATGCTTGAATCATTTGAATAAATTCAAAACAGAATAAATTAGAAAAGAAAAAGACAAAGAATCAAGAAGAAAAAAGGGAAAAGGACCAACCCACTAACCAGGCCCAGTCCAGTCCAACTCGTAGCCCATTCCTTTTCCGAAGTGTTTTATTTTCTCACCCGAACTCACAAACGCGCAGTCGCTGACCTCATAACCCCACGCGCACCTCCTCTCTTCGCTGACCGCTGGACCCCACTGCCCCGTCATCATCTCTTCCACCCACGACTCGTTCTTTTTCGCCTCTCTCACCGTTTGTGTCTTTGAATTCGCGAGTTTAATTTGCATTACTGCCGCACTAATCCCGCCAAGTGATGACGCTCGTTAACTCGCCGTTGCCCTCTCTTCCTTTCCCCCCATAGACCACTTCCCCTCTGCCACCAGACTGCCGCAATTGCGAGCTCGAACATCACTGTCTCCGATGAGCCCTGATCCAAATTCCGGCGAGAACAGCCACCCCCGCGGTCCCTGCTTCACACCAGCTTGCTCGCCATAATCTCCTGCATCTCCTAGTGTCGCTCTCTTGGCCGCGCACTCCCTAGAATCTCGGCAACGACGAAGCCTTCTCGCCACCGCCGTCTGTCTTTCTCCGGCGACCATTCCCCGTAAGTTCCGTCCACCTCTCTCTCTCTCTCTCTCTCTCTCTCTCTCTCTCTCTCTCTCTCTCTCTCTCTCTCTCTCTCTCTCTCTCTGATGCACACACGTTCGCCACACTCGCCCGCATCTAACGCCTCCTCCCATTTGCCCTGGCATGACCTGCAACCTCGCCCCCGTCGATGAACAGAGACGCCTGATGCCGACGCCATCTCCGGTGAGCAATCGTCGTCGTTTCTGTGCGCCCCTTGACATAAGGAAGCCACCTTGAGCTTCACTGCAACCACACGAGCACGGTAAGCACCCCTGTCCCCTCTCTTGTTTCCTAGTTCGCCAGCAACGTCACTGACAGAGCCATGCCGCTGCACAGCTGCCGTCGAGCGCCGCCAGTTCCTGGTCATAGCGCCGTAGCTATTAGATCGTGATCGTCTGGTTAAGATTAGATTTTAACTGAAGGGGTAAGTTTTGATCTGTGCCGCACAATCTTATTTAGATACAACGATCCGCAGAGCGCGATCCAGCCGAAGCTGTACGCACCAGTTAGAAATAGACACGTGGCCAGTGATTGTTTTAAAAAACAGAAATTTGATCTATTAGATGATAGGATTTGTAAAATTCATAAATTTAATTCTATATGTCCAAATTTTGCAAACTTTATATCATTGGAATCAGGAAAAATAATTGTATCCAACCATGCCCTTTGTTTAGTGAATTGCTTCTGTAAAATTGGTTGTTTTTTCAGAAACATATTTTTAGGCTTATTTTGTGTATAAAATTTATTCTAAAAATTATTTTTGGGTAAAATCTTTTGTAAATGTTTTTTTTAACCTACTGACCATAAAAACCAACTTTTGGATTTAAATGTATACTGTGTGATACTAAGGAATTAATCCTTGAATAAAAGCATTACTAGTCAAATAAAAATGTTGACTTTAGTTTCAAAATGCTTTTTTTACTAAAACCTTTGGAAAATGGTTTTATTTAAACTATCTGATCCTAAACACCAAGTTTTAGGATTTTTGAAAAATATATTTGATGAACCCTAGTAAATGATTACTTTGTTAAAGGCATTTCTAGCAAATAAAATATTGTTTTGATTTAAAAATGGAATTTAGGTGAAACCTTTTGCAAATTGATTGATATTAAACCCTTTAACCATAAACACTAACATTTGTGTTTAAAGAATATTTAGCTAAAACTACAAAATATTACTTTGATTTAAATCACTTCTAGCAAAAAAAAATGATTTAAATGGCCCATTTTCACTAACTTGGCTTCAAATGATTTTGCCACATTTATAAATGACCAATAGGAGTTTTAAAATGTTTATAGCCTATTAGAAACCACTTTTCCAAATAAAACAATCTTTTGCATGCTTGCATGCATTGCCTTGTTTTTATTGTTTTATGTGGTGAATTGTTTGGATGTTAGTTCGAATATGAGCTTGCTTGATTGAATTGTAGTGAAATTTGAAGAGTGTGAATTATTGAAAGATCAAGGAGTGAACCAATATTCTCTACTAAAAAGGCAAGTGACACTATCATCCATGTCCTACTATTTTCATTATACTTAGTGGAATTTTGTAGTATGCATGATAGAACTACTATGTTACTATGCTATGCTATGTCCTATTAGGATATCCTTTATATCTTCCTTAGTGGAAACATCGTAGTTGTAGTATGCTTAGCCCTGCTATAGACTTGGGATGGGATACATGATATGATTATATGAAGTGTTGGAAAAATATATGTTTTATATAATAAAACAAGTACTCAATGAACCACCTGGGTGGAATGTGGAGACTCAAAAGTGGATAAGGTGGCAACAAAGGGAACCATGTTTATATGACTATCTTTTTGTATGTGCACTAGAGGAAAACCACCCAGGGACTTAGAGATTGAACATGTTTCTCGTACAGTGGCTTTCGTGTACAGCCACATGCTAAATGGGCACTGGCTTAGTCAAATACATAGTGGAAGACCCTTGCATTGGCACCTACTCAGGTTAACCGGATTCATGTATTGGAGATATATCCTTGAATTGGTGCCTGGTAGACATGCTAGCATCATGTATTGGGAGGACTTCTATGGAAAGACTTTGTCACATTCTCGATCTGCCGGTACTCCATTTGGTGTGTACTCATCCAGCGGCCACTGGTGGCGTCAAGACGAGATTGTGTCATGTGGGTAAAGTGTACAACTTCTACAGAAGATCAAATTCTAAGTACTTAGCCGTGTCCCCGGTTACGGACAATTCTGAGAAACTAAGGCTTGAAGCTATGGAAGATCTCGACATTCCAATTTCTCAAAGTAAAACTTGATGGTGTCAACAAGGGATTAGAAGCATTTGGAGTTTGATAAGGAGTTCAGAAAGATTGTTAAAAGATCAAAACTATTTTGAAAAGATAGGATAAAACTAGATTGCTTTCTGCAAATGAGCCTAAACCCTACTTAGACAAATATGCATATATTGATAGGTTCCACTTATTTCTACATAGTAGTGAAACTTGCCAATACAATTCAAATGTATTAACCCTTGTGGCTGTAACTTATAATGTTGCAGGTTTGTTTGATGTTAGAGAAGTGTGTTGAATAGGATTACAAGTCTACAACCAACATGATTGCCTGTGGCACTTTGAAGATGAAGGACTCCATGCTATATAGTTATTTCTGCTGCATTATAATGAGATAGCCAAATGAGCTATGTAAGATGTAATGAACTATTTCATTTCTGGTTATAAAGTTGTATTATGACCTTTGTTTCTTGATATTACATCTTAAACTGTGGATGCTAGCTATTGATCCAGGGACTAGCATTGTAAACATAGGGATCTCTACCTTATCAGGTTGGGACATTTACATATGGTATCAGAGCACTGTGTTGCCTGTAGGATTGTAACCCTAGGATTGGACAAAACCCCTTAGAAAAATAGGAGTTGTATTTGTTCCAAAACTTATTTACAAACAATCTTGTAAACTCTTTCCTCAACCTTTTTGGTTGTGATTCTACATCTTCCCTCTTTTCAACTTGATGAACAAAGCCTCCACCATGACCAATGACTTCAACTTTAGTTTCACCAAGGACTTCAACTTAGACGTCACTAAGGACTACAGGTGAAAAACCAAGAGACATTAGATTGCCTACCAACTATCTAAGACATTGATGACATGTTAGTGTATGGATCATACTAACCTATGAGGTATGACTATACTAGGTTGATTGTTTCAAGAAAACTTGTTGTTTCCTTCAACTCATAAGTTGTTAAGTGAATAGTTGCTTGTTGATTGTTTGACTGGACTTGATTGTTTTGGGTTGCGTGTTAGAACTTCTTTAGATCTATCTATCATTACTTATCCCTATTAAACCAACAGATTCCTCCCTGTCGTGCCAACCCCAACCAAAACAACAACAACAACATCACTCCCGAGATGCAGCAGTTGATCACAGCTCAAGCTCAACTGACACAGATGGTGACGCAGTTTATGCAAAATCAGAATCAAAATAACAATAACAACAACAACAACAATCAGAATAATCCTCCAGCACTTGACATTCTCACCAGATTTCTGAAACTGAGGCCTGCAAGGTTCTCTGGAACAACTGATCCAATGGTAGCCAATGACTGTTTACGTTCGGTGAACAAGGACTTAGTGACTGTCGGCTGCACCGATGAGAAAAAATTCAGGTTTGCAGCATATCTGCTCGAAGGGCCAGCAACAACATGGTGGGACAACTTTCAGATCACCACTCCGCTTGAGGATGTGACTTGGGCTATTTTTGAGGACGGTTTCCGTATAGCTCACATCTCATCTGGGGTGATGAACTTGAAGAAAAAGGAGTTCCACAATCTAAAGCAGCGTCACCTCAGTGTGGCTGAGTACATTGAGGAGTTCAACAATCTGGCACGCTATGTAGTGGATGAAGTTGATACAGATGCTAAGAGGAAAGAGAAATTTCATCTTTACTTCAGTTTCACACACGTTACCCCACGTCAACAACAAGTCAGAAGCTATTTTCTGGCACCATTACCACTTGTATTTCACTATCTCTTCGCCGAACTAGTGCACCTATAAACCTGACAAGTGCATTTGGTGTGTTGGGGACACAAGAGACTTCTTGTATCTTGATTGCAGGGTTGCTTGAGAGGGGATACCTTTGACCACTTCCTCCCGGAGTTCGATAAACCTTGGGTGATCCACTTAAGGGAAACTTGCTGCTGTTCTACAAACCTCTGCACTTGGAGGCCCAACAACTGTCTACAAGAATAGAAGTGCGTAGACATCAAGCTATTTTTTTGGCACCGTTACCACTTGTATTTCACTATCTCTTCGCCGAACTAGTGCACCTATACACCTGACAAGTGTATTGTGTGTGTTGGGGACACAAGAGACTTCTTGTATCTTGACTGCAGGGTTGCTTGAGAGGGGATACCTTTGACCACTTCCTCCCTAAGTTCAATAAACCTTGGGTGATCCACTTAAGGGAAACTTGCCGCTGTTCTACAAACACTTGGAGGCCCAACAACTGTCTACAAGAATAGAAGTGCGTAGTCATCAAGCTATTTTCTGGCGCCGTTGCCGGGGAGGTAAGGTAAAAGGTACTCGCATCTTCTGGTGTGACTGCTCGAAGTTATTTCCTTTAGATTCTGCAATTTTGCCTTTTTGTTTCTTGTTTTCACTAGTTAGGCTTAATGGAAAACAACAACAAAATTAGAGAGCTTTATAGTATCTATCTTGAGTTAGGACATGAAGTGTTTGAAGAGAAAATTAAAAAACCTATGGAGCTTTATTTGCATGCTAATAGCAATGTTATTAGTATGAATTCTTTGGACACCATTATTGCTAATGCTATGGAAACGTCTAAGCTTGGGGAAGCTAGTTTTTATGAAAATGATCTTTTTAGTCCCCCAGCTTTGGAATATAGCTATTATATTGCTTATGATGATACCAAACCTCCAATATATGATGATTACAATGATGAATATGATATTTTCAGTACACTTACTATTGAGGAGAAAATTAATTGTGATTACAATATGCCACCTATATTTGATGATTATGGTGATGAGAATAATAGTGATAACTATTTTGTTGAATTTGCTTCCACTATAACTAATAAGAATGACTATGCTTATGTGGAGAGTAATAATCATTTTATGCATGTGGATCATGATAAGAATGTTTTATGTGATAGTTATATAGTTAATTTTATTCATGTTTCTACTGAAAGTTATTATTAGAGAGGGAAACATGGTTTTATGCATCTCAATAATATTAAGTTTCCCCTCTTTATATTCAAAATTTTGAAGTTGCACTTGTTTTGCTTTCCTATGCTTGTTGCTTTGTGATTTCATGACTTGTTTCTTTACAAGATTCCTATTCATACAAAGTGGGTTAGACTTAAATGTGTTTTGAATTTGCTTCTTAATGCTCTCTTTACTTTCAATTCATATTTCTTATGAGAGCATCTTCTCAAACTATCATGCCTAACTTAAAGGCGTTAAAGAAAAGTACTTGTTGGGAGATAACCCAAGAGTTTTCTTGAGTCTTGGAAGTTAATACTTTAGTGATGACCTCTCCTTATCTTTTTGTTTTATTTTTGTGCCAAGAATGACCTCTAATGAGAGGGAAGTAAGATTTGGGGAGTTGCTGTCCTGAAACATATTTTTGTGCTCCGCTGTAAAAATTCATGAGGAATCAATGTAAGTCGTATTGAGCTGATATTTTTGTGCCAAGATAACTTTTTTTAGTTCAACACTTTTTGATTTGAGCAACAGAAGGTCTTCGAAAAAATCGGTTTCTACCTGCTGGTCTGTTTTGACAGATTTCTGCCATTATTTGCATTTGCTTCTTATTGATTCCTTTTTGGGTTCTTTTTGGGAAATTGAGAATTTTGAGGTAATTGCTATAGTAGATTGTGTTTTAGTGAAAGTTTTGTTGTTCTAAAGCTAAACCTAGGGGTCTATTATCTTTTGAATACACTAATGTTGCTAATGAAGATTGTGTGAAGTTTTGTATGAAGGAAAAATTTCAGGTGTAGAGAGAGAATGATGTAATGAGATGAAGAATGCACAAAAGCTCAAGCTTGGGGATGCCAACCCGGTGTCAACCCAAGAAATATCCAAGAGGTACAAGCGTCAAAGCTTGGGGATGCCCAAGGCATCCCCTTCTTCATCAATAAAAAGCTCAGGTCTGCCTAGACACTTCGTTTTTATTGTTTCATGCACTGTTGTGTTGTTCTTCGAGCGTCTTAGTTTCATTTTCTTTGATTAGTTTGTTTAGTTTTCTTGAATAAATTAGTTTGGACCCCCGTTCTCGCCATGTTGTTTCAAATAAGTCAATTGGTGTTGGAAAAGAGTAGGATGTTCCTGCTTGAAAGTGCAAGAGGAGCTTTCATTGACTGTGACTTAGACTTTAGCATGACATGCTAGGTGTTGTTTTGACCTTATACTTAGTGATTATTTCTGTAGCATGTCTTGTTCCAAACAATTGGGATTTCTTAGTGTGCCTTGAGGAAATTATGAGTTGTTTCAGCTTGCAAAAGCATAGTCTTGTGGTATTCTCCTTTGATGCTTTGTTTGGGTTGACTTGGCACATGCTCACACCATGTTATGACTATGAAGAAGTCACCATATCCTATATGATCATTTAGTCCTTGACTTGTGGTACCACTCTATGCTTTGATTAGTAATGTTTTGTCGCTCTGCATGATTATGGCCATTATTGCTCTCTTAGTTGGTTGCTCCCAGTCTTTTGCTAGTCTCCACTTGTATGAGTAAGCTCTACTCATGCATCCAAATCCCAATAAACCAAGTTATTACAAAGTGTCCACTATAAATTCCTATTCATAGTGTGTTACACCATTCCAAGTATATTCTTGTTTTCATCTATCTTCCAATTAAAAAGTATTTTGTTATGTGAAAACTTATTGATTAAAGCTCTCACGAACTTGATGGAACACTTTATTTATCTTGCGCCTAATAAACTTGAACCATTGTGTCATCTATGTTGTATATGCTTGCACTTATACGTTGGAATTAACAGAACCATGTTTCATGGGGAACGTTTTCAACATTGCACTTGTACTTTGTACACAGTTGATATCATGATCTTTCGTCTATGGATGTCGTCGGTGTGAAATAAAAAGGGAGCTTGTAAGTCCATGGAGTTATGTATTTTGTGTTAGAGAAATTCCTGGGTTGCTAGCCTAGGCCATGCCTAATCATGGTGGAAACTTGCAGCCTCACCATAATGAGCAATCTGTGAAGCATCCTCAATAAAAAACTATGTAAATTGCAAATAAAAAGATCACTGAGATGCTCATTGTCTGCTTGCCTTGTAATTTTGGTTATGGGATAGCTCCTGTACCATGTGAAAGGGATACCCCGTTGGCGGTTCTCTATGATACACATGTACTTACTATGACAAGAACTTACATGTGACTAAAGTTGAGTAGCATGAGGTGCGGCCCTCATATTCAAGGGACATGAGATTGCCAACTTATACTTTGTCAAGAATATACTCCATAGTTTGTTCACTTTAACCTTAATCACTTCAAGATGCTTATGATAGGGGCAATGAGGGATGAAAGCTAACAAGTACCATAATTTTTGGAAGCTCTTTTTGAGACTTGAAATCCCTGCTTCCCTTTATGAAGGGCCTTTCTTCCACCATTATATTGAGTCTCCACCTTCTACCTTTAGGCACCAGTTAAGAGAGCATAGTTGCCATTCTTAGTTCTATGTCCATTGTCCCAAAACTTATTGATTGATGCATATTGTTGATATTACTTGTTCTTGTGATATTTTTATCTAGTCACTCTTATGAACTTTGAAGGTGTCCTATGCATCTATTTGCTACTCTATGAGGGACAAGCTGATTGCCACTATGCCATGTTTTCTGTATGTGAAACAAACAAACGTGTTTCATTGCATGTTATTCATGATCTTTGTTTGTAGCCTTTCATGTTGCATGCATAGTTACTTTGTCTTATTGTTAGAACTCCATATTTCATGCACATGTTTAGAGTACTTTGATCCCACCTTTCAATGCTTGAAAATGGTTTGATCTTGGTTTTGATGGTGCATGTCACCTCAAAAATTATTTTTTTATCACTTACCTACTCGAGGACGAGCAGGAGTTAAGCTTGGAGATGCTTGATACGTCGGAAACGTATATATTATTTCTGATGCTCCATGCTTGTTTTATATCATTTGTCTTATGTTTTGTCTAAACTTTGAGGTATTTTTATACACTTTCTGGAACTAACCTATTAACAAGATGCCACAGCGCCAGTTGCCTGTTTTCTTCTTTTTTTTGTTCCAGAAAAGGCAGAAAATAAATATTCTCAAAATTGGACGGGACAAAAGCCAATCTTCCTATTTTTCCTGGAGCAGCACGGAACCACGAAGCAGAGGTGGAGGAGGACACCAGGGTGGCCGCACCCTCCTAGGCGCGGGCCAGCCCTAGTGGAGCCCACAGGGGTGTGGGACCTTGGCCCTCCATCGACCTTGCCTACTTCGCCTATAAGAAGCCTCCGACCCAAAAACCATAAATCATCGACTAGAAATCCACGAAAACCTCCACAGCGCCGCCGCCACCGAAGGGGAGATTCGGGGGACATAAAGTCTCTGTTCTGGCACCCTGCCGGGACGGGAAGTGCCCCCGGAGCCAGCTCCATCGATCTCCACCACGATCTTCATCACCATTGCTAATTCCCATGATGAGGAGGGAGTAGTTCTCTCTCAAGGCTAAGGGCTCTACCGGTATCTATGTGTGCATCTCTCTCTCTCTATGCATGGTCTTGTTGTGGTCATGAGCTTTGTAATCAAGTAGATCTACCTTGTTATTCAAGTGCTTCAATAGATCTCATCTCTCCCCATGTGTGTGAAAGTGACAACGTGCACGCCATGGTGGCACTTAGGCTTGAGTCTACATAAATACTCATTGTGCTTTAATAGATCTATGCTTTTCCCCACGTGTCACTACTAGGAAAATGGCTATAGGTAATCAGCACATCCATGGCTCACATGGTTGAAGTGCCCCACGGCTAAAACAGCCGTGGCTCACCTATGGGCAGTGCCCTACAAGTAACTAGAACAACCGTGGTGCACATGACCATAGTGTGCCACAGATATGTGTGGGCCAGGGCCCTGTTGGCCGCACGCCAGATATCCGTAGCGCACATAGGGTAGGTGCGCTACGCATGTTGGTGTTATCCGTGGCGCACGTTGGGGGGGTGCGCTACGCCTAAGCGCATGCCCCTATGCTCTGTAAAACGGTCAGACACATCCGTGGCGCACTATGGCATGTGCGCCACGGATATTACTAATCCCTGTGGCGCACTAGGGCCGAGTGCGCCACGGGTGTGGCGACCTTTTTTTGGCAGCTCCACTTGTGCACATGTGTGATCATCCACCACCCCACACTTCACTTTCCCCTTTTTCTTCCTCCTTAGATTTAGTCGGGATCCTTCTCCTTCCCACCTCAATTTCTCCACTCATTCACCATTTTTAGCATGTAGAACTTGCCTTGGATGTTACATAAGTAATAGAGGAAGGTCTCCGTCTCTCATCTCTTTCTCCGGTCTCGCGCGCACATCTCCTTTCCATCTTTCTCGCGATTGGTCTCTCATCTCGGTAAGTTGTCCATGTAAGGATGTGTTCATGTGTATATGGATGATATGCTCATATGTATGTAGATGATCGATGCTCATGATGTGTGTATGAGAGGATCGATTGTCATATGTGTGTGTATATGGAGAGTATCGATGATGCTCATGCATGTGTGTATGGAGAGGATAATGATATGTTCATGTGTGTATGGATTGGTCTCTCTCTCTTGTGTTTGTATGTGAACAAGTTGCCATTTGTTTTGCCAAAATGTTGATTCATTTCCATTTTGGCAAGACTTTGGCATTTCGCAAAGGTCCTAATTTTATGATAGGTCATGCCGAAATTTTCTATCGACCATTGCATGCATGCATTGATTATGTGGTTCTAATACACTTCTAATTGTACCGTGTACACAGTGCAGGCAAAAATGGTGCTCATAATGAGTAAAAACATTGTGGCTAGATTTTTGAAATGTGCGATGGCCGACATGATACGAAATAACAAGACGGAGATAAGATGTCCGTGCAGAAGATGCAAACTCAACTGGGTGATCGACCCAGATTCCGGGAATCTACAGGCGCACCTGCTCCGCCATGGTTTCATGGATGGATACACTCGTTGGATAAGCGATGACGAAGACTATGGAGACGGTGAAGGTGGGCAACATGACGATGATCATCATCACGGCGAGAACGGGCAAGATGATGAAGAGTCTCCTGGAGATGGTGAAGGTGGGGAAGCAGACCGGGATGATGATGATCTAGATGCCGGAGGAGAAGACGATGATGGAACAACGTTAGGCTGGGTGCGGGACCCTTATGTGCAAGAGCTGCTTCTCAAGCATACGAGTAACGCCAGGGCTGCCGCTAGAGAAAAACCAAGCTTGCACAACTTGAGAAAGACTCGATTAATCCATTGTATGAAGGATGCAGGCCCGATGATACCCGGTTGAATGTAACGCTCAAGGCTATGGATATGAAGGCAAAACACAAATTGAGCGACGCAAGCTTCGACGATATGATGGCATTCTGGCACGATCGTCTCCCGGAGGGGAACACATGTCCAACTAGTATCGAGGACGCCAAGAAAATCGTCTGTCCTCTCGATCTACCGCATGTTAGATATCATGTATGCATCAACGATTGCATCATTTATCGGGGCGAGGACGGGAGAAAACCACATGTCCGGTGTGCGACGTGAGTCGATACAAGAAAGGGAAGAAAGCACCTCAAAAAGTGGTATGGTACTTTCCTATCACTCCTCGTCTGCAGCGCTATTTCGCAGAACCTAAGGAAGCGAAGCTCATGCGATGGCATGCGGAAAGGAAGAAGCCAGGAGATGACGATGATGACCCCGAAAAGGATGAGCTGTTGAAGCACCCTTCAGATGCTAGCCAGTGGAGACCTGTTCGATGGCAAATCCGAGACCCGAGGAATCCCAGAGCGTAGGAGCAGCGAAGAAGTGGAAGAGTTGCTGAAAAACTGGAAAGATTGTCCTAAGCCTGGAAAGAAGCGAAAGAGGCAGCAACAAGACAAGCCGCTGATGAAGGTATGGAAAACAAGGTTTGTTTTCTGGGAGTTGCCATATTGGAAGTTTCTCCGCACGCCTCATAGCCTCGACATCATGCATATCACGAAAAACGTGTGCGAGAGTCTGGTCGCCACCATAAACAACATGCCAGATAGGACGAAAGATGGTCCGAAAGCAAGGCACGACCTGATATGCTTGGGTATCCGGAAGGAGCTTCACGGAGGACGCACTACTCCTGATGATCAAGAAGATGACGATGATCATGAGTCGGAGACGACACAAGGTCGTCGGAAGGGTAAAAAGTTCAAGAAGAACGAATATTACTGCCCTCCTTCTTGCTTCACTCTAAGCCAGGATGAGATCAAACACTTTTCAAGTGCCTTCTAGGAGTCAAATTTCCTTACGGCTACGCGGGCAAGATAAGCAGACACCTAGACAAGGAGAAGCAGAGGTTCAGTGGCATGAAGTCTCACGACTGTGTCGTGCTAATGATGTAGGTACTTCCGGTCGCACTAAGAGGGATAATGGACGAGCACGTCCGTGAAACGTTATTTGTCCTCTGCAAGTTTTTCGACATCATATCTAGGAAGTCGATTGGCGTGAATCAGCTCGGGAGGCTACAGGAGGAGATCGTGGTGATACTATGTGAGCTTGCGGTCTACTTCCCACCTGCATTCTTCGACATTATGGTGCATCTGCTGGTCCATGTCGTGGAGGACATCGTACAACTCGGTCCGATATTCCTCTGAGCATGATGGCGTTCGAAAGGATGAACGGACACATCAAAGGATACGTTCGCAACAGGTCCCGTCCAGATGGAATCATAGCCAAGGGCTTTCTGGCCGAAGAGTCCATCTCTTTCTGCACGAATTATCTAGACATCGAGAACCCTGTCGGTCTTCCCGTCAACAGGCACCTTGGCAAGCTCGACGGATCTAGTCACCGAGAGGGTCGTCGCATATTGCATGCAGACTTCGATTTTCGACGCGTAGACTTTGATCGAGCAAACCTCATCGCGCTACAACATTTAGAACTGGTCGATCCTTGGGTACAGAAGCACAAAAGGTTAATCGAGAAGAAGTACAGTGATCGGGGCATACAGAGGACGCAGGGAGAAATAATCAAAGAGCACAACTCAGATTTCACGCGTTGGTTTAGGCAGACGCTCCTTGATAATCCCCCACGATCACATTCTTCTGACACGGAAAAGATCATATTCACCTTGTCGCAGGGACCGATGAAAAACCTGGTGACCTATCAGGCGTATGATATCAACGGCTACACATTCTACACGGAGGAAAAGGACAACAAGTGTGATTATCAGAACTCAGGCGTAACGTCGGAATTCTACACCGATGACAATGTGAAGGAAAGATTCTACGGAAGAATCGAGGAGATCTGGGAGCTCGACTACTGTGGAGAAACGGTGCCGATGTTCCGTGTCAGATGGGCAAAGAGCGTCGAAAGAGAAGACCGGTATTTCACAACCATGGTTATACCCGAAGCAGCCAAATCCAAGGCCACGGTGCGAATGTGGCCGCGAAAAATGAACCGTGGGTACTGGCTACCAAAGTGGACCAATGTTTTTTCATTACCGACCCGACAAGGCCTAGCCGTGTTGTCGTGAGGAGAGGAAAAAGAAATATCATCGAAATGGATGGAGTCGCCAACGAGCAAGAGTTCGACCAGTACGGCGATCCAAAGATTGAAGATGACGACGACTACGATGCAGCAACATACATCACAAGAAGAAAAAGGACAGCCCTACCCAAAAAAGGTAGCCCATTCGAAAGAAGAAACATTAAAGTGTCGGGGCTAAATTATTCAACCGCGACAAAGAAGGGAAAAAAGATTGTAAAATGCTAGCTCAAAAAATATTATAAAACGCGTGGTCGAACAAGATTGCAAAGTGCGGATGGTCGAGTAGGGCTGTGCCCGATTCATATTATTATGGACAAATTATTATGAAATTTAGTTATAGTTTGAATCATATTATTTGTACCACTTTTATGACATATATTATCACTTTTGGGCATTTTTGGAACATTTAAAAGTATTTATAAAATAAAAACAAAACAAATATGACATATATTACCACTTTTGGGAATTTTTGGGACATTTAAAAATACTTTTAAAATAAAAATAAAAAATGGGGGCACCAGGATTCGAACCTGGGTGCTCAAAAGTTTAGAATAGAGCAATGGGCAGAACCAATGGGATAGGATAGTGAATCTATTAGATAGTGCGACGCTCTTTTCTTATACAGTTGCTAGAGGAGATAGGCGTAGCGCACTCTGGCATAGTGCGCTACGGATATCTGTAGCGCACTATGCCAGAGTGCGCTACGCCTATCTGTGCCTTATCCACGTGCACGCAGGCACACGTCCCTCATCCCCATTCTCAACAGCGCCCATCCTTGGTGCCATCATTGATATGAAAGAATGCACCATCAAATATCATTTTCCATTCAAGAAAGGTATTGAACACTTCCCTATGAGGAGAGAGAAGTTGTTTTTTGCCCCTCCTTTGAAATCAAGATTTGATGTTAATGCTTCTTCATTTGAAAATACTTGATTCTTCTTGCTTCTTGTGCCTAACATAAAGCAGTTAAAGAAAAGTACTTTTTGAGAGATAACCCAAGAGTTTCCTTGAGTGTTGGAAGTTATTACTTCTGTAATGACCTCTCATTATCCTTTTTGTTTGCTTTTTGTGCCAAGAATGACCTCTAATGAGAGGGAAGTAAGATTTGGGGAGTTGCTGTCCCGAAACAGATTTTTGTCCTCCACCAAAACAATTCGTGAGGAGGCTATGTAACTCGGATTGAGCTCAAAATGTACGAGTAAATCCCCAAGTATGTTGGCTAACTTTTGTTATTTCAACACCTTTTGATTTGAGCAACATAAGATGTTGGAAAAAAATCGTTTCCACCTTCTGGTCTGTTTTGACAGATTTCTGCCATTATTTGCATTTGCTTCTTATTGATTCCTTTTTTAGATCTCTTCAGGTAAATTGAGTTTCTTTGAAGGAGTTACTACAGTAGCTTGTGTTTTTAGAGAAAAGCCTTGCTGTTACGAAGCTTTGCCAGGGGTCTAATATCTTTTGAATAAGATAATGTTGCTAATAAAAATTGTGTGAAGTTTTGTATGAAGGAAAAATTTCAGGTGTAGAGAGAGAATGATGCAATGATATGAAGAATGGACAAAAACTCAAGCTTGGGGATGCCACCATGGTTTCACCCCAAGAGGTACAAGCGTCAAAGGTTGGGGATGCCCAAGGCATCCCCTTCTTCATCAATAAAAAGCTCAGGTCTGTCTAGACACTTCGTTTTTATTGTTTCATGCACAGTTGTGTTGTTCTTGGAGCATCTTAGTTTTTGTTTGCTTTGCTTAGTTTGTTTAGTTTGATTTATTAGTTTGGACCCCCGCTCTCTCTGTGTTGTTTTGCAAATAAGTTTGCTTGGTGTTTGGAAAGGAGTAGTAAGTTCTTGCTTGAAGTGCAAGAGGAGCTTGCATTGACTGTGACTTAGACTTTAGCATGACATGCTAGGTGTTGTTTTAGCATTATGTTTAGTGATTATTTCTGTAGCATGTCTTGTTCCAAACAATTGGGATTTCTTATTGTGCCTTGAAGAAATTATGCGTTTTTAGCATGCAAAAGCATAGTATTGTGGTATTCTCCTTTGATGCTTTGCTTGGGTTGACTTGGCACATGCTCACACCATGTTATGACTATGACAAGTCACCATTAGCCTCTATAATCATTTAGTCCTTGACTTGTAGTACCACTCTTTGCTTTGATTAGTTTGCTTTGTTGCATTGCATAATTATGGCCATTATTGCTCTCTTAGTTGGTTGCTCCCAGTCTTTTGCTAGCCTCCACTTGTATGAGTAAGCTCTACTCATGCTTCCAACTCCAAAGAAACCAAGTTATTCCAAAGTGTACACTATAAACTCCTATTCATGGTGTGTTACACCATTCCAAAGTATATTCTTATTTTCACCTATCTTCCAATTAAAAACTATTTTGTTATGTGAAAACTTAGTGATTAAAGCCCTCACGAACTTGATAGCACACTTTATTCTTTGCCCTTAATAAACTTGAACTATTGTGACAACTTTGTTGTATATGCTTGCACTTATAAGTTGGAATTAGCAGAAACGTGCTGTCACGGGGAACGTTTTCAACATTGCACTTGTACCTTGTTGTACTCAGTTGATATCATGTTCTTTTGTCTATGGATGTCACCGGTGTGAAATAAAGAGGGAACTTGTAAGTCCATGGAGTTTGTATCCTGTGTTAGAGAAATGCCTAGGCCGCTAGCCTAAGCCATGCCTAATCATGGTGGAAACTTACATCATCACCATAGTGACATCTATGAAGCATTCTTCTTATAAAAAAAGCGACACATTGAGAAAAGAGGAAAGAGAGAAAAAAGCAACATATTCCCATGGTACATAAGAAGAATTGCTGAGATGCTCATTGTCTGCTTGCCTTGTCATTTTGGTTATGAGAAAGCTCCTGTACCATGTGCAAGGGGTACCCCATTGGCGGTTTTCAATGATATGCAAATACTTACAGTGACAAGAACTTACCTGGACCCAAAGTTGAGTATGCATGAGGTGTGGCCCTCGTATTCAAGGGGCATGAGATTGCCAACTTATACTTCGTCAAGCATATACTCCAGCTTTGCCACTTTAACCTTAACCACTTCAAGATGCTTATGATAGGGGCAATGAGGGCTGAAAGCTAACTGGTACCATAATTTTTGGAAGCTCTTTTTGAAACTTTTAATCCCTGCTTCCTTTACAAAAAGGCCTTTCTTCCACCATTATTTGAGTCTCCACCTTCTACATTTAGGCACCATTAAGAGAGCATAGTTGTCATTATGTGTGTAGTGTTCCAAAGCTTATTAATTGATGCATATTGTGTTATTACTTGCTCTTGTGCTACTTGTTTCTAGTCACCCTTGTGAACTTTGCAGGTGTCCTATGCATTATATTGCTACTCTATGAGGGACAAGCTGATTGCCACTATGCTATGTTTTCTGCATGTGAAACAAACAAACGTTTTTCAATGCATATTATTCATGATCTTTGTTTGTAGCTTGCCATGTTGCATGCATAATTACTATGTCCTATTGTTAGAAATCCATCTTTCATGCACATGTTTAGAGTTCTTTGATCCCAGCTTTCAATGCTTGAAAATGGTTGGATCTTTATTGTGAGGGTGCATGTCACCTCAAAATTATTCTTTTATCACTTACCTACTCGAGGACGAGCAGGTGTTAAGCTTGGGGATGCTGATATGTTGAAAACGTATCTATAATTTTTGATGCTCCATGCTTGTTTAGTATCTACTTTTCTTTACTTTTCCACAATTTGAGGTGCTTTTTACATGTTTTCTAGTACTAACGTATTAACAAGTTGCAACAGTGCCAGATGCCTGTTTTCTACCGTTTTTGGTTTCAGAAAAGTTAGTAAAGAAATATTCTTGGAATTGGACGGGACGAAGGACAAAGTCAATTACTTTCCGTGGGGAACAAGAAGTCCAGAGGAGAGCCGGAGGGGCCGGCCAGAGGGGCCACCCCCCCTAGGCGCGGCCACAGGTGGGCCCGTGCCTAGCTAGGGTTTGGTGGCCCTGGCCGCCTCCTGGTCTCGCCCCTTTGCCTATAAGAATCCGCCGATGCAGAAACTCTCAGGACCCGATCAGAAATCCACGAAACCGTCTGTAGCCGCCGCCACCATCGTCCCTAGATCGGGGGGATCTGAAGCTCTTCTCAGCACCCTACCAGAGGGGAGATCATCCCGGAGGCCTTCTCTCCGGTATGATTCGTGATTAGTTCCACCTTGGACTATGGGTCCATGTAGTAGCTAGATGGTTGTATCTCCTCCTTTGTGATTTCATGTATAGATGTTGTGAGATCCGTTCATGATCAAGATCTAATCTATTTGTAATCATGCATGTTGTGTTT
The DNA here is from genome assembly GCA_916181665.1 of Avena sativa. Lineage (NCBI taxonomy): Eukaryota > Viridiplantae > Streptophyta > Magnoliopsida > Poales > Poaceae > Avena > Avena sativa. The sequence continues at coordinate 32,102,963 of OV702284.1, forward strand.
GCGGGGATTCGATGGATATTGAGATTATTATGATGGTTTGATTAATGGTTTTATCTTTATGATTCTATCATGTATGTGTTGTTTGTGATCTTGCATGCTCTCCGTTGCTAGTGGTTATCTTGGCCAAGTAGTTGCTAGTGACTCCAAGAGGGAGTATTTATGCTCGATAGTGGGTTCATGCCTCTAGTTTCCAAGGGAAGTGACAATAATCTCATAGATGTGTTGTTGCTACTAGGGAGAAAACAACGGTCTCTTGTTCATGGAGCATGTGGACTGTTTACCTTACACACTTTGGTTAAAGCAGTTGTCTGTTGCTTGCAACTTAATACTGGAGGGGGTTCGGATGATAACCTGAAGGTGGACTTATAGTCATAGATGCAGTTGGATGATGGTCTATGTATATTGTTGTATTGCCCAATCAACCTCATAGGATCTTTCTGGCTAGTAATTGCATTGTTATGCCTGCTCAGTTCCTGTCAATTGCCTCGTTGTAATTTGTTTACCCTTCATGCCATGTTGTTTATCTAAGGAGAGCACCTCTAGTGAACTATGGACCCCGGTCCAATCTTTACCATTGATACATCTTCCACTGTTACTTCTTTACTTGCTGCAAACCATTACCTTCCACACCATACGTTTAATCCTTTGTTACAGCAAACCGGTGAGCTTGACAACCTCACTGATTCGTTGGGGCAAATGAAGGGATACAGGTAGGCTACACTAGCGCAAATCAAAATTTTCTACCACGTAAACCAGGATTACTATTGTCATAGATCACGGGATTACCACTAGAAGCGCAGTTGCGGAATCGATGAAGCGCGTCGAGGCAGTGCAGACGTTCCACGTCTCCTCCTCGTCCTCGTCCCACGAGAAACTCCCCTTGCGCGGCTCATCCAAGTGCCACAGATGCGGCACCTCCGAGGTATCCACACGTGCGGGGTGGAAGCGTCAGACGCCGGACTGCTAGGTCCGCGCATGCAACACAGGCATGAGGAGTGGCGGCTGGGTGGAATGGTCTAACCTGGTCAGCTCGCCCCACCCTCTCTTATATAGGCATCCCTAGTGGGCTTCTACATTAGCATCCCATTAGTAGCCTAAGCCTGGTCTAATTCGGATCCAATCCTCATTAGGCTTCCAGCCCCTTAAGTGTGTGACCCTATAGATTCATATACGTGTAGACATAACACGAATACACTTATTCTTTCAATAGTTGGTAGCGGCCTCTAGCAAGACGTGCCAACTCCTAAACGCATACAAAATCATATCGGACGAACCATCACAAGTTTTAGTACATGTCTTTCCCTTTGCCTCGCGATATTTTGTCTAGATCCAAGCTGACCTCTCTTTCTCGATACCGTAACTCAGAATCCCTTTACTAGCTTAACTCTTAACCTTATGTAGCACGGCCATGCATTTCTGGATCCGATCACTCGAGGGGCCTAGAGATATCTCTCTCAAGTAGAGAGGGGCAAATCCCATCTTGATTGACCATGCCTTGCAGCATATTTCAGGACAAACCCGAAAGCTACCTTTATAACTACCTAGTTATGGAGTAGCGTCTGATAGCCCCAAATTAGGTCGATCCACATCTCAAGTACATGCGACAATCTCAGGTCTAAGGACAAAACGTACACGATGTGTAGAGAGAGAGAGCTGCAACTAATTGTCAGTCTCAAGTGGGTCAGTCCAACTCCATGTTCATAACATGTGTCCACATCATTGGTTTGACATCGCCATGTCTATGACTTGCAAAACATAGTCATCAACCAATCGATGTGCTAGTCTAATATTCACGTGTGTCCTCACATGAACTCTGACTAGGGACAACTATTAAATAACCATACAAGTAAAGAGTTTCACAAACAATTCACATAATTGCCAATCAATACAAGTTGCCTGATATGGATATTCAAGGAACATTACAATAACTCATGGATACATATGAAATATAATCATCTCTATGATTGCCTCTACGACATATTTCCTTCAGTCTCCCACTTGCACTAGAGTCAATCTAAAATGTATCTAATACCAATTTATCTTGTGTGCGCTTCATGTGCGGGCTGCAGGAGAGGCTTAGTCAAGGGATCAGCAACATTTGAGTCCGTATGTATTTTGTATATCATGACACTACCATCCTCAACGAACTCACGAATCTGATGGTAACGCATGCGAATATGTTTGTTCTTCTGGTGATGTCTAGGTTCCTTGGCTTATGCAATAGCACCATTGTTGTCATAATAAATGTCCAAGGGATTGGACGCGCCCTGAACCACACCGAGAGCGATCAGGAAATTCCTAATCCAAACAGCTTCCTTTACAGCCTCCGAGGCAGCAATATATTCAGCTTCTGTTGAAGAGGAGGTCACCGTATCTTGCTTGGAACTTTTCGAGCTCACAGCTGTAAGATCCCTCCTTTGTAAAGGAAAGGATCCATGTGATTGCAATGCTAGTCCCTGGATCAATGCTAGCATCCATAGTTTAAGATGAAGTACACAGAAACAAAGGTCATTATTACATATCCTTCCAGAGACAAACATAGTCTTTTACAAACTCCATGGCCACATGCCTAATACAAGAGTTCAAAATATCATAAGATAAATAAGTCTTCATCTTCATATGCCACAGGAAAGCATGTTGAGTGTAGACTCATGACTCCTAATCATCATCTGAATATCCTACAACATCACAAGTTACAGCCACAGTGGGTCAATACATTGGAATAGTATTGGCAAGTGATACCTTAGTAGAATATTGGTGGACTATATACTATATGCATTTTTGGCTAAGTGTAGTTTAGGCTTGCTTTGCTCAAAATAGGTTTTGCCTATCAGTTGAAAACACTAAGTTTTTCTTTGTCAAAAACTTTTCCCAAGGAACCACCAATAGACATTGGGGTCCTTCACCCTTGTTCAACCACAAGTTTTACTTAGAAATTGGGATGAGGAGATTCTTGATAGCTTCCATGTCTTGATGCTCAAATTGTCCAATACCAGGGACATGGCTAAGTACTTAGATTCTTCCATCTGCAGACGTTGTGCACTTTCCCCACAAGACTTGATTTTCACCAAGACAGGACCTTTCAGAATCCTTCCCTTAGACCAAATGGACGCGTTCCAACCTATCATCCCACTACCACCAACTGTCCAAATGGCTAAGTTATTGCAACCTATGTGATCCAGGCAGAGCCCATATTTCCAAGTGGCTGCACTAGAAGCTTCTTAACATTTGGCCTCTTAAATCCCTTTGTTCCTGGGTGGCTTTCCACAAGTGAGATACAGAAGGTAAACCATAGAAATGGGCCTTGTGTAACCACTCAACATAAACCATTCACAACCATTCCACCCAGGTGATTCATTCACTTAGTTGTTTTATTAAGCAAAAACATAGTCCAAAGACTTAGAAATATTTATTCATAACATGAACATATAGCCACCCTTGGTTGCTACTAGCTAGGCTAATCATGGCATAGATAAGCATCTTAACTTAGAAATTTCTAGCAATTCTACAACTACTAGGATTTCCCAAGCATATAAGTAAAATATAACCATGCAAGACTAGCAAAATATTTCTAATGCATAGTTGAAAAACATAGGGATAAAATCATGAAGCACCACTTTCCTTGGTAGTTTGGAGAGTAGCTACAATCCTCACAATCACAATCACTATTTGCACCAAAACCTACACATAAAATGATAGCACCAAATCACATACAAAACAAATACAATCAAAAATATATGGATGCATGCAATATGATATGTGATGATTTTCTATACTTAACAAGACAAGTGCACAGTACTGGTTCATAAACAAGTTCAAAACTTGCCAAACAACCTTTATTTGAACATTAAAACATTTCTCAAATAATTAATATACACAAAATAGGCCTACACATGTTTCTGTAAAATAACCATTTTAACAGAAACAAAACATTAAACACATTGCATATATGGAAAGGGCTTTCTCTCCTGATTCCATTGATATAAAATTCATCAAATTTGGACGTGGGAATCAAAAGTTATGAATTAAACAAGTTTTAATATCTAATAGATTTAATCCAGTTTTTAAATTCAAATCCTAGCCATGCGGTGTGCTCCTATTGGTTGATACCGCTTCACTCAGGATCACACACATGAGCCGTTAGATCTAACTTAATATGCACGGCCCAGATCTGTCCGTACCCCTTCGCGTAAGTGATCTATCTAGCCCGGATCTAGATCCAACGGTTCGCGATCAAGCGACCAAACTCTGGCGGCGCTAGCGGTGGCGAGTGGCGGCGGCGGCTCTGTCCACGGCAGCACGGTGGCTACAGGGGGTTTTGGGGTCGTCGGAGATGCTTACCAGACTTGCGGCGGTGTGCTGAAGCTCAACGTGGCGGTGGCTGGTCAAGGGGCGCACAGATGCAGCGGCAGGGTCTCGTCGGAGTTGCTGGCGGCGTCAGGTTGTCACATCCCAAAATTCTCCTAATTTTGGAATGTGAAATAAATAAATAAGTTTGATTGATTGTTTGACTATGTTGAAAATTCTCAAAGAGAAGAAACTTTTTGAATAGAAATCCTCTCAACCTTGAATTAAAAATCTTATATTCTTTTGTTATGACCTAAGTAGCCATATAGGCAAAAGGGCATGAATTGATTATGGATTGTAGAATTGGTGTGCAAGATTTCAAAATGAAAATCATGAAGCATTCATAAGCATTTCATTACATCCATGCAAAGTTCTCACAAACTGAATCCAAATCCTGGTATCTAAATCCTATAGTTGATTTGCCCAAATGTTCCTAAAGGTAATTAAATTGACTTTATAAAACCCACTATAGCTAAGACAGCGATTATTGCTAAATTATAGCCTAAAAAGATCCAATTAATATTACAAAATTTTAGAAACAAAATTGAGCTCATTTGGAGCTAGTATGAAAAAGTTATGGAACAAATACAAACACATAAAGATATAAATAAAATGAAATATACAAGGATTTATAAACCCACTACTTCCAAACTAGTAAAAAAATTATAAATTTGATCCTATAATGATCTATTCGATTTTAGAAAAATTTAGAAACAAGAATCATGTCATTTGGAGTTCGTATGCAAAAGATATGAGTGAAACAAGTAAATAGAAAAAGAAAAGAAAAAAAAGAAAAAAAAAACGGGCCAGCCCACGGGAGGGATCGATTGGGTGCTTTAAAATGCGTGCGAATCAGTTTTTGACAAATCTATGTCTATTCAAACTCTTATAACTTTTTATCTACAACTCCGAATCTACTTTCGTTTGTTTCTACTTGTTCCCTACTCCAAGGCCTATCTCTACATCATCCTAAATCTCCATATAAACTCGTGGAGCCACAGCTGTACGAGTTTCTCTTCTCGAAATCCCGAATCTGCACATGCCCGAATCTTATTTCACTTTTTAACCCATCGAGACTTCGTCGTTTGCCTTCGGTCAAAAAACGAAAGTTGTAGAACTCGTCGAAATATTTTAGTCCTGATAAACCTCACCTCTTTTCATCCACCACAGCCGGAGAATTTCGCATCGCAATATTTCAGATCTGACGGTGTAAATCCAAGATGTACTCGCGCTCGTTTCTTCAAATCCAAATTCCTTTGGTGAGACGGTAGGAATAACGATTCCCCACAACTTTCATGTTTTAAGTTTTTCAATTTGACCTACGGATTTGTCTCTCTAGCACATATCTGTTTCTTGTCTATTCTGAGACAAAATCGAGTCAATCTCTTCTTCTAGCCACCAGATCCTATCCAGACGGTCGAGATCCAATCAAACCGGTGTGTGCCATGTCGTCATCCCGGTCAGCTTCCTCATCAACGCCACGTCAACGTCAGGTCAACATCTAGTCCCAGTCAGCATGCAAAGTCAACCTGTCCAGTCAGCGGAATATTCTCTAGAATATTCCGTTCGAATTTAAAATTGCACAGTATAGATCTAACTTGTAAAATTTATTAGAAATTCATACCATGTCCAAAAATTGTGTATAATATATCAAATTGAAGATAATTTTATGTAGAATCATCTTATCAGAATAGATCCAACTTTTACTATACGTGGTTACTGCAGTAATTTAATTAGTTTTTAATAAATTCATAAGAAATTATCTGTAACTCCGAAAAATATGAACAATATATCAAATTGAAGCTACTGTAATGTAGATTAATAATATCTGGTTGTATCCAGCCTTTGACGAATATTTAACCCGTAGCAATTTAATTAGTTTTAATGGATTTATAAATCACTAAATTCATAGTAAATTAATTGCTTGTCACAAAAATATAAATGATATACCGATGGAAAGTTGGTTCCATGTAGATCATCAATATGCAATTAGTTCATCCTTTGACTGTAAGGTTTTGCCGTGAAGATTTAAATGGTTTAATGGCTTATTTAGAGGAATAAGTTCATAAGAAAATAAATACTATTCAGAAAATTACAAATAATATGTCCCTGAAATCACAATTCCGTGGAGATTACATATATAATTTTAGTTTGATTTTGAGGCACAAGAAACTATATGAATCATTTAAAACCAATTAAACACTATTTAAATCATACAAAAAGATCTATAACTCCGATTCGGGTGAATCCAACGCCTACTGGTTCGTATTAACGTCCTCTATCCAGTAAACCCAAGAAACAAATTTAATTCGACAGTTAAAACATGCGTTACAAAAGAACTATTAAAAACCCTATATTGTCAAGTAATTATTAATAACAAGTACTCCATTGCATTAATTGGCCTCTTGCATGCATCATATACTTCAATATTGTTTAGAGAACTAAAGTAACAACCATTGTGACTTATTAAATTGTCATGCATGCATTTGTTGCATTTGTTTGATCTCGATGTGCTATTGTTTATGATTGTATGCAATTATTTGCTCGATAGATTGCGAGAAGTGCAACGTGTGTGATTGCAACTACTATGATTGCAAGTATTGTGGTTATGACGAGTGCAACCATTATATCTATGAGGATTGTGAGGATTATCTAATCGACTACATCTACAACAAAGGCAAGTGGTGCTATCTTGGTCATAAATGTCCTATTGTTTTCCTATGCAATCTAGATGCTTTTGTAGAATTGCATCTGTAGGAATTGATGTGTATATGCTATGCTATATCCAATATTATTCCCTAGTATTCCTTGTTTATGAGCCATCGTATTAGTAGATTTCTTAGCTATGCTATTTAGACGAGGAAGGGAATCACATCATGAAAAATTATATGTTTTGAAAGGCTTATGTTTTGCTAAATGACAAACCAACATGTTTTAATGAACCACCTGGGCGGAATGGCATTGATTGGGTCATCGAGTGTGGATTATGGTGGGGAATGCCGCCCAAGACACTGAGAAAGGATTGGTTTCTTTGTTTGGTAGCTTTCGTGTGCAACCATGTGCCAATAATGAAATGGGCGGTTGGTTGAACTCAGTAGGTTATGGTAACTCGAACCCACGTATCCAGAGATGTAGATAGTGTAGGTTGGACCGGTGCGTGTCGGGTTTGGGGAGCTACTTCCCGAACGGTTCCTTCTTGGACTTCTCCCTATCATCACCCAATATGAGAGTGGTGGTACGAGCTGGGCTGGCCAAGTCACATGGGTAAAGTGTACTAACCCCTGCAGGGTGTATAAACTAATCGATTAGCCGTGTCCCCGGTTATGGACAATTTGAGCGACCTGGTACTGATGCTATGATATTTCTCACTCATCCTTATTTCTTAATTACTTAAAACTTGTTGGGTGAACATAATTGGGTAGGAGCACCTGGGAGTGAACCAGAGTGTCCTATTTATCGTATTGGAAAACTACTTTATTACAAATGTTAGGATAAAACTATTGCTTTATGCAAATGAGCCTGAACTCCACTTGGCCAAATAAGCATGTAGTTGATAGATCTGTTGTTAACCACTTTAGCCTACTTGCCATACATTCAATGTATTGACCATTCGTGGCTGCAACGTTTCATGTTGCAGGTTATATCGTATCTGAGTGATCGTTCATAGGTCGCGAGACTCCACTCAACAATTGTTCGCCTGTGGCACATTTGAAGGATGGAGATCTGCCTTGTATTCGTTTTCCGCTGTGTGCTTGTATAAATAATGTAAATTCTGGATCATATTCGTTGTATTTATGATGCACAGTTATATTTGGTATCATTTTGTACTGTGTGTGCCAGTGAACCGATCCAGGAATTGGCACTATACACATGAACTCAGCCTTATCAGGCGAGGGTGTTACAAGATGGTATCAGAGCTGTGTGTTGACTGTAGGATCGTGACCTTAGAAATGGATTAGCAATAGAAGACCTCTATTAGGAGAACTATCATATTTTATACTTATTAGAGTTCTTATATTCCTTTTCTATCATTTTCCAACACCTCTCCTTGTTCAAACTTGTAGATGTCCATTCATTTGATTAGTAGAAGAAGCGATCTACCATAAAAACTACAAGAATTGGAAAATGTTATTAGTAGTTTTCTATAAAGAAAATCACTATATGAGAGCTGGCCTACAAGTAAAGAACAAATAACATGACATAAATGAACATCTCACAAAGTTTGGGTAGGTCTGGACCACCATATTTTATCTCTTTAGGAGATCATCGCTATCGTGTTAGTATATTGTTCTTACCAACTTATGTGGTATGACAATATAGGTTACTTGTTTGTTTCTACTGGACCATATCGTGTGATGCCTTGTTTAGGATCTGTTGTTTTGAAACTTTAAAGTTGCTGGAGTTTTTCGTGTGGTTTTAAAAGTATTTTAATGTTGTGAATTGATTGAAATTCGTGGAATTACTGCTGCAGTTTTCTGCCTGACCTGTTGTACCGCGCGAATGCTCATATTTTATTGGTAACTTAGAAAAATCTAAAAAAATAGGATCTGGAGCGTAATTACCTTTAGTAAATGCACAAAAATTGGCTAAAATTCCTGAAAAGTTTAGGTCAGTCATAAAAATTCGTGAAGTCTGCTGTTTTTGACAGATTTTTTTATTGCTTATATGTTGCTCTATGTTACTATAGTATTGTTCCCAATACTTTCAAACTATTTTGTGGTTATATACTGCTATATTTAGCCCCTGTAATGTTATTATACAAGTGTTTGATTGTGTGTTTATCGCCTATGATTGTTTTCTTGTTTGTAACATTGATTGCTTCATATAGTTATGGGTAGGATTATTTTCTTAGTCGTTTCTTTCCTATAGAATCTATTCTTCCCTATCTTGAACCCTTGGAGATATAATGATGTGTTAAGTGGAAGGTTTGACAACACAATGCATTTAGGAAGGAGAATGCTTTATCTAATGGAAAAAATGTGGGAGTATGAAGTGTTGCAATGATGTTATGTAGTAGATTACGCAACCTGAAAGTTGAAGTATCGATAGTTTAGTTTTAGTAGTAGCTTTGTTGATTGAATACATGGGAGTATACATAGAGCATTAGTTCGTGCCCATGGAAACATTATTCAAGGCAAGTGAGAATGCCCGAGTGATAGAAAAACGTGATTCACCTATCCTCATACAGGGTAATAATTTGGGTGCAGGATGGATTGATCACCATTCCTACTACTCTTATTATTCGCTCTTGTACTGTTGGCTTTGCAAATCTTGAGTGCCCTTTTCAACCTTAGTAGAGAGTCGACGTTGAGCCTAAACCAAGAATGGTATATTGTTACACCCTTCTAAAATCATCCATTGCTAAGCATAGGAATGTATGGTAAGGATGAATCCCAACCGTGAATTAGGGGCACCGTGAAGTAAACGTTCCCTATTTGCCCACCATGAGAGTTTTGCTAGTTTAAGAAGTGCTTTCTCAAAAACTATCAATCATGATGTTTAGAATGTGCTAGAGACATTGTGCCAATATAAGTCTAAAGGAGAACCAATCTGAGCTAAGTGAATCCTCGATAAATGACCTAGTCAATTTTATTTTAAGGGTGGTAGCATCCTAATGGATCCCGAACCTTCCTTTCTTTCTGCAACCAATAATGAAATGGGCGGTTGGTTGAACTCAGTAGGTTGTGGTAACTCAAACCCACGTATCCAGAGATGTAGATAGTGTATGTTGGACCGGTGCGTGTCGGGTTTGGGGAGCTACTTCCCGAACGGTTCCTTCTTGGACTTCTCCCTATCATCATCCAATATGAGAGTGGTGGTACGAGCTGGGCTGGCCAAGTCACATGGGTAAAGTGTACTAACCCCTGCATGGTGTATAAACTAATCGATTTGCCATGTCCCCGGTTATGGACAATTTGAGCGACCTGGTACTGATGCTATGATATTTCTCACTCATCCTTATTTCTTAATTACTTAAAACTTGTTGGGTGAACATAATTGGGTAGGAGCACCTGGGAGTGAACCAGAGTGTCCTATTTATCGTATTGGAAAACTACTTTGTTACAAATGTTAGGATAAAACTATTGCTTTATGCAAATGAGCCTGAACTCCACTTGGCCAAATAAGCATGTAGTTGATAGATCTGTTGTTAACCACTTTAGCCTACTTGCCATACATTCAATGTATTGACCATTCATGGCTGCAACGTTTCATGTTGCAGGTTATATCTTATTTGAGTGATCGTTCATAGGTCGCGAGACTCCAATCAACAATTGTTCGCCTGTGGAACATTTGAAGGATGGAGATCTACCTTGTATTCGTTTTCCGCTGTGTTCTTGTATAAATAATGTAAATTCTGGATCATATTCGTTGTATTTATGATGCACAGTTATATTTGGTATCATTTTGTACTGTGTGTGCCAGTGAACCGATCCAGGGATTGGCACTATACACATGAACTCAGCCTTATCAGGCGAGGGTGTTACACAGGTGCTTGTTGACGAAGATGTTGCCGAGGTTCTGCGTCGGCCTAGCACGAGCCAGATGGGTTAGGAGGTGCGCAAGGTCTCGGCGATCATGATAGCATCGAAGGGAAGGCAAGGGGCGGTCGGATCTTACCTTAATCACTCGCCGGAGTTGGAGACGGCGTCGGGAACTTGCGGTGCTCGTTGGAGTCGACGACCTGGGGCAGAACAGGACGAACTAAGGATGTCAGTAGGAGCGCAAGAAGGTTGTGTAGCAGTTCGCGTGAACCAGAGAGGAAGGCGCGCACGGAGCTCGCCAGGATTGGTCGCCGGAGTGGGTTCTGTCTGCGGCGAGGTAATGGCAAATACTGGCAGCCTGGAGGCGCTTCGGGATGGCTTTGTTGGGGGAAATGGCCGCGAGGGGGAGAGGTTTAAGTAGCCGGAGCTGGGCGTGGAGTTACTCGGCGAATCAACTCCAATTAATCGCGCAATCAACGGCAGTGACGCGGGGGAGGAAACGGCGGAGGCTCAGTCGTGGGCGAGGTTTGGGGACGAAGCTGACGGGGCAAGTGGGTCCGGGGCGTCAGTGGGAGGGGTGTGTTCGGGCGGGTGAAAACAGAGAGAGAAAGGAATGGCCCGGGTGGGCTGGATTCTGTGTTGGGCCGAATTGGCAGCGCCAGCCTTTTTCCTTTTCTTATTCATTTTCCATTTCTGTTTTTGATTTTCTGATATCATTTTCAAACAAATTCAAATGCCACTTGAATTCAAATTTGTTCTGGGTTTTTGCAGAGTGTAAAAATCATAATTCTGGGTGTATAAACATATGGACTCTCTGTATTAGCTTGGTCCTATTGATCAAACAAAATAAATAGTAATACGGCACTAGATTTGATCAAGTTTTGAAAATGGTTTTAAATTCACATTTGTTTTGCAAATTTTTGGTTTATACTCTAGCAATCAAGCAAAAAAATCAGAGAGTAACAAGGTTTGATTCATGAACAACAATCTCTCATTGGAGAGTAGCATTTGATTTAATGCTGATCACATAAAATAATGAGCTCATATGCTCCTGTTTTTGAATTGATCTTTGAAATGAAACTCTACATGATCAAGGATGCATGGATGATATGCATGAGTTTTGAAACATGATTTTAGGGATGTTACAAATCTAACCCCCTTAAGGTGAATCTCGCCCTAGAGATTCGGATTGGCTAGCAAATAGGTGAGGGTGGTCTTTCCGAAGATCATCTTCTCTTTCCCATGTTACTTCTTCTTTGGAATGGTGGTTCCATTGAACTTTGTAGAACTTGATAGTCTTAGTCCGAGTAACTCTTTCTGCATTCTCAAGAATCTTGATAGGTTTCTCTTCATAAGTAAGATAACTTTCCAATTGGACCTCTTCCAAAGATATAGTATCCTTCAAAGAAGTTTCTTCCATTTCTGGATCACATTTCTTAAGCTGACTCACATGAAACACATTATGGACTGCTGACAAATACTCTAGCAATTCAATCTCATAAGCAACTTCTCCTTTACGACTCAGAATCTTGAATGGCCCAACATATCTTGGGGCCAATTTACCTTTGACACCAAATCTTTTCACTCCACGGAGTGGTGACACTCTAAGATAAGCTCTGTCACCGACTTCATAGGTGACTTCTCTATGCTTAGGATCTGTGTAGCTCTTTTGTCGGGACTGTGCTATCTTCAACCTATCCTTAACCAGCTTGACTTTCTCTTCAGCCTCTTTGATAATTTCTGGTCCAAACAAACTTCTTTCTCCCACACCATTCCATAGCAATGGGGTGGTACACTTTCTCCCATAGAGAAACTCAAATGGTGCCATCTCAATACTGGCTTGATAGTTGTTGTTGTAAGAAAATTCTGCGTAAGGCAGACTTTGATCCCAACTGGCTCCATAGTCTAGAGCACACGCTCTCAACATATCTTCAAGAATCTGATTAGTCCTTTCTATTTGTCCATCAGTTTGAGGATGAAATGCAGTGCTGAATTCCAACCTCGTTCCCAATGACTCATGTAATTGCCTCCAAAAATGAGAAGTGAATTGAGTTCCCCTATTAGACACAATACTCTTGGGTACTCCATGTAGACATACAATTCTGCTCATATAGATCTTGGCTAACTTAGCACTTGTATAAGTTGTCTTTACGGGTATGAAATGAGCCACTTTAGTTAGGCGATCCACTACTACCCAAATAGAATCATATCCTGACCTGGTCCTTGGTAATCCGGTAATGAAATCCATACCAATCTTGTCCCACTTCCAATCAGGAATAGGTAGTGGTTGTAACAATCCTGCTGGTTTCTGATGTTCCGCTTTCACTCTACTACATACATCACACAAAGCAATATGTTCGGCGATGTCCTTTTTGAGATTATTCCACCAAAATCTTTCCTTCATATCCATGTACATTTTGGTGTTACCCGGATGAATAGAATACGGTGAGTTGTGTGCTTCTTGTAAAATCAGTTTCCGAAGCTCTGGCTTAATCCAATTATCCTCCTTGATCTATCTCTATAGATCTTGATGCCCAGAATATATGCTGCTTCTCCCAAGTCCTTCATCGAAAAACTATGTTTCAATGAGGTCTTAACAGACTCGAGCATAGGAATGTAATTTCCAATCAGCAATATGTCATCTACATATAAGATTAGAAATACCAGCGTTCTCCCACTTTCCTTCTTGTAGACACAAGGTCTTGTTCATTTTTGATGAAGCCAAACTCCTTTACAACTTCATCAAATCGAATGTTCCAGCTCCGAGATGCTTGCTTCAGCCCATAAATGGACTTTAGAAGTTTGCATACCTTTCCAGCATTGTTTGGATCGACAAAACCTTCGGGCTGCATCATATACACGTCCTCAGTTAGGATTCCATTTAGGAAAGCCGTCTTGACATCCATCTGCCATATTTCATAGTAGAAATGTGCAGCAATGGCTAGAATTATCTGTATAGATTTAAGCATCGCTACGGGCGAGAAAGTGTAACATCCCAAAAATCATGATTTCAAAGTTGCATATCATTCATGCATTCATAATCATTTTAGGATCATTTTTCAAAAACAGAAGCATTTGTTATCTATTATTTTATGTAAGCAAGGCAATGGCCTTATTGCTACCTTCTAATAAGAAAATCCTTGTTTTAATCAGTAAAGAATTGAACATAGGTTTGCTTGATATTTCTAAAGTTTGGCCAAAGTTTTCAAAACAAAAATATGAATTTAAACCATTCATATGCCTATTATAAATAAATAATTAAAGCTTGGTTTATTTCTATAATACAATGGGCCAATGTATTTCTAAGTGAACAATTTTGTTCTGTAGTCAAATATGTGTATGGTCCACTTTACAAAAATTCAGAACAAGTTTGAATTCAAAACCATATGAAAAGCATTTGAAAATGATTTCAGAAAAATCAAAATAGAAATGGAAAAGAATAAAAGAAATCAGAAAGGGCCGGCTCCACCTTTTCGGCCTAGTAACAGAATCGTCCCACCCGGGTTTTCCCTTTCCTCTCTGTTTCTCACTCTGCCCGCGCACACCCACTCACTGACGCCCCGGCCCCACAGCCACATCAGCGTCGTCGTCAATCCCGCGCTAGAGGAACTGCTCCTCTCTGCCGTTTCTTCCCCGAATCAAATCCGATTGATTGCGCTTGATTTCCGGAGTAATTCCTCCTCCTCGCTCGGATACTTAAACCCCTCCCCACTCTGCTCCTTTCCCCTCACTCACCAACCACAGAGCGCCGCTAGGCTGTCCAAAATCGAGCTCGTGCCACCGCAGTACCGAGCATCTCCGGCAGTAAATTCCGGTGAGCACTCCCCGCCCCTTGCCTCCTAGTCTTGCCAGTACGATCAATACAACCTTGCGCATCTTTTGACACTACTGGTGTGTGCTAGGACCACCCAGAACCTCGCCAACGTCAACGACTGCACGTGCCCGACGAAGCCATCAACTCCGACGAGCTCCCCTGGTTAGTACTGACCATGCCTCCCCCTCTCGTTCAAGCTCGTACACTCGCCTCGTCTGCACGCAGCTAACGCAACCTTTCTCATGCCTTAGCGTGACCCGTAGCGTCGCCACCGTCTTCTTGTAAAATCTGTTTCCGAAGCTCTGGATCTTGTGGAACACAAATACGTTTTCCATGCCATAAAGTACCCTGTTCGTATTCATGGAATCCTTTGGCTTTTCCCTTGCCAATCTTTTCCTTAATCTCTTCAATTTCCTTATCAGTCTTTTGGGCTTCTTTAATCTTGTCCAACAAAGTAGGTTGAACATCCAAGGTCATGAGATGTCCTTCAGGCACAATCTCCAATCTGAGGTCTCTAAATTGGGCACACAGATCATCTGGTAACTCCCCCTTAGTAAGGCCATTCACAAAAACCTTACGGCTTAGAGCATCTGCTACAACATTTGCTTTACCGGGGTGGTATTGCAAACTCAAGTCATAGTCCTTGATGAGTTCTAGCCATCTTCTTTGTCTCATGTTAATTTCCTTCTAGGTGAAGATATACTTCCAACTCTTGTGATCTGTGAACACTTCACAACGCTTTCCCAAAAGATAGTGTCTCCATGTTTTGAGTGCATGAACAACAGAGGCTAAATCTAAATCATGAGTAGGGTAGTTCACTTCATGAGTTTTGAGTTGTCTCGAGGCATATGCCACAACTTTTCCTTCTTGCATAAGTACTGCACCCAATCCATGATGAGATGCATCACAATACACTTGGAAATCCTTCTCCAAATCTGGCAGACATAAGACTGGTGTTGTCGCTAGTCTCTTCTTCAATTCTTGAAAGCTGAGTTCACAACCTTCTGACCAAGCAAATTTCTTGTCTTTCTTTTAGCAATTCTATCATAGGCTTTGCTACCTTAGAGAAATTCTCAATGAACCTTCTGTAGTAACCTGCTAAGCTAAGGAAACTACGAACCTCTTTCACTGACTTGGGAGATTCCCATTCAGTTACAGCTGAAACTTTAGCAGGATCAACTGCTACACCATCTCCTGACACAACGTGTCCAAGAAATCCAACTTCATTCAACCAAAATTCACACTTGCTGAATTTGGCATACACTTTATGCTCTCTAAGCTTCTCAAGTATCAAACGTAGATGTCCTTCATGCTCTTCTTTGCTCTTGGAGTAGATTAGAATGTCGTCGATGAATACGACAACAAACTTATCAAGAAATTCCATGAACACCTTGTTCATCATATTCATGAAGTATGCTGGTGCATTGGTCAAACCAAATGGCATCACTGTATACTCATACAATCCATACCTTGTGGTGAAAGCTGTCTTAGGTATGTCTTGTTCCCTTATCTTGAGCTGGAAATAACCTTACGGAAGATCAATCTTTGAGAACACACAAGCTCCTTCTAACTGATCAAACAAATCATTTATTCTAGGCAAAGGGTACTTGTTCTTGATAGTCACCTCATTGAGTGAACGGTAATCTATGCATAACCTTTGACTTCTATCTTTCTTTTCCACAAACAAAACTGGTGCTCCCCAAGATGAGGAACTTGGTTGGATAAATCCTTTTTGCAACTGTTCACCAAGTTGCTTCTTGAGTTCTTTCAACTCATCAACTGACATCTTGTACGGTCTCTTTGCTATTGGTCCAGATCCTGGTAGCAAATCAATGAGAAATTCCACATCTCTATCTGGTGGCATTCCCGACAATTCTTCCGGAAACACATCTGGATATCACTCACTATTGGCACACTGTCCATACTAACCCCCTTAAGAGAATTTAGCTTACTTCTTTTTTATTCAAAGTTGGTCTTGAATCTGATCCTTTTATTTTCTTGAGTTGTGAGTGAGACAGTATGGTTGGCACAATCTATCACTCCCTTGTGCTTAGTAATCTAGTCCATTCCCAAAATGACATCCAATCCTTGGGAGTTTAGGATTATCAAGTTAACGGGAAACTTATACTTCCCAAACTCTATGACTAGATCATGACATCTTGAATTCACTATCATTTCTCCGCCAGGAGAACTTAATTTTATAGGACACCCAATAGTTTCTACCGGTAGTTCATTTCTTTCAACAAATGCTCTTGATATGAATGAATGAGATGCACGAGTATCAAAGAGAACAAATGTTGGAACAGAATTGAGTTTGAACTTACCAGCAACAGCATCAGGTTCCTCATATATTTCCTCCACATTGATGTGGTTCACTTGTCCCTTTTGAAAAGGGTTAGGCTTGTTGGGTCCTTCAACTTTCTTTTCTGGGCATTCATTTGCATAATGACCCATCTTCTTGCACTTGAAACACTCAACCTGACTAAGATCCTTCTTGACAGGCTGGCTTCCACTACCACTTCCACTTCCTCTGTGGTGGCTCTTATATCCACCCTTGTGATTCTTGTACTTATCACTGTCATGACTACGGTGTTTGTTGTCATGATGACGGTTGTGGTTGTGGTGCTCGTTGAATTTCTCATGCTTGTGGGATCCTGAACTCCCACTATCATCATAATGGGAACGCGTGTGAGACGATCCCGAGTTGTGCTTGTCAGAGTGCTTTCTCTTCCTACTTTCAACTTGCTTCATCTTGTTCTCCAAAATAGCAGCCTTGTCACAAAGAGACTGGTATGTGGGAACATAGGCCATAGCTAAATGCAGGTTCAGTTCATCATTCAACCCTTCAAGGAACTTTTCCTTCCTCTTAGCATCAGTGTCAACTTCATCCGGTGCATATCGCGCCAGATTGTTGAACTCTTCAATATATTCAGCCACGCTGCGGTGGCGCTGCTTCAAGTTATGGAACTCTTTCTTCTTCAAACTCATCACTCCATATGAGATGTGAGCAGTATGGAAACCATCTTCAAAGATAGCCCATGTCACATCTGCAATGGGAGTGGTGATCTGGAAGTTATCCCACCAAGTAGCTGCTGGTCCTTCCAACAAGTGAGCTGCAAATCTGACTTTCTCTTCATCAGTACAGCCAACTGTTACCAAGTCCTTGTTCACAGAGCGTAGCCAATAATTGGCCACCATAGGATCAGTTGTTCCTGAGAACTTTTCTGGCCTCAATCTCAAGAACCTGGTAAGCATGTCAAAACCCGGTGGGTTGTTCTGATTGTTGTTGTTATTGTTGTTGTTCTGATTCTGGATGAACGTAGTCATCATTTGCATCAGCTGAGTCTGAGCTGTCATCATTTGCTGCATCTCAGAGGTGATGTTGTTGTTGTTGGGGTTGGGATTGGCACGACGGGGAGGCATCTGTGGTTTTTTTAATAGAGACAAGAATGAGATACCCATAGATGCTAACATGCACAATACATCACATAAACAATCACCAAACGTGCATCACAATAATAAAAGTTCAACAACAAAGATAAAAAGTTTGCAAAGTAAACACACCAATAGCAAGCCATCCACATGTTGGATGGTCATTGCAACTCATTAATCAAAGACATGATAAATAAAGGTAAATGAGCAGTCATCACTACTCCTCGGCATCAACCTCCTCCTCAACAAATGTAAGACCTGCATTCTCCATAGCGGTCTTGTATTCCTCGACATTGGTGGTCAAGGTCTCTACTTTGGCTTTGAGAGCCCTCTTCTGGGAACGAAGCCTCTCAATCACAGTCTGCTGATGCTCGAGCTCGAAGTCCTTGGCCTCTAGTTCTGCAGTCATGTCTCGAATCCTCTTGTTCCTATCTTGGACTCGCTTCTCTTGACTCTTGAACTTTCTGTCCTGACTCTCGAACTTGGCCTCCATCTCCTTGACTATCTCATCTTGCTCCGCGAAGAGCTTGTCCTTCTCACGAAGCTGCACCTGGAGTTCATCATTGCTGAGCATGACGTTGGTCCTATCAGTGTCCACGTTCCTAAGAAGAACCTCTAAGTCCTAGAGATATAGACGAATCGGCTCTGCTGTCTCCCTCGAAGTCGATGGCCTCACCATCCTCATCACGTCTACCGAAGGCGTGGAAGTGAGTACCTCTAACTTGTCGAGAGTGTCTCCCTAACAGACGTCCAATCAAGTCTTGCATGACTACCTCTAGGCCTCTCTCCTTGTCATCGTGCATGAGCTTGAAGATGATAGCCTCCGTGGTAGGCTCAGTCTGGCGTCTGGGCTGATTAACCTTGAAGCCCCAAAGGTCTTTCCTCTCAAACTTGGTGAGGGGAAGCACCATGATGGTAGGAAGAGGGAGATTGAGCAAACTAGTGAGCTCAATAATACGAGGGCCCAAACGAGTCCCCTTGATCTCGTCAACCGTGCTGATAGTAACATTAGGCATCTATTTAATAAGATAGAAAAAGTTAGAATCAACACAATTTAAGACAAGTCACAAGACAAAGCATCACATGCATATCTTTGGAAATCAAAACACACAAGTCATGGCATACATGGATTCAATACAACAACCAAGGTTCAACTTATTTTAAACAACATTTGGAAAATAAAATGATAAGTGTGGTGGTCCAACTAACGAAGTACGCTTACAATCCCATATCTCTTGCCAAGTTGGCTAACAAGGCATCCCTAGAGGCAATCTGTTTATCTTGATCACATGACTCCATTTCTAAGTCTATGATGTCTTTCCTTAAACTTTGATTGGTAGCATCTAGCTCTTGGGTATGCTTCTTTTCTTCCCTAAGATCATTCTGGGTGTTAAGCATTCTGCACTTGATTCTATCACCAAGTTCTTTGATAGACCTCCAAGCTGCATCCCTTGCTGAATCAAAGAATGTAGTGTGCATCATTGTGTTGGTGACCATGCAGAATCCTGAGTCCTTGTGGTTGTCTTCCTTGTTTTTATACAAGTGAAGTTGCACTCACCAGTACTCAACTCCTTCATCCATCACAGGAAAACCTTTGTACACAGTTGCACCATGTATTCCCATTGCAACCATGAGGTCCTTGAGAGCCTTGGGAAATTCTGTCTCACATTCCAAAGTCATTGTCATGAGTGGTCCCTTCCTTACGGCTTCGTTGATGGAGTTCATCTATAAATAGAGATGAGAAAGAAGATTAGAAAAGTTTACGAGAAGAAAAGACAAGTGTGGAAGTTTTTGAAATTTTTTTTTCCTTAGTGGTTCTAGGGTCATATCCTACAGGCAACACAGTGCTCTGATACCATCTGTGTCACATCCCAAGATTTTCCAAATCTTGTAATGTGAAAATAAATGAATAAAACAAAAACTTTGTTTGATTTTCAGGGCCAGAAGGAACTTTTTGAATTTAAAGGGGAACTTCAAACCCATTTGAATTAAATAAAATCCTAAAGGGATTTAAAAAAAATAAACATTTTAAATAAAGGAAAACAAAATATTTTGGAAATAATATTTTGGATCTTTTAAAATAAAAGGATTTAGTTTTCAAAAGAAAAGGTGGATTCATAAACAAAGATTATTTTATAAAGCCAAATTAAAACCTTGGCCAAGCTTTTGAATTAAAACATTTTAATTAAATAAAATTAGCAAAGATTTGTTTAAATAAATTAATAAGGATTTAATATCCAACTTTATTTAAATAAAAGGTTTTACCAATTTAATTGAAACATCAAAACTTATTAAATTATTTAAAATAAGTTTTCTAAATTTTTTTGGATATTCAGAAATAAAACCTACTGAATGGTTTTGGCACTATACTGGTTTCAAAAATAAAGTTTTTAATAAAACAAATCCTATTTTTTAATAATGAAGGTCTATTGTATTTAATTAATAAAGGACCCTTAAATAAAAGGTTAATTTGTTTTAAACAAGTAATTCAAGTATCTTATATTTTCAAATAAAACCTACTGTTTTGGTTTTGAAAGTATTTGGAGTTCAAATAAAGATTTTATTAAATAAACCAAACCTTGTTTTATTAATAAACCTTGGACCTTTTTACTTAATTAATGAATAGAACTTAAAAAGATTTAAAAATATTATTTTATTTCTGGAATTGGGTTTTGATACTAAACAGAACAAAGTTCAAACTTTCAAAGATTTAGTGATGGTTTGAATTGATTTGAACTTGTTTGTGTGTTGGAAAAATCAAAACAGAAAATAGAAATAGAAAAGGATTAAGAAAACAGAAAAAAATAAGACATGGCCGACCCAACCCAGGCAGCCCAATAGGCCCAGCAACAACCCAGTTTCATCACCCCGCAAGAAAACGGTTCGCACTCAGTAAATAACCCGCAGAGGGAATGACCGGTGGACCTCTCCCTTACTCCTTTCCCCGCTGACAGGTAGACCCCACCGCTACTGTTCTTCCTCCCCACCCGCAGACCACGCCTTCCCCCTCGCTGCCGTTGCTGCCATTCAAAGCCGCGATCAATTCGCAGTGATGCCACGCCTTAAACCTCGCCGTGAATGCACGCTATTAAGTGCCAACGCCTCCTCCTCCTTTTCCCCCAGACCACTCCTCCTCTCTGCCCCTAGGCTGTCGCCAATCTCTTCTGCACCGCCGCCATCTCCGACGAGCGTATCCCTCAATTCCGGCCACACACTGCTTCCCCTTGCTTCATCGACCAAGCACGCACGCTCCCCATCCTCTGGCGCTTCTGTCCGTGCCCTCCGTTCAACCGCGGGCGCCCCAGCACGTCGGCTACGACGAGCTTCCGAACGCCGCCGCGTCTGCAACCTCTCCGACGACCTTCCCCGGTAAGCCTCGACCGCCCCGCGCCCTCTCGTTCACGCACACAGCTCTGCCTTGATCTTACGATTATAACCGTGCCCTCGTTTGCTTCGGGGTGAACCACAGAGTCGACCTCGACCACGACCACGCACAACCGACGCCAGACCTAACTCCGGCAAGCAATTGCCGCAGTACCCGAGCGCCCCTAATCAAGCCAACAGCACGTTGAGCATCGCCGCGACCTCCTGAACCCGGTGAGCATCCTCTTCCCCTCCCTTGCTTCCTGTATCGCCGGCACCGTCGCGAAGCAGAGTCACCGCCGCCAGTCGCCGTCACCAGCGCCGCCACTCGATGACTAACCTGCTATGCACCGTAGGATGTAGATCCAAGCGCTGCGATTAGATCACTTACCACGAAGAGGTACGCGTTCTGTGCCGCACGATCCAACTTAAATCCAACGCCCCACAGCCGCGATCCAACAGAACCGGTATGGACCAATAGGAACACGACGCGTAGCACTAAGTCTGTTTAAAAGAAATTTGAAAACAGATTTATTTGCAAACTTCAAGCCCTTGTAACTTTCAAACCACACGTCCAAAAATTACAAATTTTATATCAATGGATTCAGGAGAGCAAGACCTAAACAACCATGGCCTTAGTTTAGAAAATAGTATCTTTTTGTTTTCTTGTTTTTGCAGATTCTTATGTGAGCTTATTTAGAGTAGGAAAATTATTTAAAATTGATTTTAGGGATAAATCTTTTGCAAATTGGTATGTTGTGACCTTACTGACCCTAGGAACCAACCCATGGTTTTGAAAATTAGATTGGAAAACTTTAGAATGGATTAATTGAATTAGTCTATTTCTAGCCAAATAAAGATAATGGTTTGGTTATGAAAAAGGATTTTGGGATAAAACTTTGAGAAAATATTTTGATTCAAAGCTACTGACCCAAAACAACAAATCTTGAGAGAGTTAGAAACTTTTGGTGAAAACTTAAAAGGTTTTAGATTTAGTAAAACTATTCTCCACCACATAAAAGGTTGAATGGATTTTAAAATAGATTTTGAGCAAAACCCTCTAACCATTGACTTTGCCACTTTAGTAAATGACCAATTTGGACCTTACAAAGTTTATAAACCTAGTAGAGACCAACCTTGCAATAGAACCATCCTTTGCATACTTATGCATGACTTAGATTCCATTTGCTTTGAGAGTGTGAAATTGTTGTTTGACTTTGGTGTGGAATGTTAGTTGATTTTGTGTTTGCTTGATTGACTTGTAGTGAATTTAGCAAAGTGTGAGACTAGCAAGATCAAGGAGTGAACCACCATTCCCTACCAAAAAGGCAAGTTACACTATCATCTAAAGTCCTACTATTTTCATTATATACTTAGTGGATTTTGAAAACATGCATGAAAAGATAATTTATACTTATGCTATGCTAAATCCTAATAGGATTCCCTACACATTCCTTAGTGAAAATTTTGAAGTTGTACATGCTTAGCCATGCTATGTTTTCAAAAGAGATACATGTTGAGATTTTACAAAGGTTGAGAAAAGGACTTGTGTTTTACATAATAAAACAAGGACTCAATGAACCACCTAGGTGGAGGATACTTGAAGTTTTGGAGAAGCTGGCAACAAAAGGAACCATGTCTATGGCAATCACTTAGTGTTGTGCTCCAAATGAAAACCACCTAGGAAACTTAGAGATTGAACATGTTTCTCCAATTGTGGCTTTCGTGTGCAACCACATGCTATTATGGCTCTGGCTTAGTCAACTACAATAGGAAGACCCATACATTGTCTTTAGTTACCGGACATGGGGATCTGGAATGCTTCATGGGGGCTGAAGACAAGCTAGCAATGATGTATGGGAGGACCTTTTGGAAAGACTTCGTCACATTCTCAGTCTGCCAGTACTCCATCTTGGTGAGCACTAATCCAGTAGGCCACTGGTGGCAACAAGATGGGATTGTGTCATGTGGGTAAAGTGTACTCCTTCTGCAGAAGTTAATAAAAATCTAAGTACTTAGCCGTGTCCCCGGTTATGGACAATACTGAGCAACTAAAGTTTGAACCATGGGAGATCTCGACATTCCAACTTCTAATATAAAAACTTGATGTACTTGGGGGTACCAAGGAATTCAAAGAGATTTTGTTAAGCTTGTTGCACTTGGGGTTACCAAGGTGCTCAAGAGCATGATGTACTTGGGGATACCAAGGAACTCATGAGAATATGACAAAACTTGTTGCACTTGGGGTTACCAAGTAGCTCAAGAGATTTTGACAAGGACTTGAACACTTGAGTTTCTACCAAGGATTTCAAAGGATTCTTGGAAAATAGATTTGACAAAGGACCAAAACCATTTTTGAAAATATAGGATAAAATATTGCTTTATGCTAATAAGCCTTAAACTCTACTAGCCAAATATGCATGTATTGATAAGATCCACTCATAATATACAAAGTAGTGAAACTTGCCAATACAATTCAAATGTATTGACCCTTGTGGCTGTAACTTGTAATGTTGCAGGTTTGATTGTCTTTAGTGAAGATTGATTGATTAGGATTACAAAGTCTACAACCAACATCTGCCTGTGGCACTTTGAAGATGAAGGACCCACAACTATAGTTATTCTGCTGCAATGTAACGTAATAGCCAAATGAGCTATGTAAGATGTAATAAAATTATGTTCTTCCTGGTTATGAAGTTATATTATGACCTTTGTTTCTTGATATTACATCTTAACTGTGGATGCTAGCTATTGATCCAGGGACTAGCATTGTAAAACACAGGAGGTATCTACCTTATTGGGTTGAGACCTCTACAGATGGTATCAGAGCATTGTGTTGCCTGTAGGATTTGTAAACCCTAGGATTGGACAAAAACCCTTAGGAAAATAGGAGTTGTCTTATTCCAAAACTTATTTACAAAATACTTGTAAACTCTTTCCTCAACCATTTTGGTTTAACTCTACACCTCTTCTACTTCAACTTGATGGAAAAGACTACCTCATGACCAAAGACTACACCATGTGCAAAGGATTTCTTCAACTCTAATGACTTCAACTTATTCAACTCTAATAACTTCAATATCTTCAACTCTAATGACTTCAACATCTTCAGCATATTCACCAAGGACTTCCAACTTGGATATCACTAAGGACTACAAGTAAAACAAGGAAATTCTACTCAAGATTTAGAGACTGAGGGAATGCAAAAGTTAGAAGGAGCCTACATCATTTGAAGTATTGCAACCAAGAGTTTATCTCAAGGAATCATGATCTCATATAAGAAAAATCATAAAGGAAGGAAGGATCACAAGTGAACCCTATAGATGGACCACTATATTCTAGTTAAAGACAAAACCACCAACTCATGTGAATAACAAAAATATTTTGTTGACTAAGTATGTGCTTGAACCATGTTTGAGTGAAATGTTTGGTTTGTGATTGCATGAACATTGTTTATGTGAATTGTGATATGTGTGATTAGAATTAAGTCCTTAGAAATATCTTGCCTATTCTAACCTCCCTTCAACCCAAGCAGATGACTACTCCAAAAGACTCCAAGGTTGATGACATCAACACCAACCAAGCTGACGGCATGAAAGAGCTCATAGCAACTCAACACCAGTTGAACCAACTGACAGCTCAGTTCATAGTCAACAATAGTGATAAAGATCCAGCACTGCAAAAGTTTCTGGAAGAGCAATCCCAACTGATGCTCAAGGTGACTAATCAAATGATCAGCATGGAAGAAAACTATCCCAAAGGAGTGTATGATAACAAGGATGACAAGAATGTTATTCTAGATGGAGCCCCAGCTTGCATTATTTGTGGAGACAAAGATCATACCTCCAAGGAGCATGAAGGACAATGCCCCAATTGTGAAGAAGAACATCCTGTTGGACAATGCCCTACCACTCAAGCCACTTGCTACCTATGTGAAGGAAGTGATCATACTCCTAACCAATGTCCTATCTACTCCACGGTAGAACAAAGGAAACAAGAAGGATCCAAGTCTACCAAAGGAAAAGGACCACTTATACCTCCAAACAAGACAACCTACTTCAAAGGATCAAAGAAACTTAAGAAACAAAAGCAAGACATGAGCCTTGCACAATGTCGTAAATGTAAGGAAATGGGACACTACTCCAGTGGATGCCCAGAGAACAAGAAGAATAAAGAGATTGACCAAGTGTGGTGCAACAACTGCAAAGAGTTAGGCCACTATGTAGCAACTTGTCCACAAGAGCCACGTAAAGAACTCAAGGACATTCATTGTTTCAACTGCAAGAATCCAGGACATTATGCAAGCAACTGTCCAGAAAAGATGAAGAACAAGTTGAACAAGCCTATGGAGAAACTCAACCTTGGCCCATGAGCCAAGTATGGAAACCAAGGACACCATGCAAATGTGCTTAGAGAAATTCCCAGGATCCCAAGAAGGACATTATGTAATTTTTGTTTGAAAATTTTAAGGGTGGTAGTACCCTAGTTGTTATGAACTTGCTTGTAACCCTAGCCTCCCCAAATCTCGGGACGAGATTTATTTTAAGGGTGGTAGCCTGTCACATCCCAAGATTTTCCAAATCTTGTAATGTGAAAATAAATGAATAAAACAAAAACTTTGTTTGATTTTCAGGGCCTGAAGGAACTTTTTGAATTTAAAGGGGAACTTCAAACCCATTTGAATTAAAATCCTAAAGGGATTTAAAAAAAACATTTTAAATAAAGGAAAACAAAATATTTTGGAAATAATATTTTGGATCTTTTAAAATAAAAGGATTTAGTTTTCAAAAGAAAAGGTGGATTCATAAACAAAGATTATTTTATAAAGCCAAATTAAAACCTTGGCCAAGCTTTTGAATTAAAACATTTTAATTAAATAAAATTAGCAAAGATTTGTTTAAATAAATTAATAAGGATTTAATATCCAACTTTATTTAAATAAAAGGTTTTACCAATTTAATTGAAACATCAAAACTTATTAAATTATTTAAAATAAGTTTTCTAAATTTTTTTGGATATTCAGAAATAAAACCTACTGAATGGTTTTGGCACTATACTGGTTTCAAAAATAAAGTTTTTAATAAAACAAATCCTATTTTTTAATAATGAAGGTCTATTGTATTTAATTAATAAAGGACCCTTAAATAAAAGGTTAATTTGTTTTAAACAAGTAATTCAAGTATCTTATATTTTCAAATAAAACCTACTGTTTTGGTTTTGAAAGTATTTGGAGTTCAAATAAAGATTTTATTAAATAAACCAAACCTTGTTTTATTAATAAACCTTGGACCTTTTTACTTAATTAATGAATAGAACTTAAAAAGATTTAAAAATATTATTTTATTTCTGGAATTGGGTTTTGATACTAAACAGAACAAAGTTCAAACTTTCAAAGATTTAGTGATGGTTTGAATTGATTTGAACTTGTTTGTGTGTTGGAAAAATCAAAACAGAAAATAGAAATAGAAAAGGATTAAGAAAACAGAAAAAAATAAGACATGGCCGACCCAACCCAGGCAGCCCAATAGGCCCAGCAACAGCCCAGTTTCATCACCCCGCAAGAAAACGGTTCGCACTCAGTAAATAACCCGCAGAGGGAATGACCGGTGGACCTATCCCTTACTACTTTCCCCGCTGACAGGTAGACCCCACCGCTACTGTTCTTCCTCCCCACCCGCAGACCACGCCTTCCCCCTCGCTGCCGTTGCTGCCATTCAAAGCCGCGATCAATTCGCAGTGATGCCACGCCTTAAACCTCGCCGTGAATGCACGCTATTAAGCGCCAACGCCTCCTCCTCCTTTTCCCCCAGACCACTCCTCCTCTCTGCCCCTAGGCTGTCGCCAATCTCTTCTGCACCGCCACCGTCTCCGACGAGCGTAGCCCTCAATTCCGGCCACACACTGCCTCCCCTTGCTTCATCGACCAAGCACGCACGCTCCCCATCCTCTGGCTCTTCCGTCCGTGCCCTCCGTTCAACCGCGGGCGCCCCAGCACGTCGGCTACGACGAGCTTCCGAACGCCGCCGCGTCTGCAACCTCTCCGACGACCTTCCCCGGTAAGCCTCGACCGCCCCGCGCCCTCTCGTTCACGCACACAGCTCTGCCTTGATCTTACGATTCTAACCGTGCCCTTGTTTTCTTCGGGGTGAACCACAGAGTCGACCTCGACCACGACCACGCACAACCGACGCCAGACCTAACTCCGGCAAGCAATTGCCGCAGTACCCGAGCGCCCCTAAGCAAGCCAACAGCACGTTGAGCATCGCCGCGACCTCCTGAACCCGGTGAGCATCCTCTTCCCCTCCCTTGCTTCCTGTATCGCCGGCACCGCCGCGAAGCAGAGTCGCCGCCGCCAGTCGCCGTCACCAGCGCCGCCACTCGATGACTAACGTGCTATGCACCGTAGGATGTAGATCCAAGCGTTGCGATTAGATCACTTACCGCGAAGAGGTACGTGTTCTGTGCCGCACGATCCAACTTAAATCCAACGCCCCACAGCCGCGATCCAACCGAACCGGTATTGACCAATAGGAACACGACGCGTAGCACTAAGTCTGTTTAAAAGAAATTTGAAAACAGATTTATTTGCAAACTTCAAACCCTTGTAACTTTCAAACCACACGTCCAAAAATTACAAATTTTATATCAATGGATTCAGGAGAGCAAGACCTAAACAACCATGGCCTTAGTTTAGAAAATAGTATCTGTTTGTTTTCTTGTTTTTGCAGATTCTTATGTGAGCTTATTTAGAGTAGGAAAATTATTTAAAATTGATTTTAGGGTTAAATCTTTTGCAAATTGGTATGTTGTGACCTTACTGACCCTAGGAACCAACCCATGGTTTTGAAAATGAGATTGGAAAACTTTAGAATGGATTAATTGAATTAGTCTATTTCTAGCCAAATAAAGATAATGGTTTGGTTATGAAAAAGGATTTTGGGATAAAACTTTGAGAAAATATTTTGATTCAAAGCTACTGACCCAAAACAACAAATCTTGAGAGAGTTAGAAACTTTTGGTGAAAACTTAAAAGGTTTTAGATTTAATAAAACTATTCTCCACCACATAAAAGGTTGAATGGATTTTAAAATAGATTTTGAGCAAAACCCTCTAACCATTGACTTTGCCACTTTAGTAAATGACCAATTTGGACCTTACAAAGTTTATAAACCTAGTAGAGACCAACCTTGCAATAGAACCATCCTTTGCATACTTATGCATGACTTAGATTCCATTTGCTTTGAGAGTGTGAAATTGTTGTTTGACTTTGGTGTGGAATGTTAGTTGATTTTGTGTTTGCTTGATTGACTTGTAGTGAATTTAGCAAAGTGTGAGACTAGCAAGATCAAGGAGTGAACCACCATTCCCTACCAAAAAGGCAAGTTACACTATCATCTAAAGTCCTACTATTTTCATTATATACTTAGTGGATTTTGAAAACATGCATGAAAAGATAATTTATACTTATGCTATGCTAAATCCTAATAGGATTCCCTACACATTCCTTAGTGAAAATTTTGAAGTTGTACATGCTTAGCCATGCTATGTTTTGAAAAGAGATACATGTTGAGATTTTACAAAGGTTGAGAAAAGGACTTGTGTTTTACATAATAAAACAAGGACTCAATGAACCACCTAGGTGGAGGATACTTGAAGTTTTGGAGAAGGTGGCAACAAAAGGAACCATGTCTATGGCAATCACTTAGTGTTGTGCTCCAAATGAAAACCACCTAGGAAACTTAGAGATTGAACATGTTTCTCCAATTGTGGCTTTCGTGTGCAACCACATGCTATTATGGCTCTGGCTTAGTCAACTACAATAGGAAGACCCATACATTGTCTTTAGTTACCGGACATGGGGATCTGGAATGCTTCATGGGGGCTGAAGACAAGCTAGCAATGATGTATGGGAGGACCTTTTGGAAAGACTTCGTCACATTCTCAGTCTGCCAGTACTCCATCTTGGTGAGCACTAATCCAGTAGGCCACTGGTGGCAACAAGATGGGATTGTGTCATGTGGGTAAAGTGTACTCCTTCTGCAGAAGTTAATAAAAATCTAAGTACTTAGCCGTGTCCCCGGTTATGGACAATACTGAGCAACTAAAGTTTGAACCATGGGAGATCTCGACATTCCAACTTCTAATATAAAAACTTGATGTACTTGGGGGTACCAAGGAATTCAAAGAGATTTTGTTAAGCTTGTTGCACTTGGGGTTACCAAGGTGCTCAAGAGCATGATGTACTTGGGGGTACCAAGGAATTCAAAGAGATTTTGTTAAGCTTGTTGCACTTGGGGTTACCAAGGTGCTCAAGAGCATGATGTACTTGGGGATACCAAGGAACTCATGAGAATATGACAAAACTTGTTGCACTTGGGGTTACCAAGTAGCTCAAGAGATTTTGACAAGGACTTGAACACTTGAGTTTCTACCAAGGAGTTCAAAGGATTCTTGGAAAATAGATTTGACAAAGGACCAAAACCATTTTTGAAAATATAGGATAAAATATTGCTTTATGCTAATAAGCCTTAAACTCTACTAGCCAAATATGCATGTATTGATAAGATCCACTCATAATATACAAAGTAGTGAAACTTGCCAATACAATTCAAATGTATTGACCCTTGTGGCTGTAACTTGTAATGTTGCAGGTTTGATTGTCTTTAGTGAAGATTGATTGATTAGGATTACAAAGTCTACAACCAACATCTGCCTGTGGCACTTTGAAGATGAAGGACCCACAACTATAGTTATTCTGCTGCAATGTAACGTAATAGCCAAATGAGCTATGTAAGATGTAATAAAATTATGTTCTTCCTGGTTATGAAGTTATATTATGACCTTTGTTTCTTGATATTACATCTTAACTATGGATTCTAGCTATTGATCCAGGGACTAGCATTGTAAAACACAGGAGGTATCTACCTTATTGGGTTGAGACCTCTACAATCTGTAAGATCCCTCCTTTGTAAAGGAAAGGATCCCTGTGATTGCAATGCTAGTCCCTGGATCAATGCTAGCATCCACAGTTTAAGATGAAGTACACAGAAACAAAGGTCATTATTACATATCATTCCAGAGACAAACATAGTCTTTTACAAACTCCATGGCCACAGGCCTAATACAAGAGTTCAAAATATCATAAGATAAATCAGTCTTCATCTTCATGTGCCACATGCAAGCATGTTGAGTATAGACTCATGACTCCTAATCATCATCTGAATATCCTGCAACATCACAAGTTACAGCCACAATGGGTCAATACATTGGAATAGTATTGGCAAGTGATACCTTAGTAGAATATTGGTGGACTATATACTATATGCATTTTTGGCTAAGTGTAGTTCAGGCTTCTTTGCTCAAAATAGGTTTTGCCTATCAGTTGAAAACACTAAGTTTTTCTTTGTCAAAAAAATTTCCCAAGGAACCACCAATAGACATTGGGGTCCTTCACCCTTGTTCAACCACAAGTTTTACTTAGAAATTGGGATGAGGATATTCTTGATAGCTTCCATGTCTTGATGCTCAAATTGTCCAATACCAGGGACATGGCTAAGTACTTAGATTCTTCCATCTGCAGAGGTTGTGCACTTTCCCCACAAGACTTGATTTGCACCAAGACAGGACCTTTCAGAATCCTTCCCTTAGACCAAATGGACGCGTTCCAACCTATCATCCCACTACCACCAACTGTCCAAATGGCTAAGTTATTGCAACCTATGTGATCCAGGCAGAGCCCATATTGCCAAGTGGCTGCACTAGAAGCTTCTTAACATTTGGCCTCTTAAATCCCTTTGTTCCTCGGTGGCTTTCCACAAGTGAGATACACAAGGTAAACCATAGAAATGGGCCTTGTGTAACCACTCAACATAAACCATTCACAACCATTCCACCCAGGTGATTCATTCACTTAGTTGTTTTATTAAGCAAAAACATAGTCCAAAGACTTAGAAATATTTATTCATAGCATGAACATATAGCCACCCTTGGTTGCTACTAGCTAGGCTAAGCATGGCATAGATAAGCATCTTAACTTAGACATTTCTAGCAATTCTACAACTACTAGGATTTCCCAAGCATAGCATATAAGTAAAATATAATCATGCAAGACTAGCATAATATTTCTAATGCATAGTTGAAAAACATAGGGATAAAATCATGAAGCACCACTTGCCTTGGTAGTTTGGAGAGTAGCTACAATCCTCACAATCACAATCACTATTTGCACCAAAATCTACACATAAAATGATAGCACCAAATCACATACAAAACAAATACAATAAAAAATTTATGGATGCATGCAATATGATATGTGATGATTTTCTATACTTAACAAGACAAGTGCACAGTACTAGTTCATAAACAAGTTCAAAACTTGCCAAACAACCTTTATTTGAACATTAAAACATTTCTCAAATAATTAATATACACAAAATAGGCCTACACATGTTTCTGTAAAAATAACCATTTTAACAGAAACAAAACATTAAACACATTGCATATATGGAAAGGGCTTTCTCTCCTGATTCCATTGATATAAAATTCATCAAATTTGGACGTGGGAATCAAAAGTTACGAATTAAACAAGTTTTAATATCTAATAGATCTAATCCAGTTTTTAAATTCAAATCCTAGCCACATGGCGTGCTCCTATTGGTTGATACCGCTTCACTCAGGATCACACACGTGAGCCGTTAGATCTAACTTAATCTGCATGGCCCAGATATGTTCGTACCCCTTCGCGTAAGTGATCTATCTAGCCCATCGGATCTAGATCCAACGGTTCGCGATCAAGCGACCAAACTATGGCGGCGCTAGCGGTGGCGAGTGGCGGCGACGGCTCTGTCCATGGCGGCGCGGTGGCTACAGGGGGGTTT
The DNA here is from genome assembly GCA_916181665.1 of Avena sativa. NCBI lineage: Eukaryota > Viridiplantae > Streptophyta > Magnoliopsida > Poales > Poaceae > Avena > Avena sativa. Next base: position 32,135,278 of record OV702284.1, read on the forward strand.
GGGGTCGTTGCAGATGCTTACCAGACTCGCGGTGGTGTGCTGAAGCTCAACGTGGCGGTGGCTGGTCAAGGGGCGCACGGATGCAGCGGCAAGGTCTCGTCGGAGTTGCTGGCGGCGTTAGGTGCTTGTTGACGAAGATGTTGCCGAGGTTCTGCGTAGTCCTAGCACGAGCCAGATGGGTTAGGAGGTGCGCAAGGTCTCGGCGATCATGATAGCATCGAAGGGAAGGCAAGGGGCGGTCAGCTTTTACCTTAATCACTCGCCGGAGTTGGAGACGGCGTCGGGAACTTGCGGTGCTCGTTGGAGTCGACGACCTGGGGCAGTACAAGACGAACTAAGGATGTCAGTAGGAGTGCAAGAAGGTTGCGAAGCAGTTCGCGTGAACCAGAGAGGAAGGCGCGCACGGAGCTCACCAGGATTGGTCGCCGGAGTGGGTTCTGTCTGCGACGAGGTAATGGCAAATACTGGCAGCCTGGAGGCGCTTCGGGCTGGCTTTGTTGGGGGAAATGGCCACGAGGGGGAGAGGTTTAAGTAGCCGGAGCTGGGCGTGGAGTTAATCGGCGAATCAACGCCAATTAATCGCGCAATCAACGGCAGTGACGCGGGGGAGGAAACGGCGGAGGCTCAGTCGTGGGCGAGGTTTGGGGACGAAGCTGACGGGGCAAGTGGGTCCGGGGCGTCAGTGGGAGGGGTGTGTTCGCGCGGGTGAGAAACAGAGAGAGAAAGGAATGGCCCGGGTGGGCTGGATTCTGTGTTGGGCCGAATTGGCAGCGCCAACCTTTTTCCTTTTCTTATTCATTTTCCATTTCTGTTTTTGATTTTCTGATATCATTTTCAAACAAATTCAAATGCCAATTGAATTCAAATTTGTTCTGGGTTTTTGTAGAGTGTAAAAATCATAATTCTGGGTGTATAAACATATGGACTCTCTGTATTAGCTTGGTCCTATTGATCAAACAAAATAAATAGTAATACGGCACTAGATTTGATCAAGTTTTGAAAATGGTTTTAAATTCACATTTGTTTTATAAATTTTTGGTTTATACTCTAGCAATCAAGCAAAAAAATCAGAGAGTAACAAGGTTTGATTCATGAACAACAATCTCTCATTGGAGAGTAGCATTTGATTTAATGCTGATCACATAAAATAATGAGCTCATATGCTCCTGTTTTTGAATTGATCTTTGAAATGAAACTCTACATGATCAAGGATGCATGGATGATATGCATGAGTTTTGAAACATGATTTTAGGGATGTTAAAAATCTAACCCCATTAAGGTGAATCTCGCCCTCGAGATTCGGATTGGCTAGCAAATAGGTGTGGGTGGTCTTTCCGAAGATCATCTTCTCTTTCCCATATTGCTTCTTCTTCGGAATGGTGGTTCCGTTGAACTTTGCAGAACTTGATAGTCTTAGTCCGAGTAACTCTTTCTGCATTCTCAAGAATCTTGATAGGTTTCTCTTCATAAGTAAGATCACTTTCCAATTGGACCTCTTCCAAAGGTATAGTATCCTTCAAAGAAGTTTCTTCCATTTTTGGATGACATTTCTTAAGCTGACTCACATGAAACACATTATGGACTGCTGACAAAGACTCTGGCAATTCAATCTCATAAGAAACTTCTCCTTTATGACTCAGAATATTGAATGTCCCAACATATCTTGGGGCCAATTTACCTTTGACACCAAATCTTTTCACTCCACGGAGTGGTGACACTCTAAGATAAGCTATGTCACCGACTTCATAGGTGACTTCTCTACGCTTAGGATCTGCGTAGCTCTTTGGTCGGGACTGTGCTATCTTCAACCTATCCTTAACCAGCTTGACTTTCTCTTCAGCCTCTTTGATAAGTTCTGGTCCGAACAAACTTCTTTCTCCCACACCATTCTATAGCAATGGGGTGGTACACTTCCTCCCATAGAGAAACTCAAATGGTGCCATCTCAATACTGGCTTGATAGCTGTTGTTGTAAGAAAATTCTGTGTAAGGAAGACTTTCATCCCAACTGGCTCCATAGTCTAGAGCACACGCTCTCAACATATCTTCAAGAATCTGATTAGTCCTTTCTGTTTGTCCATCAGTTTGAGGATGAAATGCAGTGCTGAATTCCAACCTCGTTCCCAATGACTCATGTAATTGCCTCCAAAAATGAGAAGTGAATTGAGTTCCCCAATCAAACACAATACTCTTGTGTACTCCATGTAGACATACAATTCTGCTCATATAGATCTTGGCTAACTTATCACTTGTATAAGTTGTCTTTACGGGTATGAAATGAGCCACTTTAGTTAGGCGATCCACTACTACCCAAATAGAATCATATCCTGACCTGGTCCTTGGTAATCCGGTAATGAAATCCATACCAATCTTGTCCCACTTCCAATTAGGAATAGGTAGTGGTTGTAACAATCCTGCTGGTTTCTGATGTTCCGCTTTCACTCTACTACATACATCACACAAAGCAATATGTTCGGGATGTCCTTTTTGAGATTATTCCACCAAAATCTTTCCTTCATATCCATGTACATTTTGGTGTTACCCGGATGAATAGAATACAGTGAGTTGTGTGCTTCTTGTAAAATTAGTTTCCGAAGCTCTAGCTTAATCCAATTAGCCTCCTTGATCTATCTCTGTAGATCTTGATGCCCAGAATATATGCTGCTTCTCCCAAGTCCTTCATCGAAAAACTATTTTTCAATGAGGTCTTTACAGAATCGAGCATAGGAATGTCATTTCCAATCAGCAATATGTCATCTACATATAAGATTAGAAATACCAGCGCTCTCCCACTTTCCTTCTTGTAGACACAAGGTTCTTGTTCGTTTTTGATGAAGCCAAACTCCTTTACAACTTCATCAAATCGAATGTTCCAGCTCCGAGATGCTTGCTTCAGCCCATAAATGGACTTTAGAAGTTTGCATACCTTTCCAGCATTGTTTGGATCGACAAAACCTTCGGGCTGCATCATGTACACGTCCTCAGTTAGGATTCCATTTAGGAAAGCCGTCTTGACATCCATCTGCCATATTTCATAGTCGAAATGTGCAGCAATGGCTAGAATTATCCGTATAGATTTAAGCATCGCTACGGGCGAGAAAGTGTAACATCCCAAAAATCATGATTTCAAAGTTGCATATCATTCATGCATTCATAATTATTTTAGGATCATTTTTCAAAAACAGAAGCATTTGTTGTCTATTATTTTATGTAAGCAAGGCAATGGCCTTATTGCTACCTTCTAATAAGAAAATACTTGTTTTAATCAGTAAAGAATTGAACATAGGTTTGCTTGATATTTCTAAATTTTGGCCAAAGTTTTCAAAACAAAAATATGAATTCAAACCATTCATATGCCTATTATAAATAAATAATTAAAGCTTGGTTTATTTCTATAATTCAATGGGCCAATGTATTTCTAAGTGAACAATTTTGTTCTGTAGTCAAATATGTGTATGGTCCACTATACAAAAATTCAGAACAAGTTTGAATTCAAAACCATATGAAAAGCATTTGAAAATGATTTAGAAAAATCAAAATAGAAATGGAAAAGAATAAAAGAAATCAGAAAGGGCCGGCTCCACCTTTTCGGCCCAGTAACAGAATCGTCCCACCCGGGTTTGCCCTTTCCTCTCTGTTTCTCACTCTGCCCGCGCACACCCACTCACTGATGCCCCGACCCCACTGCCACATCAGCGTCGTCATCAACCCCGCGCCAGAGGAACTGCTCCTCTCTGCCGTTTCTTCCCCGAATCAAATCCAATTGATTGCGCTTGATTTCCGGAGTAATTCCTCCTCCTCGCTCGGATACTTAAACCCCCCCACTCCGCTCCTTTCCCCTCACTCACCAACCACAGAGCGCCGCTAGGCTGTCCAAAATAGAGCTCGTGCCGCCGCAGTACCGAGCATCTCCGGCGGTAAATTCCGGTGAGCACTCCCGCCCCTGGCCTCCTAGTCTTGCCAGTACGATCAATACAACCTTGCGCATCTTTTGACACTACTGGTGTGTTCTAGGACCACCCAGAACCTCGCCAACATCAACGACTGCACGTGCCCGACGAAGCCATCAACTCCGACGAGCTCCCCTGGTTAGTACTGACCGCGCCTCCCCCTCTCGTTCATGCTCGCACACTCGCCTCGTCTGCACGCAGCTAACACAACCTTTCTCATGCCTTAGTGTGACCCGTAGCATCGCCACCGTCTTCAGCAGTACACGCCCGACGACAGAAGCGACTCTGGCGAGCAATCCCTGACGACCCCGTGCGCCCCTCGACAAACTGTGACCACCTCGAGAACCAGCACATCATGGCGAGACTGGTGAGCTATTTCCCTTCCCCTAGAACTTCCTGTAACGCCGGCTCCGTCATTGTCTGACCGCTCCGCCGCCAGCCACCGCCGCCAGCGCCGCTCATTTCTGGCCTTTTGACTAGGGCCGTTAGATCTAGATCGTAGGCGTAGGATTAGAAATAACCCGAAGGGGTACGAATCCATCTAAGCCACTCAGATCTAATTAGATCGAACGCTCCACGTAGAGCAATCCACGCGAATCGGTATCAGCAAATCAGAACATGATGCGTGGCCTGTAGTTTGATTTAAAAACAGAATGATTTCTATTAGATGTTCAAACTTGCAAAATTCATAACTTTTGATCCACACGTCCAAATTTTGTAAATTTTATATCAATGGAATCAGGAAAAAGAATTCAATCCAACTATGTACTTTGTTTAATGAATTGCTTCTGTAAAATTAGTTGTTTTTGCAGAGTCATTTGTAGGCTTATTTTGTGTATAAAATTATTTGGAAAATGTTTTAAAGGCCAAATTAAGTTTATTTGGTGTATAATTGTTTTGTTTATGGTTTAGTACTGTTTAACTTGTCTTGTTTGGTTTAGAAAAATCATCACATGGCACTTTCATGCATTCATATATTTTTGCTTGTTTATTTGATATGTGAATTTGGTGCTATCATTTTATGTGTAGATTTTGGTGCTAATGGTGATTGTGACTGTGAGGATTGTTGTTACTCCCCCAAATACCAAGGCAAGTGGTGCTTCATACTTTTCTCCCAATATTTTGAATATGCATTATAAATATTTTGTATAGGGCTTGCATGATAATTTTTGCTAAGTATCTATATGCTATGCTTGGGAAATCCTAGTAGTTGTAGAATTGTTAGAATTTTCTCTAAGTTAAGATACTTGCTATTGCCATGCTTAGCCTAGCTAGTAGCAACCAAGGGTGGATTATATACACATGCTATGGAAAATATTTCTAAGTCTTTGACTTATGTTTTGCTTAATAAAACAACTAAGTGAATGAAACACCTGGGTGGAATGGTGGATTGGTTTATGTTGAGTGGTTACACAAGGCCCATTTCTATGGTTTACCTTGTGTATCACACTTGTGGAATGCCACCCAGGAACAAAGGGATTTGAGATGACAAATGTTAAGAAGCTTCTAGTGCAGCCACATGGCATTATGGGCTCTTCCTGGATCATATAGGTTGCAATAACTTAGCCAAATGGACAGTTGGTGGTAGGGGATGATAGGTTTGGAGCGCGTCCATTTTGGTCTAAGGGAAGGCTTCTGAAAGGTCCTGTCTGGGTGAAAATCATGTCTTGTGGGGAAAGTACACCACCTCTGTAGAAGGAAGAAACTAAGTACTTGGCCATGTCCCCGGTAATGGACAATTTGAGCATCAAGACATGGAAGCTATCAAGAATCTCCTCATCCCAATTTTCTAAGTTAAAAATTGTGGTTGAATAAGGGTGAAGGTTCACCAATTTCTATTGGTGGTTCCTTGGGAGTTTTTCCAAACAAAAACTTAGTGTTTTCAACTGATAGGTAAAACCTATTTTGAGCAAAGCAAGCCTAAGATACACTTAGCCAAATTCATGTAGAAGTTAGATACTATTATTCTACTAAGGTATCACTTGCCAATACTATTCCAATGTATTGACCCACTGTGGCTGTAACTTGTGATGTTGCAGGTTACTCTGATGAGGATTAGGGTTATGAGTCTACACTCAAGATGCTTGCCTGTGGCACATGAAGATGAAGACTTTTATTTATATTGTTATGATAAACTCTTGTACTAGCCTATGGCTATGGAGTAGTAAAAGACTATGTTATCTCTGGAATGACGATGTAATAATGACCTTTGTTTCTGTGTACTTCATCTAAAACTGTGGATGCTAGCAATTGATCCAGGGACTAGCATTGTAATCACAGGGACCTTTACCTTTATAAAGGTGGGGTCTTATAGATGGTATCAGAGCACGGTGTTGCCTGTAGGATTATGACCCTAGGATTGGATTAGAAACCACTAAGGAAAAAATTTCAACACTTTGAAAATTTCCACACTTGTCTTTTTCTTCTCGTAAACTTTTCTAATCTTCTTTCTCATCTCTATTTGTAGATGAACTCCATCAATGAAGCCGTAAGGAAGGGACCACTCATGACCATGACTTTGGAGTGTGAGACTGAATTTCCCAAAGCCCTCAAGAACCTTATGGTTACCATGGGGATACATGGTGCAGCTGTGTACAAAGGATTCCCTGTGATGGATGAAGGAGAAGAATACTGGTCGGTGCAACTCCACTTGTACAAGAACAAGGAAGACAACCACAAGGAGTCAGGATTCTGCATGGTCACCAACTCTGAAATGCACACAACATTCTTTGACTCTGCAAGAAATGCAGCTTGGAATGCCATCAAGGAACTTGGTGATAGACTCAAGTGCAGAATGCTCAACACCCAAAATGACCTTAGAGAATAAAAGAAGCGTACCCAAGACTTAGAGGCTGCTAACCAACGTCTAAGAGAAGACATCATAGATTTATCAATGGAATCATCTGATCAAAATCGACAGATTGCCTCTAGGGATGCCCTGATAGCTAACTTGGCAAGTGAGTGGGGATTGTAATGTACTTCGTTAGTTGGACCACCACACTTATCGTTTCTACTTCCAAAAAGTTTGTCTAAGTTATGTTGAACCTTTGATGCTTGTAATGGATTTGTGTATGCCATGACTTGTGTGTATGTTGCAAAAGATATGCTTGTGATATTTTGTCTTGTGATTTTTCTCTATTTGATGTTGATTCTAACTTTTCTCTATCTTATAAAAGTAGATGCCTAATGTTATTATCAACACGGCCGGGGAGTTCAAGGGAACTCGTTTTGGTACTCGTCTCATTGAGCTCACTAGTGTGCTCAACCTTCCACTTCCTAGCATCATGACACTTACACTCACCAAGTTTGAGAGGAAGGACCTTTGGGCTTCAGAGTCACTCAGCCGAGATGCCAGACAGAGCCAACCACAGAGACCATCACTTTCAAGCTGATGCATGACGACAAGGAGAAATGCCTAGATGTGGTCATGCAGGAGTTACTTGGGCGCCTGGTAGGAAGACACTCCATCGAGCTTAGAGGTCTTTACTTTCACCCCTTCGGGAGACGCAACAAGGAGGGTGAAGCCATAGAGTACGAGGATGCTGCTAGAGAGACGATGGAGACGATTCGTCTGTACCTTCAGGACCTAGAGGGTCTTATTAGGCACCTAGATACTGATAGGACCAACGTCATGCTTAGCAATGAAGAGCTCCAGGTTCAGCTTCGTGAGAAGGACAAGCTCTTCGCGGAGCAAGACGAGATAGTCAAGGGAATGGAGGCCAAGTTTGAAAGCCAGGATAAGAAGTTCAAGAGCTAGGAGAAAAGAGTCCAAGACAGGAACAAGAAGATCCGGGAGATGAAGGAAGAGCTGGAGGCCAAGGACTTCTAGCTTGAGCATCAGCAGAGAGTGATCGAGAGGCTTCGCTCACAGAAGAGGGCTCTTAGGGCAAAGATAGAGGCCTTGACTACTAGTGTTGATGAGTACAAGACCGCCATGGAGAATGCAGGTCTTACCCTCGTGGACATAGAGATTGATGCGGAGGAGTAGTGTGGACTACTCAATTATCTTTCATCTACCGTACTTTGATTATTGAGTCGCAATGACCATCCAACATGTGGATGGCTTGCTATGGTGTGTTTGCTTTTTCCAAAAACTTGTTATTTATGTCGTTCAAACTCTATGTTATTTTGATGCTTGGTTATTTTGATTTTCTATGTGATGTATTATGCATGTTAAGCATCTATGGGTATCTCATTCTTATCCTTATGAAAACCACAGATGCCTCCTCGACGTGCCAACCCCAACCCAAACAAAAACAACAATGTCACTCCCGAGATGCAGCAGTTGATGGCAGCACAGGCACAACTAATGCATATGATGACCACTTTCATGCAGAACCAGAATCAGAATAACAACAACAATAACAATAACAACAAAAACAACCAGAATAATCTGCCAGGATTTGACATGCTCACCAGATTTCTAAGACTGAGTCCTGCAAAGTTCTCAGGAACCACTGATCCAATGGTGGCCAATGATTGGTTACGTTCGGTGAACAAGGATTTAGTGACTGTCGGCTGGACCGACGAAGAGAAGGTCAGGTTTGCAGCACATTTGTTGGAAGGGCCAGCAGCAACCTGGTGGGATAACTTTCAGATCACCACTCCCATTGAGGATGTGACTTGAGATATCTTTGAGGATGGATTCCGTACAGCTCACATCTCATCCGGAGTGATGAATTTGAAAAATAAGGAGTTCCACAACCTGAAACAGCATCACCGCAGCGTGCCCGAGTATATTGAGGAGTTCAACAATCTGGCGCGTTATGCACCGGATGAAGTTGATACTGATGCCAAGAGGAAGGAGAAATTCCTCGAAGGACTGAATGATGAACTGAATCTGCAACTATCTGTTTCCTATGTCCCAACCTACCAAGCACTTTGTGACAAGGCTACCATCTTGGAGAACAAGATGAAACAGGTTGAGAGTAGGAAGAGGAAGCATAGCTTTGACAAGCACAGCTCGGGATCGTCTCTCAAGTGTTCCCATCATGATGACAGTGGGAATTCTGGATCCCACAAACATGGAAAGTATAACAGCCACAGCCGTCATCATGACAACAAGCATCACCACAGTCATGATAACGACAAGTATAAGAACCACAAGAGTGGATACAAGAGCCACCACAATGGAGGTGGAAGTGGTAGTGGAAGTCAGCCTGTCAAGAAAGATCTCAGTCAGGTTGAATGCTTCAAGTGTAAGAAGATGGGGCACTATGCTAATGAGTGCCCAGAAAAGAAAGTTGAAAGTGCCAACAAGCCCAATCCCTTCAAAAAGGGACAAGTGAACCACATCAATGTGGAAGAGATATATGAGGAACCTGATGTTGTGGCTGGTAAGTTGAAACTCCATTCTATTCCAGCACTTGTTCTTTTTGATACCGGTGCATCGCATTCATTCATATCAAGAGCATTTGTTGATAGAAGTGGATTTCCAACTGAAAATATTGGATATCCTATAAAAGTAAGTTTTCCCGGTGGAGATATGATAGTAAGTCTTGGATGTCGTGATCTAGTGATATAATTTGGAAAGCATAAGTTTCCAGTTAGTCTTATAATCCTAGATTCCCAAGGACTAGATGTGATTTTGGGAATGGATTGGATGACCAAGTACAAGGGAGTGCTAGATTGTGCCAATCATACTGTCACACTCACAACCCCAGATAAGAAACGGATTAAATTCAAGTCTAACTTTGAATCAAAAGGAAGTAAGCTAAATTCTCTTAAGGGGGTTAGCATAGACAGTGTGCTAATTGTGAGAGAATATCCAGATGTGTTTCCGGAGGAATTGCCGGGAATGCCACCAGATAGAGATGTAGAATTTTTGATTGACTTGCTGCCAGAATCTGGACCAATAGCAAAGAGACCTTACAAGATGTCAGTTGATGAGTTGAAGGAACTTAAGAAACAACTTGGAGAATAGTTGCAGAAAGGATTTATTCAACCAAGTTTATCTTGGGGAGCACCAGTCTTGTTTGTTGAAAAGAAAGATAGAAGTCAAAGGTTATGCATAGATAATCGTTCACTCAATGAGGTGACTATCAAGAACAAATATCCTTTGCCAGAATCAATGACTTGTTTGATCAGTTAGAAGGAGCCCATGTGTTATCAAAGTTTGATCTCCGGTCAGGCTATTTTAAACTTAAGATAAGGGAACAAGACATACCTAAGACTGCTTGCACCACTAGGTATGGATTGTATGAGTACACAGTGATGCCATTTGGTTTGACCAATGCACCAGCTTACTTCATGAATATGATGAACAAGGTGTTCATGGAGTTTCTTGACAAGTTTTTTTATCGTCTTCATCGATGACATTTTGATCTACTCCAAGAGTAACGAAGAGCATAGGGGACATTTGCGTTTGATACTTGAGAAGCTTAGAGAGCATAAACTGTATGCCAAATTCAGAAAGTGTGAATTCTGGCTAAATGAGGTTGGATTTCTTGGACACATTGTGCCAGGACATGGTGTAGCAGTTGATCCCGCAAAAGTGTCAGCTGTAACTGAGTGGAAATCTCCTAAGTCAGTGAAAGAAGTCCGTAGTTTCCTTGGCTTGGCAGGATACTATAGAAGGTTTATTGAGAATTTCTCAAAGGTAGCTAAACCAATGACGGAGTTACTCAAGAAAGACAAGAAATTTGATTGGACTGAAGGATGTGAACTCAGTTTCCAAGAGTTGAAGAAGAGACTAGTGCCAACACCAGTCTTATGTCTGCCAGATTTGGAGAAGGATTTCCAAGTGTATTGTGATGCATCTCACCAAGGATTCGGTGCAGTTTTGATGCAAGAAGGGAAAGTTGTGGCTTATGCCTCGAGACAACTCAAAACTCATGAAGTGAATTATCCTACTCATGATTTAGAGTTAGCCTCTGTTGTCCATGCACTCAAAACATGGAGACATTATCTTTTGGGAAAAAGATGTGAAGTGTTCACAGATCACAAAAGTTTGAAGTATATCTTCACTCAAAAAGAAATCAACATGAGACAAAGAAGATGGCTAGAACTCATCAAGGACTATGACTTGAGTTTGCAATACCACCCCGGTAAAACAAATGTTGTAGCGGATGCATTAAGCCATAAGGTTTATGTTAATGGCCTTACTAAAGGAGAGTTGCCAGATGATCTGTGTGCCCAATTCAAAGATCTCAGATTGGAGATTGTGCCTGAAGGACATTGTAACATCCCTAAAATCATGTTTTCAAACTTTGCATATCATCCATGCATTCATGATCATTTTAGGATCATTTTCAAAGTCATTACAAAAACAGAAGCATTTGAATACTTATTATTTTATGTGAGCTTAGTATTGGCCCAATGCTACTCTTTATATGAGATTGATTATTTTAAAACAAATATATTTGATACAATGGTTGAATGTTGTATTCCAAAGCTTGGATAAAATTTCAAAAACAAAATATGATTTTAAAAGTATTTTTTAGATCTTTATTAAAACATTGGCAAAGGCACTGTTTTCTTTGAAAACTCCAAAGGACCAAGCAGGTTTGGTGAAACAACATGGTTTTATACTTAAATATGTGCAGGTTTCACTTTATAAAAATCCAGAAAGAATTTGAAATCAAACACATTTGAACTCATTTGAATTTGATTCCTGGAAGTTCAAACAGAAAAAGAAAAGAGATAAAGAAATGGAAAAGGGCCGGCGCCACTCTTTCAGCCCAACAGCAGTTGCAGCCCACTAAGCACACCCGGGGCCATTTCCCTCTTCCCTTCTCTCACCCACGCCGAACCAACCCAACCACTCGCTGATATGTGGCCCCATCGCCACGTCGTCATCGTCCTCCCCAGAAACTGCGCGATGAACACGTCGTCGCCGCCATTACGTCGCGCAATCAAGCCGAATCAATTCCTTTGATTTCGCCAGTAATTCTCCCATCCTTCACTTGCTACTTAAACCCCACCCCGCCGCGATCATTTCCCCTCACTTTCCCCGCTCACCCTGCCACCAGGCTGCGCGCATTCAAGCTCAAATCGCCGCTGCCCGACAAACTACGACGTGCGATTCCGGTAAGCATCGACCGCCCCCTGTCTCTGATTCAAATCCTTGCGCATCTTCTCATGCCTTTCTTTTGCTCTGAATCGCCCTAGGCCGTCGCCACCGTCCACCTCTGAAAGCGACTGAAGCTCAACTCGACTCCGGCGACTAATTCCGGTGAGCCCTGCGTTCCCCTCTGTTTCTAAATCATGCGGACATGTTCGCCAGTGTCTTGCGCACCTTCTAACACAAATGGTTCATGCTAGGGCGGTCTATATCATCTGCAACGTCTTCATCTGCAAGCACCCGACGACGTCCGCAAGTCCGACGAGCCCCAGCAACCTCTACAGCACGCCCTGACCCTCCCCGTCTGCACGTTGAGCTTCCTCGTGTCATCACGAGTCTGGTAAGCCCCTCTGCTGACCCCATCCCCTCCGTAGCCGCCGGAACATCACTGGCAGAGCCGCGCCGCCGCGCCGCCGTCGCTAGCGCCGCCCATCCATGGTCGCTTGATCGATAGCCGTCAGATCTGAATCCAGCGCTTAGGATTAGATCTGTAGCGAAGGGGTATGTAAGGTCCCAACCTTTAATACAATATAAGGTGGAGTCCCCTGTGTTTACAATGCTAGTCCCTGGATCAATAGCTAGCATCCACAGTTAAGATGTAATATCAAGAAACAAAGGTCATAATATAACTTTATAACCAGGAATAACATAATTTTGTTACATCTTACATAGCTCATTTGGCTATTACATTACATTGCAGCGGAAATCTATAAGCATGGAGTCCTTCATCTTCAAAGTGCCACAGGCAGACATGTTGGTTGTAGACTTTGTAATCCTAATCAATCAATCTTCACTAAAAACAATCAAACCTGCAACATAACAAGTTACAGCCACAAGGGTCAATACATTTGAATTGTATTGGAAAGTGATACTATGGTGGTATAGTGGAGTCTATCATCTATATGCATTTGGCTAAGTGGAGTTGAGGCTTGCATTGCTCAAAATAGATTTTCCTTATCATTTTGAAAACACTAAGTTTTTGCTTGACAAAAACATTTTTCTCAAACAAAGTTTGAAGATCCTTTTAACCCTTGTTCAAACCACAAGTTTTTAACTTAGAAATTTGAATGATGAGATTCTTGATTGCTTCCATGTCTTGATGCTCAAATTGTCCTTTACCAGGGACATGGCTAAGTACTTAGATTTTACACTCTGCAGAGGTGGTGCACTTTCCCCACAAGACTTGGTTTCCCAAGACAAGATCTTTCAGAAGCCTTCCCTTAGACCAAAATGGACGCGTTCCAACCTATCAAACTCTACCACCAACTGTCCATATGGCTAAGTTCTTGCAACCTATATGATCCAGGCAGAGCCCATAATGCCAAGTGGCTACACTTGAAGCTTCTCAACATTTGACATCTCAAATCCCTTTGTTCCTGGGTGGCCATCCACAAGTGAGATACACAAGGTAAACCATAGACATGGGCCTTGTGAACCACTCAACCAAAATCCACCAAGCAATTACCATTCCACCTAGGTGATTCATTAACTTAGTTGTTTTATTAAACAAAAACACAAGTCCTCAGACTTAGAAATTTTCCGTAGTGTGAATAAATATTCCACCCTTGTTTTCTATTAGCTAGGCTAAGCTTGATAGTAATAGGAATCTTAACTTAGGAAGATTTCCACTAAGGTTTCATCTACTAGTTTTCCTATAGCAAGATTTATACTTAGCAAAATTCCATGCAAGTTTTACTTAGAGAAAATCAATAATGCATAGTGAAAGTAATGGGACAAAAAGTATGAAGCATCACTTGCCTTTTTGGTAGAGTATGGGTTCACTCCTTGTCCTTGCAACAATCACACCCTTCAAGTCACTACAATTCAATCAAGCAAGGCACAAACTCAATCTACCAATCAAGTAAAACAACACATAAAATGACAAAGTCAAAGTAATGCATGCAAGCATGCCAAGCTTTGTTTTGTTTGAAAAAGTGGTTCCTAAATGGGTCATGAACATTTGAAAACACCTATTGGTCATTTTGTAAAGTGGCAAAGTCATTTGCAAAAGGTTTCACTTCAAAAACCATTTTCAAAACAAAGTATCATTTTATGTGGTGTAGAAATATTTTTACTAATACATTAATCTATAGGGTTCACCAAATATGTTTTTAAACCATAAAACTTGGTGTTTGGGGTCAGAGAGTTTAAAACAAAACATTTCCCAAAAGTTTTCTTCCAAAACCATTTTTAATAAATAAACCACATTTCTATTTGACAAGAAATGGTTTTAAATCAAAGAATCATTGTTTTATTTCACCAAATACATTTTTGAAACCACAAAGTGTTTTCTATGGTCAGTAGGTTCAAAACAATCCATTTGCAAAAGATTTTATCCCCAAAAACAATTTTGAACAATTTTTACAACCTAAACAAGGATACAAAAGTTTCTGCAAAAACAACCATTTTTCCAGAAGATTTTTACGAAAAAAAGGCATGGTTGGCTAGGGCTTGTTCCACTGATTCCAATGATATAAAGTTTGCAAAAATTGGACGTGTGGATCAAAAGTTGTGAAATTTACAAAATTGGAAAGCTAATAGAAAGTTTTCTGTCTTTTAAATCAAACAGAGGCCACGTGGCTGTTCCTAATTTGTCTATACCGCTTCGCTCGGATCGACAGACGCAGACCGCAGGATCCAACTTGATCGCACGGCACAGATCGCTCGATACCCCTTCGCTCACTTTCTTTCCTAGCCGCTGGATGATGATCTAACGGCTCACAGGAGGTTGACCAAAAGCTGGCGGCGCCGGCGGCGACGACTGGCGGCGCACGCTCTATCCGAGGTGGTCTGGCCGTTATAGGAAGCGAGAGAAGAGGAGGAGAGGCTCACCGTGATCGCACGGTCGTGGTGAAGCTCGACGTGGTTTCGAGGACACGAGGGGCGCACTGGGGCGGAACTAATCGCTCGCCGGAGTTCGCTCGGCGTCGGGCGCGTGCAGGCGTTGCTGGGGATGTTGCTACAGAGCACGGGAGAGGGAACAGAGGTTGTGGTTATCTTCGTACGCGGCTCACTGACAAGTGAGCATCAACGAGAGGAAAGGGGGTGGTCTGGCTTACCGGGGAAGAGGTCGTCGGAGAAAAACTAGACGGTGGCGGCGGTGGTTGTTGTCGTTGCCGATGTTCTGGAGCGCCCGCGGGTGAATGGAAAGTGCCGGGAGAAGCGCCAGGGCTAGGAGAGTATGTGGGTGTGCTTAAGGAAGCGAGGGGTGGCAGGACACGGCCGGAATTCTCGCCGGAGCGTCGTCGGACAGTGGCGGTGTTTGAGCAAAATTCGACAGCCTGGGGGCGTGCCGAAGAGGGGTGTCTAGGGGAAACGGAAGAGGGGAGGCAGGCACTTTTACCTTGCGTGCTGGCTGGGCGAATTAACGCGGCAATTAACGGGGATTGAAGGAGCTTTCAACGACTGTAACGGCGACGTGGTTTGGGGGGAGGAAGAAGTCGCGGCGAAGAAGATGACCATGTGGCTATGGGGTCCACTGGCAGCGAGAGAGAAGAAAAGAAAACGAGGTCCACAGTTAGTGTCTCTGCGGGTGCGGCTTTAGGTAGAAAACGTTTCGCAGAGGGGAAGTGTAGCTGGGCTGCGAATGGGCTTATTGGGCTTGGCCGGTTGGGCTGAGTCCAATTCCATTTTTTTTCTTTCAAATTGTTTTTCCTTTTCTGTTCCTATTTTCTGTTTTGAAAATCAAACAACCAATCAAACAATCAAAACAATTCAAACAATCACCATACTTTTCATTTGAATTTGGTTCTGCTTAACACATAAACCAAAGTCCAAAAAAAAAAATATAATTTTATTCTTTTAGGATCTATTTAATAATTAAATAAAATAGACCTTTAATTATTAATTCAAATAGGTTTTGATTTATTTAATAAAATCTCCATTTGAAAACTAAATATTTTCAAAACCAAATCAGTAGGTTTTATTTGAAAATAAAAGATATTTGGAAAACTTGTTTAAAATAAAATAACATTTTTATTTTAGGGTCCATTAATAATTAAATAAAATGGACCTTAGTTATTAAATCAAATAGGATTTGTTGTATTAAAATCTTTATTTTGAAATCTAAAATAAAACCAAAACACTTCAGTAGGTTTTATTTGAGAATATAAAATACTTGGAAAATCTTATTTAAAATAATTTAAATAAGTTTTAGTGTTTATTTAAAATGGGAAAAGCCTTTACTTAAATAAAATTGGATATTAAATCCTTATTATTTTATTTAAACAAACCTTTATTCTTTAATCAAAACAAAAACTTGGCCAAGGTTTAATTTGGCTCTATAAAATAATCTTTATTTATAAATCCACCTTTTCTTTTGAAAACCAAATCCTTTTATTAAAAGATCCAAAATAGTAATTTTAAATATTTTAAGTTTATTGTTTATTTAACTTTTTAAATTCCTTTAGGATTTTATTTGATCCAAAATAGGTTTTGAAAGTTCCCAATTGGATTCAAAAAGTTTCTTCTCACCCTGAAAATCAACAAAGTTTTATTTTATTAATTTATTTTTCACATTACAAGATTTGGAAAATCTTGGGATGTGACAGGGTACGTTTTGATCTGGATCGTGCGCAGTTAGTTAGATCCAATGGAGCGCGAGCGTGATCCAGTGCGAAGTGGTATCGTCCAATCAGACGCTGCCGCGTGGCCTGTTCTTTGTTTTAAAAATCTGAATTAGATCTATTAGTGATCCAAACTTGCAAAATTCATAACTTTTGATCCACACGTTCAAATTTTGTATCATTGGAATCAGGAGAGAGAATTCTATCTATTTATGCAATGTGTTTAATGTTTTGCTTCTGTAAAATTGGTTATTTTTGCAGAGACTTTATTGGCTTATTTTGAGTATAGAAATGTTTTGAAAAATGATTTAAAGATCAAATAAAGTTTATTTAGCGTGTCTTGGTCTTGTTTATGATCCAGTAATGTATACTTGTCTTGTTTGGTGTATAAAATCATCACATGGCATTTGCATGCATTCATATATTTTTTCTTGTATATTTTTGGTATGTGAATTTGGTGCCATTATTTTATGTGTAGATTTTGGTGCTAATAGTGATTGTGGTTGTGAAGATTGTTGCTACTCCCCAAACTACCAAGGGAAGTGGTGCTTCATGTTTTTATCCCTATATTTTTACCTATGCATTAGAAATATTTTGTATAGGACTTGCATGATTATTTTGCTAAGTATCTATATGCTATGCTTGGGAAATCCTAGTAGTTGTAGAAATGTTAGAATTTCCTCTAAGTTAAGATACATGCTATTGCCATGCTTAGCGTAGCTAGTAGCAACCAAGGGTGGATTATATATTCATGCTATGAGAAATATTTCTAAGTCTTTGACTTATGTTTTTCTTAATAAAAACAACTAAGTGAATGAAACACCTGGGTGGAATGGAAATATTGGTTTGTGTTGAGTGGTTACACAAGGCCCATTTCTATGGTTTAACTTGTGTATCTCACTTGTGGAAAGCCACCCAAGAACAAAGGGATTTGAGATGCCAAATGTTAAGAAGCTTCTAGTGCAGCCACATGGCATTATGGGCTCTGCCTGGACCATATAGGTTGCAATAACTTAGCCAAATGGACAGTTGGTGGTAGGGGAATGATAGGTTTGGAGCGCGTCCATTTTGGTCTGAGGGAAGGCTTCTGAAAGGTCCTGTCTTTGTGAAAATCAAGTCTTGTGGGGAAAGTGCACAACCTCTGCAGATGGAAGAATCTAAGTACTTAGCCATGTCCCTGGTATTGGACAACTTGAGCATCAAGACATGGAAGCTATCAAGAATCTCATCATCCCAATTTTCTAAGTTAAAAACTTGTGGTTGAACAAGGGTGAAGGTTCACCAATTTCTATTGGTGGTTCCTTGTGAAAGTTTTGTCAAAGAAAAACTTAGTGTTTTCAACTAATAGGTAAAATCTATTTTGAGCAAAGCAAGCCTAAGCTACACTTAGCCAAATTCATGTAGTAACTAGATGCTAATATTTTGCTAAAGTATCACTTTCCAATACTATTCCAATGTATTGACCCACTATGGCTGTAACTTGTGATGTTGCAGGTTATTCTGATGATGATTAGGGTTATGAGTCTACAATCAACATGCTTGCCTGTGGCACATGAAGATGAAGACTTTATTTATATTGTTATGATTAAACTCTTGTATTAGGCCTATGGCCATGGAGTTGTAAAAGACTATGTTATCTCTGGAATGACGATGTAATAATGACCTTTGTTTCTGTGTACTTCATCTTAAATTGTGGATGCTAGCATTTGATCCAGGGACTAGCATTGCAATCATAGGGATCCTTACCTTTATAAGGGAGGGATCTTACAGATGGTATCAGGGCACTGTGTTGCCTGTAGGATTATAACCCTAGGATTGGATTAGAAACCACTAAGGAAAAAAATTCAACAATTTCCACACTTGTCTTATTCTTCTCGTAAACTTTTCTAATCTTCTTTCTCTTCTCTATCATAGACTGTAGGGAAACCACTAAGTGAGATGGGATTGTAATGTACTTCGTTAGTTGGACCACCATTATCGTTTTATTTCCAATTTTTTTTGTCTAAGTTATGTTTGAACCTTGAATGATTGTAATGGATTATGTATGCCATGACTTGTGTGTTTGATTGCCAAAGATATGCATGTGGTACCTTGTCTTGTGATTTATCTCTATTGATGTTGATTCTAACTTTTCTTATCTTATAAAATAGATGCCTAATGTTACTATCAGCACGGCTGAAGAGTTCAAGGGAACTTGTTTTGGCACTCGTCTTATTGAGCTCACTAGTGTGCTCAATCTTCCACTCCCTAGCATCATGATGCTTCCCCTCACCAAGTTCGAGAGGAAGGACCTTTGGGGATTCAAAGTTACCCAGCCAGGATGCCAGACTGAGCCAGCCACGGAGGCTATCACGTTCAAGCTAATGCATGACGACAAAGAGAGAGGCTTAGAGGTAGTCATGCAGGATTTGCTTGGGCATCTATTAGGGAGGCACTCCAGGGAGCTTAGAGGTACTCACTTTCACGCCTTCGGAAGACGCGACGAGGATGGTGAGGCTATTGAGTTCGAGGATGCTGCTAGAGAGACGGCAGAGCCGATTCATCTGTACCTCCATGACCTAGAGGTTCTTCTTAGGCACCTAGATACTGATAGGACTAACGTCATGCTTAGCAATGACGAGCTCCATGTGCAGCTTCGTGAGAAGGACAAGCTCTTCGCGGAGCAAGACGAGATAGTCAAGGAAATGGAGGCTAAGTTTGAGAGCTAGGACAGGAAGTTCAAGATCCAAGAGAAAAGAGTCCAAGATAGGAACAAGAGGATTCGAGAGATTAATGCAGAACTAGAGGCCAAGGACTTCGAGATCGAGCATCAGCAGGGTGTGATTGAGAGACTTTGTTCACAGAAGAGGGCTCTCAAAGCCAAGGTAGAGGCCTTGACTACCAATGTCGAGGAATACAAGACCGCTATGGAGAATGCAGGTCTTACACTTGTCTATGAGGAGGTTGATGCAGAAGAGTAGTGATGACTACTCATTTATTTATCATTTACCATGCTTATGTTTATTGAGTCGCAATGACCATCCAACATGTGGATGGCTTTCTATTGGTGTGTTTGCTTTTCAAACTTGTTGTTTATGTCGTTGAATTTTATGTTATTTTGATGCTTGTTTGGTGATTGTCTATGTGATGTATTGTGCATGTTAAGCATCTATGGGTATCTCATTCTTATCCTTATTGAAAACCACAGATGCCTCCTCGACGTGCCAACCCCAACCCGAACAACAACATGTCACCCCCGAGATGCAGCAGCTGATGATAGCACAGGCACAGCTGATGCAGATGATGACCACTTTCATGCAGAATCAGAATAACAACAACAACAACAACAACAACAATCAGAACAATCCACCAGGTTTTGACATGCTCACCAGATTCCTAAGGCTGAGGCCTGCAAAGTTCTCAGGAACTACTGATCCCATGGTGGCCAATGATTGGCTACGTTCAGTGAACAAGGATTTGGTAACTGTCGGCTATACTGATGAGGAGAAAGTCAGGTTTGCAGCACACTTGTTGGAAGGACCAGCAGCTACTTGGTGGGATAACTTCCAGATCACCACTCCCATTGAGGATGTGACATGGGCTATCTTTGAAGATGGTTTCCATACAGCTCACATCTCATCCGGAGTGATGAGTTTGAAGAAGGAGTTCCATAACCTGAAGCAGCGCCACCGCAGCGTGGCTGAATATATTGAGGAGTTCAACAATCTGGCGCGTTATGCACCGGATGAAGTTGATACTGATGCCAAGAGGAAAGAGAAGTTCCTCGAAGGACTGAACGATGAACTGAATCTGCAATTATCTGTGGCCTATGTCCCCACCTACCAATCCCTTTGTGACAAGGCTACCATCTTGGAGAACAAAATGAAATAGGTGGAAAGCAGAAAGAGGAAGCACAGCTCTGACAAGCACAACTCGGGATCGTCTCACAAGCGTTCCCATTATGATGACAGTGGGAGTTCTGGATCCCACAAGCATGGAAAGTACAACAGCCACCACAACCACAACCGCCATCATGACAACAAGCATCACCGTATTCATGACAATGACAAGCACAAAAACCACAAGGGTGGATACAAGAGCCACCACAATGGAAGTGGAAGTGGTAGTGGAAACCATCCTGTCAAGAAGGATCTCAGTCAGGTTGAATGCTTCAAGTGTAAGAAGATGGGTCATTATGCAAATGAATGCCCAGAAAATAAAGTTGAAGGACCCAACAAGCCCAACCCTTTTCAGAAGGGACAAGTGAACCACATCAATGTGGAATAGATTTATGAGGAGTCCGATGTTGTGGCCGGTAAGTTCAAACTCAATTCTATTCCAGCACTTGTTCTTTTTGATACCGGTGCATCACATTCATTCATATCAAAAGCATTTGTTGATAGAAATGGGTTTCCAACTGAAAACATTGGGTGTCCAATAAAAGTAAGTTCTCTCGGTGGAGATATGATAGTCAGTCTTGGATGTCGTGATCTAGTGATAGAATTTGGAAAGCATAAGTTTCCAGTGAGTCTGATAATCCTAGATTCCCAAGGACTGGATGTAAATTTGGGAATGGACTGGAAGACCAAGTATGAAGGAGTACTAGATTGTGCCAATCGTACTGTCGCACTCACAACCCCGGAAAAGAAAAGGATAAGATTCAAGTCTAACTTTGAATCAAAAGGGAGTAAGCTAAATTCTCTTAAGGGGGTTAGCATGGACAGTGTGCCAATTGTGAGTAAATATCCGGATGTGTTTCCAGAAGAATTTCCGGGAATGCCACCAGATAGAGATGTGGAATTCCTGATTGACTTGTTGCCAGGATCAGGACCAATAGCAAAGAGACCTTACAAGATGTTAGTTGATGAGTTGAAAGAACTCAAGAAACAACTTGGAGAATAGTTGCAGAAAGGGTTTATTCAACCAAGTTCTTCATCTTGGGGAGAATCAGTCTTGTTTGTGGAAAAGAAAGATAGAAGTCAAAGGTTATGCATAGATTATCGTTCACTTATTGAAGTGACTGTCAAGAACAAATATCCTTTGCCTAGAATCAATGACTTGTTTGATCAGCTAGAAGGAGCATGTGTGTTCTCAAAGATTGATCTCCGGTCAGGTTATTTTCAGCTTAAAATAAGAGAACAAGACATACCTAAGACATCTTTCACCACTAGGTATGGATTATATGAGTATACAGTAATGCCATTTGGTTTGACCAATGCACCAGCTTACTTCATGAATATGATGAACAAGGTGTTCATGGAGTTCCTTGACAAGTTTGTTGTCGTTTTCATCGATGACATTTTGATCTACTCCAAGAGGAAAGAGGAGCATGAAGGACATTTCCGTTTGATACTTGAAAAGCTTAGAGAGCATAAGTTGTATGCAAAATTCAGCAAGTGTGAATTCTTGTTGAATGAAGTTGGATTTCTTGGACATGTTGTGTCAGGAGATGGTGTAGTAGTTGATCCCGCAAAAGTGTCAGTTGTAACAGAATGGGAATCTCCTAAGTTAGTAAAGGAAGTTTGTAGTTTCCTTGGCTTGGTAGGATACTACAGAAGATTCATTGAGAATTTTTCCAAAGTAGCTAATCCAATGACGGAGTTACTAAAGAAAGACAAGAAATTTGCTTGGTCTGAAGGATGTGAACTCAGTTTCCAATAGTTGAAGAAGAGACTAGTGACAACACCAGTCCTATGTCTGCCAGATTTGGAGAAAGATTTCCAAGTGTATTGTGATGCATCTCATCATAGATTAGGTGCAGTTCTAATGCAAGAAGGGAAAGTTGTGGCTTATGCCTCTAGACAACTCAAAACTCATGAGGTAAACTACCCTACTCATGATTTGGAGTTAGCCTCTATTGTCCATGCACTCAAAACATGGAGACACTATCTTTTGGAAAAACGATGTGAAGTGTTCACATATCACAAAAGTTTGAAGTATATCTTCACTCAGAAAGAAATCAAGATGAGACAAAGAAGATGGCTAGAACTCATCAAGGACTATGCCTTGAGTTTGCAATACCACCCCGGTAAAGCAAATGTTGTAGTAGATGCTCTAAGCCGTAAGGTATTTGTGAATGGCCTTACTAACGGACAGTTGCTAGATGATCTGTGTGCCCAATTTAGAGACCTTAGATTGGAGATTGTGCCTGAGGGACATCTTATGTCATTGGATGTTCAACCCACATTGTTGGACAAGATCAAGGAAGCCCAAAAGACGGACAAGGAAATAGAAGAGATTAAGGAAAATATTGGAAGGGAAAAGCCAAAGGATTCCATGAAGATGAACAGGGTACTTTATGGTATGGAAAACGTATCTGCGTTCCGCAAGATCCGGAGGTTCGGAAACTGATTTTACAAGAAGCACACAACTCACCATATTCCATTCATCTGGGTAACAACAAAATGTACATGGATATGAAAGAAAGATTTTGGTGGAATAATCTCAAGAAGGACATCGCCGAACATATTGCTTTGTGTGATGTATATAGTAGGGTGAAAGCGGAACATCAGAAACCAGCAGGATTGCTACAACCACTACCTATTCCTGATTGGAAGTGGGACAATATTGGCATGGATTTCATCACCGGATTGCCAAGGACCAGGTCATGATATGATTCTATTTGGTTAGTAGTTGATCGCCTCACTAAAGTGGCTCATTTCATACCTGTGAAGACAACCTACACAAGTGCTAAGTTGGCCAAGATCTATATGAATAGGATTGTGTGTCTGCATGGAGTACCCAAGAGTATTGTGTCTGATAGGGGAACCCAATTCACTTCTCATTTTTGGAGGCAACGACATGAGTCATTGGGAACGAGATTGGAATTCAGCACTGCTTTTCATCCTCATACTGATGGACAAACAGAAAGGACCAACCAGATTCTAGAAGATATGTTAAGGGCATGTGCCCTAGACTATGGATCCAGTTGGGATGAAAGTCTGCCTTACGCAGAATTCTCTTACAATAACAGCTATCAAACCAGTATTGAGATGGCACCATTTGAGTTTCTCTATGGGAGAAAGTGTACGACCCCATTGCTATGGAATGGTGTGGGAGAAAGAAATTTGTTCGGACCAGAATTGATCAAAGAGGCTGAAGAAAAAGTCAAGCTAGTAAAGGACAGATTGAAGATAGCACAGTCCCGACAAAAGAGCTACGCAGATTCTAAGCGTAGAGAAGTCACCTATGAAGTGGGTGATAGAGCTTATCTTAGAGTGTCACCACTTCATGGGGTGAAGAGATTTGGAGTCAAAGGAAAATTGGCCCCAAGATATGTTGGACCATTCAAAATTCTGAGTCGTAAAGGAGAAGTAGCCTATGAGATTGAATTGCCCGAATCATTGTCTGCCGTTCACAATGTGTTTCATGTGAGTCAGCTAAAGAAATGCCATCCAGAGATGGAGGAGACTTATTTGAAGGATACTATACCTTTGGAGGAGGTCCAATTGGAAAGTGATCTCACTTATGAGGAAAAACCCATCAAGATTCTTGAGACTGCAGAAAGAGTTACTCGGACTAAGACTATCAAATTCTGCAAATTTCAATGGAACCATCATTCCGAAGAAGAAGCAACATGGGAAAGAGAAGATGATCTTCGGAAAGACCACCCTCACCTATTTTCTAGCCAATCCGAATCTCGAGGGCGAGATTCACCTTAAGGGGTTTAGATTTGTAACATCCCTAAAATCATGTTTTCAAACTTTGCATATCATCCATGCATTCATGATCATTTTAGGATCATTTTCAAAGTCATTACAAAAACAGAAGCATTTGAATGCTTATTATTTTATGTGAGCTTAGCATTGGCCCAATGCTACTCTTTATATGAGATTGATTATTTTAAAACAAATATATTTGATACTATGGTTGAATGTTGTATTCCAAAGCTTGGATAAAATTTCAAAAACAAAATATGATTTTAAAACTATTTTTAGATCTTTATTAAAACATTGGCAAAGGAACTGTTTTGTTTGAAAACTCCAAAGGACCAAGCAGGTTTGGTGAAACAACATGGTTTTATACATAAATATGTGCAGGTTTCACTTTATAAAAATCTAGAAAGAATTTGAAATCAAACACATTTGAACTCATTTGAATTTGATTCTTGGAAATTCAAACAGAAAAAGAAAAGAGATAAAGAAATGGAAAAGGGCCGGCGCCACTCTTTCATCCCAATAGCAGTTGCAGCCCACTAATCCCACCCGGGGCCATTTCCCTCTGCCCTTCTCTCACCCGCGCCGAACCAACCCAACTAGTCGCTGATCTGTGGCCCCATCGCCACGTCTTCATTGTCCTCCCCAGAAACCGCGCGATGAACACATCGCCGCCGCCGTTACCTCGCGCAATCAAGCCAAATCAATTCCTTTGATTTCGCCAGTAATTCGCCCAGCCTTCACCTGCTACGTAAACCCCACCCTGCTGCGATC
Source organism: Avena sativa (assembly GCA_916181665.1). NCBI lineage: Eukaryota > Viridiplantae > Streptophyta > Magnoliopsida > Poales > Poaceae > Avena > Avena sativa. The sequence goes on from OV702284.1 coordinate 32,160,262, forward strand.
ATTTCCCCTCACTTTCCCCGCTCACTCCGCCACCAGGCTGCGCGCATTCAAGCTCAAACTGCCGCTGCCAAACGAACTCGGGCGTGCGATTCCGGTAAGCATCGACCGCCCCCTGTCTCTGATTCAAACGAGCATGATCAGTATATCCTTGCACATCATCTCATGCCTTTCTTTTGCTCTGAATCGCCCTAGGTCGTCGCCATCGTCCACCTCTGGAAGCGACTGAAGCTCAACTCGACTCCGGCGACTAATTCCGGTGAGCCCCGCGTTCCCCTCTATTTCTAAATCACGCGAACGTGTTCGCCAGTGTCTTGAACACCTTCTGACACAACTGGTTCGTTATAGGGCAGTATATATTGTCGTCAACATCTTCATCTGCAAGCACCCGACGACGTCCGCAAGTCCGACGAGCCCCAGCAACCTCTACAGCGCGCCCCGACCCTGCCCGTCTGCACGTTGAGCTTCCTCTTGTCATCGCGAGTCTGGTAAGCCCCTCTGCTGACCCCAGCCCCCTCCGTAGCCGCCGGAACATCACTTGATGGGGATATGCCTACCGGGGTATACCTAGCAGGACGTTTCCGACTGGCCCAGGAACTGGCGAGTGGGCCTGCAAGACGACGACCGGATCAAGGCCCGGTGTGAATCTAAGCGACTGGAAGCTGAAGGCCCAGGCAAGTAGTTGGCCCAGTCGGATTAGGTTAAGCAAGTACCGAAGCCTTAACTGATTCGGTTGAGATATGTAAACCCTAGGGGAGGTAAGTCTATATAAACCTCCCTACGGGGCGTGTAGAGATACGTTCCATCATACACCCAAGCGACTCGCCGCCTAGCCGCCGAGTTCGCCCATTGTACCACCATCATAATACAATCTAGCAGGAGTAGGTCTTTACCCTCTGGGGGGTCGAACCTGGGTAAAACCCTGTGTCTCCGCCCTCATCTCGCACCGCAGATGGCTGGCCGCCCTTGCCCCTCGTTCTACTACTCGCTGCCGATTGCAGCATCTGCCGTGACCACTCCCACGATAGTGGCGCCCACCGTGGGGCCTGGCCGGTCTGGCCGGTGTTCTGCGGCGAGATCCAATCTGCCCATCAACGAGACGGTCGCCACCGGCCGCATGATAGCGATCGGCGAGATTCTCCAGATCTTGCCGAGAAGCTACGTCCCGGCGGCGCGACCCATCACGCACAGCATGATCCTGCCGGTCGGCACGATCAGCCTCTTCGTCGGCCTCACCTACATCATCGTCTCGGAGGATTCGGCTCGCATCCGCGAGTCGCCGCCACGCGATCGAATCTCCGAGGGCCAGGTCCGCACGATCCATCGCCTCGCCTCCGAGTACAACTCGACCCACAGCAACGTGGCCGAAAACTCCGCGGCCGCGGAAGACGCGGCCCTCAACGACGACGCCGACTCGGCGGCCCCGGCGTCACTCGCCGGATCCATCACCGCGGCTTCACCCGCGGGCTCCGTCATCCAGGTCTCCAACGTGGGAGACTTCGAGGATCCCTCCATCCTTGGGATCTTCGACTTCGACTCCGGGTCGGAAAATTCCGCCGACCTACGCGACGGAACCGGTCGCCACGCCGCGACCTACATGGCGACCGGCACCGATCCGCCGGAGGATACCTTCTCCACCCCGATCCCTCCTAACACCATGGCAACGGAGGTCGAGGAACTCCGCCTAAAGCTGGCGGAGGAAGTCCGCAAGGAGCAAGCCGAGCGCGAAAAATTTCGCCTCGAGCAGGTGACAGCACAGGAGCTGTCGCGTTACCACCAGCAGCGAATCAGGTCGCACCTGAACCCCACCGTCCAGGGTCGCGCCCTGAACTTCGACGAAGAGAACAACCCGACCCGCGTGGCCGAGAGCGCGATCTGCGAGAACGCGCCGCCAGGAGGAAGCGCTCGGCCCCCACCAGGGTCGACGGCAATGGGCGCCCCACCTCCACCCAACCACACACCCCCCAGGGATCAACCGTGGATAGTAGTCTCCTCACGGGAGCGCGACGCGAACGGCCTCCCACTGTTCTCCACCCCGATGGACAACCTCGTGGCGGGCCGAGCAGCAGCCGACAACATCACGGCCACCGGCGACGGCGCCCTACAGATCCAGTATATCAGGGCCCTGCTCGCAAAAGCCGTCGAGCAGCAAAACGCAGGCGCCGACTCGCAGGGTCGAGTGTACTCGCGTTCTTCGGGAAGCAGAGCGGCCTCAAGCGGCCGCCCAATGGCGGCAACCACCCTCAACTGTCCGCCACTAGAGCCACTGTAGCTCCAACACCGACCCGCGAACGCGGCACTCTCCACCAACGACCCCAGGCCAGCAACCAACCTCGTCGCCGCCAACGGTCAACCAATCTACGCCCGCACCCACATCATCAACAACCAAAGCTTGCGTGCACGCCAGCCCGACGACCTGCGACACACCCTAACCAATCGCCGCGACGGCGAGCCGATGGGGTCGCTAAGTCGACTTGGGCCCAGGTGCTTCGGACCAATGATCCGAGGCGAGAGATACCCAGCGAACTTCAAGGCGCCGAAGGAAATAGAGAATTACGACCCCTCCGTGTGGCTGGATACATACCTCATGGCGATGGGGATCGCGGGCCACACCGACCTGCTAGCCGCCCGTTACCTCCCCTTGATGATGGATGGGACGTGCAGGCAGTGGATCAACACCCTCCCCCAGGATAGCATCGACTCCTGGGAGGAGATGCGCGACGCCTTCGTCAGGCACTTCGAGGGCTCCTACACCCACGCCACCACCATCGAGGACCTGGAGCGATGCATCCAGGGACCCCGCGAGTCGACCCGCAACTGGGTCCAGCGGTGGCAAGAACTATGGTACAATGCGGTCGGCATCCACCCGGACACCGCGATCCATTGCTTCAAGACCTCGTGCCGCTACGAGCCCTTGGTCGCCAAGCTCTAGTGACATTCCCGCACGCTCGACAACATACCGGACCTCCTCGAGATCGCCAAACGGTACGCGGAGGAAGATCCAAACCAGGAAACCGACGACGAGTCGGGAGGCCAACGCCGCACGAGCGGCAACGACAACGGACGACGGTCCGACCTACGCTACAGCAACACTCGCCTCACCGGCAAGCGCCGCAGTGACGGGCGAGTCGACTTCGTCGCCAACGCCGGGCACGCGCAGCGCGATCCCAAGAGCTTCCGCCGCGACGACGGAAATTACAAGGAAAAACCAAGGTTCGACCCCGCGGCCCTCCTTAACCAACCTTGTGTGTTTCACAACAGGGAAGGGAAGCCCGCCACACACACGACCGCCGACTGCCACACTCTTAGGGAGATCGAGAAGGCGCGGCGAGCGCGGGAGGACCCCGACAACAACCCGCCAAACGGCGGAAAATTCGGCAACATGGCCGGCTCGCTCCATACCTTCACAGGCTTCAACACGAAGCGCGAGAAGAAGGTCATCACCCGCGCCGTCGCCGTCAACTCGGTGGCCCAGGTGCACGTTCCCCAGTTCCTCAACTGGTCGGAGCAGCCCATCACCTGAAGCCGCCAGGACCACTCGCCACGCATCGAGTACCCAGGCCGAGTCGCCCTAGTAGTCAAGCCCAAGGTGGGCGACTAATGGCTCCCCAAGACATTGATGGACGGCGGCAGCTTCATCAACATCCTTTACCTGGACACCTTCAGGCGGCTGCGGCTCCCGCAGTCGATGATCGAGACGACGCACACCACGTTCCACGGCATCGTCCCCGATCAGAAGGCGTACCCGATCGGCAAGGTCACGCTGCCAGTCACCTTCGGCACACCAGCAAATTTCCGCACCGAGCGGATCGTCTTCGAGCTGGTACCTTTCGACAGCCCCTACCACTGCGTCCTGGGGCGCCAGGCGTTTGCCAAGTTCATGGCAGCGCCCCACTACGCGTATAACACGATGAAGCTCCCCGGGCCGCGCGGCGTCATCACCATCAACGGCAACCCCGACATGGCCACCGAGTGCGAGGCCAAAGGATCCAAGCTCGCCGACGCCGTCATCGCGGCAGAGGCCAACCACGCCGACGAGCTCGCCAAGTACGCGAGCGGGGTCAACAACGACGACCCCACCATACTCAAGAAGCCCAACTCGGAGGGCGCAAACACCTCAGCCTTCGAGGCAACGACGCACACCCGCACCATCGAGCTGGTCCCAGGCGACTCCAGCCAGACGGTGACGATCGGGACGGGCATGAGCCTAGCCTAGGAAGGCGCGCTCATCGAGTTCCTCCGTGAGAATAGGGACATCTTCGCATGGAAGCCCTCTGACATGCCTGGTGTTCCTAGGGAGCTCGCTGAGCACAAACTAAATGCCGACCCCAAAGTGCGACCCGTCAAGCAGTCGCTACGGCCCTTCAATGAAGAGCTCCGCCGAGCTATCGCCGAGGAGGTGCAGCGTCTACTCGCTGCAGGCTTCATCCGGCCAATTAAATACTCCAAGTGGCTGGCAAAACCAGTCTTGGTCGAGAAGAAGAACGGGACCTAGAGGATGTGTATCGACTACACAAACTTGAACATCGCCTGCCCGAAAGAGTAGTTCGTCCTCCCGCGGATCGACCAAATAATCGACTCCACCGCGGGCTCGGAGTCGCTATGCTTCCTCGACGCCTACTCTGGGTACAACCAGATCAAAATGGCTGTCGAGGACGAGGAGAAGACAGCGTTCATCACGCCATTCGGAGCCTTCTGCTACACCGCCATGACGTTCGGCCTCAAGAACGCCGGGGCGACCTACCAGCGGTGCATGCAAGAGTGCCTCGCGAGCCAAATTGGCCGCAACATCCACGTCTACATCGACGACGTGGTCGTAAAATCCGCCCGCCAGGCTGATTTACTCGCCGACCTGGCGAAAACATTCGCCAACTTGCGGAAATACAAGATAAAGCTTAACCCAGGCTAATGCACCTTCGGTGTACCATCAGGACAACTACTGGGGTACGTCGTCTCCAAGCGCGGGATCGAGGCGAACCCCACCAAGATCGACACGATCACCCGACTCGGCAAACCCGAGTGCCTGCGCGACGTCCAGAAGTTGGTCGGGCGAGTAGCGGCTCTCAGTCGCTTCATCCCCCGCCTGGGCGAAAAGGCGATGCCCCTATACCGCCTGATGCGAAAGAACCCCACCTTCCAGTGGGACAAGGAGGCGGACGACGCGCTCCGCGACCTCAAGAAGGTGCTACTCGCCGCACCACTACTCGCCGCACCCGCCGACAAAGAACCCATGCTGGTCTACGTCGCGGCTTCCAAGCGCGTCGTCAGTGCCGTCATGGTCGTCGAACGGCCAGAGGAAGGAAAGGAGCGCCCAGTACAGCGACCGGTGTACTACATCAGCGAGGTCCTCACCGAGTCGCGCCAGCGATACCCGCAGTACCAGAAACTGGTATACGCGGTCTAGCACAGCGACGCCTGCCGCACTACTTCCAGGAGCACCCAATCACGGTCGTCTCCTCAGCACCATTGCAGGAGATCATCCGCAACCGCGAAGCGACCGGGCGAGTCGCTAAGTGGGCCATCGAGATCGGCGTCCACAACATCAAATAGGAGCCACGAAAAGCGATCAAGTCGCAGGCTCTAGAGGACTTCATCGCTGACTGGAAAGAGGCCTAGCAGCCAGAAAAGCTGCCATACCTCCACTACTGGAGCCTGCACTTCGACGGCTCCAAGAATGCGGATGGCGCAGGAGCAGGGATCATGCTGACTTCACCGAAGGGCGACAAGCTCCGCTACGTCCTCTGCCTCGACTTCACCCCCTGCACCAACAACATGGCCGAGTACGAGGCACTACTCCACGGCATGCGAGCTGCCAAGGAGATGAACGTCAACCGCCTACGCTGCTACAGAGACTCCGACCTCGTCGCTGGGCAAGTCGCTGGCACCTGCGACGCCGTCTCTCCCACCATGGCAGCATACCGCCAAGCAGTAGACAAGCTGGGTGGACACTTCGCAGGCTACTCCGTAGAGTGGATTGACAGGCGGAAGAACGAGGATGCCGACGCACTCTCTCGCATTGGGTCGGCTCGACTCTCACCACCCACCGGCGTCTTCCTCGACACGATCACCAAGCCATCAGTCTCTTCCCCAAGGGAGATCGACATCGGAGTCCCGCTGCAGCCAGAGGCAACCCTGGTCGCACTCGTCACCGAGCCAGACGACTGGACCAAGCCCTACGTCGCCTACCTGGAGGCTGGCACCTTGCCGGCAGATGAGACGGACGCCCGGATGATCGCACGCCGATGCAAATCCTTGACCATCATCGACGGCGAGCTCCACAAGCGCAGCGTCACCGGCGTGTTCCAACGCTGCGTCCAACCCGCCGAAGGACGCAAGATCCTCCACGACATCCACTCCGACGACTGCGGCCACCACGCCGGCGCCCGCTCTCTTGTCGCCAAGGCTATGCGGCATGGCTTATACTGGCCCACCGCACACGCTGACGCCGTCGACATTGTCCAGCGGTGCGCCGGATGCCAGAATTACGCCAACCAGACGCACGTGCCAAGCTCAGCGCTCATGACAATCCCCATCACCTGGCCATTCGCCGTGTGGGGTATGGACATGGTAGGCCCCTTCAAAAAGGCTCCCTCTGGCTACACCCACCTCCTGGTCGCGGTTGACAAATTCACAAAGTGGGTGGAGGCCAAACCAGTCCGGAAATGCGACGGGAAGACCGCCACTAAATTCCTACGCGAGCTCATATATCGCTACGGGTTCCCAAACAGCATCATCATGGACAACGGCACTAACTTCGCCAAAGGATCCATGGCCGAGTTCTCCGAGGAACACCACATCCGGCTCGACCTCGCGTCAGTCGCCCACTCGGAATCCAACGGCCAGGCGGAACGGGCCAACCAGAGCATCCTCCAAGGCCTAAAGCCGCGGCTCCAAGTACCACTCGAGCGCACCGCCGGGTGCTGGGTCGAGGAGCTACCCTCCGTCATCTGGGGCATCCGCACCTCGGTCAACAGGTCGACAGGGTTCACCCCCTTCTTCATGGTGTACGGCGCCGAGGCAGTCATGCCCACCGACCTCGAGCACGACTCGCCACGGGTCGTCCACTACACAGAGGCCGCGAACGAACTCGCCTGTCAGGACGGAATCGATCAACTCGACGAGGCACGTGACCTCGCTCGATCACGCACCGCCATCTACCAGCAAGGACTCCGCCGCTATTAGAGCCGGCGGGTGAAAACTCGCACCTTCCAAGAAGGCGACCTGGTGCTGTGCCTCATCCAGGACAAGAAGGGCATGCACAAGCTTTCCCCTCTGTGGGAGGGACCATTCGCCATCGGGCGCGTACTCGGCAACGACGCCTACTACCTCATCGACGTCCGCGGGGACGGCAAACTCGACGTCAAGCGACCGTGGAATGTAAACCTCCTACGGAAGTTCTACTCCTAGAACCCCACATATGTACCCTCCAGTCGCTATGAAATAAAAAAGAATTGGTTACCGCAAATTGCGCCTACTCTCCGTGTCTTGTGCCACTCGCACTCGTAATAACAGCTTCAGGCTAACTGCAGAAGTCAACCTTTGGTACAACGATCGGCCCGGCCAAGTAGTGCGTTACAAGGGCACTGGGTCACCTCAGGTCTTGCAACGTCCACGAAAAACGCCTACCCGGAGCCCCATCGGAGTCGCCTAGCCCGACTGGCTCTACGAGCCAAGATAACTGCCTTCGCTTCTCACAGCGACCATGATCCTCCGCATCCTCGACATAGCGACTCGAACGGCCAAGTACCACGCTCGGGGACTGACGACCAGTTCAGCGCGAGCGGCTAGGGAAAACGCCAAGTATGAGAGCATGCCTAGGACTCGCCATGCGACTGACCCAACGGGCCAGGCAGGTGTGACGCGCTCAAACTAAACGTGCCAAGTCCTCAACCACCCTCGAGTCGCGCCTAGAACAACCAAGTACCACGCTCGGGGACTCGGCCACCCGACCTCGTACACGCAAGGGAAAACGGTGAAGTACAGAGCGCTCAAGGGAGTCGCCTTGTGACTGGCTCTCCGAGTCCGGGAGAGTCGACCACAATAACAAAACATTCAAAAACCGCAAACACATAACAAACGAGGTAAAACCCCATAAAAAGGGCGGACGCGCCCGGGGACTCTTTCAACCCTCAATCGAAAAACACACGACAATTCACAAAACAACACGATATCTCATTAATAGCATGTTGCAATCATCACAAAATACAAAGTATGCCCAACGGCAGAACTGCTACTAACGCCCCAGGGCAAACTATTCTACTCCGCGGGCTTCGACGACGACTCACCAGCACCCTTGCGATCGCGAATGAAGGGCGTGTTCGGGTTTGACGGGTACGTCGTCAGCTCACCTGCCATCGCCACACGGAAGGGTTGCTCGATCTTGAAGTCCCGGTGCTGCGGCTCGGGGTCGTTCGGCGCGACGACCGTCTCCTGGTAAGGAAGGAGGTCGCCCATCGCCCAGACGCGCTCGGAGTACACCGCGGCACGGTCCGTCAACTTGAGCACCTCAGAGATCTCCACCAAGCCAGTCGACGACGGGTAGCCACTCGTCACGTCGTCCAGGTCGAAGTCCTCCGGGAAGTGAGCGAGCCCAAGGCTAAGCGTCGTTACTGCTCCACGTCGGAATGTCGATCGCGTCATAAACTCGACGACCGACGGCGCCTTCTCCAAGTACCGCCACACCTCGACGAGGTCGCTGGGAATTACTTCTGTGGGCGACATCTCCTGGAGGTAGGCCCGGATGCACGTCGCCGACAACGTCGCCGAGTCGACGAGCGTGGCCACACATTGTCGCGCGTCGAACGAGCTCGCCTCTTCCGCGCTATCAAGGATACGACATGCGGATAGAAGATAACAGTGAGTACATCGGATATTACAAAAAGGCACATGCAACAGGCAGGAGCAAACACACTCACCAATCAAGGGACGGGAGAGATCCGTGATGAAGCTCTGAAGAGAAGTGTAATCATCCTGAAGCCCAGCAACAAGGGCGTTAGAAACCTTACGTTCTTCCCCGGCGGCTGTAACAGCGGCCTTGGCTTGACCATCCACCGAACTTGCTTCCTCTTTCGCCTCCCTCAGATCGCGCTCGAGGTCGGCGATCCGCTTCTCAGCCGAGCTCAACGCCGATTGAGCTGCTGCCAATTCACTCGCTGGGACAAGTCCCTGGCGGGCCTCCTCTGCCCTCGCCGCAATTGCCTGAAGCCCCTTGTTCGCCTCTTGGAAGGTGGCCAGTTCCTTCTCCGCGCGGCGTTTCGCAGCAAGCCGGTCAGCTGACTCACGTTGCAAACCCTGCACACAATTCAAACAGTTAACAAAGTCGGAATCTAAAGTGCCCACCCGCTGAAATTCAGCGAGTGCGCACTCGGGGACTGGCAATCAAAAAATCCTAAGTGCCCACCCGCTGAAACTCAGCGAGTGCGCACTAGGGGACTGGCAATCAAAAAATCCTAAGTGCCCACCCGCTGAAATTCAGCGAGTGCGCACTCGGGGACTGGCAATCAAAAAATCCTAAGTGCCCACCCGCTGAAATTCAGCGAGTGCGCACTCGGGGACTGGCAATCAAAACACCCTAAGTGCCCAACCGATGAGATTCAGCGGGTGCGCACTTGGGGACTGGACGATAAATAAAAACAAGGATTTAAAGAATCAGACCGCTGCAACGCACCGGCCTGATCCTCAGGGACTGGACATACCTGGATGGCTGCGCCAAGCATACCATGAAGTTGTATCGCATCCACGGACGTGAGAAGAGCCGGCGTGTGCCCGCGACGCTGCTCGACCTCCGTATCGGCGACCCCAGGCGCATGGCTCGAGGGGGAGGTACCACTCGCTGTAACCGCTTTGGCCATGAAGCGCGGGAACGTGGCGATGGAGGCACCAGCACCAAAGGAGGCCGGCTCGGCTGCCCCAGGCGAGGGAACACCCTCCTTGGTGGGCAAGGCCGCCTCCACTACGGGTCCACTCGGCGCGATCGCCGTGTCGTCAGACACCGTGACGACTTCGTCGCCCTTGGCCTTCTTGGCTCTATCTGCGGGGACGACGACCTCGTCCGCCTTCCTTTTCCGGGAGGGATCCTCCTCTATGACGATGGGTGGCACCTTGGCCACGGTCGGATGGCCTATCTTCTTCGCTCCGGTCCTACAAATTGATCGCGTGAGCAAGATAATCCGAGTACAATAAAAGACAAAAGTAGGTGAGCAAAACTCACTTGGCGACTGGAATGAAGCGTAGCCCCGTACGGATGCCGGCCGGCTTCTCCAGTTCGGGGCCCAGTCGGCGACTGAGGCCCATCTCCAGGACGTCGCGTGCCCAAGACACGGACGGTTTCTTCGTTGTCGAAGCTGCGGCCGGAGCTTCCGAAACATTTTCGGCAGGAGCATCCTTGGGCGGCGAATCTACCGCGACCGGAGCGGCCCCCGACCCGGATACTGGGGCGAACGACGGAGGCATCGAGGCCAGAGGCACCTCAGTCAGGACGACGGTGATACCCGGCGCTGTCGCCATCTGTGGGGCTTCACCCCCAGCCAGGCTGGTGGCGTCGGAACTGCTCGGCGAATGAGGCGGAGATGCCTGTTTCGATGGCTTCGCCTTCTTCTTTGGAGGGGCTTTCACCTCCTCCTTCTTCTTCTTCTTCTTCTTCTTCTTCGATGGAGTGGCCTCGCGATGCGAGGTGTGCTCGGGGAGCTCGTCGTCGTCATCGTCATGACGCTCGAGGCTTTTGCTCGCCTCGAGCTCACGTTGCCGCTGTCCGTGCGTTTTTCGGACCAGCGGGGCGACCTCTTCCTCGGATTCGTCATCGTCGCCGCTCCCATCACTTTCAACGCCTCCCCTCGCTGGAGGCGATTCGCCCGCCGCCTGGACGGACGAGCTCAAATTCTCGTCGTCCGCGGGCGGAAGCCACCCTTCCACCACTTGAAATAGCTGCAATAAGCATAAACAACATCAATATGACCACGACTGCATTTAACTGCGACTGCAAATGACAAAAAGTTGACTTACCGTTGGGGTTGTATGCTTCGCGGTGTAGGGGGCGACCCCGGCCTTTGCGTCGAGGTACGTCGCCTAGGTGATCTTCTTCAGCGCCAGGAGGTAATCCTCGAGTTGCCACTCGTCGAGGCAGGACTTCGTCGAGTCCTCTCGGCCCGCGTACTCGTACATGTAGTGGTCGCGGCGGGCCAGGGGGACGAGTCGCCGCCCGAGCCAGCAGTTGTACAAATTGATAGGCAGGAGACCTCTTTTCTTCAGGCCGCGAATGGTCTGGAGCATTTCGTCCATGACCATCCGTTGGTCTGTGGGAAGTTTGCCGACTTGGAGTCGGCGTGGTTCAGGCCGGTCGGCGGAGTATCTTGGGATTGCCACCTCACCGTCTGGAGTCGCCTCGGTGACGTAGAACCAAGAATTCTTCCATTGGCTCGCCCCCTTGGCGGGTAGCATCAGATCAAAGAAGGAAGCCTTCGATTTCAGCTGAAACGTCAGGCCGCCCGCGGCGAGCATTGGGCCGCCCGCTTCCTCGCGACTGATCTGCCCGTGGAATAGATCTTGCCACAAGGGGAAGTAGGGCCTGCATCCCAGGTAGCACTCGCAGAACGCCACGAAAATGGCGAGCTGCTCGATGCTGTGCGGGCCTAGGTCCGACGGTTGGATCCCGTAGAAGGCGCAGAAGTGCCGGAACAAAAGGGATGTTGGGAATCCCAGCCCCCGCTCTAGGTGGCTGGTGAAGCAGACGAACTCGCCCTCGCGCGGGTCCGGAGTCACCTCTCCGGCCGCAGGGATGCGCCACCTGCCGGCGCGCAGGATCCCGGCCTCCTCGAAGGACGCCAGTTGCGCTCTCGTGCACTTGGATCTGCCCCAAGGCTCGGCGGAGGGCGCCATTGGTGGAAGGATTCGTGGGGGTCGAAGGATTTCGGGTCGGCTGGATTGCGATGCGGAGGAAGGCGAAGGTGCGCGCAATCGGAGGAAATGACGAGGAGGTTGTTCTCCGATCGCCTATCATTCCCCTTATATAGCGGTTGTTACCCGCCAAATCAGGGAGCCGTTACTACGCGGTGATTATGCTAAAAGTTACCGTTGGATTACCCCAACGGCTAGTTTGACCACGTTTAACGGTCCAACTTCAGCCACTCGGCTCGCCGACCCGATCACTACGACAGTGACTGAGTATTTCGCCGACTCGACTCGCCAAAGCTGCGATCAGAATGACTAGTTTTTTCCTTTATTCAGGAACCCGCCGACGATTCGACTGGATGTCTGCTTTGAGGCCGTATACTCCGACTGCGAGCAACCACCTACGCCCAATCAACGACGACCTCGGGGACTACTGATGGGGATATGCCTACCGGGGTATACCCAGCAGGACGTTTCCGACTGTCCCAGGAACTGGCGAGTGGGCCTACAAGACGGCGACTGGCTCAAGGCCCGGTGTGAATCTAAGCGACTTGAAGCTGAAGGCCCAGGCGAGTAGATAGGCCCAGTTGGATTAGGTTAAGCAAGTACCAAAGCCTTAACTGATTCGGTTGAGATATGTAAACCCTAGGGGAGGTAAGTCTATATAAACCTCCCTACGGGGCGTGTAGAGATACGTTCCATCATACACCCAAGCGACTCGCCGCCTAGCCGCCGAGTTCGCCCATTGTACCACCATCATAATACAATCTAGCAGGAGTAGCTCTTTACCCTCCGGGGGGCCGAACCTGGGTAAAACCCTGTGTCTCCGCCCTCATCTCGCACCGTAGATGGCTGGCCGCCCTTGCCCCTCGTTCTACTACTCGCTGCCGATTGTAGCATCTGCCGTGACCATTCCCACGACATCACTGGCAGAGCCGCATCGCCGCGCCGCCGTCGCTAGCGCCGCCCATCCGTGGTTGCTTGATCGATAGCCGTCAGATCTGAATCCAGCGCTTAGGATTAGATCTGTAGCGAAGGGGTACGTTTTGATCTAGACCGTGCGCAGTTAGTTAGATCCAACGGTGCATGAGCGTGATCCGGTGCGAAGCGGTATCGTCCAATCGGACGCTGCCGCGTGGCCTGTTCTTTGTTTTAAAAATCTGAATTAGATCTATTAGTGATCCAAACTTGCAAAATTCATAACTTTTGATCCACACGTTCAAATTTTGCAAATTTTGTATCATTGGAATCAGCAAAAAGAATGCTATCTATTTATGCAATGTGTTTAATGTTTTGCTTCTGTAAAATTGGTTATTTTTGCAGAGACATTTATAGGCTTATTTTGAGTATAGAAATGTTTTGAAAAATGATTTAAAGATCAAATAAAGTTTATTTAGTGTGTCTTGGTCTTGTTTATGATTCAGTACTATATACTTGTTGTAGAGGTCTCAACCCAATAAGGTAGATTCCTCATGTGTTTTACAATGCTAGTCCCTGGATCAATAGCTAACATCCACAGTTAAGATGTAATATCAAGATACAAAGGTCATAACATAACTTTATAACCGGGAATATCATAATTTTTATTACATCTTACATAGCTCATTTGGCTATTACATTACATTGCAGCGGAATAACTATAGTCATGGGTCCTTCATCTTCAAAGTGCCACAGGCAGATGTTGGTTGCAGACTTTGTAATCCTAATCAATCAATCTTCACTACAATCAATCAAACCTACAACATTACAAGTTACAGCCACAAGGGTCAATACATTTGAATTGTATTGGCAAGTTTCACTACTATGTATAATATCAGTGGATCCTATCATTACATGCATATTTGGCTAAGTAGAGTTTAAGGCTTATTTGCATAAAGCAACATTTATCCTATCTTTTCAAAAATGGTTTTGGTCCTTGTAACTACCTCGGTGAATTATGCTCCTAGTTACAAGCCTGGATGAGCGGAAATGGTTGAAATAGTACGGTGGGGCCCAAATTCCACTCACAGGTAGACCTTTCGGCCGTCCCAACCATTTCCAAACATCGGGACAAGAACGGGCGGCGTAATCGGCAGGCGAAGGGATCAACTACATACACAAATGAGTATGTATGCAAGCCACCATACAACAGTACATCAGAGCCATTCCATCTAAAAAGAAAGGAAATATAGCAACGCCATACGACAAGATTCAAATGTCCTAGATAGATATAATAGTTTAGGATATCTCCTCATACATCAAACATCAGAGTATCAGGCGGATGCGGCAAACAAGATCCGAGTACGGATAAGAAGCAAATCGGCATAAGATGCCCCATAAATAAACACATCCCGCCCACAGATCTCATGGATCCCCGTTCCCGGAATCTCTACACCGAATGATCGTTGCCCACATCGTCCGTCTCCTCCACCCAGTATCCATCTCGTGAGTGTACCTGTTCATCTGAATCAAATAATTTATCGTGTGAGACCCTAGGGGTACTCAGCAAGTCTTTATGCCTCTAAAGGGGACACAACCTGGGGTGACGCAATTGCAGCAAAAGATAAACCCTAACAATTCTATAGATACTCGCTAACCATCCGCCTAACCAAAGATAGACGGATGTCCGTGAATTGATAACAACAGTTATAACAGTAATAATACCAGATCCATCCTCCTCCTCGCTTACCAACGAGGAAGCGGACGAACAACCCCCCATCCGTTGGCAGTTTTATTATCCATTCCATGAGTGTTGCACTATTTACTAGTCAGTTACTTAGTCAAATTAGAAGCGGTACTTTAGTTATACTTGTCTATGATCGAGAAACTGTGCTCCAAGTCGTCCATAACCGCGAACACGGCTTTCAGAAAGTTTTACCCTGCAGGGGTGCACAAATAGCAACACACACTCGATCAACCTCGAAAAAACCAAATCAAAACCCAACGAGGCATTCACGACAAAGCAATCACAAGATTCAGAAATATTTCAGGGGGCCACCCCATTAAGCTACCCGCAACGAAACTGGCCGGCTCCGAGACGGACTCAAGGTTTGCGCCAATGGCTATAAACGACTGGGAACCCGAAAATGTGACTGGGCTTGTAGATACCGCGAAAACACTCCGCTTACCTAAACAGTACAGGTGCAGTACATCGCACAATTTAAATAAAGCAGTAAAGCATGGCATAAGTACAGGATAGTAAATAAAAACTCAAACTAGTTTGTGGCCCCAAGAAATAAGAATGAATCAAGCTCTGGCTCAGGGGGGTCCCATAAGCCTCCCGGATGTGGATAGCGCGAATATTCAAGGAACAGGAATCAAGTACTCGGGGTCCTACGGGACACAAGTGAGCATGAAAAACCAAATAGCAGATATTGCTCACCGGTGCCACTTTCATTAGTTATCCCATACTACTCAGGTTAAGTTGTTTAGGTACCTCGTTATCCATCAAACACTCACATACCCTACACATGCTGTTCTACGACTCGCATGGCTTAAACAACTCCTGTAGTAATGGCTCGTGGGATGGAGGAACAAGCTTCGGTGGGGTTTAAAAGTAAAGGCTATGCAATACTTGGGATTCAGTTTAATGCAATCGCGACTCAATGATGCAAGAATAAGATAGAGGCAATAGGTACTATATGTATGCAAGCATGTGGTAGTGCTTGCCTAGAAGCTCAGTTGAAGCGAGAGAAGGATCTGGGTAGTGCTCCTGGGTTTCTTGATATATCCCCTGCTCAGCGTCTATTCGAGGAAGAACCAAACAAACAAGGGCCAACATAAATAAAGTGCACAAGCATAAGAATAAAATGCGACAAGCAAACAATCATGCCATGATGAATGATGCACCATTTGCATGGCAATAAAGTAGCATGGCATGGGTGAGGTGTAGATTACAAGAAATAAACATTTTATTGAGTTTTGGTCACATTTTATACCCAATTAAGTTGTTGTACCCTTTATATTTATATGATGCATGCTGCAAAACAGAACATGGAATGCATAAACAGAAAGGTCTCGTCGAGCTAATCATTTTAGACATATTATTTGTCAAATTTGGAGTTATAAAACAAAAGTTATTAATTATTTAAGGGGGAAGGGCATTTTGTTGTAATTTTAGACAACTTGAAATTTAAAGTGTTCAAAATATATTTTGGTTAGCATATTTGAATTCCTCACATTTTTCTGATTTCAAAACATATATTACACTTAATATTTGGATTTGTCATTTTAAACCCATTTTTAAATCAAATATATTAAAGGGGGGTCAAAGTCAAAGATTTGACTCAATAGAGTCAAATCTGGACAAATTCGAAAACATGGTTGAATTCATATTTGGAAAACATTTACTTTTCATTTTGAAAGTTTTTACAAATTCGAATTATTTCATAATATATGAATTTAGTTAGATTTAAACATTTCCTGAAATTTTATTTGTATTAAAGGTTTGGCAAACTTTTGTCACGCAGCTGAATACTACCCACAGTCACCGACGGGTAGGGACAGATGCAGAAGGCCACAGAGCGTGCAGCCAGCTAGGAAGCGCCAAGTGGCACAGGCGGGGCGCGGGTTGAGCCGAGGAAAATTCCCGGGGCCTTTTTGCAAAATGCGGCTGCTCTGTTTTCTGACGAAACTGAAAACCAACACGAAAACTGCTAGCTGAGCTAAACTTCGGAGGACGATGGCGATCAATCGGTTGCAGATTTTGTGACGCCATAAAAACGAGAATTGTAGAGGGCACGAAGGTCTTCGATATTCGTTCAGGAATCCTCGGCTAAAAAGGACCGGGGCGATCGGGAACTCGCCGGGAACAGAGACGAATCTGCTGCTCGGGGTGTTCTACTGCAGAGCTGGCGCACTCGGATGTTGCTGTTGTTGCATGCGCGACGGAGATTACCGAAGACGGCGACGACGATTCCGGGCGGCATGATGCAGAAAGGTGGGGAAAAGGGAGGGGGAAAGGAGGTGGCGCTCACCTCGACCAGTTCCCTCAGGAATTGGGACCGGGGAAGGAGGAAGATGGACAGGGCGGTGGCGACGGGCGGCCTGTTTGGTCACGACCGAAACGAAGGCGAGGAGGAAGTCACCGGCAGCTCCGGCTCCTCCTCCTGCTGCGATTCCGAAGAGGCGGAAGTGGCGGTTCTGTTCCTGGGCTCAATCGCTCCCGCTGGCGGCCATGGCAGCTCCACCTCTATGCTCCCCTCACTGAAATTTTGGCACGAGGGAGGCGGGGTACGGAGGAGAGGAAGAGGGGGGATGGCGGCGCAGGGAAGGGAGAGGGCTAGGGTTTGGAGGCCGCTCGGGGATAAGAAGAAGGTGGTCACGCCTTGCTCGTGGGTGCTGACGAGGAAAACGGCACCGGACGTCTACCTGCTCCTCCGTTTTCCTGCAGAGAGAAGGGGTCGAGGGAAGACGGTGAACAGGAACGGCGTCGGGGTGAAGGGGTACCAGGCCGTGGAGGAAGGTGGGCCGGAGGAGGGTATTGCACTGGTAGGCTACTGCTCTCTCTTGGGCTGCTGCGGCTGCGCCCAAGGTGGGCTGCTGCCAGGTATGAACCTCTCTCTTATTTGCTGATATGATTTCTTTTACTTGTTTGTTTGTTTTGTTTCAAATTAAGCAAAGATTATTGTCTCTACCATTTGAAGCTTTAGCAGAAATTGAACACATATTTTGGACAACATAAAGGGGCAAGGGGAACAAAAACAAAGGAGGAGAGATGATGCCCACATACATAATAGAAGTATGTGCCATTTTGGCGTTTTACAAGAATATGAAGAATAGGTGTAGGGTTTAGCAAACTCAACCAAGATCAACAAAAGGAATGGAAGAGAGGGATAGAGATGTGGTGGTGGATTTTTGCAAGACCATACTAGATCAAGCAAAAGAGGGGTAGAGGAAGATGGAAGATGATCCACCAAAATTCAAATAAAATCCAATAGAGGACAAAAGATGGTGAGGGTTGCATGGCCCATGCAAGTGCATTAAATGCCACATTGCTAATCGTGAAAACAACTAGAAATACACATGGGCATTTATCTCATGCATGCACTCAAATTTGAATACTACCATGCAATATGGAAAATATTGATCCTATGCACATATATGGAGCTATATGACCATACTAGTGTGTGTTTCTCCACTAGATCATCACATGGCCAAATTATAGCTTCATGCATGTACACATATTGGATAGTTCCCACATGGAAGCTAGTAGAGGCAAATCTGCAACATAGCATGCAAAGGTGGCCATGTGGCTCCCCACATATCAATAATGTGAAAACCACATGATGCTAAGATGAGAGCATGAGGAAATAGAATTGGATCCATCCCAACCCACATGAGCTAGAGGTAAAACCAAATAAGTTGCAGTGCTCATATATGGTGGAATGGTGGAATGATGGGGTGATGACAAGAAAGGTGGTGGAGTCAATAAAAGATATGCCCCCAACTCAACTTGGGCATTTAAGCAATATATCAAGAACCAAATACAATATCAAGAGGCAAATACAATTCACAATGCATATGAGAGAAGATCCAAACCAAAAAGGGTTTTATATGATGCTCAAATGCAAGGTGGCATGATGGCATGAGCATGATATAATGATGATGCAACACTTGCATATATGAAGTAGCCGTTATATTACTAGACCAAGTAGCATTACAATTGTTAGACAAATGGGATGCTACAACCCTCCCCCACTAAACAGGAATCTCGCCCCGAGATTCTAGGACGAAGAAGAAGACTCAAAGAGGGTAGGATAGTTGGCACGGAGCTCATCTTCACGCTCCCAAGTGGCTTCATCAACGGAATGGTGCGACCACTGCACCTTGCAGAACTTGATGGACTTGTTGCGAGTCCTTCTTTCTGCGATCTCAAGGATTTTTGTGGGGTGTTCTTGATAAGACAGGTCTTCTTGGAGATTGATTAGCTCATGATCCACGGTCCTGCCGGGATCCTTGAAGCACTTCTTGAGTTGAGAGATGTGGAAAACATCATGGACCTTGAGTTTTTCCGGGAGCTCAAGAGCATAAGCAACTTCTCCTCTTCTTCCACGAATTTTGAAAGGACCGATGTATCTAGGAGCCAGCTTTCCTTTGATACCAAAACGGTGCGTGCCTTTCATGGGAGTGACACGAAGGTAAACGAGATCACCAGGGACATACACCATGTCCGTGTGCTTCCTGTCATAATTGCTCTTCTGGCGACTTTGAGCAATCTTCAGATTTTCAAGAATGATGTGCACCTTCTCCTCCGCTTGAGTTACAATGTCAGGGCCAAACCATATTCTTTCTCCTGCACCCGACCAACCAATCGGAGTTCTGCATTTGCGGCCATAGAGAGCCTCAAATGGTGCCATCTTCAGACTTTTCTGGAAGCTGTTGTTGTAAGAGAATTCAGCATAAGGAAGACATTCCTCCCACTTCATGCCAAAAGAGATGACGCAAGCACGAAGCATATCCTCCAGAATCTGATTGATCCTTTCAACTTGTCCTTGCGACTGAGGGTGGTAAGCTGTGCTGAAGTTCAATTTTGTTCCCAAAGCATTTTGGAAACTTTCCCAGAACTTGGAAGTAAAGATGCTCCCACGGTTTGAACTGATCTCAAGCGGAACCCCATACAGAGAGACAATTCTGTTGATATAGAGCTCAGCCAACTGAATTCCAGAAATTGTTTCCTTGACGGGGAAGAAGTGAGCCACTTTAGAAAGCCTGTCAATGACAACAAAGATTGCATTGTTGCCCTTCTGCGACCTTGGAAACCCAGTGATGAAGTCCATCTCTACTTTCTCCGATTTCCATTCCGGGGGTTTCAATGGCTGTAGAAGACCGGAAGGTTTCTGATGGACAGCTTTCACTCTGCGGCAGACATCACACTCCGAGACATACTTGGCACAATATCGTTTCAATCCCGGCCACCAATATTGTGTTTTCAAGTCCATGTACATCTTTGTGCTGCCAGGGTGGATAGAGAGAACAGATTCATGCGCCTCCTTGAGAACTTGCTCTCTCAAACCCGGGTAGTTCGGAACAAACATCCGGTGTTCAAAGAAAAGCGTGCCTTGATCATGGACGTGGAAGGACTCATACTTCGGAAGCTGAAGTTTGGAGATGATCTTTCTGGTGTGCGGATCACCAAGCTGACGAGATCGGACCTTCTCTTCCAAGAGAGGAGTAGCCAGAAGGTTCAGGAGATACCCTTGTTCCACAATTTCAAGGTTGAGCTGACGGAATTCCTCGCACAAGAGAGGCTGTTGTTCTTCCATCATGAGGTTGTTGACATAAGCTTTGCGGCTGAGAGCATCGGCCATGACATTCGCTTTGCCCGGAGTGTAGTTGATGGTCAAATCAAAATCATTGATTGCTTCAATCCATCTCCTCTGCCGAAGGTTGAGATCAGGCTGAGTGAAGATATACTTCAGACTCTTGTGATCAGAAAAGATTTCACAACGGTTGCCCAGCAAGTAGTGCCTCCATAGTTTCAAAGCAAAGACAACTGCTGCGAGCTCGAGGTCATGTGTAGGATAGCTGATCTCATGCGTCTTCAACTGTCGAGAGGCATAAGCAACAACTTGTTTTTCTTGCATAAGGACCGCACCCAATCGTTGCAAAGAGGCGTCACAGAATATCTGGAAAGGCTTAGATGTATCCGGAGGAACCAAGACTGGTGTGGAAGTGAGCTTCTCTTTGAGTGTCTCAAAGCTTGCTTGACACGCAAGAGTCCAAAGGTATTTCTTGCCTTTCTTGAGGAGATCGGTAAGAGGCTTCGCTATCTTCGAAAAGTTCTGAACGAAGCGACGGCAATAACTAGCCAAACCAAGGAAACTCCGCACTTCTTTGACATTAACCGGAGGAAGCCATTCAAAAATTGTCTTCACAGTTTCCGGGTTGACTGCAATGCCCTTGGCAAAGATGACGTGACCAAGATAGGTTACTTGAGGCAGCCAAAACTCACACTTTGAGAACTTTGCATACAAGCGGTTCTCACGAAGCTTGTTTAGGACACACCGAAGGTGTTATTCATGTTCTTCCTTTGACTTAGAATAGACTAAGATGTCATCCAGATAGACCACAACGAACTTATCAAGATACTCCATGAAAACCGAGTTCATGAGCCTCGAGAAGGTGGCAGGTGCGTTGGTGAGACCGAAAGACATGACCGTGTACTCATACAGGCCATAGCGGGTGGTGAAAGCTGTTTTAGGAACATCTTCCTTGCGAATCTTGATTTGGTGATAACCACTTCTCAAGTCAAGCTTAGAGAACACCACAGCTCCAGCTAGCTGATCGAAGAGATCATTAATCCGCGGAAGGGGATATTTATTCTTGATGGTTTTAGCATTGAGAGCCCGATAGTCAACACAAAGTCTATCAGTCCTGTCTCTCTTCTTCACAAAGATTATTGGGCTACCCCAAGAAGAAGTACTGTGTTGAATGAAACCCAACTTCTCTTGTTCATCAAGCTGACGTTTGAGTTCAGCCAACTCAGCGGGACCCATTTTATAAGGCCGCTTGGAGATAGGAGCCGTTCCAGGTTCAAGCTCAATTACAAACTCAACCTCACGATCCGGAGGCATACCCGGCAACTCTTCAGGAAAGACATCTGGGAACTCACAGACCACCGGAACACTCTGAATAGCTTCCATAGCATCATCATTCAGAGCCGCCAAAGAGAAAAGCTGGATAGCAGGAGTCAGACTTGGAGAATAGACTATATGGCCTTCAGGAATCTTAAGAGAAACCGAGCGTTCAGCACAATCAATCACAGCTGCATTTGCTGTCAACCAATCCATGCCCAAGATGACATCAATGTCAGAATTGCCCAGAACAATTAAGGACGCCGAGAACGAAGAGCCACCAATCTCAATTTGATTGCCATGGCTGATTTTTGAAGCTGCCATTGTTGCTCCAGGAGAAAGGACCATTAACCGCTTAAAGAGAGGATCCAACGCTAACCCATTCTCATTTGCAAACTTGTTAGAAACAAATGAATGCGATGCACCAGAATCAAACAAAACTCATGCAGGGACTGAGTTAACGGATAGCATACCCATCACAACTCCAGGTGCATGCTCAGCTTGAGCGGCGTTGACACAGTTGGCACGAGCAACAGTAGACCCGGGCTTGGTGTTGATGTTGAGAGCCCGCGGTGGTGGTGCACGAACCAAAGGAGAGCTTGCCGCAGATCTTGGAGGTGGTGGAGGAAGAGCTTTGTTTTTCATCGGACAGTTCCAGTACTGATGCCCAGTGTCTCCGCAAGTGAAACAAGCACCAGGTGGACGTGGAGCAACGTAGCCAGGGACTCCGCCAGGCGCTCCAGGGTAGTGGTGGTTGTAGCCCCTGGGAGCAGCAGTGAGGAAGTTTGGTGGCCTTGCCGCGTAGCTTGCAGGTCTTGGTGGAGCCGGGAGCGACGGTGGGGTGTTAGGAACCCAGACACGACGCTTAGAGGGAGCTGACATAGCTGAAGAGCTTGCTGCATCACGGTTGTGTTTCTTTGACTCCTCAAACACTTGCTTACTTGCTTCTTCCTGCAGAGCTGTATGCTGAAGTTCCAGAAAAGACGCCGGCCTTGCATGTGTGATTGCATATTTAATCGATGCATTGAGCCCTTGCCGGAACCTCTTTTGCTTCTTCTTGTCATCAGAGATATCATCGCCACCATAACGAGAAAGGTTCATGAAGTTCCTGATGTAGGTATTTACATTGTCATTTCCCTGCTTGAGGTTGAGAAACACTTCCTTCATCCTCTCCATGACAATTTCTGACAGATACTGCTCTTTGAAGGCTCCAGTGAACTGTTCCCAAGTAGGCTGAAAACCAATGCAGTTTGCCTTCAGGTAATTCTCCCACCAGAGAGCTGCATCTCCCTTCAGAAGGTGAGTAGCACATTTTACCCATTCTTGCTTAGGAACATCAGCAGTCTCCAGTAGACTTGACATCTCACGCAACCAATCATCAGCATCAAGTGGTTGATCAGAAACATCAAATTGGCGTGGGTTGAACTTCAGGAAGCTTTTGATGTCTCCTCGCTTGGGAGGTGGAGGTAGCGGAGCAAACTCATTCCTCCGAACACTTTCTTCAAAACGCTGCTGGTTCTGCTGCATTGCTGCCAAGGCATTGGCGATGTTTGACAACGCGGACCCCAGTTCAGGTGGTATGTCCTCATCAGAACGGCGTGGTGGTGCCATCCTGTGATTGATATAAAACACAAGTCAGTACTATAATGGAGAATAATAATAATCCAAAATAGTACCAAGATGGAATTAACCAAGATTAAAGGATACAATTTACTAAGATGATATTAAAATATCAACAAAGTTCAAAGCACCTAGAAGATATTAAGCATATCGCACACGACTGAAAAGGAGTGTGGTACACAGATATATCAAAGAAAAATTTTCCGCAAATTTCGGCATTAAAATACCAGCAGATGCGCAAAATCACTTAACGAATCAAGATTACTGACTTTACCAATTCAATATACAAAAGCGAATGATAAGAGTAGTGGTATGGTCGCGACTCCATCCCGCACTCAAATCATTACTCCGCACATGAATAAGTAGAACACATATCCTAACCCCTTCTTCTCACGATGAACCTAAAGATTGGTTACTACGGAAACGAACACCCCAAACAAGATAACGTAGGATAACAAAGAGTAAGACAGATCGCGGCGGTATACAACGAATCAGATAGATCGCGTTGGTTTGCAAAAGCCTGTCGGTATGGAATGTACCAACAGTTGATAACCAAAAGGCAGATTAAGATAACAACTTGGATGCAACAGATAGACAAGGAATTACACACTCACACACACACAAACACACAACCTATGGTACTACGGAAACCCAGAACACGTGAATCCTAGTTTGAATTTTTAAGAAGAGGATTGAAAACGTTACACTTCCTTACTAGAAAAGGGTGGGTGGGTGGGTAAGAAGAAAAATGGAAGCAGTCCTACTCTCGCGTTTTGTTTTTCCCTAGTATACATAACTACCAAAAATATTTGCTAGACTGACAACGACCATTTGGCTGAGACCCTGAAGGGCGGGATGGCTCTGATACCAATTGTAACGGTGAATTACGCTCCTAGTTACAAGCCTGGATGAGCGGAAATGGTTGAAATAGTACGGTGGGGCCCAAATGCCACTCACAGGTAGACCTTTCGGCCGTCCCAACCATTTCCAAACACCGGGACAAGAACGAGCGGCGTAATCGGCAGGCGAAGGGATCAACTACATACACAAATGAGTATGTATGCAAGCCACCATACAACAGTACATCAGAGCCATTCCATCTAAAAAGAAAGGAAATATAGCAACGCCATACGGCAAGATTCAAATGTCCTAGATAGATATAATAGTTTAGGATATCTCCTCATACATCAAACATCAGAGTATCAGGCGGAAGCGGCAAACAAGATCCGAGTACGGATAAGAAGCAAATCGGCATAAGATGCCCCATAAATAAACACATCCCGCCCACATATCTCACGGATCCCCGTTCCCGGAATCTCTACACCGAATGATCGTTGCCCACATCGTCCGTCTCCTCCACCCAGTATCCATCTCGTGAGTGTACCTGTTCATCTGAATCAAATAATTTATCGTGTGAGACCCTAGGGGTACTCAGCAAGTCTTTATGCCTCTAAAGGGGACACAACCTGGGGTGACGCAATTGCAGCAAAAGATAAACCCTAACAATTCTATAGATACTCGCTAACCATCCGCCTAACCAAAGATAGACGGATGTCCGTGAATTGATAACAACAGTTATAACAGTAATAATACCAGATCCATCCTCCTCCTCGCTTACCAACGAGGAAGCGGACGAACAACCCCCCATCCGTTGGCAGTTTTATTATCCATTCCATGAGTGTTGCACTATTTACTAGTCAGTTACTTAGTCAAATTAGAAGCGGTACTTTAGTTATACTTGTCTATGATCGAGAAACTGTGCTCCAAGTCGTCCATAACCGCGAACACGGATTTCAGAAAGTTTTACCCTGCAGGGGTGCACAAATAGCAACACACACTCGATCAACCTCGAAAAAACCAAATCAAAACCCAACGAGGCATTCACGACAAAGCAATCACAAGATTCAGAAATATTTCAGGGGGCCACCCCATTAAGCTACCCGCAACGAAACTGGCCGGCTCCGAGACGGACTCAAGGTTTGCGCCAATGGCTGTAAACGACTGGGAACCCGATAATGTGACTGGGCTTGTCGATACCGCGAAAACACTCCGCTTACCTAAACAGTACAGGTGCAGTACATCGCACAATTTAAATAAAGCAGTAAAGCATGGCATAAGTACAGGATAGTAAATAAAACCTCAAACTAGTTTGTGGCCCCAAGAAATAAGAATGAATCAAGCTCTGGCTCAGGGGGGTCCCATAAGCCTCCCGGATATGGATAGCGCGAATATTCAAGGAACAGGAATCAAGTACTCGGGGTCCTACGGGACACAAGTGAGCATGAAAAACCAAATAGCAGATATTGCTCACCGGTGCCACTTTCATTAGTTATCCCATACTACTCAGGTTAAGTTGTTTAGGTACCTCGTTATCCATCAGACACTCACATACCCTACACATGCTGTTCTACGACTCGCATGGCTCAAACAACTCCTGTAGTAATGGCTCATGGGATGGAGGAACAAGCTTCGGTGGGGTTTAAAAGTAAAGGCTATGCAATACTTGGGATTCAGTTTAATGCAATCGCGACTCAATGATGCAAGAATAAGATAGAGGCAATAGGTACTATATGTATGCAAGCATGTGGTAGTGCTTGCCTGGCAGCTCAGTTGAAGCGAGAGAAGGATCTGGGTAGTGCTCCTGGGTTTCTTGATATATCCCCTGCTCAGCGTCTATTCGAGGAAGAACCAAACAAACAAGGGCAAAGATAAATAAGGTGCACAAGCATAAGAATAAAATGCGACAAGCAAACAATCATTCCATGATGAATGATGCACCATTTGCATGGCAATAAAGTAGCATGGCATGGGTGAGGTGTAGATTACAAGAAATAAACATTTTATTGAGTTTTGGTCACATTTTATACCCAATTAAGTTGCTGTACCCTTTATATTTATATGATGCATGCTGCAAAACAGAACATGGAATGCATAAACAGAAAGGTCTCGTCGAGCTAATCATTTTAGACATATTATTTGTCAAATTTGGAGTTATAAAACAAAAGTTATTAATTATTTAAGGGGGAAGGGCATTTTGTTGTAATTTTAGACAACTTGAAATTTAAAGTGTTCAAAATATATTTTGGTTAGCATATTTGAATTCCTCACATTTTTCTGATTTCAAAACATATATTACACTTAATATTTGGATTTGTCATTTTAAACCCATTTTTAAATCAAATATATTAAAGGGGGGGTCAAAGTCAAAGATTTGACTCAATAGAGTCAAATCTGGACAAATTCGAAAACATGGTTGAATTCATATTTGGAAAACATTTACTTTTCATTTTGAAAGTTTTTACAAATTCGAATTATTTCATAATATATGAATTTAGTTAGATTTAAACATTTCCTGAAATTTTATTTGTATTAAAGGTTTGGCAAACTTTTGTCACGCAGCTGAATACTACCCACAGTCACTGACGGGTAGGGACAGATGCAGAAGGCCACAGAGCGCGCAGCCAGCTAGGAAGCGCCAAGTGGCACAGGCGGGACGCGGGTTGAGCCGAGGAAAACTCCCGGGGCCTTTTTGCAAAATGCGGCTGCTCTGTTTTCTGACGAAACTGAAAACCAACACGAAAACTGCTAGCTGAGCTAAAATTCGGAGGACGATGGCGATCAATCGGTTGCAGATTTTGTGACGCCATAAAAACAAGAATTGTAGAATGCACGAAGGTCTTCGATATTCGTTCAGGAATCCTCGGCTAAAAAGGACCGGGGCGATCGGGAACTCGCCGGGAACAGAGACGAATCTGCTGCTCGGGGTGTTCTACTGCAGAGCTGGCGCACTCGGATGTTGCTGCTGTTGCACGCGCGACGGAGATTACCGAAGACGGCGACGATGATTCCGGGCGGCATGATGCAGAAAGGTGGGGAAAAGGGAGGGGGAAAGGAGGTGGCGCTCACCTCGACCAGTTCCCTCAGGAATTGGGACCGGGGAAGGAGGAAAATGGACAGGGCGGTGGCGACGGGCGGCCTGTTTGGTCACGACCGAAACGAAGGCGAGGAGGAAGTCACCAGCAGCTCCGGCTCCTCCTTCTGCTGCGATTCCGAAGAGGCGGAAGTGGCGGTTCTGTTCCTGGGCTCAATCGCTCCCGCTGGCGGCCATGGCAGCTCCACCTCTATGCTCCCCTCACTAAAATTTTGGCACGAGGGAGGCGGTGTACGGAGGAGAGGAAGAGGGGGGATGGCGGCGCAGGGAAGGGAGAGGGCTAGGGTTTGGAGGCCGCTCGGGGATAAGAAGAAGGTGGTCACGCCTTGCTCGTGGGTGCTGACGAGGAAAACGGCACCGGACGTCTACCTGCTCCTCCGTTTTCCTGCAGAGAGAAGGGGTCGAGGGAAGACGGTGAACAGGAACGGCGTCGGGGTGAAGGGGTACCAGGCCGTGGAGGAAGGTGGGCCGGAGGAGGGTATTGCACTGGTAGGCTACTGCTCTCTCTTGGGCTGCTGCGGCTGCGCCCAAGGTGGGCTGCTGCCAGGTATGAACCTCTCTCTTATTTGCTGATATGATTTCTTTTACTTGTTTGTTTGTTTTGTTTCAAATTAAGCAAAGATTATTGTCTCTACCATTTGAAGCTTTAGCAGAAATTGAACACATATTTTGGACAACATAAAGGGGCAAGGGGAACAAAAACAAAGGAGGAGAGATGATGCCCACATACATAATAGAAGTATGTGCCATTTTGGCGTTTTACAAGAATATGAAGAATAGGTGTAGGGTTTAGCAAACTCAACCAAGATCAACAAAAGGAATGGAAGAGAGGGATAGAGATGTGGTGGTGGATTTTTGCAAGACCATACTAGATCAAGCAAAAGAGGGGTAGAGGAAGATGGAAGATGATCCACCAAAATTCAAATAAAATCCAATAGAGGACAAAAGATGGTGAGGGTTGCATGGCCCATGCAAGTGCATTAAATGCCACATTGCTAATCGTGAAAACAACTAGAAATACACATGGGCATTTATCTCATGCATGCACTCAAATTTGAATACTACCATGCAATATGGAAAATATTGATCCTATGCACATATATGGAGCTATATGACCATACTAGTGTGTGTTTCTCCACTAGATCATCACATGGCCAAATTATAGCTTCATGCATGTACACATATTGGATAGTTCCCACATGGAAGCTAGTAGAGGCAAATCTGCAACATAGCATGCAAAGGTGGCCATGTGGCTCCCCACATATCAATAATGTGAAAACCACATGATGCTAAGATGAGAGCATGAGGAAATAGAATTGGATCCATCCCAACCCACATGAGCTAGAGGTAAAACCAAATAAGTTGCAGTGCTCATATATGGTGGAATGGTGGAATGATGGGGTGATGACAATAAAGGTGGTGGAGTCAATAAAAGATATGCCCCCAACTCAACTTGGGCATTTAAGCAATATATCAAGAACCAAATACAATATCAAGAGGCAAATACAATTCACAATGCATATGAGAGAAGATCCAAACCAAAAAGGGTTTTATATGATGCTCAAATGCAAGGTGGCATGATGGCATGAGCATGATATAATGATGATGCAACACTTGCATATATGAAGTAGCCGTTATATTACTAGACCAAGTAGCATTACAATTGTTAGACAAATGGGATGCTACAGTCCTTTGTCAAATCTCTTGTCCAAGTTCCTTGAACTCCTTGGTAGAAACTCAAGTGTTCAAGTCCTTGTCAAAAAAATCTCTTGAGCTACTTGGTAACCCCAAGTGCAACAAGTTTTATCAAAATCTCATGAGTTCCTTGGTATCCCCAAGTACATCATGCTCTTGAGCACCTTGGTAACCCCAAGTGCATCAATCTTAACAAAATATCTTTGAATTCCTTGGTACCCCCAAGTGCATCAAGTTTTTATATTAGAAGTTGGAATGTCGAGATCTCCCATAGTTCAAACTTTAGTTGCTCGGTATTGTCCATAACCGGGGACACGGCTAAGTACTTAGATTTTATTAACTTCTGCAGAAGGAGTACACTTTACCCACATGTCACAATCCCATCTTGTTGCCACCAGTGGCCTACTGGATTAGTGCTCACCAAGATGGAGTACTGGCAGATTGAGAATGTGACGAAGTCTTTCCAAAGGGTCCTCCCATACACCATTGATAGCTTGCCTTCAGCACCCATGAAGCATTCCAGATCCCCATGTCCAGTTAACTGAAGACAGTGCATGGGTCTTCCCAATGTAGTTGACTAAGCCAGAGCCATAATAGCATGTGGTTGCACACGAAAGCCACAATTGGAGAAACATGTTCAATCTCTAAGTTTCCTAGGTGGTTTTCATTTGGAGCACAACACAAAGTGATTGCCATAGACATGGTTCCTTTTGTTGCCACCTTCTCCAAAACTTCAAGTATCCTCCACCTAGGGGTTCATTGAGTCCTTGTTTTATTATGTAAAACACAAGTCCTTTTCTCAACCTTTGTAAAATCTCAACATGTATCTTTTTTCAAAACATAGCATGGCTAAGCATGTACAACTTCAATATTTTCACTAAGGAGTGTATAGGGAATCCTATTAGGATTTAGCATAGCATAAGTACAGAAATATCTTTTCATGCATGTTTTCAAAATCCACTAGGTATAATGAAAATAGTAGGTCTTTTGTATGATAGTGTAACTTGCCTTTTTGGTAGGGGATGGTGGTTCTCTCCTTGATCTTGCTATTCTCACACTTTGCTAATTTCACTACAATCAAGCAAACACAAAATCAACTAACATTCCAAACCAAAGTCAAACAAACAATCTCACACACATAAAGCAATGGAGTCTAAGTCATGCATAAGTATGCAAAGGATGGTTCCATTGCAAGGATGGTCTCCACTAGGTTTATAAACTTTGTAAAGTCCAAATTGGTCATTTACCAAAATGGAAAATTCATTAGTTAGAGGGTTTTGCCCAAAAATTATTTTAAAAATCCAATCAACATTTTATGTGGTGGAAAATGGTTTTATCAAATCAAAATATTTAAGTTTCTCACCAAAAGTTTCTAACTCTCAATACTTGGTGTTTTAGGTCAGTAGATTTGAATTATAACATTTTCCCAATAGTTTTTATTCCAAAATTCTTTTTCAAAATAAAACCATTATCATTACTTAGCTAGAATTAGACTAATTCAATTAATCCATTCTTAAATTTTTCCAATTTCATTTCCAAAACCATGGGTTGGTTCCTAGGGTCAGTAAGGTCACTACAAACCATTTTGCAAAAGATTTAATCCTAAAATCAATTTTAAACAATTTTTCTACTCTAAACAAGCTCTCAAAAGAATCTGCAAAATCAAGCAAGCTAACAGATACTATTTTCTAAACTAAGGCCATGGTTGGTTAGGTCTTGCTCTCCTGAATCCAACGATATAAAATTTGTAATTTTTGGACGTGTGGTTTGAAAGTTATAAGGGTTTGAAATTCACAAAATATTATGTTTTCAAATCAGTTTTTTTTTTAAACAGAACAGTGACACGCGGCGTGTTTTAACTGGACGGTACCGGTTCGGCCGGATCGACAACGTGGACCGCAGGATTAAAGGGGCAGGTGCGGCTCAGATCAACGCGTACCCCTTCGTTCAGTCAATCTATCGTGGCCACGCGATTAAGATCCTACGGCTACCAGGCGCTTGCCAGGAACGGGCGGCGCTAACGGCGGCTGCGCGGCAGCGCAGCTCTGCTCGCGACGGTTTCGGTGATACAGGGAGCTAGAGGAGGAGTGGGCTGGCTCACCGTGCTTGTAGACGCCTGGGGAAGCTCAACGTGTCAGTATCTCGTCGAGGGGCGTACGGGAGCGAGGTGGATTGCTCGCCGGAGTTCCAGCTGGCGTCGGTTGCGCGTGGCCGTGGTTGAGGGCGAGGCTGCAGTGCGTGCCGAAGCAAGGTAGAGGGTGCGTTAGACGTGCAAAGTCATTGCGGTGATGCGAGCGTGAAGGAGGAGGCGCGGGGTGGTCGAATACTACCTGTGGACGTCGTCGGTGAAGAAGACAAACGCGGCGGCGTCGGGAGCTTGTCGAAGTCGAGGCCCTGGGGCGCCCGCGGTCGAATGGGTGGTACGGGGAGGAAGGTCTGGGAGTGGGGAGTCTGCTAGCATGCACAGGGAGGCAAGGGGCGGTGACACTTGGCCGGAATCGAGGAATAAGCTCGTCGGAGACGGCAGCGGTGCAGAAGAGATTGGCGATAGCCTAGGGGCAGAGAGGAGGAGTTGTCTGGGGGAAAATGTCGAGGAGGGAGAGGTGCTTAAGAATGCGCGGTCGCAGGAGCGATTAACTGCCGTGTTAACGCCAATTGATGCTCGCAATTGTCGCCAGAAACGGTCGAGGAGAGGGGGGCGCTGTCACCGCGAGGAAGAAGGAGGGTGAACAGGGAAAATGGGTCCAGTCGTCAGTGGGGGAAAGAAGTGAGCGAAGGGTCCACCAGTCATCGTCTATGTGGGTCAAATGCGAGGTGTGAAACGTTTTCCTGCGGAATGAGGAGCTGGGCTGGTTGATGGGCTTCCTGGGCTGCTGGGTTGGGTCTGGTTCAAATCCATTTTTTTATTCTGTAACTTTTCTTTTTCTATTTCTGATTTTCTGTTTTGAATTTCAATCAACCAAACCACATTCAAATCAATTCAAATAATCAACAAACTTTGCAACTATGAATTTGATTCTGTTCAG
The DNA here is from genome assembly GCA_916181665.1 of Avena sativa. Lineage (NCBI taxonomy): Eukaryota > Viridiplantae > Streptophyta > Magnoliopsida > Poales > Poaceae > Avena > Avena sativa. The sequence continues at coordinate 32,191,971 of OV702284.1, forward strand.
AAACATAAACCAGAATCCAAAATAAAATAATATTTTTTAATTCTTTTTAAGATCCATTCTTTAATTAAATAAAATGGTTCTTTAGTTATTTAATAAAATAGGTTTGATTTAATTATTAAAATCTCCATTTGAAATCCAAATATTTTCAAAATCAAATCAGTAGGTTTATTTGGAAATAAAGAATATTTGGAAATCTTGCTTTAAAATAAAATAATTTTTTTACTTTAAGTCCATTAATAATTAAATAAAGTAGACTTTCATTATTAAATCAAATAGGATTTATTTTATTTAAAATATTTATTCTGAATCTAAAATAGAGACAAAACACTTTAGTAGGTTTTATTTGAGAATATAAAATATTTGGAAAACTTATTTAAAATAACTTAATAAGTTTTGATGTTTTTATTAAAATGGTAAAACCTTTTATTTAAATAAAATTTGGATATTAATTCCTTATTATTTTATTTAAATAGACCTTTACTATTTTTAAACAAAACAAATCATTTTATTTCCAATCTTGGCCAGGGTTTAATTTGGCTTTATAAAATAATCTTTATTTATAAATCCACCTTTTCCTTTAAAAACAAAATCTTTTATTTAAAAGATCAATAATGGTATTTCCAAAACATTTTATTTTCCTCTATTTAAAATGTTTATCTTTTTAAATTCCTTTACGATTTTATTTAATCCAAATTGGTTTGAGATTCCAATTGAATTCAAAATGTTTCTTCTGGCCCTGAAAATCTAACAAAGTTTTATTTTATTCTTTTATTTTCACATTACAAGATTTGGAAAATCTTGGGATGTGACACTTGTCTTGTTTGGTGTAGAAAATCATAACATGGCATTTGCATGCATTCATATATTTTTTCTTATATATTTTTGATATGTGAATTTGGTGCCATTATTTTATGTGTAGATTTTGGTGCTAATAGTAATTGTGGTTGTGAGGATTGTTGCTACTCCCCAAACTACCAAGGCCAATGGTGCTTCATGTTTTTATCCCTATATTTTTACCTATGCATTAGAAATATTTTGTATAGGACTTGCATGATTATTTTGCTAAGTATCTATATGCTATGCTTGGGAAATCCTAGTAGTTGTAGAAATGTTAGAATTTCCTCTAAGTTAAGATACATGCTTTTGCCATGATTAGCGTAGCTAGTAGCAAACAAGGGTGGATTATATATTCATGCTATGAGAAATATTTCTAAGTCTTTGACTTATGTTTTGCTTAATAAAAACAACTAAGTGAATGAAACACCTGGGTGGAATGGAAAGATTGGTTTGTGTTGAGTGGTTACACACGGCCCATTTCTATGGTTTACCTTGTGTATCTCACTTGTGGAAATCCACCCAGGAACAAAGGGATTTGAGATGCCAAATGTTAAGAAGCTTCTAGTGCAGCCACATGGCATTATGGGCTCTGCCTGGACCATATAGGTTGCAATAACTTAGCCAAATGGACAGTTGGTGGTAGGGGAATGATAGGTTTGGAGCTTGTCCATTTTGGTCTAAGGGAAGGCTTCTGAAAGGTCATGTCTTGGTGAAAATCAAGTCGTGTGGGGAAAGTGCACAACCTCTGCAGATGGAAGAATCTAAGTACTTAGCCATGTCCCTGGAATTGGACAACTTGAGCATCAAGACATGGGAGCTATCAAGAATCTCCTCATCCCAATTTTCTAAGTTAAAAACTTGTTTTGAACAAGGGTGAAGGTTCACCAATTTCTATTGGTGGTTCCTTGGGAGAGTTTTGTCAAAGAAAAACTTAGTGTTTTCAACTAATAGGTAAAACCTATTTTGAGCAAAGCAAGCCTAAGCTACACTTAGCCAAATTCATGTAGTAACTAGATGCTAATATTTTGCTAAAGTATCACTTGCCAATACTATTCCAATGTATTAACCCACTTTGGCTGTAACTTGTGATGTTGCAGGTTATTCTGATGATGATTAGGGGTTATGAGTATACACTCAACATGCTTTCCTGTGGCACATGAAGATGAAGACTTTATTTATATTGTTATGATTAAACTCTTGTATTAGGCCTATGGCCATGGAGATGTAAAATACTATGTTATCTCTAGAATGACGATGTAATAATGACCTTTGTTTCTGTGTACTTCATCTTAAACTGTGGATGCTAGCATTTGATCTAGGGACTAGCATTGCAATCACAGGGATCCTTACCTTTATAAGGGAGGGATCTTATAGACATCTCATGTCATTGGATGTTCAACCCACCTTGTTGGACAAAATCAAGGAAGCCCAAAAGACGGACAAAGAAATTGAAGAGATTAAGGAAAAGATTGGCAAGGGAAAAGCCAAGGGATTCCATGAAGACGAACAGGGTACTTTATGGTATGGAAAACGTATCTGCATTTCGCAAGATCCGGAACTTTGGAAACTGATTTTACAGGAAGCACACACCTCACCATATTCCATTCATCCAGGTAACACCAAAGTGTACATGGATGTGAAGGAAAGATTTTGGTGGAATAATCTCAAGAAGGACATCGCCGAACATATTGCTTTGTGTGATGTATGCAGTAGAGTGAAAGTGAAACATCAGAAACCAGCAGGATTGTTATAACCACTACCTATTCCTGATTGGAAGTGGGATAAGATTGGCATGGATTTCATCACTGGATTGCCAAGGACTAGATCGGGATATGATTCTATTTGGGTCGTAGTGGATCACCTAACTAAAGTGGCTCATTTCATACATGTGAAGAAAACCTATACAAGTGCTAAGTTAGCCAAGATTTATATGAATAGCATTGTGTGTCTGCATGGAGTACCCAAGAGTATTGTGTCTGATAGGGGAAATCAATTTACTTCCCATTTTTGGAGACAACTGCATGAGTCATTGGGAATGAGATTGGAATTCAGTACTGCTTTTCATCCCCAGACTGACGGACAGACAGAAAGGACCAACCAGATTTTAGAGGACATGTTGAGGGCATGTGCCCTAGACTATGGAGCTAGTTGGGATGAAAGTCTACCTTACGCAGAATTCTCTTACAACAATAGCTATCAAGCCAGTATTGAGATGGCACCATTTGAATTTCTCTATGGGAGAAAGTGTACTACACCATTGTTATGGAATGGTGTTGGAGAAAGAAACTTGTTTGGGCCAGAACTAATTAAAGAAGCTGAAGAGAAAGTCAAGTTAGTAAAGGATGGATTGAAGATAGCATAGTCCCGACAAAAGAGTTACGCAGATCCTAAGCGTAGAGAAGTCACCTATGAGGTGGGTGATAGAGCATATCTTAGAGTATCACCACTTCGTGGAGTAAAGAGATTTGGAGTCTAAGGAAAATTGGCCCCAAGATATGTTGGACCATTCAAGATTCTGAGCCCTAAAGGAGAAGTAGCATATGAGATTGAATTGCCTGAATCATTGTCTGCCGTTCACAATGTGTTTCATGTGAGTCAGCTAAAGAAATGCCATCCAGAGATGGAGGAGACTTATTTGAAGGATACTATACCTTTGGAGGAGGTCCAATTGGAAAGTGACCTCACTTATGAGGAAAAACCTATCAAGATTCTTGAAACTACAGAAAGAGTTACTCGGACAAAGACTATCAAATTCTGCAAGGTTCAGTGTAACCATCATTCCGATGAAAAAGCAACATGGGAAGATAAGATGATCTTCGGAAAAACCACCCTCACCTATTTTCTAGCCAATCCGAATCTCGAGGGCGAGATTCACATTAAGGGGGTTAGATTTGTAACATCCCAAAAATCATGATTTCAAAGTTGCATATCATTCATGCATTCATAATCATTTTAGGATCATTTTTCAAATTTTGTTGTCTATTATTTTATGTAAGCAAGGCAATGGCCTTATTGCTACCTTCTAATAAGAAAATACTTGTTTTAATCAGTAAATAATTGAACATAGGTTTGGTTAATATTTCTAAAGCTTGGCCAAAGTTTTCAAAACAAAAATATGAATTCAAACCATTCATATGCCTATTATAAATAAATAATTAAAGCTTGGTTTATTTCTATAATTCAATGGGCCAATGTATTTCTAAGTGAACAATTTTGTTCTGTAGTCAAATATGTGTATGGTCCACTTTACAAAAATTCAGAAAAAGTTTGAATTCAAACCCATATGAAAAGCATTTGAAAATGATTTCAGAAAAATCAAAATAGAAATGGAAAAGTATAAAAGAAATCAGAAAGGGCCGGCGCCACCTTTTCGGCCCAGTAACAGAATCGGCCCACCCGGGTTTGCCCTCTCCTCTCTGTTTCTCACTCTGCCCGCGCACACCCACTCACTGATGCCCCGGTCCCACCACCACATCAACGTCATCGTCAATCCCGCGCCGGAGGAATTGCTCCTCTCTGTTGTTTCTTCCCGAATCAAATCAGATTGATTGCGCTTGATTTCCGGAGTAATTCCTCCTCCTCGCTCGGCTACTTAAACCCCTCCCCACTCCGCTCCTTTCCCCTCACTCACCAACCACAGAGCGCCGCTAGGATGTCCAAAATCGAGCTCGTGCCGCTGCAGTACCAAGCATCTCCGGGGGTAAATTCTGGTGAGCACTCCCCGCCCCTTGCCTCCTAGTCTTGCCAGTACGATCACTATAACCTTTTGCATCTTTTGACATTACTGGTGTGTGCTAGGACCACCTAGAACCTCGCCAACATCGACGACTGCATGTGCCCGACGAAGACATCAACTCCAACGAGCTCCCCTGGTTAGTACTGACCGCGCCTCCCCCTCTCGTTCATGCTCGCACACTCGCCTCGTCTGCATGCAGCTAACGCAACATTTCTCATGCCTTAGCGTGACCCGTAGCGTCGCCACCGTCTTCAGCAGTACACGCCCGACGGCAGAAGCGACTCCGGCGAGCAATCCCTGACGATCCCGTGCGCCCCTCGACAAACGGAGACCACCTCGAGAACCAGCACATCACGGCGAGACTGGTGAGCTATTTCCCTTCCCCTAGAGCTTCCTGTAACGCCAGCTCCATCATCGTCTGACCGCTCCGCCGCCGGCACCGCTCGTTTCTGGTCTTTTGACTTGGGCCGTTAGATCTAGATCGTAGGCGTAGGATTAGAAATAACCCGAAGGGGTACGAATCCATATGAGCCGCTCATATCTAATTAGATCCAACGCTCCACGTAGCGCAATCCACGTGAATCGTTATCAGTGAATCAGAACATGACGCGTGGCTTGTAGTTTGATTTAAAAACAGAATCATTTATATTAGATGTTCAAACTTGCAAAATTCATAACTTTTGATCCACATGTCCAAATTTTGCAAATTTTATATCAATGGAATCAGGAAAAAGAATTCTATCAAACTATGTACTTCGTTTAATGAATTGCTTCTGTAAAATTAGTTATTTTTGCAGAGACATTTGTAGGCTTATTTTGTGTATAAAAAATTATTTGGAAAATGTTTTAAAGGGAAAATTAAGTTTATTTGGTGTATAATTGTTTTGTTTATGGTTCAGTACTGTTTCACTTTTCTTGTTTGGTTTAGAAAAATCATCACATGGCACTTGCATGCATTCATATATTTTTCTTGTTTATTTGATATGTGAATTCGGGGCTATCATTTTATGTGTAGATTTTGGTGCTAGTGGTGATTGTGACTGTGAGGATTGTTGTTACTCCCCCAACTACCAAGGCAAGTGGTGCTTCATACTTTTGTCCCAATATTTTGACTATGCATTAGAAATATTTTGTATAGGGCTTGCATGATAATTTTTGCTAAGTATCTATATGCTATGCTTGGGAAATCCTAGTAGTTGTAGAATTGTTAGAATTTTCTCTAAGTTAAGATACTTTCTATTGCCATGCTTAGCCTAGCTAGTAGCAACCAAGGGTGGATTATATACACATGCTATGGAAAATATTTCTAAGTTGTTGACTTATGTTTTGCTTAATAAAACAACTAATTGAATGAAACACCTGGGTGGAATGGAAATATTGGTTTATGTTGAGTGGTTACACAAGGCCCATTTCTATGGTTTAACTTGTGTATCACACTTGTGAAATTCCACCCAGGAACAAAGGGATTTGAGATGCCAAATGTTAAGAAGCTTCTAGTGCAGCCACATGGCATTATGGGCTCTGCCTGGATCATATAGGTTGCAATAACTTAGCCAAATGGACAGTTGGTGGTAGGGGATGATAGGTTTGGAGCGCGTCCATTTTGGTCTAAGGGAAGGCTTCTGAAAGGTCCTGTCTTGGTGAAAATCAAGTATTGTGGGGAAAGTGCACCACCTCTGCAGAAGGAAGAAACTAAGTACTTGGTCGTGTCCCCGGTAATGGACAATCTGAGCATCAAGACATGGAAGATATCAAGAATCTCCTCATCCAAATTTTATAAGTTAAAACTTGTGGTTGAACAAGGGTGAAGGTTCACCAATTTCTATTGGTGGTTCCTTGGGAGTTTTTGCCAAACAAAAACTTAGTGTTTTCAACTGATAGATAAAACCTATTTTGAGCAAAGAAAACCTAAGATACACTTAGCCAAATTCATGTAGAAGTTAGATAATATTATTCTACTAAGGTATCACTTGCCAATACTATTCCAATGTATTAACCCACTGTGGCTATAACTTGTGATGTTGCAGGTTACTCTGATGTGGATTAGGGTTATGAGTCAAAACTCAACATGCTTGCATGTGGCACATGCAGATGAAGACTTTTATTTATATTGTTATCATAAACTCGTGTACTAGCCTATGGCTATGGAGTTGTAAAAGACTATGTTATCTCTAGAATGACGATGTAATAATGACCTTTGTTTCTATGTACTTCATCTTAAACTGTGGATGCTAGCAATTGATCCAGGGTCTAGCATTGAAATCACAGGGACCTTTACCTTTATAAAGGTGGGGTCTTACAGAAAGTCTCGTCGTAGTCAACTCCTTGAACTTGTCGAAAACCTTTTGCAACAAGTCGAGTTTATGGATGTGAACATTTCCATCCATATCAATCTTCTTCTTATAGATCCATTTGCACTCGATGGCTTTAAAACCATCAGGCATGTCAACCAAGTTCCAAACTTGATTGTCTCCCATGGACTCTATCTCGGATCTCATGGCGATCAGCCATTTCTCAGAGTCTGGGTCCACCATCGCTTCTGCATAGGTCGCAGACTCATCATTGTCTAACAATAATAATTCTCGCGCTTCGCGGAGCCTTGCCGACCTTCGTGGTTGTGGTTCTTCTGTTGCCACGGGTTCCTCAACTTGTTCTTCTACAATAGCATCACTCGTAGAAGCATCCCCAACTGGCTCATCTTGAACTTCTTCAAGTCGCACCGACCTTCCACTTGTTCCCTTTGTGAGAAACTCTTTCTCTAGGAAAACACCGCTACGAGCGACAAACACTTTGCCCTCCTCTCAGTTGTAGAAGTAATACCCTAAGGTTTCCCTCAGATATCCCATGAAAATGCACTTATCCGATTTGGGTGTTAGCTTGTCCGACTGAAGTCGCTTGACAAAAGCATCACAACCCCAAATCTTTAGAAAAGACAAACTGGGATTATTTCCAGTCCACATCTCATATGGTGTCTTAACTACGGATTTAGATGGTACCCTGTTAAGTGTGAAAGCTGCCGTTTCTAGAGCGTAACCCCAAAATGACAATGGCAAATCCGACTGGCTCATCATCGATCGAACCATGTCCAACAAAGTTTGACTACGCCGTTCGGAGACCCCGTTTCTTTGAGGCGTTCCGGGCGGCATAAGTTGTGGAACAATTCCGCAACTCTTAAGATGATCGCTAAATTCGTGACTCAAATATTCACCTCCACGATCAGATCGCAAGGCCTTTATTTTCTTGCCACGTTGATTCTCTACTTCACTCTGAAACTCCTTGAACTTTTCAAAAGTTCCAGAATGCCTCATCAAGTAGACATAACCATATCTACTAAAATCATCAGTAAAAGTAATGAAGTAGTGATATCCCCCTCTGGCTGTCGTGCTCATTGGTCCACATAGATCAGTATGTATGAGTTCCAACAAGTCTATCGCTCTCTCTGGTAAACCCGAAAAAGGCGACTTGGTCATCTTTCCAAGTAAACAAGCTTGACATGTCTCGTATGATTCAAAATCAAACAAAGTTAGAAGACCATAACCATGGAGCTTCTTCATGCGCTTTTCACTTATATGCCCCAAACGACAATGCCATAAATAGTTAGGACTCAAATCATTAGGCCGAAGCCTTTTAGCACTAACATTGTAAACAGATGCATCATCAAGATTTAAAATAAATAACCCATTCACAATGGGAGCAGTAGCCATAAACATATCATTCTTAGAGATTACACAACCATTGTTCATACTCGCAAATGAATATCCATCCCTCATCAAACATGAAGGTGATAAAATGTTTCGACCCGTACTAGGAATGTAATAACAATTATTCAACTCCATAATAAATCCTGGCGGAAGGTGAAGTTGCATGACACCGACGAACAATGCAGCAACCCTTGCTTTATTTCCGACGCGAAAATCCACTTCGCCTTTCTGCACTTCTCTAGTCCTTATTAGCCCCTGCATCAAATTGCAAATATGAGCAACCGATCCGGTATCAAATACCCAAGAGTTAACATAGGAATCAGCGAGAAGAATGTCCACAACATTTACAACAAGCATACCTGAGTGGGAAGTACTCTTACTTCCACTCTTCTTCAAAGAAGCCTGGTACTTGCTACAGTTTCTCTTCCAGTGGCCATGTTCATGACAAAAGAAGCACTCAGTGTCATCTGCAGGTCCAGCCTTTTGCTTGGGTACAGACTTAGGGATCGTATCCTTAGCCTTGCCCTTCTTCTTCCAAGAAGTACCCTTTTTCTTGAAGCTAGGCTTGTTCTGCACAGCCATCACATGGCTATGCCCTGCACACTTCTTCATGTCACTTTCTGCTGTTTTTAGCACCCCGCATAACTCATTAAGGCCCTTCTCCACCCCATGCATATGGTAGTTCGAAATGAACTGCCCATAGCTAGATGGAAGAGACGCCAAAATGAAGTCAGTTGCCAACTCTTGGCCTAGTGGAAAACCAAGCTTTTCCAAAGTCTGACTGTAACCAACCATTTTGATCACATGGGGGCCTACAGCTGCTCCCTCTGCTAGCTTGCATTCGACAAAGGACTTGGCAACATTGTACCTCTTAGTCCTTGCCTGATCTTGGAACATGTCCTTAAGCGCGACGATCATATCGTACGCTTCCTGATCCTCAAACTTCTTTTGGAGTTCAGGTTCCATGCATGCAAGCATAAGACAGCTAACCTCAAGAGAATCATCACATGCTCTCTTGTAGGCGTTCTTTAGGGAAGCAGATGCATTATCAGCAGGTTCATCGGGGATTGGGGTATCCAGAACCGTTTCCTTTTTATCAGACCTGAGAACAATTCTTAGGTTACAGACCCACTCTGAATAGTTTTTTCCATTTAGTTTATCTTTGTCAAGAATCGAACGCAAAGAAAAAGGTGATGCAGTGTTTGGTGCCATTGATCTACAATAGAAAACATGCAAAATACTAAGCCATGTAACCATGAAAGAGTAAAAAATATTAAACAATTTAATAGCATATACTCCCACTTAAATCAATATCCCTCTATTGATACTAAGTGATTCAAGATCCACAATTAACAAGTCAACTAGTGAGCTTTAGCATCACTGCTAGAAGACAAGGTAAATCGGTAAGCAACACTTGCTAATCACATCACATATGAATCTTGTTGTTGGGTGACATCTCTATGTCAAAACTAGGCGCCCAACCTTTATGCCCCAAGGTCCTTAACTGTTAAGATGACCTTGTCAAGCTCACCAACCCTTATGCGTGTAGGTATCTGATACAAACCCATCCAGCCAAGGAAAACCGCGGCACCCTAATTTCATAGGCCTACCAACGATTGTACAGGGCATAGGATGGTGCAAGGTTTGGTTGGGAGGGCATGGTTTAACTTAAACTTTGTGAGGGATCGTTCTACTTCTATCATCTAAGCATGCATAGAGTAAAACGCATAAGAATAGCATTCACATAGTTGTGACACAGTATGGCCCATTTTCTCATGGTGATCTCTATCGCCATAGAATCTGTCCACCATGATGATCTCCATCTTCATGTTCCATGTGAGCCATCCTTCAAGTGATGAGAACTCCAAGAACTAATATAAGCTATTACCCATAACAGCTAGTAATCAAAATTACATAGAATTGGGATCATCACAAGTTGTCACGCAGGCCATTACAATAATTGACAACACATATGGCTCCAGCCGTGTTGAACTACTCATGACACGCAGGTCATGATAAATTTCATACATGCATCACATACATATATGGGCCATACTGATCACATACATCCTACAAAAACAAGTTATGCATAGAATCGCATTCTACCGGATCATGTGACCTCGCAGCACCTAGTTACCTTAACGAGATACAAAAATGTGCTACGACTAGGGGGGTCTAGGGGGTCTCCCCCTGCGGGGTTCGAAGGGGCAGCGCCCCTCGTGGTATCTACACAATGTTCTTTAAGGATTTTGATCGGCAATTCAAATTTACCATAAACCGTCTGTTGTTCCGATCTGATCAAACTCCTTTGATCACGGTACATCGATTTTAGATCTAGGTTCCGATTCGATCAATCATATTGATCTCCGCGTGATTCAACAGGATTTATGTGTCACTGTCTACCCCGATGGAGGAAACCGACCGGTAGGGGTAAGTCGTTCGACTACCTGAGAATCACGATCATGGAAAGCAAGATCATAGATTAATCATGAACCACCGCAATATAAACGATCACATCATTCATATCAATCTGCATATCACCATATGCAAACATCCCAAATCTATAACTGAACAGCATCGGCTCTGATACCACTGAAGGGATAAAGGTAGGCTACACTAGCGCAAATCAAAATTTTCTACCACGTAAACCAGGATTACTGTTTTTATAGATCACGGGATTACCACTAGACGCGCAGTTGCGGAATCGATGAAGCGCGTCGAGGCAGTGCAGACGTTCCATGTCTCCTCCTCGTCCTCGTCCCACGAGAAACTCCCCTTGCACGGCTCGTCTAAGTGCCACAGATGCGGCACCTCCGAGGTATCCACACGTGCGGGGTGGAAGCGTTAGACGCCGAACTGCTAGGTCCGCGCGTGCAACACAGGCGTGAGGAGTGGCGGCTGGGTGGAATGGTCTAACCCTGGTCAGCTCGCCCCACCCTCTCTTATATAGGCATCCCTAGTGGGCTTCTACATTAGCAGCCCATTAGTAGCCTAAGCCTGGTCTAATTCGGATCCCATCCTCATTAGGCTTCCAGCCCCTTAAGTGTGTGACCCTATAGGTTCATATATGTGTAGACATGACACGAATACACTTATTCTGTCAATAGTTGGTAGCGCCCTCTAGCAAGACGTGCCAACTCCTAAACGCATACAAAGATCATATCGGACGAACCATCACAAGGTTTAGTACATGTCTTTCCCTTTGCCTCACGATATTTGGTCTAGCTCCAAGCTGACCTCTCTTTCTCGATGTCGTAACTCGGAATCCCTTTACTAGGTTAACTCTTAATCTTATGTAGCACGGCCATGCATTTCTGGATCCGATCACTCAAGGGGGCCAGAGATATATCTCTCAAGTAGAGAGGGGCAAATCCCATCTTGATTGACCATGCCTTGCAGCATGTTTCAGGATAAACCCGAAAGCTACCTTTATAACTACCCAGTTACGGAGTAGCGTCTGATAGCCCCAAACTAGGTCGATCCACATCTCAAGTACATGCGACAATCTCAGGTCTAAGGAAAAAACGTACACGATGTGTAGAGAGAGAGCTGCAACTAATTGCCAGTCTCAAGTTGGTTCAGTCCAACCCCATGTTCATAACATGTGTCCACATCACTGGTTTGACATCTCCATGTCTATGACTTGCAAAAGATAGTCATCAACCAATCGATGTGCTAGTCTAATATTCATGTGTGTCCTCACATGAACAATGACTAGGGACAACTATTAAATAATCATACAAGTAAAGAGTTTCACAAACAATTCACATAATTGCCAATCAATACAAGTTGCCTAATATGGATATTCAAGGAACATTACAATAACTCATGGATACATATGAAATATAATCATCTCAATGATTGCCTCTAGGGCATATTTCCTTTAGCAAAGTCTTGAGTTTGTGTTGTGCAGGTCTCCATGTTGCTTGCAACACCTTTGAGACATTTCCTTCCTCCTTCAGGTTCGATAACCTCGGTCTCTACTAAGGGAAACTTGCTGCTGTGCTCATCACACCTTGCTCTTGGGGTTCCAACGAAGTGTCCCACGTCAACACTGGGTACATGCATCAGCAAGCCATTGACATCATTTCCCTGAGATTACACTCAGAGATCATCAAACATATCCATATATCTTCAGAGCACCATTAAAATCAAATGATTAAGATCAGTCTATTGATAACAATACAAGCCAACATCTAATGATGCAGTGAATAACCACTGACAGTGTTACTGCAGTACTAGAGTACTAACAGTAGAGGAACACACTAAGCATCTACCTAACCAACCAGGTTTCACAATAATACCATCAGCTTAATCAAGCTCAATTACCAGTTAGAGGCAACACTATAGAACCACTAGCATTAGATTAACAATAGCATCAGATAATCAAATCATGACAGTAAGCACTGAAGTGCAGTGAGCACAATCCTCACTAGGCATCACTACCAGATCAAACCATCATCTTACAAGCACATAGAGGGATGAACCCTAGAACCAGGGAAGAACCCTAGAACCAGTATGAACCCTAATGAGGTATGTCCACTAGTTACACACGGATGAACTCAGAGGAGGTAGAGGCATGTGTGATAACCAAGAAACAACTCACATGTGGTCCTCGTTCTAGAATAGAAGAGGAAACAAAGGGGCCGACGAGCGCACAACGGCACGGGGAGCACCCAAAGGGCACTGCAACCAGCACCAAGCCGAGGCGGTGGCCACAGCATCGCAGGAGGACGAACTGCGCCACCATAGCAACGCACGAACACCTCACCGCACCACGGGAGCACCGGCGGAGGTGTCACCAGCACCACCCCAAACCCTAGGGTTCGGGACGGGGCTATCCTAGCCACAGGAGTGCCCCAGAACCAAATCGAGTTGGAGCATACGAAAGAGCATGGTCAACAACCTCGACATACACCACGGCGGCGGGAATCGCACGGCGGCGGCACCAGTGACCACAGGGTCGAGGAGGAGAAAGGGATGAGGACGAGAGGAGGTGGGGCTGTGGATAGGGCCAAATAGGCCAGTACCCCTTCAAGAAGATCTTTTTACTAGGCCACTTGGGCCACGTTAGGCCCAATAAGCCCAATGGTTTGCCCAAAATCCTAAAAGAAATTTTAATAATTAATAAAAGACCAAAATAACCTTAGAACTCAATAAAATTCTAGAGAATAAAATAGAAGTCTAAAAAATACAAATAAAATATTTTTAGATTCATAATAATGCAACCTATTTAATTAAAATTAAGAAATAATTTAGATATATATAATTTTTGGTCAAGAATTTTATAATATATATACCCTATGGAATTTTATAAAATTAAAGAAAAGGGATAAAAATAAATAAAAATCACTTTTATTATATTTTGTTATTATAGTATTTTAGAAAAATACTAAATAAATATTTAGAGTTACCAAAAGAAATTCTCTTTTATTTGAATACTAATTCTTAAAATAATTATTAAACAAATAAATATAAGAGTTTATATTAAATAAAAAATTAGTCTTTAACTCTATTAATAATATATTGAATGTAATATTTATAAAATATTAAAGGTTATTCCTTAAAGTGAATTCCTTTATTACTTAAAGAAATTCCAGAAACTAAAATATTGGGTGAAACACACAAAGAAGATAATAAATAATGCATTACATTACTATGCATATTCATTTTGCTTCTTTAAATATTGTCCTTACCGGGCAAGAATGATGTTTTGTAGACATAGAAGCTCAAGGTCTAGTGCAAGCATCCGACTTCACTACCTTGCAATCACAAGGCAAGTTCATCACTTGCTCATGTCCTTTGAAGAGTCTTTACCAAAGTATTTGTAGGGTTCGCAGCATAGAAAACAAAAAATTTCCTACGATGGGAACAACTATGTACCAAGATCTATCTACTAGATACAAACAACGGGCGGATGTATATCCGTAGAGAACATACCCTTGAAGACCGACAAAGCTTAACGAGTCCAAACTCGTGGTTGATGTAGACGATCTCTTGCCGATCTCAAGATCGAGAGGAAGTCCTAGCGCCGCAAATCAGCAGCGCATCCGTGCTCGCACACACGTTAGAGGCACCGAGCAACCTCCGCCTCCTCGCTCCAGAGATGTAACGGAAGCACAACTCTTTCTTGTCGAATAGCCACCGGGAACATGTATCTCGCTAGTCCGAGACCATGGGGGATAAATTCTAGAGGGGGAGAGAGATCCTTCACGAGGATGTGTGAGTGAGAAGTGAGAGGAGGGGCTCCTTATATAGGGGAGGGGGGCAGCCCAAGGGGGCATGGCCGCCGGCCATGGAGGGTGCCCCCACCTCTCCCTCATTCATGTGGGTGGACACTCCACTCACAAAATGGCCCTTCAATTTTCTCCACTCAAAAACCCACTCAAATTCCCATTAAATTTCCACCAAATTTAATGCAAACTCTCATTAAATAAAACTCCTTTTATTTATTCAGAATTTTGTCAATTACTTTAATGACAAACATTCACATATAACCCCTTGCTAGTATTTCATTTCACATGCAGAAACACTTTCTGCAATTTCACCCGAAAACCCGTTTCGGTATCTAGTGAAATAAATTCCTGCGCTTGTTATTCTTTTCGGCATGAAACTTTTGCTCCAAATGGATGCCGGTGTCTCTTAAGTGTGTCACCCTACGGTTCGCGAATAATGCGGACATGATCGAGACCCCTCTCGGATCAATAATCAGAAGCGGGATCTGGAGACCCATACTGACTCCCACACATTCAACGATGACTTTCTTGTGATCGTCGGAACCTTTTACGCTCGTATCTTAATCCTTTTGTTTCGTGATATATTACATGTCCGAGATTCGATCATCGGTATCTCCATACCTAGTTTGATCTCGTTACTGACATGCACTCTTTTCTCGTTCCCGTGATATAACATTCTAGTGATCAAATCACTTGCTTGCAAGCTAATCAATGTGATATCACCGAGAGGGCCCAGAGCATATCTATCCGTCACCGGGATGAACAAATTCCACTCTCGATCCATGGGCCTCAACATAACACTTTAGTAGTTCTGAACCCATCTTTATAATCACCCTGTTACGGTGTGACGTTTGATGTTATCAAGAAACTCTTCCGGTGTTAGTGATTGACATGATCTCATGGTCTAAGGATTAGGATCACTTCGTAAGTTGTTATAGCAATATAAACTCAATGACTTTGATCGTAATGCTATACTTCGGATGAATGTTCATCACACCATTACACTAATGTTGTGATCCTGTTATTAACAACATCCAATGTCCATGATCAGGAAACCTTGATCATCTTGTTAATCAACGAGCTAGTTTATGAGAGAGGCATAACTAGGAACTTTCTTTTTGTTTATTAAACACACATGTATTAACGTTTCCGTATTAATACAATTATAGCATGTAAAATAAACATTTATCATAAATAAGGAATACGATAATAACCACTTTATTATTGCCTCTCGGGCATATTCCCTTCAGTCTCCCACTTGCACTAGAGACAATAATCTAGTTTGAGAACTTTGCGTATTGAACACTTATGGATTTCCGGTGTTCCATATACGCAATTGCAAGTGGTTAACATAATCTATGGATATGACGCTTCAGGTCCGTGTGTATTTGCATGTCTTTGCGTCTTCACGCATCACTCATTCTCCAATGAGATGGCATTGTATAAATTTGGTATTTTGGTGAGACCTTTAGTTCCTTGGGGTTAAAACACGTCGATACTATTGTCACACAATATATCTTTAGTGTTAGCCCATTGCGAACCACACCTTAGTTTGATAACAAACTACTTGACACAAATTCCCTCCTTTGCTGCTACTATAGCAGTCATATACTTAGCCTTTTGTTGTAGTATTCGTCACAATGTCTTAACTTTGGAAATCTTCCAAATCCATCATGGAATCTCCTTTCCATTACATTGTGCCACCCATAGTTTAAATTGAGATAAACTTAATTTGTATCTTGTGACAAAACTAGTATCAATGTAACGCTTTACAATGAACTATTTGTAATTGTTTGTCACCTCTACACAAATATATTCTTAGTTCTTCCAAAAGATCATAAGAATATCCTCACTATCTTCCAATGATCATTTTATGATTCATTCTGGTATATGCTCATAACACTTAGAGCATAGGACATATCTGGATGTATACATATCATGGTATGATTGATCAAGACATTCTTGTGATTTTACTCATCAAGTGTCAAAGCACTTGAATCTTGTTTCACTTATCAAGTGTCGATACACTTGAATCTTGATTCAATTCCTTTCCAAGCGTCAAGAACCGTTTCTTGTTGATTCTATATTGAACTCCTTCAATATCTCATATATGTACGTTTGGCACAACCATATTGGCGTTACAGTCTATCCACTATAGACATTCACGCTAAATATTCGGGTTTTGCCTAAGTATTTCATCAAAATGAAATTCTTAACCTTTGTCAATAAAATATACATTATTTCTAATCAACAAGATGTCCTCCACATAATGTATTAGAAATATGTCTTAGCGCTCCCACTTAATTTCTTGCAAATGCAAGCATCTTCATCGTCTCCTGATGAAAACTCTTTTTCATCACGGTGAAGATTCCAACTCCGCGATGCTTACTTCAACAATTGAAGTTTGCATGCCCCTTTTTAGCATCCTTTGAATTAACAAAACCCTTTGGATCGTGTCATGTACACGTCCTAGGTAACCATTCTATTAGAAGAACTTTGTTTTGTTTATTCATCTACCATATACCAAATTATATGTAGTGGTTGCTACTTTAATCCGTCCAGACTAAATATCACTATGAAAGATCAAATCTTGTCATAGTCAACTCCTTGAACATTGTCATAAAATACTTTACGACATGTCGACTATTTCATAGATGTGAAACATCCATGTCTGTTTCTTTATAGATCCAAATACGACCGATAGGTTTTTACACCTTTCCGGAGGGTCTTCCAAGTTCAAAACTTGATTTCTCGTGTATGGAACTATCACGGATTTTATGGCTTTAAGCATTTGACAGAGTCAGGGCCCATCATTGCTTTTGTATGTATTCGGTTCATAATTGTCAAACAATAATGATTTACTCTCAAATCTTAGCATTTGATTGTTTAACCGACCTACTTGGTTCAATAAGAACTTAGATCTCCGTGACCACAACCTTTGAGGCACATAAGCTATGAGCATTATGGCAGCCTCCGGAACCATTTTCGGCGCTGCGCAACTCAGCACATTTAGCTAAGGTTCGTTAACCTTATCAAAGTTCTATTGTCCTCCCACTTAACATTTATGAAAAATTCCTTCTTCAAGAAACTTCATATTTCAAGCGACAAACCCCTTTATCCTCGGTGTTATGGAGGAATAACCAATTGTTATTCGAAATAACCTACAAAGACATGCTCATCCGACTTCGGTTGTAAACATCTTACTTATGTTTAGCATACCAAAATTTAAGAAATGACAACTTGGGTTTTACCCCAAAACATAACTCATATGGTGTCATTTAACCGGATCAAGATGGAGCTCTTTTTAGTGTAAAAGCGGAAGTCTCTAATGCTTTAATCTTTTAAAACATAATGGCAGTTTTATAAATAACACCTTTGATCCAACCATGTCAAACAAGGTTTCATTACAAATCTCAAACACTCTATACTCCTATGGTGTTTCGGGAGATGTAAATCTAGGTGTTTTGCTAAACTTGTAACTCAAATAAATACCTTTATGATAAATCATAATTCATTTATTTTCTTGTCACAATGATTTTCACTTCATCTTGAAAGTCTTTGAACGTTTTCAAATATTTCACACTTCTTTCTCATTAAGTGAGTATTTACTCAAATTTCTGGAGAAAGCATATGAAGTTAAAACCCATCGCTTACGACTACACATAATGGACTACATACATCGACATGTATAAATTTCAATATTTTAGTCGATCGTTCTTCTTTGGCCTTTGAACGAAGTTTTAATTATCTCGAGGAAAGTCTCACAAGCGTCACTTGATCAAATCAAAGACTCCAAAATTCCATAAAAATGGAGTTTCTTCATGTTTTATTTCCAATATAATTTAAACGGCGATGTCACTTCGCAAGTGATCTTTCAATCATTTGTCTTGCGACATTTTAGCATTAGGTTTTATGGATGTGATTTCTCCAACTAGATTTTGTAAATCATCCATCTTATATGGAATACGGTAATTATTTTAACAACCTTTGTTCTCATAATACCTGATTCAAATAACAATTATTAAAACAAATCTTGAAGTCAAGCTTTGATGTCAACGAGAAATACAAACAACGGTTTGTTTGTTTTCGATGAACATCATCACATATTCTCTTGCTAGTTACTTAGGCCATTGTGGTTCATGAATTTCGTCGTTCTGTATGAAATTTCATACCAACCAATTCGGTATCCAATACCCAAGAACCACATTGTTTAACAAGCAAAGAATACAACCATAACATGTATATCATCCATATACCTAAATTGGATATTTCCAATCTTTTCTTTTCTGCCAAATATATTTTATAGATTCTCTTTCAGCATTTCATTTTCCTTTTAAAAGAATCTATCAACATCAAAGGTGGCGCCATATACATGACACATAGTCCAAAGCATGTATATTCAAATAATAATACCTTTGGACTTGCACTTTGAAGTAGATCACCATCATCAAAATGATCGGTATTCTTTCAAAATCCATTCTTTAGTAATCTTTTAGTGTAGTAAACATTTTACATACATATTCTATTCACCCTTATCATGACGACTTTCATGATCAAGCTACTTTAGCTTATATAGGCGAATCGTGAGTATAACATTACTTTCCAAAACCCTTTTGGATGATTAGGATGTCTAGCATCTCCAACCTTCGTAAATTCTCATCCAATATGAGAACATATATTATACTCTATCATATTGCAACCAAAACATTGTTTCAGATATCGTTATATCTGCCACACATGATGGTTTCTGAAACAATTCTTTCAGCTCCTAGATAAACTTGATATCAAACCAATCAAGAATCATGGAGGCAAACATGATACTTAAGATACTAACACTGGAATTGTTACTCTCGATTTAATAACAACTATTAAATTTTACGGAGTAAATAGAGTTTGCTGAAAGTTTGCAATAGGACTTTAAACTTTGGATTGACACTCAACACAATACGATACCAGTTCGTAAAGTATATATCCAGAATTCTATAGTTCTATTATCTCAATTACAACTATGCATAAGGTGGTGAACGAATGCCAATGACTACAACAAATTATGCAAATTCACTTTGATATAATTTATGATAAATTGAGTTCTACTAATCCAAATTAGAAATGAACTCCTACTCAAAAACGACATCCCTCGTGTCTTTTTGGTGATTACATGAACCAAATCCACTACACCAAGTCCGATCATCACGTGAGTCGGTATAGCTTCAAAGGCGAGCATCCATATGGTCATCATATCAAAACATATGACTCATGCTTAACCTTTCGGTCCGTGTTCCGAGGCCATGTCTGTACATGCTAGGCTCGTCAAGTAAGAACCTTAGTATTCGCATGTGTAACTGTCTTACACCCAAGATATTCTCATGGATTCAAGTACACCCGATCATCACGTGATGTCTTGAAGCGACGAAATATTGTCGGTGCATACTTAAGGAAGAACACATTTTTATCTTGATATCTAAATGAGGGATCATCTTATTATGCTAATAAAACGCCAAACAAGCAATATAAGATTCTATCAAACATCACATGTTTATTAGTGGAATGATATGGTTCCCGCATATGATCTCTATCATGTGCATCGTGGTATGATCACTATCATAGCTTTATGTGTAAATCCAAGGTCTATGGAGTTTACACGTTATGTATGTTGTAAGAGTATCATCTCATACTTCTACTTACAACATCACCATATCATAACACTAGCCCAGCAACAATCTAAACTAGACGCCTCTAATTTATCCATTGCAAGTTTTACGTGGTTTAGGGCTTTCGACGATAGAACCGTTCTTACCTACGAACATGAACCACAACGAGGATAACCAAATTGTTGACAACTCGTTGCAAATTAGATATTGACTATAGTAGGAGAGACAGACACCCGCTAGCCACTTATGCAAACTAGTTGCATGTCAAGCGTGGAACAGGTCTCATGTGCGAGGACATGTAAAGTTTGTCCGGGCCGCTTCATCCCACTATGCCACCAATATCCAAAGTACAACTAAGAAGCAATAAAATGATCATCATCGCCCACATACTCATATGTGTACTACCCGTGCAAAGCATCTACGCATAGATCCGGCTCTGATACCACTGTAGGGTTCGCAACATAGAAAACAAAAATTTTCCTACGATGGGAACAACTATGTACCAACATCTATCTACTAGATACAAACAACGGGCGGATGTATATCCATAGAGAACATACCCTTGAAGACCAACAAAGCTTAATGAGTCCAAACTCGTGGTTGATGTAGACGATCTCTTGCCGATCTCAAGGTCGAGAGGAAGTCCTAGCGCCGCAAATCAGCAGCGCATCCGTGCTCGCACACACGTTCGAGGCACCGAGCAACCTCCGCCTCCTCGCTCCAGCGATGCAGCGGAAGCACAACTCTTTATTGCCGAATAGCCACCGGGAACATGTATCTCGCTAGTCCGAGACCATGGGGGATAAATTCTAGAGGGGGAGAGAGATCCTTCACGAGGAGGTGTGAGTGAGAAGTGAGAGGAGGGGCTCCTTATATAGGGGAGGGGGGAAGCCCAAGGGTGCATGGCCGCCGGCCATGGAGGGTTCCCCCACCTCTCCCTCATTCATGTGGGTGGACACTCCACTCACAAAATGGCCCTTCAATTTTCTCCACTCAAAAACCCACTCAAATTCCCATTAAATTTCCACCAAATTTAATGCAAACTCTCATTAAATAAAACTCCTTTTATTTATTCAGAATTTTGTCAATTACTTTAATGACAAACATTCACATATAACCCCTTGCTAGTATTTCATTTCACATGCAGAAACACTTTCTGCAATTTCACCCGAAAACCTGTTTCGGTATCTAGTGAAATAAATTCCTGCGCTTGTTATTCTTTTCGGCATGAAACTTTTGCTCCAAATGGATGTCGGTGTCTCTTAAGTGTGTCACCCTACGGTTCGCGAATAATGCGGACATGATCGAGACCCCTCTCGGATCAATAATCAGAAGCGGGATCTGGAGACCCATACTGACTCCCACACATTCAACGATGACTTTCTTGTGATCGTCGGAACCTTTTACGCTCGTAACTTAATCCTTTTGTTTCGCGATATATTACATGTCCGAGATTCGATCATCGGTATCTCCATACCTAGTTTGATCTCGTTACTGACATGCACTCTTTTCTCGTTCCCGTGATATAACATTCTAGTGATCAAATCACTTGCTTGCAAGCTAATCAATGTGATATCACCGAGAGGGCCCAGAGCATATCTATCCATCATCGGGATGAACAAATTCCACTCTCGATCCATGGGCCTCAACATAACACTTTAGTAGTTCTGAACCCATCTTTATAATCACCCTGTTACGGTGTGATGTTTGATGTTATCAAGAAACTCTTCCGGTGTTAGTGATTGACATGATCTCATGGTCTAAGGATTAGGATCACTTCGTAAGTTGTTATAGCAATATAAACTCAATGACTTTGATCGTAATGCTATACTTCGGATGAATGTTCATCACACCATTACACTAATGTTGTGATCCTGTTATTAACAACATCCAATGTCCATGATCAGGAAACCTTGATCATCTTGTTAATCAACGAGCTAGTTTATGAGAGAGGCATAACTAGGAACTTTCTTTTTGTTAATTAAACACACATGTATTAACGTTTCCGTATTAATACAATTATAGCATGTAAAATAAACATTTATCATAAATAAGGAATACGATAATAACCACTTTATTATTGCCACTCGGGCATATTCCCTTCAGTATTTGCAAATTGTGTGTTATCATCTATGTTTCAAGGAAAGAAAATATTATTTTCTTAAATAAATAAATTGTTTATATCATCCTAAGTGATGATATAATGGAGAAATAAAACTTAGGCTTCTATTTGCAGCAATGATAATCACCTAGGAATTTAACAACCCCTGACATCAGTGATTCTAGCGCCGTATATAACGCGTTAGCCATGAGATTTGGAATGGGACAGAGAAGTCATTTGTATCCTTTTCCTTTCGTATGGAGGCAATACGACCTTAACATGACGTTGTGATTCCTTGTGCGGATCCAACATATGGGTGGGCACCCTTAGGATCCACGTTTTTGGTGTCTAGATTATCTATGAGTGGCTGTCGGAGGTTTAGCCGGACCTATTTGGTACTTGCCAGGGGGCATCACCAGCTCATAGAGTCTTATGGAACTCATCAGGGTTTTAGCCTGCCCGAAAGGGGGCTTAACGGAGGTGAGCCAGCCCTGAAGGATCGTGCAGACATATGGGGTCACGGAAAGGGCAGTGATTGGCTTGGATCACCTACTAGGGCCCACATCATGGAAATATGGACGGGAAAGTATGCCCGGTTGTGCAACAAGGAGTTGATCTCTCATGGGTAAAGTAACGCACCTCCCTATTCTGGTAAGGAGCTACGAACGTGGCAAGGAAGGAACTCCATGAAAGTTGTGGTAAACCGGTGAAGGCTGATGGGCATAGTTTTTCAACAATAAAATCAATATTTGAAGAAAGATTTACGAAAACTGCATAGTGCCAAGGACTTATAGTCCGAGGTGGTAGATAGAGCATCAAACTTCCCACCTTGCATATAATGTACTTGTTGGGTAATGTTGTTACTCACCTTTTCCTTTGATCCCCTGCTTAGACTCTGAGGATCCAGAAGATACCCCAATGTATGCAGCTGAAAGCCAACAGGAGGTCTTCTATGAAGAGCCTGATATGTATGGTGCCGTAGAAGGGGTGGACTACGACGTCGTCTATGGAGAAGAGAACCATGAGTCAGAATAATTACCGTAGTACTAAGAACCAATTGAGCCGAGCAACATGAACAATCTATAACAATAAGTTGTTGAGCTCAATTTGGAGTTGAAGTTGTCACTTTAAAACTTCCGCTGAAACACTTTATATTTGGTTAGTAAGTTGAATCTTTTGAAGTCTTGAACTTTTGGTATTGTAATAATAATGTGTGTATGTTTGTAATATGGACCCGCAATGTTTCTGTTGTACCACTTTGAGGGATGTGATATTTACGGAATGGTGTTCTATGAATGTCATGTCAACGACTATAGTGTACTACACATGCAGTGGTATGCTGGGTCACCGCAGTTGGTATCAGAGCAAATTGCTTTGACCTTAGGTTGGAAACCTAGTAAAGGGTATTACCTGTAGGAGTGTATAGCAACGATAAAGAATTCCCTAAAAGGGTATAACGGGTGTTCAAATGAGAATATTCCGTTATATATCTTAGTGCGATAATTTTTTGTTATGATGCAATATATTATTGATTACTAATAAAAATATTTTTTTGATATACAGAGTTATGGCACCAAAGTTTCCAAAAAAACTTTGGTAAGGAAAGAGGAGACTCTCGATGATTATCAAGGATCATTCACTGATCAGCTTTGCCAACTTTTAAGAATTTTTAGTTGCCCAACTAATATTCCGGTGAATACCATAACCTATTATGATGGACGTATGTTATCCAAGTATCGTGTGAGTATCCAACTTCCAGAGGAGCTTGGATTATATCACGATCTACCTATAGGTGAAGGTAGAAGTCATTTAGCATCATACCATGTTGTTGTTGTGGAGGTGATAACCAATATCCGGGAGCATAAAGCCAAGGAGTTAGAAGAGAGCACATTTTCTATGATTCCTCATGATTCTATAGACTCGGAGCCAGTACCAGATCATCTTACCTTGCTAAAGAAGCATACTAAGTTAGCTTCCAAGTTCATGGATCGATATCAAACTCTTGTTGCATCTTTTTATAAGACACATCAAGTTATAGTTGAAGATAAAAATGATATGTTAGAGGATCTAAATGATCTAGAAAGGAGGAAACAGATAGCATTCCAGTTGGAGAAAGAAGCATGTAGTAGTGCAAAACCAATCTTTAAGGATATACCTATAGATCCCAACTCTTTTGCACCATATCCTTATTCACCCAAACCAGAACCTACCTATGATCCTACTTTAGATATGAGGTATCCTATACCACACGGGTCAGAGGTGGGTCCAATTCAGAACTCCCTGTCGAGAATTCTGATGGTTGGAGAATGGGATCATCTGAAGGATCCCAAGGGAACTAGATGTCCGTAGATGGGTCTGACAGAGATGTTGGACAATCCAGCTGGATGGTGCAAGAACCAATCCTAATAACAATAGTAGAAATACCATATTCGTAGAAAGTCAGGATGAGGAAGAAGATCCTAAGGAGAGAGTGCTTGAATCATCAACACCTCCTCAAAACCCGGGGAATATACATTATCCAGTGTTTAACTATCTAGCCCAACAGAGCACCCGGGGAGCAGCAGAATCTATGTATTCTATTGAAAACTCTAGGAATGAAGCTCCGGAGATGCAAGTGGATGATAATGTTGAACAGGTTTCTGAAGACATTTCAGCTGAGCTGGATGGATTCAATGCACTTAGGCTGAGTAATGACTCAAGTCCTGATACTTCAGATACAGAGTATGTTCCTTCTAGAAGGCCATTTGTTCCACAAACTGTGCGATGAACGTTACATCATCATGGTTGGACTTTAGGCATGTATAATGAGTGTCGTGGATATTAAATACAGAGGTTACTTACTATGAGTAACTGGTATTGCGTATTGTAATCTGAAAGAATGATGTATCTGAATAAGTGAGGTAGTATGTTTACTTTATTATAGTACCTGTATGGTACAAGTTGTAATGACTTTGTATTTACTAAGTGGTTTGTGATGTATAATATGTGAAATGCATATTTGGATTTTATTTGGGTTTTGATTTACATTGTGTGACTAGTTCTGTGCGTAAAGTTGAGCTCAGAACACAGGTGCATGATGTAATTATGAGTATTCGATTTATCTTGCAGGAATAGGGGGTCATGGAATCGGGTGTAGAAACCGAATCTGAGCAGCAGCGCATGGAGCGCGAGGCTAAGGAGAAGGCAGATGCAGATGCTGGAAATCAGGGAACATTACCACCACCACCAATGAGGCCGCTAATGGAGCATAACTTTATGCAGTACATGCAAACGATGCAAGAAAACCAAAACAAGTTCATGGAAGAGTTGTTGGGGCGAGCTGGAAACCAGAGAGCACCTGAAGGTGGAGGAGTGAGTCTTTCTGACTTCCAGAATGCAAGGCCGTTACCTTTTGCATCAGCTCCAGAACCAATGGATGCAGAAGATTGGCTAGCAGACACGAACAGAAAGCTGAAGACTGTAGGTTGCAATGATGAGGAAAAGCTGAGGTATGCAACTCATCTTTTGACTAGACCTGCAACATTATGGTGGGAAAATCAGTTAGTCATGCAACCGCCAAGAAGAGAGTATACCTGGGAAGAGTTCAAGCAAAGGTTCCGTGAGTATCATGTTCCTGAAAGTGTGATGGAGTTGAAGCGTAAAGAATTTGAGGAGCTTCAACAAGGTTATAATAGTGTTATGAAGTACTTCTGGGAGTTTAGCCAATTGTCTCGTTATGCCGAGGGTGAAGTGAGCACTTAAGAGAAGAGAGAGAAGCGTTTTCTGCGAGGGTTAAATCCATTCATGAAGATGCATTTGAGGTTGGCCAATAAACAAACTTATCAACAGTTACTGGATGCAGCCATCACTTTTGAGGATGATTATAAGAATGTTCAAGAGGATAGAAGGAAGAGAGCCAAGAAGGAAACCAAGAGGGTTCGGGAAAGTAAACCCAAGCCCAATCTAGATTTTAAGCCGAGGAATGGACCTTACAACAACAACAATTCCAACCGGAGTGCAAATCCAATCGGGAGGAATATTATGTGCCATAATTGCAAACTTCCAGGGCATATAAGCAGGGATTGCCAGAAACCAATGATAGTTTGCCATGCTTGTGGCCAGAGGGGTCATATAAAGCCAAATTTTCCAAGCAAACCACAAGGGGTTTGGCCTGTTAAAGGTGGAGGAAAAACCAGTGGAGGCAATGGACAACCCAATAAAGGAGGAAATTATTTCAAGAACAGCAATGGCAAGAGGAACAGACCAACCGGAAAGCTGAATTGTGCAACCTTGGAGGAGGTGGATAACTCCGAGCATGTAGTGATAGGTACGCTCAATATCCTTACCAATCCCGAAAAAATTCTATTTCATACTTGTGCAACTACTTCATTCATTTCTGAAGAATTTTGTGATAAATTCGGGATTAGAAGGGCAGCGCTAGAAAACCCTATGACCGTAGTTACGGCAGGGGAAAATGTAGTTGTACGCCACATTAAACAAGATCAGGTTATCTCGATCTATGTTTGTACATACTTTGTGGACCTTTATGTGATTCCTTTGAAGGGAATTGCAGTAGTGTTGGGTATGGACTGGATGACTGAACATGGGATTCAGATTAATTGTGAGGATAAAACTGTCTCAATCAAGACTCCAAGAGGATCAAGGATAGTTTATCAAGAAGATAAGCACAGTCATATTATGCCGGATATTCAGTTAAACTCAATGAAGGAGGTCAAGTTGGAGGATATTCCTATAGTAAATGAGTTTCGGGATGTTTGCCTAGCAGAGTTACCAAGAATGCCACCAGATCGAGAAATAGAGTTCACTATTGATCTAATTCCGGGTACAACACCAATATCTCAAGCACGATACAAGATGGGTCTGAAGAATTAAAAGAACTTAAAGAACAAATTAATGAGTTAGCCAGGAAACGATTCATTCAAGAAATTGTATCTCCATGGGGAACTCCGGTGATCTTTGTAGATAAAAGATATGGAGGAAGAAGGATGTGGGGGGACTATAGAAATCTCAATAATGTTACCATAAATAATAAGTACGCCATTGCCTAGAATTCAAGATCTATTTGATCAAGTTAAAGGAGCTGGAGTATTTTCCAAGATTGATCTAAGATATTCCTAAGACAGCATTTGTCTCAAGGTATGGACACCATGAGTATCTTGGCGTACCGTTTGGTTTGAACAATGCACCAGCAATATTCATAAATCTGATGAACAAAATCTTCATGCCATACTTGGACAAGTTTGTCATAGTGTTTATAGATTATATTCTGATATATTCCAAGGATAAGGAAGAGCATGTTGAACATTTGAGAATAGCATTGCAGATTTTAAGAGAACATGAGCTTTATGCTAAGTACAGCAAGTGTGAATTTTGGCTAGATGAGGTAGAATTCCTTGGTCATGTGATTAGTAAGGATGGGATTGCTGTAAATCCATCCAAAGTTTAGTCAGTATGAGAATGGACTGCACCAACCAATGTGAAACAAATTCGAGGTTTCTTGGGTATGGTTGGTTATTATCGGAGGTTCATTGAAGGATTCTCCAAAATAGCTGGACCAATGACCAAATTGTTAAGGAAGAATACACCATTCATCTGGGATATGAAGTGTGAAGCAAGTTTTCAGGAGTTAGACTAGATTTACTACCGCTCCAATTTTAGCAATTCCTCAAATAGGGAAGGACTTTACCGTATACTGTGATGCATCTAAAGAAGGTTTGGGTTGTGCGTTAATGCAAGATCGTAATGTAATTGCTTACGGATCAATAAAAGTAAAACCACATGAAGTCAATTACCCAACCCATGATTTGGAGTTAGCAGTAGTAGTCTTTGCTTTGAAAGGATGGAGGCATTTTCTTTATGGAGCAAGGTGTGAGTTATACAATGACCACAAAAGTCTCAAATATTTCTTCACTCAAAAGTAATTGAATATGAAACATAAGTGTTGGTTAGATATAATCAAAGATTATGATCTAACAATCAATTATACCCCTGGAAAAGCAAATGTTGTAGCATATTCTTTAAGTCAAAAGAGCGCAGATATTCAGCTTAGCAATCGGGAGCTACCAAAAGAGCTACAGATGGATTTGGAAAGATTGGAACTTCAATTTATAAGAACAGAGACTCTTGGAGGACTAGCTATTATGCAGGTGGCTGCAGAACAAAATAGTGATCTCAAGCACGAAATTTTTAGACATCAAGCAGAAGATCTTTTTATTGCTGAAGAAATTCGGGGGATATCTCAAGGTCCAGCATCAGTTTTTCGCTTAGGAGATTATGGACCTTTATGGTTCCAAGATCTTCTTTGTGTTCTGGATGTGTCAGAAATTCGTGAAGTAATACTTCAAGAGGAAAATGAGACACCATACTCCATTCATCCAGGAAGTACTAAGATGTGCATGGATTTGAAAGAGTTATTCTGGTGGAATAACATGAAAAGAGACATTACAAAATATGTTTCAGAATGCCATACTTGCCAAAGGGTAAAAAGCTGAACATCAAAGTCCAACAGGACTGTCAACACCCAGATTTTTAATCCCAGATGCCTATTATGCCATACATCGCAATCCTAGGATTACCATTTTTGCGAGACATAACAGATTGGATATCACAGTACATCATGCATTACAAACCATACATAAGGTCTTACAACAAATCAAGGATCTCATGATCCAGTCTTAATACAATCATAGCAGCAGAATAATGTAATAATAAAGGTAGCGTAGGCAAGACTCCATCTTCATGGTCACCGGCAATGCTGACAATGGGAGATGATCCTAGTTGTCGTAACCTTCTTGTTGTCCATTCTCCTGATATTCCTCTTCATAGTCTGGCCACGGGAATAGCCAGGGACAAAGCCATGAGTACTCTTTAAGTACTCGCAAACTAATACTAACAAGTGAAGTGCTTTTTGAGTAGGAAGTACTAGGCTCGAGGTTGTTTTGCAAAAATCCAGATTTACCTCTACTGAGTTTAGATGCAAAGAAATATAGTTTAAAGTTTTATAACACCTAAGTGGGAACTTGAATTTCATAGCACAACCCTGTTGTGGTCAAGTAAAGTCATGAATCATTTCACAAGTCATTTTGAAAACATTCGACGACATAACAGTTTGGCCACTCCAACTGTCCATAACCATGGACGCGGCTATTCGAATAGTTTGACACTCTGTAGAGGTGGTACACTTTCACCACAACATTCGATACATCTGTCAGGAACAAATCCTGAATTCATCATACTCATATGCGGATAATCAATCCTAACCTTTCAATTACACGCCCTAGTATAGGCACCTCTCCTGTGAGTTGGGCCTCCCAACCATGACCAACTATCATCTTGGGAACTGCACAGGTGGACAATCTTCACAAGGTAGCCTCAGCTCAAACCTTGGCCGCAAGGGAACCCATACTAAGGTATATAAATTTCGAGTCAAGCCCTACCCAAATTTCGGGTATTGTGGTTGTAGGTTAAAATTAGAATGGTATCGCACCCAGATAACCATCAGTTTTATAAAGGGCTAAGGCTCATGCCTCAACATTTTCATCATCAAATCATCTAGTGTTCAAGAACACATGGCAAAACATTTCAGTAGAATGACTCATCATTCTAAGGTTTTCATAACCATTTTCACCAAGTATTCCCATCTAAAGAGATCAAGTTTTATGCTTAGCACTAGCATCTAAAAGTGGTTGTAAACACTAATGAGGGGTGGTAAACAAGTGTGAATTAGCTAAGTTCAATCTCATGCCTCAGGATGACATCAAGATTATCTAACTTAGGTCAAGTTTTATGCTCTTTATGCTACCTTTAAAACATCTTTATAAACTCTACAAGTCACTAAGTAATTCTAAAAGAAAGCTTTGATAAAGAAAATAAAATACTAAGCTTGCAAGTAAAACTAGAATGGGGGTATAATCCAATTTATCTAACCAAGCATGCTTAATGCATTGCATAGGTTATCTAACTTTCATAGTTGCAAGTGTTATCTTGCTTAGATAGTAGCTTGCTAAGATAACTTGTAGTGTTAGGCTTGCCTTGTGCAGAGCAGTGGTTGAAGTTCTCCTCGCTTCTTCCTCGTAGTATTCTCCTTCCTCCTCGTATCCTTGGTTGGTAATAGCGTTTATCAATAAATACGAGGTACACAATACTTAACTACTCTTATTTATCACACCAAGGTTTTCACTAGATGATCCAGCATCATCACAAACATTACAATCATTAAGGCAAGGTTTGGATTGTTTTATTTTAGAAAAGTAATTTCTACTCATTGAAAAACTACTTAAGATTTAATATTCTCCAACTAAAACTTGGGATCATGTTGACACATGTCATCACCACATATTTCATTACAAGGGAATGTGATTTAAAGTGGTGTCACAATTTAATAGGGTTTAACCTTTTTATTTTAATTAATTAAAGTGACTAGAATTGCCTATGGGGCATTCTTTTATTACTTGTTCATTATTTCTGCAAGTAAACCTAGATATTTTTATATATTCAGAAAGGTCTTGTTAAATGTGATTTTTGAGAGTTGGAATCATCTCAAAAGCTTTTGTGGTTGAATTTTGAAAAATGTTTGAATGCAGAAAAGCTTCTGCCTTGTTATTTTTACCATGGGTGATCTACAAATCCAATTGGTTTGAATCCAACGGGCTTGGATTAAGAATTCCAGTACCTTTCTAACAAAATGGGTTTCATGCAATTTGGTTTAGTGAATCGACTTGGGTTGATTTTTGAATCTAGGTACAGAACTAGGTTTGAAACTAAATGAATAAACCTAAATTCAATCTACTGGGTCACGCGGGAAGTTAACTTGGCCGGCCCACGGTGCATAGCGCACGTGCCGGTGGGTTTAAGTGGATGACCCCACCAGTCAGCGAGACAAGGGGGTGTGAAGCGGTACGGGGTGATCTAGGCCGTGCGATCAAATTCTAATCGAACGGCTGGGACCTATCGTCTCTATCGGGCAACGCCGGCGAGTCAGAACCCTAGCGCGGCCAGTGGGGGTCTACGGAGGCTCACCGGGGCTCAGGCGATGGTCGGCGATGGGGGCGAACGACGAAGTCGATGACGACAAACCTCCTGGTACCGGCAGCTTCTCCTGGGGCGGCTCAAATCACTGTCTCCTTTCTTCCTCCGCGGAAGACTCTGGCCAAATTTTGGTGATGTGATGCTCGCCTTGCTCCGGGGGTGAGTGGGGGTGATTCTGAGAGAGAGGGGAGTGTGTTTGTGTGAAGAATTCGAGCGAGGGTGGCCTCTATTTATAGTGCCAGAAAGAAACCGAAGGGCGCGGGTGGAGCTCGTCGTGGTCGTCGGCACGGCGAGCTACTAGTATGGGCGAAGGTAGGGGACAGTGTTGTGTTCCCTGGTGAAGCTCAACGGCGTGGTTACGCGGCGTGGGGCGGTGCGAGACGGTCGGAAAATCGCGGCGCTCTAGGCGGGTCCGATGGGAAGTTTTATGGCGCACAGCGGCTACGGGTCGCGCGGCGGTGAACGGGCATGTCTGGGGTGTTCCTGGGGCGGTGGTGATCACGCTTGCACGCGGCAAGGAAAATGCACGGTCTGTGGGCGTGTGTCGCGTGCGGCGCGCTGGCGCTCTCTCAGCACGCTCGCAGAGTGGCTGGGCATGCTCGGGTCGAGTGGTCTAGGGGCTGGCTGTGCTTTGGCATCAGACAGGGGGTGGCGATGGACGGTGGTGAGTGTCCCAGACAAGGTTGGCGAGGCTAGAGAATCTTCTAGCTTGCTGTCGACTGAGGGGTGGCAATGTGAGCTCGACATGCTCACCATTGATGGAAATGGCAAGCTCGGAGTGGTGCTAGAGCTTGTTAATTGGGCTAGATGATCTACTAATAGCTTGTTGTGAACTAGAGAGGGAACAAGTTAGGCCAATTTTACTGCTCACAATAGTGTTTGATGTTTGTTTGTTTTGTGTCTGCAAGGTGTTTGATGAAATGGCCGAAAGAGATTCAAATTTGAATTTTTGATTCAAACTTTGTGGGTGTAGTAGTTACATACTCAGTAGTCTCTGGTTAGTTGGAAAGGTCAAGGGGTACTGGTTTGGTTGGTTTTTGGAAAAGGGGTGATCTTCAGATATGAACCAGATTTGGTTTTGAAATGTCATTTGAATCAAGTTGCCAAATGTTTCTGTAAGTTTGAAAGGTGGGCTTGGGTTCACTTTTACTTGGTCTAGCAAGGGGTGAAAAGAAATGGAAAAGTTTCTGTTTGAAATCTTGGACTAGAAACACTCAAAGTGGTCTAGTGAGCAAGATTGGCAAAAATGACAATTTGCTTTATTTGGTTTGTTTTTTATTTTCTCTTGATTTTTTTTTCTTGGAATTGATTTAGATGATGTTGCTTTCACCTTTCAACCATTCCTTGCTATTTAGATCAGTCACACAAGTCCAACCATGCATTCATACAATCATCACATACATTCATGCATTCATATTGATGTTAATTAACAAAAGTTTTTGTTAACCCTAATTTTGGTGATTGGAATTGGATAATCATTGTTCAATATTTTTGGGAAGTTACAAACCTTCCCTCCTTAAAAAAATGTAGCACCCCGGGTAAAACCACTACAAGAAAATCGATGTAGTTTTTTATTATGTGCATCATCATGACATCAGCATGCATCTGTTTGCCTAAAACTATTTTCTAAACACCTATTTTGTTTTCTAGATATTCCCCTCTTTGTTCAAATCCAAACCCCAGATATGTCCGGATCTTTTATTTGTCTAAAACCCTTTTACAAATGTTTTGTTTTAAAACAAAGAAAAAATAATAAATAATAAACCTATTTTGTTCCGAAGGAGGCCGCCACCGGCCTGTCCCAAAAGGATCAGCTAGCAGCAGCCTACTACCCCAAATAAATATCTAGACCTAAACCCTAATCTAACCACCCCAAACCCTACATCCCACCACCTGATCCTACCACCCGGCGCGCCGCCAGACCCACCCAGCAGCACACCACGCACGCACACCTCTGGCCACCCTAAACACACACACCCGTGACACACACCCAGCACGACCACGCGACACCCCTGCACCCTGTCACGTTCCCCTGCCGCATTCCACACCCGCGGTCAACCACCCACCCTACGAAGCCCTGCCCACCTCGCGTCGCTCCCCGCAATTCCCGCAAGCGCCGTGCCCATCTTTCTCGAGCCCCAGGCCCACCCCGACGCTCCCATCGGCCACAATCCCCGCCTCCACCTCTGTCTCCCTCTCTGCATCACCCGCCGCCTCAGCGAGCCTCGCGGCCGCTCCCTCTCCTCGTCCAAGCTCCGGAAGGCACCGCCGCCCCTATGGCCCCGCCTCCCTCGCTGTCCGTTGCCACACTGCCATGCCCCTGGTCGCCCCCTCACCGACCCCGGCGTCGCCCTGAGCCACGGACGCCACCTGCGCTTCTGCCAGGCCGTTGCTGCCTCACCGCCGTGCCCCACGACCTCCTCTGTGCCGGCTTCCCAAGCTCTTCCCCATCCCCAGCATGGCCTCCCTCCTCTACTTCCCCGGCATGTCGGCCACCTCCGAGCCGCTGGCCTTCCTCCCAGGAACCTCCTGCACAGCCGGCTGCTTCTCCCTTTCGCCGCCTTGAAGCTCCACCGGCCTCCGTCCTCCTTCCGCATAGCCAGGAGCCGGCCAACGACCATGCCTCTGCGTGAGCGTGCATAGGTTGACTGCATTTGGAAAGCACCCCACTTGTTCTCTGTGTGTGATAGCCCAGTTACAATGCGATGTGGTATTTTATGTTGTCGTGTCACGGCAGCTCGTTGCTCTCTGGTGTGTTTGTGATGATGAAGATTGCGAAGATCCTTTCAACAACAAGGCCAACCAGTGCTTGAACCCGAGAGGACCACGTCAAGGCCCCAATGCTTCGATCCGAAGACCTATCCCGTCGAGACCCTGAGTATGCCTACACGGATTCGATGACCGATGATCTTCTACATGGATGCCAAGACCTCGAAGCTCTGGATCCGAAGACCCGAAACCAAACCCCTCGAACCCCGTGAGTCCAAGATCATCGGACCCAAGTGTGATCCCTTTTCCGAGACCAATACTTTTATAATATATAATATATACTTGTTGCATATTGAATTGCTCATGTCACATACATATTGTGTGGTTTGGGGGCCTTATGTCATTTCACCTGAATTAAATATGTGGATCATATACAGGCTGTTCTAGTCTTATATTGGCCCCATTTAAATTTGCGTAGTGAACCGATGTCATGCTTTGCCTTGTTAAAACAACATTTAAATTATGGGGTATGTAAATAACTTGAACCACTTAAATAATTGTCGGGACCCCGGTTCCGCTTAATAATGCCTAATTGCATCGCATCTTTGCCATTTCATACATCATACATGCATCATGCCCGATCTTCTACCATAGTATTAAATAGTGCATCTGGTGTTTATCGTAGTGTTTTGCTTCTTCGCGGACTAGGCCGATGAGTTGATGCGAGTGTCGCCCCGATCTCCGGTGAAACTTCGGCAATGTTTTCAGGCGAGCATTCTCCCCCTTTCTACCTATTTTACATTTCTAGTCTTTACTTCCTCCAATTGATCTATTGCTATTTTGTGTTGCGATGCTATAGATTCCGTACCCCGTTATACTTCTTTGTAGCCCTTATATTGCCATGGACACATCCTATTACCTGTTGTTTGGTAGATAGTCGGCCTTGTGAGTCGTAGTTGCTTGCGTAGGTGATGTGTCGCGTCGTCGATCTTCCACAGTTGTTGGAGTAATGTCGCATGATTAATGTTGGAGATGATCATGGCTTTAATTACCGTTTAATAACTAAAATTGAAGTAGGTAAATAATGCAGAGGCACATGTGGGAAATAGATGTTATTTGGTTTTTAACCGTCCACTTGTGTCCCGTAGGACCCCGAGTACTTGATACCTGTTCTTTTAATATTCGCACTATCCGCATGTGGGACCATGAATCCCCCTAACTCTAGATTGAGTCATATTTAATTCCTTGGGGCCACAAAGTAGTTTGAGGCTTTATTACAATCATGTACTTATGCCATGCTTTAATGCTTTATTTACGATTGCGTGTGGAGCGTCTGTACTGTTTAGGTAAGTGGAATGTTTCTTTTGTATCGACAAGCCTAGACACACTTTGGGGTTCCCAGTCGTTTACAGCCATTAACACAAACCTCTGGGTCCGTCTCGGAGCCGGCCAACTTCGTCGCGGGTTGCTTAGTAGGGTGGCCCCCTAAAATCAAATATGAATCTTGCGAATGTTCTGTCATGATGCCTCGTTGGGTTTTCATTTGGTTTTTTTCCGAGGTTGATCGTGCGTGTGTTGCTATTTGTTCCCCCTATAGGGTAAAACTTTCTGAAAGCCGTGTCCGCGGTTATGGACGACTTGGAGCATAGTATCTCAATCATAGACAACTAAAACTAAAATAGTGCTATAAATTTGACTTTATAATGACTAGTAATCAGCTTTAGTACAACGGAATGGTTAACTAAAACTGCCCACTGTTTATAATATCAGGATGACTCATGCTATCTATATCTAACTAGTAATTGCCGCAACTATAACAGAATGAATAAAACTGCCAACTGTGAGTTCCTCGGTTGAATTCCTCGTTTGGTATCGAGGGGGAAATACTAGAATGGGTATGCTTGGTGATAGTTTCAGGTTGGATCCGAATAGGTATTTTTTATCCCTATCTGATAGCCGCTAGTTGTATTGAGTCTCTATAGGTTGTTTAGTGCATGCTGCGTGCCTCTTCAGTCCACCATACCTATGTAGGCGAGGACCGCCGAATTCTAGTCTCGCCGTGTACTGGCCTCAGTACTGACCGCTCTTTTTCCTTTCCCCTTTGCCGGCACCCCTTTTGTTTAAGAAGGTTTTGAGATCGACATCGTTAGCAAGGTTACCCTTCCGGCTTGGCTTGGGCAGGGTTATGGATTGGTTATTCTTTAGGGCTCTTAGCTCAATTTGCATCTTGTCCGTACTCGGACGCTGTATTGTTTCAAGGTGATTTGGATCTTTTTACTGTATATTTGTATTCTTCACTCTTTGAGTCGTTTTTGTATATATATGTTCTGTGGGTTCCGTCGTGGACTATTGTGTAATGATATTACTTCGTTTTCCACCCGCACGTAAGTGCCTGGTGGGCGCCTTTGAATCGTTTCTATGCGGGTTTGGCGGGAATCGCTAAAACTTGCATAGGGCCGATCTGAGGGTGTTACAGAGTGGTATCAGAGATCAGCAGTTGCGATACCCCACTGGTCCAGACTGTAGGATAACCTAGCTAATGGCCGTTTTAGAGTGTCAAAACTATTTTGCAAAATCGGTTGAATAGATCTGATTAGGTCTTCTTTTACTCCTTACCCCGTTGCTATTATCTTCTTACCTCTACGTGTTTTGAATCTTCTCTCTTATCTTTTCTTTGAGTCTAGGAATTCTTGTGGTTGGGTTTCTATCGTACCTTCAGGGTTTTGCTTCCGTCCTATTTTAACGGTGCTTCGACATACGAACTTGTTGCTATCTGAGGAATTTCCCTCTGCTGTACCTTTTCGGTAGACCAAAATTCACTAAAATTTTATTTGTATCATCCAGTGTTTTCCTGTACAACGACGTCATCCGCATCAAATCTGATGAAGAGCTTGTATCCCTCCTTGTTTTTCCGAACCTCGCTTGTCAAGATCAGTAGTCCGAATTCCGAGAGTTGGTTGCATAATTCTTCTATTCATGTATAGAGTAATGCTTTGGGTGCGCGATGGACTGATCACCATCCGACTACTCTTATCATTCGCTTTTGAACATTGAATGGTGGATCGATGCAATTTCACTCCTTCCACAGAAGTTAGAGGTGGCCTTATCTTTTGATACCTTCACCTTCGTCCTTTGTTCTCCGGAGTGTTCTCTCAACGAACGTGAGCGTCGACCTTTGTTGCTGGTGTCGCCGATTTCAAGGTAGAACAAGAATCCTTATTAGTGGTGTCGCGAGGATCTACATGAAGCGAGAAGATTCAGATCGTCGGCCTTCTTCCCCGTACCATGAGGCGGATCTCGAGGGCGAGATCCATTGTTAGTGGTGTCGAATTGTAGCACCCCGAGAAAACCAGTACTATAAAATGCATGGTAAAAATACTTTGTGCATCATCATGACATCATCATGCATATTAATTGCCAAAACTATTTTCTAAAGCCTATGTTGTTTTCTAAAATAATCCCCTCTATTTCAAATACAAACCACGGCCTCTTCCAAATATGTTGTTTGACTAAAAACTATTTATAAAAGCCTTTTATAAAATATATCAAACAATAATCTAAATAAAATAAAACTATTTTTAAAACCCAGGAGGCAACCGGCCAGGCTCGTAAGACCAATCGAAAGCCACCCAGTCCAACCACCAAACCCTATTCTACCCAATCCTCTAACCTAAACCCTAGTCCACCCATAGCTTTCCTCCACCCCGCCGCCACCCACCACACATGCATGTTGTGCACCTCCCAACCTTGACCCGTTCAACACGCACGCACGCACGCGACCCCTGCACGCCACCAAACCACCATGAAACCTCGTGCCCACGATTCCGTCCCTGATCGAACACCACTGACCCGGAAACCACCCCACCTGCCGCATCCCTGGCGCCACCCCGCGTGAACGCTCCCTCGATTCCCTTTCCTTGGCCCGCTCCCATCCCCGATTTTCCTCTCTCCTGTAACCTACGCACTCGACCTC
This sequence comes from Avena sativa, assembly GCA_916181665.1. Taxonomy (NCBI): domain Eukaryota; kingdom Viridiplantae; phylum Streptophyta; class Magnoliopsida; order Poales; family Poaceae; genus Avena; species Avena sativa. Next base: position 32,229,942 of record OV702284.1, read on the forward strand.
CCTCGTTCACCAACCCTGCTGTCGCCTCTGCTGGTCCCGTCGCCGGCACTGCCAACCGCCAGCGAGCCCCATGGCCGCTCCCTCCTCCTCAGGACAACCCCGTCGTTGTTCCTCTCGATCCAAGATCCGGCCGCCGTCCGGGTTCCCCTCCACACCCGTGCGACCCCCGGCCTCCCCGTCCCTGAGTTGCGTCACCGCCGGTCGCGCTCGCCGCCCAGGGCTGCACGACCGCCTCCACCGTCTAGAGCGCGACCGACATCCCCCATCTTCCGCGTCGTCTGGGTCCCATGCATCGCCTTCCGTCGCCTCCCTGGCCCGCCTCTCCGACACCTAGCCTCGGGACCATGCTGCCAGCGCTCTCTGTGCGCCTCTGGTGTCTATCCAGCGTCCGCCGTCCGCCCTGCTGCAGGTGTTCCCGATGCTTTCGGTTTGTTTTGAAGCATCGTGCAGAGGAGCATGTCGCCGTGCCCTGGACTTTTTGTTTTCTTGTCCTGGTGGATCCTTGTCCTGCGTGGAAGTCAGTCCCGTGCTCGTGTTTGCGTGCCTCTGTTCGATTTTGCTCTGTCTGAATCCGTGTGGTGTTGTAGTATGCCTCTATTCAAGATCGACGGCGACCCGTGCCTCACGGTGTTCCACATCCATGTTGTCGCCCGCTTGACCGATGTTTCCACAGGAACCCGATGAGCTAACGGCGGAAACTGTACCAATGCCAAGATCTTCGAAGGTTCTATCGGCAACCATGTTCGCCATCTGCCTCGACATCGAAACCCGAAGGCGATGGCGTCGCATTCCAAGATCTTCGTCATCGAACCCGAAGACCCTTGAACTAGACCACGGAGCTCCAAGATCGTCTCACGGATTCCGAAGCCGTTCCCGACGTCTGTAGACCGTTCTGCCAAAGACCGAACCCTGTCGAACCCTAACCAAGATCGTCGAGCCCCTATGTGTGACCCTTTCCGCAAACCCCTATTTTATAAATGATACATCCTTGTTGCATATTAAATTGTCCATATTGCACACATATCATGTGGTTTGGGAGCATTAGGCCGATTCACCTCATAATTAAATATGGATACCATATGCAGACAAATCTAGTCTAATATTGGTCCCATTTAAATTTGTGCATCGAACTGGTGACATATTTGATAATAAAACATTTAAATTGAGGGGTATCTAAACAACTTGAACCATCTAAGTAAATGTCGGAACCCTAGTTCCGTTTAATATTGCCTAATTGCATCGCATCTTTGCCATGTCATACATCATACATGCATCATGCCCGATCTTTTGCCGTAGTATTAAATAGTGCATCCGGTGTTTCTTCTAGTGCTTTGCTTCTTCACGGATTAGGCCGATTAGTTGATGCGAGTGTCGACCCGATCTTCGGATGAACCTTCGGCAATGTTTTCAGGCGAGCATTCTCCCCCTTTCTACCTATCTTACTTTTGTAGTCTTTATTTCCTCATGTTGATCTATTGCTATCTGTGTTGCGATGTTATAGATTCTGTACCCCTTTATACTTCCCTGCAGCCTCTATATTGCCATGGACACCTCCTATTATATGTTGTTTGGTAGATAATCGGTCTTGCGAGTCGTAGTCGCTTGCTCCGGTGCTACTTCGTGTCGTCGATGTTCCACCATTGTTGGGGGTTGTCATATGCTTAATGGTGGAGATGATCATGGATTTAATTACTGTTTAATAACTAAAATTGAAAGTAGGTAAATAATGCAGAGTCACAGGTGGGCAATAGATGTTATTTGGTTTTTAACCGTCCACTTGTGTCCCGTAGGACCCCGAGTACTTGATACCTATTCTTTGAATATTCGCACTATCCGCATGTGGGACCATGAATCCCCCTAACCCTAGCTTGAGTCATATTTAATTCCTTGGGGCCACAAAGTAGTTTGGGGCTTTATTACTATCATGTACTTATGCCATGCTTTACTGCTTTATTTACGATTGCGCGTGGAGCGCCTGTACTGTTTAGGTAAGTGGAATGTTTTCGCGGTATCGACAAGCCCAGTCACACTTTCGTGTTCCTAGTCGTTTACAGCCATTGACACAAACCTCTGGGTCCGTCTCGGAGCCGGCCAACTTCGTCGCGGGTTGCTTAGTGGGGTGGCCCCCTGAAATCAAATATGAATCTTGCGAATGTTCTGTCATCATGCCTCGTTGGGTTTTCATTTGGTTTTTTCCGAGGTTGATCGTGCGTGTGTTGCTATTTTTGCCCCCTGCAGGGTAAAACTTTCTGAAAGCCGTGTCCGCGGTTATGGACGACTTGGAGCACATTATCTCGATCATAGACAACTATAACTAAAGTAGTGCTATAAATTTGACTTTATAATGACTAGTAATCAGCTTCACTACAACGGAATGTCTAAATAAAAGTACCAACAACTTCTGGTTTTGGGATGTCTCATGCTATATGTATTTGACTAGTAAGTATTGCAACTACAACGAGACGGTTATCTAAAACCGGCCACTGCTTATGTTCTCAGGATGACTCATGCTATCTATATCTGACTAGTAATTGCCGCAACTATAAGGGAATGGATAAAATTGCCAACTCTATGAGTTTCCTCGGTACGACTTCCTCGATTGGTATCGAGGGGGAAACACCAGGATGGGTATGATTGGGTGGTAGTAACAGGTTGGTTCCGAATAGGTCTTTCTTATCCCACTCTGATAGCCGATAGTTGTATCGAGTCTCTACAGGTTGTTTAGTGCATGCTTCATCGCCGCTTCAGTCCACCATACCTATGTAGGCGAGGACCTCCGAATTCTAGTCTCACCGTGTACTGGCCTCACTACCGACCGCTCTATTTTTCCTTTGCCCTTTGTCGGCACCCCTTTTGTTTTAGCAGGTTTTGAGATCGACGTCGTTAGCAGGGTTACCCTTCCATCTTGGCATGCGCAGGGTTATGGATGCCATTGGTTATTCTTCAGGGCTCTTAGTTCAATTTTCATTTTCTCCATACTCGGACGTTGTATCGTTTTCAAGGTGATTTGGATATTTGTATTGTATATCTGTATTCTTGTCTCTTTGAGTCATTGTTGTATATATCTGTTCTGTGGGTTCCATCGTGGACTATTGTGTAATGGTATTACTTCGTTTTCCACCCGCATGAAAGTGCCTGGTGGGCACCTTTGAATCGTTTCCATGCGGGTTTGGCGGGAATCGCTGAAACTTGCATACAACCGATTCTAAGGGTGTTACAGAGTGGTAACCACTACAAGAAAATCGTTGTTGTTTTTATTATGAGAATCATCATGACATCAGCATGCATCTGTTTGCCTAAAACTATTTTCTAAATGCCTATTTTGTTTTCTAGATATTCCCCTCTTTGGTCAAATCCAAACCCTAGATATATCCGGATCTTTTATTTGTCTAAAACCCTTTTACAAATGTTTTGTTTTAAAATAAAGAAAAATATTAATAAACCTATTTTGTTCCGAGGGAGGCCGCCACCGGCCTGTCCCAAAAGTCCCAGCTTGCAGCAGCCTACTACCCCAAATAAATATCTAGACCTAAACCCTAATCTAACCACCCCAAACCCTAGATCCCACCACCTGATCCTACCACCCGGCGCGCCACAAGACCCACCCAGTAGCACACCACGCACGCACAGCTCTGGCCACCCTGAACACACACACCCGTGACACACACCCAGCACGACCACGCGACACCCCTGGACCCTGTCATGTTCCCCTGCCGCACTCCACACCCGCGGTCAACCACCCACCCTACGAAGCCCTGCCCACCTCGCGTCGCTCCCCGCAATTCCCACAAGCGTCGCGCCCATCTCGCTCGAGACCCAGGCCTACCCCGACGCTCCTATTGGCCGCAATCCCCGCCTCCACCTCCGTCTCCCTCTCTGCATCACCCGCCGCCTCAGCGAGCCCTGCGGCCGCTCCCTCTCCTCGACCAAGCTCCGGCAGGCACCGCCGCCCCTGTGGCCCCACCTCCCTTGCTGTTTGTTGCCGCACGCGCCATGCCCCTGGTCGCCCCCTCGCCGACCCCAGCGTCGCCCTGAGCCATGGACGCCACCTGCGCTTCTGCTAGGCCGTCGCTGCCTCACTGCCATGCCCCACGACCTCCTCTCTGCCGGCTTCCTGAGCTCTTCCCCATCCCCAGCACGTCCTCCCTCCTCTGCTTCCCCGGCGTGTCGGCCACCTCCGAGCCGCTGGCCTTCCTCCCGGGCACCTCCTGCACAGCCGGCTGCTTCTCCCTTTCGCCGCCTTGAAGCTCCGTCGGCCTCCGTCCTCCTTCCGCATAGCCAGGAGCCGACCAACTACCATGCCTCTGCATGAGCGTGCGTAGGTTGAATGCATTTGGAAAGCACCCCACTTGTTCTCTGTGTGTGCTAGCCCATATACAATGCGATGTGGTATTTTATGTTGTCGTGTCACGGCAGCTTGTTGCTCTCCGGTGTGTTTGTGATGATGAAGTTTGCGAAGATCCTTTCAACAACAAGGCCAACCGGTTCTTGAACCCGAGAGGACAACGTCAAGGCCCCGACGCTTCGATCCGAAGACATATCCCATCGAGACCCTGAGTATGCCTACACGGATTCGATGACCGATGATCTTATACACGTACGCCAAGACCTTGAAGCCCTGGATCCGAAGATCTGAAACCAAACCCCTCGAACCCCGTGAGTCCAAGATCGTCGGACCCAAGTGTGATCCCTTTTCCGAGACCAATACTTTTATAATATATAATATATACTTGTTGCATATTGAATTTCTCATGTCGCATACATATTGTGTGGTTTGGGGGCCTTATGTCATTTCACCTAAATTAAATATGTGGATCATATACAGGTTGTTCTAGTCTTATATTGGCCCCATTTAAATTTGCGTAGTGAACCGATGCCATGCTTTGCCTTGTTAAAACAACATTTAAATTATGGGGTATATAAATAACTTGAACCACTTAAATAATTGTCGGGACCCCGGTTCCGCTTAATAATGCCTAATTGCATCGCATCTTTGCCATGTCATACATCATACATGCATCATGCCCGATCTTCTACCGTAGTATTAAATAGTGCATCCGGTGTTTATCGTAGTGTTTTGCTTCTTCTCGGACTAGGCTGATGAGTTGATGCGAGTGTCTCCCCGATCTCCGGTGAACCTTCGGCACTGTTTTCAGGCGAGCATTCTCCCCCTTTCTACCTATTTTACATTTCTAGTATTTACTTCATCCAATTGATCTATTGCTATCTGTGTTGCGATGCTATAGATTCCGTACCCCGTTATACTTCTTTGTAGCCCTTATATTGCCATGGACACATCCTATTACCTGTTGTTTGGTACATAGTCGGCCTTGTGAATCATAGTTGCTTGCGCAGGTGATGTGTCGCATCGTCGATCTTCCACAGTTGTTGGATTAATGCTGCATGATTAATGTTGGAGATGATCATGGATTTAATTACCGTTTAATAACTAAAATTGAAGTAGGTAAATAATGCAGAGGCACGGGTGGGCAATAGATGTTATTTGGTTTTTAACCGTCCACTTGAGTCCCATAGGACCCCGAGTACTTGATACATGTTCTTTGAATATTCGCAATATCTACATGTGGGACCATGAATCCCCCTAACCCTAGCTTGAGTCATATTTAATTCCTTGGGTCCACAAAGTAGTTTGGGGCTTTATTACTATCCTATACTTATGCCATGCTTTACTGCTTTATTTACGATTACGCGTGGAGCGCCTATACTATTTAGGTAAGTGGAATGTTTCTGCGGTATCGACAAGCCCAGTCACACTTCCGGGTTCCCAGTCGTTTACAGACATTGACACAAACCTCTGGGTCCGTCTCGGAGCCGGCCAACTTCGTCGCGGGTTGCTTAGTGGGATGGCCCCTGAAATCAAATATGAATCTTGCGAATGTTCTATCGTGATGCCTCGTTGGGTTTTCATTTGGTTTTTTTCCGAGGTTGAGCGTGCGTGTGTTGCTATTTGTTCATGCCTGCAGGGTAAAACTTTCTGAAAGTCGTGTCCGCGGTTTTGGACGACTTGGAACACAGTATTTCGATCATAGACAACTAAAACTAAAGTAGTGCTATAAATTTGACTTTATAATGACTAGTAATCAGCTTCACTACAACGGAATGGTTAACTAAAACTATCCACTGTTTATAATATCAGGATGACTCATGCTATCTATATCTGACTAGTAATTGCCGCAACTATAACGGAATGAATAAAACTACCAACTATGTGAGTTCCTTGGTTGACTTCCTTGTTTGGTATCGAGGGAGAAATACTAGAATGGGTATGCTTGGTGATAGTTTCAGGTTGGATCCGAATAGGTCTTTCTTATCCCTATCTGATAGCCAACAGTTGTATTGAGTCTCTATAGGTTGTTTAGTGCATGCTGCGCTGCCGCTTCAGTCCACCATACCTATGTAGGCGAGGACCGCCGAATTCTAGTCTCGCCGTGTACTAGCCTCAGTACTGACCGCTCTCTTTTTCATTTGCCCTTTGTTGACACCTCTTTTGTTTAAGCAGGTTTTGAGATCGCCGTCGTTAGCAGGGTTACCCTTCCGGCTTGGCCTGGGCAGGGTTATGGACGCCATTGGTTATTCTTCAGGGCTCTTAGCTCAATTTGCATCTTATCCGTACTCGGACGCTGTATTGTTTCAAGGTGATTTGGATCTTTGTACTGAATATTTGTATTCTTGACTCTTTGAGTCATTGTTGTATATATATTTTCTATGGGTTCCGTCGTGGACTATTGTGTAATGATATTACTTCATTTTCCACCCGCACGCAAGTGCCTGGTGGACCCCTTTGAATCGTTTCTATGCGGGTTTGGCGGGAATCGCTAAAACTTGCATAGGGCCGATCTGAGGGTGTTACACAAAATCTCGTCCCGAGATTTGAGAGAGAAGAAATAAGAAAACTAGGATTTAAAAAGATCAGGAAACTCCCCTTGATGTGATCTTCTCGCTCCCAGGTAGCTTCTTCTTTAGTGTGGTTGCTCCACTGAATCTTGAGAAACTTGATGCTTCGGGTCCTGGTGGTCCTGAAAGCTTCCTCCAAAATACAGATGGGCACTTCGGGATACGCCAGGTCATCGTTGATCTCTATGGTGCGGTGATCAATGTTCTTGAAAACTTCAGTCTTCTCCGGGACTTCTAGGCATTTGCAAAGCAACGATATATGGAACACATTATGCACTGCTGACATATCCTCTGGCAGCTCCAGTTGATACGATACTTCTCCTCGATGATTCAGAATCTTGAAAGGTCTGATATATCTGGGGGCTAACTTTCCTTTGAGATGGAAACGCTGCATTCCTTTCAAAGGCGACACTTTTGAGATACAAAAAATCTCCGATATTGAAAGCGAGGTCTTGACGTCTCTTGTCGGTGTAACTCTTCTGTCTGGATTGGGCGGTCTTGAGGTGCTGACGAGTCTTCTGAACTTTCTCTTCTATTTCTCGTAGGATGTCGGGTCCGAAAATCTGACTCTCTCCTACTTCCGACCAATTCAACGGGGTACGACACTTCCTTCCATACATGAATTCAAATGGGGCCATTTGTAAGCTATCTTGATAACTGTTGTTGTATGAAAATTCTGTGAACGCCAGACCGTCTTCCCATTTAGATCCATACTCTAGAACATAGGATCTCAACATATCTTCGAGTATTTGATTTACTCGGTCCGTGGTGTTGAAATCTAGTTGGGTTCCTAATCCTTCTTGGACTTTCTTCCAGAATATCGAGGTAAACTGAGTTCCTCGATCCGATACAATGTTCTTGGGGACTCTGTGCAAACTGACGATTCTAGCGATGTATAACTCCACTAGCTTCGAACTCTGGTAGGTGGTCTTGACGGGTAATAAATGGGCTACCTTGGACAGTCTGTCAACTATGACTCAAATAGAGTCATTTCCCCTACTAGAAGTAGGCAATCCGGTGATAAAGTCCATTCCAACTGAATCCCATTTCCATTCTGGAATTTGCAATGGTTGCAATAGTCCTACGGGTCTCTGATGTCCTGCCTTGACTCTCTGACAAATATCACACTTGGCGATATAGCTTCCGATTTCTCTCTTCATCTTATGCCACCAAAATTGCTCCTTCAAATCCTGATACATCTTCGTTCCTCCGGGGTGGATAGAATAAAGGGTATCATGGGATTCTTTCAAAATGTCTTTCTTCAATTCTGAGTCTGCTGGTACACAGAGACGTCCTTTGTACCACAAAACTCCTTCTTCGTCCTCGGTACATCCGGGTACTTTGCCTATACCGATACGACATTTGATTCTGTCGATACTAGCATTTCCTTTCTGTGCCTCTTTGATCTGACTGATCAAAGTTGGTTGAAGTTCTATGCTATCCAAAAATCCTTCACTTACTAATTCCATTCTATAAGCTTCCATCTCCTTGTGCAGACTTGGTTGCTCCTTCAGAATCATGGAGTTCAAGCGGCACGGCAATCTGCTAAGGGCTTCTGCTACCACATTGGCTTTACCGGGGTGATAGTGAATGTCCAGGTCATAGTCCTTGATTAGCTCTATCCATCTTCTCTTCCTCATATTCAGCTCCTTCTGAGTGAATATATATTTCAGGCTCCTGTGATCCGAATAAATCTCACAACGGTTTCCCATGAGGTAATGCCTCCATGTCTTCAGGGCTAGAACTACAGCTGCTAGTTCAAGGTCATGGGTTGGATAATTATGTCCATGCTGCTTCAGTTGTCAGGACAGATAAGATATTACTTTGCCTTCTTGCATTAGCACACATCCGAGACCGATCTTGGATGCGTCACAATACAAAGGGCTTCTTAATATCTGGCATGATCAAGATTGGGGCTGAAATTAATCTCCTCTTGAGTTCCTGAAAACTCGCTTCACATTTGTCCATCCATTCAAACTTCTTGTCCTTCTTCAACAATTGGGTCATGGGTCTTGTGATACTCGAGAATCCTTCTACAAACTTGCAGTAATATATTACCAATCCGAGAAATGGACGAACTTGGGTTTGGATGGTCAGGCTTGCCAATCTTCAACATCCTTCACCTTTGCAGGGTCAACGGCAATTCCTCTAGCTGATACAATATGTCCGAGGAATCCTACCTCCTGTAACCAGAATTCACATTTGCTAAACTTGGCATACAACTAATGCTCCCTAAGGGTTCCAAGGATGGTCCTCAGGTGTAGCTCATGTTCTTCTTCTGATTTGGAATATATCAGAATGTCATCGATGAAAACAACGACAAACTTATCCAGGAAGTCCATAAAAATCTTATTCATGAGGTTCATGAAATAAGCGGGGGCATTGGTTAATCCAAAAGACATGATCGTATACTCATACAGTCCATATCTGGTGGTAAAGGCAGTCTTTCGAATATCCTCTGCGCGAATCTTGAGTTGATGATAACCAGTTCTAAGATCAATCTTAGAAAACACTTTGGCACCATTCAACTTATCAAACAGGTCTTCTATCTTTGGCAGTGGGTACTTGTTCTTGATGGTGACATCATTCAACTTCCGATAATCCGTACACAAACGGTTACCTCCATCCTTCTTGTCCACAAACAACATAGGTGATCTCCATGGCGACGCACTTGGTTGGATCAATTCTATTTCCAGCATAGCATCCAGTTTCTTCTTTAGCTCCACTAATTCAGACGGGATCATACTATATGGTCTCTGGGCTATGGGTCCGGTTCCCGGGATTAGTTCAATGATAAACTCGATATCCCGATCTGGGGGCATACCGGGCAAAACATCTGGAAATACATCGGGGTATTCACAGACTACCCGGACTTGGTCAATGGTGAGTTGGGCTATACTCTTGTTGCATTTTAATTGACGGGGCAAGGTTTCAGATACATGCTCGACTGATATTCCGGCTGTACTGGTCATGGTTATGGCTTTCTTGGCACAGTTGATTACTCCTTTATGTTTGGATATCCAATCCATTCCTAGTACTACTTCCAAACCTTTAGTTCCGAGTACTATTAGATTATCATAAAATCTATGCCATGGATTCGGATAGGTACGGCCTTGCAAATTTGTCTAGCTTTGGTGGTTGAACTAGGTATTTGAACTATCATAACATGCTTCAATTTGGTGGGTTGAATCTTACTAGTGCATGCAAATTCTTTAGTAACAAACAAGTTCAATGCTCCAGAATCAAACAACACTCTTGCAAGTACTGAGTTAACGAAAAACATACCCAGCACGACATCTGGCGCTTCTTGGGCTTCTTCAGCATGCATGAGAAAGAGACGGCTGTTGCGGTTGGGAGAATTCCCTGGGGCAAACCTTCTTCCAGGCTGAACACGACGCTGATGCTGAGATGGGGCGTTTGCATTGGGGGTTGCGGCAATCTTCTTGGGACACTCATTGGAATAGTGACCCTTGGTTACACATTCATAACAAGTCACCTAAGACTTGTCCTTTGCTGCAACAGGCACCGCATTGCTTCCAGTCCTCGGGGAAGTATTGGTGTTGGTGGCGACATTGTTGTTGTTGAACTTGGGCGGGGAACGGTTGAAACTGCTGGGGTTGCCGGGGTTGTTGTGATTTCCTCCGGGCCTTGGGTTTCCACGGTTGGGATAGGTCGGACGGTTCATCAGGGGTCTGTTGGTCCTTGGGGAAAATCCTGGAAATGGGTTGGGGCGATACTTTGGTGTATGCTGGGTTCCTGGTTGATGCATCATGCGACGCTTGCGGTTCTCATTGGCTTGGCTGATCTTTCCTTCCATCTGAATGGCAGAATCCACTAAGGCTTCAATATCAGCAAATGGGATATTGGCAAACACTGTCTGCATCTCATCGTGCAGACCATTCAAGAATCTTTCCTTCTTCTTGGCTTCGGTATCTATCTCATCCGGTGCATACCTAGCCAATGACAGAAATTTGTCATGGTACTCGACTACTGTCATTCTTCCTTGCTTCAGTTCCCTAAATTCATCTCTCATCCTCTTGATCAAACCCGGTGGCACATGGGTTCTGCTGAACTTGATTTTGAACTCTTCCCAAGTCATCATTTGACCTCCATTCATGGCATGAACGCTGTTCCACCATGCTCTTCCATATCCGGCTAGGTACCGGGTGGCAAATAGTACCTTGTCGTTGGCTTTCACTCCTGCAACTTCTAAGTTGTTCTCCATGGTTTGGAGCCAATCATCTGCATCTAGGGGCTCTTCTTACTTAGTGAAAATGGGTGGATTGGTGTTCTGGAAGTTCTTGAGCTTGGATCCATGGTTGTCCTGATTTCCATGGCCTTGGTTGTTGTTGTTGGTCATCTGGGCTATGTGCTGAAGGGTGGCTAAGTTGGCTTGACGTTCGGCTCTTTCAGCTTCGCGGTCAGAAACCAACATTTGCAAGATTTGCAACATCGGGTCCGGGGATGAATTGCTTCCTCCGCGAGGCATTTGAAGATTGAGATAGATCATGAGAAAAGAGGGAATTTTATAAGGTTTAGGGTTTTGTAAATTTTTTGAAGTTTTGACTCAGATTTTTCTATCAACTTGCTTTTCATTCATTCCTAGCTCACGATACAACACACACCACAACAAAGAAAAACATATGGTTTTAAGAACCATTCTGGGAAGCTACGATATAGTGGGACCGAATACAACTTTCCTAAAACTAGTGCTCAAGTGCTACTACTCCTCGGAGTCGGTGGCTTCATCCTTACCATCCTCATCATCATCATCATCAATGAAGGCGAAGTCATCCTCATTGGTGAAGAAGTCCATGGCCTGATCCTCCAGAAACTCATCATCATCACTGAGATAGGAGTAGAGGTCTCCACGAAGGTCTTCCCCTGCATTCTCCCTCTCCTCAAGCTACATGTCTCTCTCGTGGATGGTTTCCTCCAAAGTCGTGATCCGGTGACGAAGACGGGAAATGATGCGCTCCTTCTTGTCAAGCTGACGACGACGAGACTGGTGATCCTTCACTAGCAATGGTTTGATCCTTCTTGGCAGCGATGGCATACTTGTGGTTGGCGTAGGAGCGGGCATTGCAATTCTTCTCCTTCCTGATCGTTGATCTGAGCTCTGAAGAACTCGGGGTGCGGACGCTCTAGCATTTCCGAAAGCTGGTCCAAGTCACGCTCAAAGATGAGGTCTCCTCCATTCCCCAACTGATAGAACTTGCTATACTTCACATCCATCTATAAGAATATAGGATGATTAAGTTTATAGAGTTATCAAGTGTGTCAAATTTTATGTAAGTTTGCAAGAATTTTTGAGGAACATGAATTTTTCATGAAAGAATCCAAGTGGTAAGAATGAGAATAAGTTTTCATAAATACTCACTTCCTTGGTTTTTGAAACTAAGTTTTTGATTCCAATATCCATTCTAAACTAGGGTCTCCTATGGTCAGGATGGCTCTAATACCAACTTGTCAACACCCAGATTTTTAATCCCAGATGCCTGTTATGCCATACATCGCAATCCCATGATTACCTTTTTTGCGAGACATAACAGATTGGATATCACAGTACATCATCCATTACAAACCATAAATAAGGTCTTACAACAAATCAAGGGTCTCATGATCCAGTCTTAATACAATCATAGAAGCGGAATAACGTAGTAATAACGGTAGCGTAGCTTCATGGTCACGGGCAATGCTGATGATGGGAGATGATCCTAGTTGTCGTAACCTTCCTGCTATCCATTCTCCTGATAGTCCTCTTCATAGTATGGCCATGGGAATAGCCAGGGACAAATCCATGAGTACTCTTTAAGTACTCGCAAACTAATACTAACAACTAAAGTGGTTTTTGATTAGGAAGTACTAGGCTCTAGGTTGTTTTGCAAAAAGCCAGATTTACCTCTACTGAGTTCAGAAGCAAAGAAAGCTAGCTGAAAGTTTTATAACACCTAATTAGGAACTTGAATTTCATATCACAACCCTGTTGTGGTCAAGTCAAGTCATGAATCATTTCACAAGTCATTTTGAAAACATCTGACGACAGAACAGTATGGCCACTCCAACTGTCCATAACCATGGACGCGGCTATTCGAATAGTTTGACACTCTGTAGAGGTGGTACACTTTCACCACAACATTCGATACATCCGTCAGGAACAAATCCTGAATTCACCATACTCAGTATGCGGATAATCAATCCTAACCTTTCAATTACACGCCCTAGTATAGGCACCTCTCCTGTGAGTTGGGCCTCCCAACCATGACCAACTGTCATCTTGGGAACTGCACAGGTGGAAAATCTTCACAAGGTCTCCTCAGCTCAAACCTTGGTCTCAAGGGAACCCATACTAAGGTATATAAATTTCCAGTCAAGCCCTACCCAAATTTTGGGTATTGTGGTTGTACAGTAAAGTTGGAATGGTATCGCATCTAGACAACTCTGGCATCCCGCAAAACCACTACTAGAAAATCGCGTTGTTTTTGTGCATTGCATCATCATGACCGCATGCTCATGTCATCATGCCACATTGCATTTGAGCATCGTCATCATCTTGCATTTGCTTGCATCAAACTAATTTCGGAAAAACCTAATTTGTTTCCTAAACGCCCCGTCTTAATTCAAATGCAAAACCCGGGTCTCCGGATTATTTTGTTTTGGCTGCTATCGGTTTGCAAACGGCCCGTTTAAAACAAATAAAATGTTTAATTATTTTTAGTGGGGGCAGTCGAACGGGCCGACCCGACCCGAACGACCACCCCCAGAACCAAAAACGGTCCACCTAATCAGCTCCTCTAAATCCTAAAGCTACCAACCTATCTACCCACACCCACCGGCCACCTCACCCGGACCAGTCCCACGCTACCACCTCACCTCTTCCCTCCCTCTACCCTATCCCACGCAGCCACCTCACCCACCACACACACACAGCCCCACCCCAAACACACCCAGCCACACACTCTCCACCACTCCCTGCCTCCCCCGGTCCAAACTCCCCACCTGCCGCACCGGATCCCCACCCCACTGCCCTCCGGCCCCACCTCGCAGGCCCACCCGCACCGCACCCCGCCTGGTCCCGTCCTTCTCCTCCCTCTCTTTTCTCTGCACGCCACCGCCGACGCTCTCCTCCCCCGACAACCTCTCTCGCCTCCTTCCCCAACCTCTGCCCCCTCCTCCCTCGCCGCCCAGCGCCCTCCTCCTCGCCCTGCCTCCGGCCCTCTCTCCCCGCCTAGCCCCGGCGACCACCCTCCCCCTCGCCACGTCCCCCTCCCTCTGCGTTCCCCCCAAGCTCCGCCCGCAAGCGTCCCCGGCCGAGCCGCCGCCTCGGCCCCCTCTGCGCGGACCTCCCCTCGCCGCCCCGCCGACCTCTGCTCCTCCCCCCCCCCCGACGCCAACCCGCCCGCGACCCCACGCCTCTCCTCGGCTCTGCCCCGAGCGCCGCCCTTCCGGCCTACCGCGCATCGCCACCCCCGAGCCCGCGGCCGGCCCCCTTCTGCAGCAGCCCGCCGGCCACCCGCCACCAGCCCCGCCTCGCCGGCCCGTTCCCCCATCGCCGCTGCCTCCCTCGCCCATCGGCCTCTCCTGTCCTCTGCCTCCGCGTGGAGCCCGCCGCCATGATCCTTCGCCGCGTCCCCTTTCTGCAACAACCGCTGCCCATGTGGTCTGCCTTCTGCCGTGGCTGCATGGACTGCAGTTGGCCCCACCCTTTGTGCTGTTTGGTGGAAGTTGATCCTGACGTTGCACTTTGAAGTGGTGTTGCGGTGGTGGCATGCTTCTTATGTGGTGATGTTGTCGTCCTGTTCAAGATCTTCCCGAGACCACGAACCCTAGGCCCCTATCCTAGAAACCGAAGACCGCAGAACCCCAAGGTCGTCGACATGGAACTGACAAGATCGCTACATGGATTCGAAGACCGAACCCGACACGCCAAGTTCTTCCTCCCGGATCCGAAGACCGCCAAGATCGTCTACCCCGGACACCGTGCGACAAGATCTACTTCACGGATCCGAAAACCCCAGTACCGGACAAGTTCGCCATCGACCTCGAGAACGCCTACACGGAACAACAAGACCGCCACACGGACACGAACCCCAAGACCCTGAGGCCCCGAACCGAAGACCGATCCGAAGCGCCAAGACCTCCGACAGGGAACCGACCAGTTCGCCGTGAACCGCACCCGAACCTGAAGCACGACAAGATCTGCCCCGTTGTCCGAGAACGTTTCCGCCGAGACCGACCCGTCGAACCCTGGACCCTGAGACCGACCCTGGAACCCCAAGATCGCCGAACCCTAATGTGTGACCCCTTTCCGAGCCCTATTTTATAAATGCTAAATATAAAACCTGTTGCATATTAATCATTCATCTTGCATGCATGCTTGTCATGTGGTTTGGGGGCCTTATGCCGATTCACCTCTAATTAAATATGGGGCCCATACGCGGGCAAATCTAGTCTCGTATTGGCCTCATTTAAATTTGTGTAGCGAACCGGTAACTTATTTTGCCTTGTAAAAACAACATCTGAATTGCGGGGCTTCTAAATAACATGAACCACCTAATTAATTGTCGGGACCCCGGTTCCGCTTAATATGACCTAATTGCATCGCATCTTGCCATGCCATGCATCATACATGCATCTTCTGCTGTAGTATTAAATAGTGCATCCGGTGTTTCTTCTAGTGTGTTGCTTCTTCGCGGATAAGGCCGTTGAGTAGATGTGAGCTTCGCCCCGATCTTCGGTCGAACCTTCGGCAATGTTTTCAGGCGAGCATCTCCCCCTTTCTACCTATCTTACTTTTATAGTATTTATTCCCTCCTGTTGATCTATTGCTATCTGTGTTACGATGCTCTAGTTTTCGTACCCGTGATATCCCTCGCAGCCTTATATTGCCATGGCCACCTCCTATTACCTGTTGTTTGGTAGATAGTTGGACTTGCGCGTCGTAGTCGCTTGCTCAAGTGCTGTTGCGTGTTGCCGTGTACCACAGTTGTTGGAGAATTGCCACATGTTTGATGTTGAAGATGATCTCGGTTTTACTTATCGTTCACTTTAATTCCTGTTTAACAACTAAAATTGAAGTAAGTAAGCAGAGGCATCGGTGGGTGATAGATAATATTTGGTTTCCGACCGCCCACTTGTGTCCCGTAGGACCCCGAGTACTTGATACCTGTTCCTTGATTTATCGCGCTATCCACATCCGGGAGGTATATGGGACCCCCCTTAGCCAGAGCTTGATTCAGTCTTATTTCTTGGGGCCACAAACTAGTTTGAGGTTTTATTTACGATCCTGTACTTATGCCATGCTTTACTGCTTTATTTACGATTGTGCGAGGAGCACACTGTACTGTTTAGGTAAGCGGAATGTTTTTGCGGTATCGACAAGCCCAGCCACACTTTCGGGTTCCCAGTCGTTTACAGCCATTTTCGCAAACCTTGAGTCCGTCTCGGAGTCAGCTGGCTTCGTTGCGGGTATACTCAATGGGGTGGCCCCCTGAAATATTTCTGAATCCTGTGATTGCTTTGTCGTGAAGGCCTCGTTGGGTTTTGATTTGGTTTTTCCGAGGTTGATCGAGTGTGTGTTGCTATTGGTGCACCCCGGCCGGGTAAAACTTTCTGAAAGCCGTGTCCGCGGTTATGGACGACTTGGAGCACAGTATCTCGATCATAGACAAGCATAACTAAAGTAGTGCTATAAATTTGACTTTATAATGACTAGTAATCAGCTTCACTATAATGGAATGGCTAACTAAAACTGCCCACAATTGCTTGTTTGGTTTGTCGCTTGCGACGATCGTATCTGACTAGTAAGCATTGCAACTATAACGGAATGGCTAAATAAAAGTACCAACAACTGCTGGGTTTTGGGATATCTCATGCTAATCGTATTTGACTA
The DNA here is from genome assembly GCA_916181665.1 of Avena sativa. NCBI lineage: Eukaryota > Viridiplantae > Streptophyta > Magnoliopsida > Poales > Poaceae > Avena > Avena sativa. The sequence continues at coordinate 32,246,749 of OV702284.1, forward strand.
GTAAGTGTCGCAACTATAACGGAATGGTTAACTAAAAATGGCCCACTGCTTATTTCATCAGGATGATTATCTATACCTGACTAGTAATTGCTACAACGATAACCGAATAAATAAAACTGCCAACTGTGTGAGTTCCTCGGTTGACTTCCTCGTTTGGTCTCGAGGGGGAAACACCTGGATGGGTTTGTTTGGTGTTAGCTTCAGGTTGGATCCGAATAGGTCTTTCTTATCCCTCTCTGATCGCCGACAGTTGTATCGAGTCTCTATAGGTTGTTTAGTGCAGGTTGCCGCTGCCGCTCAGTCCACCATACCTATGTAGGCGAGGACCGCCGAATTCTAGCCTCGCCGTGTACTGGCCTCAGTACTAACGCTCCTCTTTTTCCTTTGCCCTTTGTCGGCACCCCTTTTGTTTTAAGCAGGTTTTGAGATCGACGTCGTTAGCAGGGTTACCCTTCCGGCTTGGCCTGGGCCGGGTTATGGACGCCATTGGTTATTCTTCAGGGCTCTTAGCCCCATTTGCATCTTGTCCGTAGACGGACGCTGTATCTTTTCAAGGTGATTTGGATCTCTGTACCGTATATCTGTATTCTTGACTCTTTGAGTCGCTGTTATATATATATCTGTTCTGTGGGTCCCATCGAGGACTATTGTGTAATGTTATTACTTCGTTTTCCACCCGCACGAAAGTGCCTGGTGGGCACCTTTGAATCGTTTCTATGCGGGTTTGGCGGGTTTTCGCTAAAACTTGCATAGGTCCGATTCTGAGGGTGTTACAGAGTGGTATCAGAGCTCAGCAGTTGCGATACCCCACAAGTCCAGCCTGTAGGATAACCTAGCTAACGGCCGAAGTAGAGTGTCCAAAACTATTTTGCAAAATCGGTTGGATAGTTCTGATTAGGTCTGATTTTACTTCTTACCCCTTTGCTATTCTCCTCTTCTCTCGACGTGTTTTGAATCCGCTCTCTTCTCTCTCTTCGAGTCCAGGATTTCTCGTGGTTGGGTTTCCGTCGTACCTTCAGGGCTTCGCTTCCTCCTTTGGTAACGGTGTTCTACCATCCGGTGTTCATGCTGCCTGAGGAATCCGTCTACGGTGGTACCATTCTTCGTTCCTTGTTTGTGCCTTCCGGTGTTTTCCGACACGACGACATCATCCACGTCAGGTCCGATGCAGAGTCTGCATCACCCCTTTGTTCCTGAACCTCGATTGTCGAGATCTTCAGTCTGATTCCGAGAATGGTTGCACTCTTTTCTGCTGATTGTGCAGAGTAATAGTTTGGGTGCGTGATGGATTGGCCCCCATACCGACTACTCACTCTATTCGCTTGTGTACATTGAAATGGATGAGAATGCATCGGTTCCCTCTTTCCATCGAAGCTAGAGGTGTCTTTATTTGTTGATACCTCTACCTTCCACCTTTTGTTTCCGGAGTGTTCTCTCGACGATAACGGACAACAACCTCTTGTTAGTGGTGTCGCGAGGATCTACCCGAAGCGAGAAGACGCCGATCGCCGACCTTCTTTCCGGTACCATGAGGCGGATCTCGAGGGCGAGATCCATTGTTAGTGGTGTCGAATTGTGGCATCCCGCAAAACTACTACTAGAAAATCGCGTTGTTTTTGTGCATTGCATCATCATGACCGCATGCTCATGTCATCATGCCACATTGCATTTGAGCATCGTCATCATCTTGCATTTGCTTGCATCAAACTAATTTCGGAAAAACCTAATTTGTTTTCTAAACGCCCCGTCTTAATTCAAACGCAAAACCCGGGTCTCCGGATTATTTTGTTTTGGCTGCTATCGGTTTGCAAACGGCCCGTTTAAAACAAATAAAATGTTTAATTATTTTTAGTGGGGGCAGTCGAACGGGCCGACCCGACCCGAACGACCACCCCCAGAACCAAAAACGGTCCACCTAATCAGCTCCTCTAAATCCTAAAGCTACCAACCTATCTACCCACACCCACCGGCCACCTCACCGGACCAGTCCCACGCTGCCACCTCACCTCTTCCCTCCCTCTACCCTATCCCACGCAGCCACCTCACCCACCACACACACACAGCCCCACCCCAAACACACCCAGCCACACACTCTCCACCACTCCCTGCCTCCCCCGGTCCAAACTCCCCACCTGCCGCACCGGATCCCCACCCCACTGCCCTCCAGCCCCACCTCGCAGGCCCACCCGCACCGCACCCCGCCTGGTCCCGTCCTTCTCCTCCCTCTCTTTTCTCTGCACGCCACCGCCGACGCTCTCCTCCCCCGACAACCTCTCTCGCCTCCTTCCCCAACCTCTGCCCCCTCCTCCCTCGCCGCCCAGCGCCCTCCTCCTCGCCCCGCCTCCGGCCCTCTCTCCCCGCCCAGCCCCGGCGACCACCCTCCCCCTCGCCACGTCCCCCTCCCTCTGCGTTCCCCCCCAAGCTCCGCCCGCAAGCGTCCCCGGCCGAGCCGCCGCCTCGGCCCCCTCCGCGCGGACCTCCCCTCGCCGCCCCGCCGACCTCTGCTCCTCCCCCCCCCCCCCCCGACGCCAACCCGCCCGCGACCCCGCGCCTCTCCTTGTCTCTGCCCCGAGCGCCGCCCCTCCGGCCTACCGCGCATCCCCGCCCCCGAGCCCGCGGCCGGCCCCCTTCTGCAGCAGCCCGCCGGCCACCCGCCACCAGCCCCGCCTCGCCGGCCCGTTCCCCATCGCCGCTGCCTCCCTCGCCCATCGGCCTCTCCTGTCCTCTGCCTCCGCGTGGAGCCCGCCGCCATGATCCTTCGCCGCGTCCCCTTTCTGCAACAACCGCTGCCCATGTGGTCTGCCTTCTGCCGTGGCTGCATGGACTGCAGTTGGCCCCACCCTTTGTGCTGTTTGGTGGAAGTTGATCCTGACGTTGCACTTTGAAGTGGTGTTGCGGTGGTGGCATGCTGCTTATGTGGTGATGTTGCCGTCCTGTTCAAGATCTTCCTGAGACCACGAACCCTAGGCCCCTATCCTAGAAACCAAAGACCGCAGAACCCCAAGGTCGTCGACATGGAACTGACAAGATCGCTACATGGATTCGAAGACCGAACCCGACACGCCAAGTTCTTCCTCCCGGATCCGAAGACCGCCAAGATCGTCTACCCCGGACACCGTGCGACAAGATCTACTTCACGGATCCGAAAACCCTGGTACCGGACAAGTTCGCCATCGACCTCGAGAACGCCTACACGGAACAACAAGACCGCCACACGGACACGAACCCCAAGACCCTGAGGCCCCGAACCGAAGACCGATCCGAAGCGCCAAGACCTCCGACAGGGAACCGACCAGTTCGCCGTGAACCACACCCGAACCTGAAGCACGACAAGATCTGCCCCGTTGTCCGAGAACGTTTCCGCCGAGACCGACCCGTCGAACCCTGGACCCTAAGACCGACCCTGGAACCCCAAGATCGCCGAACCCTAATGTGTGACCCCTTTCCGAGCCCTATTTTATAAATGCTAAATATAAAACTTGTTGCATATTAATCATTCATCTTGCATGCATGCTTGTCATGTGGTTTGGGGGCCTTATGCCGATTCACCTCTAATTAAATATGGGGCCCATACGCGGGCAAATCTAGTCTCGTATTGGCCTCATTTAAATTTGTGTAGCGAACCGGTAACTTATTTTGCCTTGTAAAAACAACATCTGAATTGCGGGGCTTCTAAATAACATGAACCACCTAATTAATTGTCGGGACCCCGGTTCCGCTTAATATGACCTAATTGCATCGCATCTTGCCATGCCATGCATCATACATGCATCTTCTGCTGTAGTATTAAATAGTGCATCCGGTGTTTCTTCTAGTGTGTTGCTTCTTCGCGGATAAGGCCGTTGAGTTGATGTGAGCTTCGCCCCGATCTTCGGTCGAACCTTCGGCAATGTTTTCAGGCGAGCATCTCCCCCTTTCTACCTATCTTACTTTTATAGTATTTATTCCCTCCTGTTGATCTATTGCTATCTGTGTTACGATGCTCTAGTTTTCGTACCCGTGATATCCCTCGCAGCCTTATATTGCCATGGCCACCTCCTATTACCTGTTGTTTGGTAGATAGTTGGACTTGCGCGTCATAGTCGCTTGCTCAAGTGCTGTTGCGTGTCGCCGTGTACCACAGTTGTTGGAGAATTGCCACATGTTTGATGTTGAAGATGATCTCGGTTTTACTTATCGTTCACTTTAATTCCTGTTTAACAACTAAAATTGAAGTAAGTAAGCAGAGGCATCGGTGGGTGATAGATAATATTTGGTTTCCGACCGCCCACTTGTGTCCCGTAGGACCCCGAGTACTTGATACCTGTTCCTTGATTTATCGCGCTATCCACATCCGGGAGGTATATGGGACCCCCCTTAGCCAGAGCTTGATTCAGTCTTATTTCTTGGGGCCACAAACTAGTTTGAGGTTTTATTTACGATCCTGTACTTATGCCATGCTTTACTGCTTTATTTACGATTGTGCGAGGAGCACACTGTACTGTTTAGGTAAGCGGAATGTTTTTGCGGTATCGACAAGCCCAGCCACACTTTCGGGTTCCCAGTCGTTTACAGCCATTTTCGCAAACCTTGAGTCCGTCTCGGAGTCAGCTGGCTTCGTTGCGGGTCTACTCAATGGGGTGGCCCCCTGAAATATTTCCGAATCCTGTGATTGCTTTGTCGTGAAGGCCTCGTTGGGTTTTGATTTGGTTTTTCCGAGGTTGATCGAGTGTGTGTTGCTATTGGTGCACCCCGGCCGGGTAAAACTTTCTGAAAGCCGTGTCCGCGGTTATGGACGACTTGGAGCACAGTATCTCGATCATAGACAAGCATAACTAAAGTAGTGCTATAAATTTGACTTTATAATGACTAGTAATCAGCTTCACTATAATGGAATGGCTAACTAAAACTGCCCACAATTGCTTGTTTGGTTTGTCGCTTGCGACGATCGTATCTGACTAGTAAGCATTGCAACTATAACGGAATGGCTAAATAAAAGTACCAACAACTGCTGGGTTTTGGGATATCTCATGCTAATCGTATTTGACTAGTAAGTGTCGCAACTATAACGGAATGGTTAACTAAAAATGGCCCACTGCTTATTTCATCAGGATGATTATCTATACCTGACTAGTAATTGCTACAACGATAACCGAATAAATAAAACTGCCAACTGTGTGAGTTCCTCGGTTGACTTCCTCGTTTGGTCTCGAGGGGGAAACACCAGGATGGGTTTGTTTGGTGTTAGCTTCAGGTTGGATCCGAATAGGTCTTTCTTATCCCTCTCTGATCGCCGACAGTTGTATCGAGTCTCTATAGGTTGTTTAGTGCAGGCTGCCGCTGCCGCTCAGTCCACCATACCTATGTAGGCGAGGACCGCCGAATTCTAGCCTCGCCGTGTACTGGCCTCAGTACTGACGCTCCTCTTTTTCCTTTGCCCTTTGTCGGCACCCCTTTTGTTTTAAGCAGGTTTTGAGATCGACGTCGTTAGCAGGGTTACCCTTCCGGCTTGGCCTGGGCCGGGTTATGGACGCCATTGGTTATTCTTCAGGGCTCTTAGCCCCATTTGCATCTTGTCCATAGACGGACGCTGTATCTTTTCAAGGTGATTTGGATCTCTGTACCGTATATCTGTATTCTTGACTCTTTGAGTCGCTGTTATATATATCTGGTCTGTGGGTCCCATCGAGGACTGTTGTGTAATGTTATTACTTCGTTTTCCACCCGCACGAAAGTGCCTGGTGGGCACCTTTGAATCGTTTCTATGCGGGTTTGGCGGGTTTTCGCTAAAACTTGCATAGGTCCGATTCTGAGGGTGTTACAACAACCATCAGTTTTATAAAGGGCTAAGGCTCATGCCTCAACATTTTCACCATCAAAATCATCTGGTGTTCAAGAACACATGGCAAAACATTTCAGTAGAATGACTCATCATTCTAAGGTTTTCATAACCATTTTCACCAAGTATTCCCATCTAAAGTGATCAAGTTTTATTATTAGCACTAGCATCTACAAGTGGGGGTAAACACTAATGAGGTGTGGTAAACAAGTGTGAATTAGCTAAGTTCAATCTCACGCCTCAGGATGACATCAAGATTATCTCACTTCGGTCAAGTTTTATGCTCTTTATGCTACCTTTAAAACATATTTCTAAACTCTACAAGTCACTAAGTAATTCTAAAAGAAAGCTTTAATAAAGAAAAGAAAATACTAAGCTTGCAAGTAAAACTAGGATGGGGTATAATCCAATTTATCTAACCAAGCATGCTTAATGCATTGCATAGGTTATCTAAATTTCATAGTTGCAAGTGTTAGCTTGCTTAGATAGTAGCTTGCTAAGATAACTTGTAGTGTTAGGCTTGCCTTGTGCAGAGCAGTGGTTGAAGTTCTCCTCGGCTTCTTCCTCGTAGTATTCTCCTTCCTCCTCTTATCCTTGGTCGATACTAGCGTCTATCAATAAATACAAGGTACACAATCACCAATCAGTACTTAACTACTCTTATTTATCACACCAAGGTTTTCACTAGATGATCTAGCATCATCACAAACATTACAATCATTAAGGCAAGGTTTGGATTGTTTTATTATAGAAAAGTAATTTCTGCTCATTGAAAAACTACTTAAGATTTAATATTGTCCAACTAAAACATGGGATCATGATGACACATGTCATAACCACATATTTCAGTACATGGGAATGTGATTTAAAGTGGTGTCACAATTTAATAGGGTTTAACCTTTTTATTTTAATTAATTAAAGTGACTAGAATTGCCTATGGGGCATTCTTTTATTACGTGTTCATTATTTCTGCAAGTAAACCTAGATATTTTTATATATTTAGAAAGATCTTGTTAAATGTGATTTTTGAGAGTCGGAATCAACTCAAAAGCTTTTGTGGTTAAATTTTGAAAAATGTTTGAATGTAGAAAAGATTCTTCCTTGTTATTTTTACCATGGGTGATCTATAAATCCAATCGGTTTGAATCCAACGGGCTTGGATTAATAATTACAGTACCTTTCTAACAAAATTGGTTTCATGCAATTTGGTTTAATGAATCGACCTGGGTTGATTTTTTAATCTAGGTACAGAACTATGTTTGAAAGTAAATGAATAAACCTAAATTCAAATTACTGGGTCACGCGGGAGGTTAATTGGGCCGACCCACGGTGCACAACGCACGCTCGGGTGGGTTTAAGTGGATGACCCCACCAGTCAGCGAGACAGGGGGTGCGAAGCGGTATGGGGTGATCTAAGTCGTGCGATCAAACTCTAATCGAATGACTGGGACCTATCATCTCTATCGGGCAACGCCAGCGAGATAGAACCCTAGCACGGTCAGTGGGGGTCTACGGGGCTCACCGGGGCTGAGGTGATGGTCGGCGATGGGGGCGAACGATGAAGTCAACGATGGCGAACCTCCCGGTACTGGCAGCTTCTCCTGGGGCGGCTCCAATCGCTGGCCCCTTTCTTCCTCCTCCGCGGCAGACTCCGGCCAAATTCTGACGATGTGCTGCTTGCCTTGCTCCGGGATTGAGTGGGGGTGATTCTGAGAGAGAGGGGAGTGTGTTGGTGTGAAGAATTCGAGCAGGGGTGGCCTCTATTTATAGTGCCAGAAGGCGACCGAAGGGCACGGGTGGAGCTCGTCGTGGTCGTGGCACAGCGAGCTATTGGCATGGGTGAAGGTAGGGGACGGTGTTGTGTTCCCTGGTGAAGCTCAACGGCGTGGTTACATGGCGTGGGGCGGTGCGAGACGGTCGGAACATCTTGGCGCTCTAGGCGGGTCCGACGGCAAGTTTTATGGCGCACAGCGGCTACAGGTTGTGCGGCGGCAAACGGGCATGTCTAGGGTGTTCCTGGGGTGGTGGTGATAACGCTTGCATGCGGCGAGGGCGGCGCGCGGTCTGTAAGCGTGTGTCGCGTGCGACGCGCTGGCGCGCCCTCGGCACGCTCGCAGAGAGGCTGGGCATGCTCGGGCTGAGTGGTCCAGGGGCTAGCTGCGCTTTGGCATCGGACAGGGGGTGGCGATGGACGGTGGTGAGTGTCCCAGACAAGGTTGGCGAGGCTAGAGAAGCTTCTATCTTGTTGTCGACTGAGGGGTGGCAATGTGAGCTCGGCATGCTCACCATTGATGGCAATGGCAAGCTCACAGTGGTGCTAGAGCTTGTTAATTGGGCTAGATGATCTACTAATAGCTTGTTGTGAACCATAGAGGGAACAAGTTAGGCCAATTTTACTGCTCACAATATTGTTTGATGTTTGTTTGTTTTGTGTCTACAAGGTGTTTGATGAAATGCCGAAAGAGATTCAAATTTGAATTTTTGATTCAAACTTTGTGGGTGTACTAGTTACATACTCAGTAGTCTGGTTAGTTGGAAAGGTCAAGGGGTACTAGTTTGGTTGGTTTTTGGAAAAGGGGTGATCTTCACATATGAACCAGATTCAGTTTTGAAATGTCATTTGAATCAAGTTGCCAAATGTTTCTGTAAGTTTGAAAGGTGGGCTTGGGTTCACTTTTACTTGGTCTAGCAAGGGGTGAAAGAAATGGAAAAGTTTCTGTTTGAAATCTTGGACTAGGAACACTCAAAATGGTCTAGTGAGCTGATACGTTGGAAACATATATATAATTTTTGATGCTCCATGCTTGTTTAGTATCTACTTTGCTTTACTTGTCCACACTTTGAGGTGCTTTTTACATGTTTTCTGTTACTAACCTACTAACAAGTTGCAACAGTGCCAGATGCCTGTTTTCTGCTATTTTTGGTTTCAGAAAAATTAGTAAAGAAATATTCTCGGAATTGGACGGGACAAACGTTAAAGTCAATTACTTTCCATGGGGAACAAGAAGTCCAAAGGGGAGCCGGAGGGGCCAGCCAGGGGGGCCAGACCCACCCCAGGCGCGGCCACAGGTGGGCATGCGCCTGGCTAGGGTTTGGCCACCCTCGCCGCCACCTCGGCCTCCCCCTTCACCTATAAGATGCCCCCAATGCAGAAACCCTGAGTACCTTATCAAATATCCATGAAACCATCTATATCCGCCGCCACCATCGTCCCTAGATCGGGGGGATCTAAAGTTCTTCTCGGCACCCTACCGGAGGGGAGATCATCCCGGAGGCCTTCTCTCCGGTATGATATGTGAGTAGTTCCACCTTGGACTATGTGTCCATGTAGTAGCTAGATGGTTGTATATCCTCCTTTGTGCTTTCATGTATAGATCTTGTGAGCTACGTTCATAATCAAGATCTAATCTATTTGTAAGCATGCATGTTGTGTTTGCAGGGATCCGATGGATATTGAGATTATTATGTTGGTTTGATTAATGGTTCTGTCTTTATGATTCTATAATGTCTGTGTTATTTGTGATCTTGCATGCTCTCCGTTGTTAGTAGCTATCTTGGCGAAGTAGTTTCTAGTGACTCCAAGAGGGGGTATTTATGCTCGATAGTGGGTTCATGCCTCTAGTTTCCAAGGGAAGTGACAGAAATATCTTCGGTTGTAGATGTGCTATTGCCACTATGAAGAAAACAACGGTCTCTTGTTCATGGAACATGTGGACTGTTTACCTTACACACTTTGCTTAAAGCAGTTGTCTGTTGCTTGCAACTTAATACTGGAGGGGGTTCGGATGATAACCTGAAGGTCGACTTCTAGTCATAGATGCAGTTGGATGGCGGTCTATGTATCTTGTTGTATTGCCCAATCGAATCTCATAGGATCTTTCTGACTAGTAATTGCATTGTTATGCCTTGCTCAGTTCCTGTCAATTGCCCTGCTGTAATTTGTTTACCCTTCATGCCATGTTGTTTATCTAAGGAGAGCACCTCTAGTGAACTATGGACCCTGGTCCAATCTTTACCATTGATACACCTTCCATTGTTACCTGTTTACTTGCTGCAAACCATTACCTTCCACACCATACGTTTAATCCTTTGTTACAACAAACCGGTGAGCTTGACAACCTCACTGATTCGTTGGGGCAAAGTATTGAGTTTGTGTTGTGCAGGTCTCCGCGTTGCTTACAACACCTGTTTGACGTTTCCTTCCTCCTACTGGTTCGATAGCCTCGGTTTCTTACTGAGGGAAAACTTGCTGCTATGCTGCTTCACACCTTGCTCTTGGGATTCCCAACAAAGCGCTCCTACACCAACTCAGCGCTGCATCAAGCTTTTCTGGCGTCGTTACCGGGGAGGAAAGGTAAAAGGCACTCACACACTTACCCCACGGCAACAGCAAGCCAGAAAGCTTCCTTTCTCTTTACTTTGTTTTTAGATTGCTTTGTTTCTTTTGCTTGGTTTTGTTTGCCTCTTTCCAAAAAACCCAAAAAAATTAGTCTAGTTTGGTTTGCTTTCTTTATTCAAAAACACAAAAAAATTAGTTCCTGCTCTAGCTGCTGCTGCTATTTTTGGCTTGCCCACCTTTGCCAAAATGAACTCTGCTAAGAACACCAAGTTGTGTGACTTCACTAGAACCAACAACAATGATTTCCTAAGTACACCCATTGCTCCACCTGCTCCTGATGCTACCTTTTATGAAATTAAGTCTGCTTTGTTGAATCTTGTGATGAGAAAGCAATTTCCTAGTGCTGGTTCTGATGATCCTGCTACCCATCTTAATAGCTTTGTTGAACTTTGTGAGATGCAAAAGTATAAGGATGTAGATGGAGATATTATTAAGCTCAAGCTTTTTCCTTTCTCCTTGAGGGGAAAAGCTAAAGAATGGTTGCTTTCTTTGCTTAAAAATAGTATTGATTCTTGGACTAAGTGCAAAGATGCTTTTATTGGAAAGTATTATCCTCGTGCTAAGATTATATCTATGAGAAGTGATATTATGAAATTTAAACAACTTGATAGTGAACATGTTACTCCAGCTTGGGAAAGAATGAAGTCTTTGGTTAAGAATTTTCCCACTCATGGACTCAGTGCTTGGATGATTATCCAGACTTTTTATGCAGGTTTGAACTTCTCCTCAAGAAACATGTTCGATTCAGCTGCTGGTGGTACTTTTATGGGCCTCACTTTGGGTGCTGCAACAAGAATCCTTGATAATATGATGGTTAACTACTCTGAATGGCATGTTGAGAGAGCTCCACATGGTAAGAAGGTAAATTCTGTTGAGGAAACTTCCTCTTTGAGTGAAAAGATTGATGTTATTATGGCTATGCTTGTTAATGGGAAAGCTCCTTTAGATCCTAATAGTGTTCCCTTAGCCTCCTTGGTTGCTCAAGAAGAGCAAATTGATGTGAACTTCATTAGAAACAAAAATTTCAACAACAATGCCTATAGGAATAATTTTGGTAGCAACAACAATTATAGGCCTTATCCTTCTAATAATGGCAATTCCTATGGAAGCTCTTACAATAATGCTAGAAGTGCCCCCTCTGAACTTGAAGTCATGCTCAAAGACTTTATTAGCAAGAAAACCACTTTCAATAAAACTATAAAGGAAAAGATTTTAACTGTTGAGAAAAATATTTCCTCTTTGTCTGAAGCTCATTCTTCCTAGATTAATAAAATGGCTGCTAAACCTGAAACTATGGAAAACACCTTTGCTACTGCTCATTCCATACAAGTTACTATTTATGAGAATGTTAGGATGTTAGCTCATCTTCATGCTAAGTGGGAAAGGGAAGCTGAAACTGATAGAAATAATAGTGTGTGCACCATCACCACTAAACCACAAGTAGTCCCTATTCCTACTCCTACTATGCATAAGCCTATTGAGCCTACTACTAGTGATGCTAAGTTTTATTTTGATATTGATGGTTGCAATATTTCTGAAGTGATTATGTTCTTGCAAAAGCTTGCTAGAAGTCCTGATGCTAATAATTTGCATGTTGACTTTACCAAACATATTACATATGATCTTGTTAAGATTAAGGAAGAGAAGCTAAAACACAAAGATTTTATTCCTAGGAAAGTAGAAGATAGTTGGGAACCCATTATTAATATGCAAGTGAATGACTTTGATCTCAAAGCTTCATGTGATCTTGGTTCTAGTGTCTCTATTATGCCTAGGAAGATTTATGAAATGCTTGATTTGCCACCTTTAGAAGATTGTTATTTAGATATCCCACTCAATGATAATGCTAAAAAGAAACTCATGGGGAGTATTAATGATGTGCTCATTATGGTTAATAATTCTTATTTAGATATCCCACTCAATGATTATGCTAAAAAGAAACTTATGGGGAGTATTAATGATGTCCTTGTCCTATTACTTTGGGAAGATTGTTTCTTAAAATAGTTGGTGCCATCAGTGATATGAAAAAAGGCACCATTAAATATCATTTTCCATTCAAAAAAGGTATTGAACACTTCCCAATGAGAATAGATAAGTTGATCTTTGCTCCCCCTTTGAAAGCAAGGTTTGATGTTAATGCTTCTTCATTTGAAAATACTTGATTCTTCTTGCTTCTTGTGCCTAACTTAAAGGCGTTAAAGAAAAGTACTTATTGGGAGATAACCCAAGAGTTTCCTTGAGTCTTGTAAGTTATTAATTCAGTAATGACCTCTCTTTATCCTTTTTGTTTGCTTTTTGTGCCAAGAATGACCTCTAATGAGAGGGAAGTAAGATTTGGGGAGTTGATGTCCCGAAACAGATTTTTGTCCTCCACCAAAAATATTCTTGAGGAGGCTCTGTAACTCGGATTAAGCTCACAATTTAAGAATAAATCCCCCATCTAACTTTCGTTAGTTCAACACTTTTTATTTGAGCAACATAAGATGTTCGAAAAAATCGGTTTCTACCTGCTGGTCTGTTTTGACAGATTTCTGCCATTATTTGCATTTACTTCTTATTGATTCCTTTTTGAGTTCTTTTTAGGTGAATTGAGATTTTTGAAGGAGTTAATACAGTAGCTTGTGTTTTTAGTGAAAATCCTTTCTGTTCCAAAGCTTTGCCATAGGTCTAATATCTTTTGAATACACTAATGTTGCTAATGAAGATTGTGTGAAGTTTTGTATGAAGGAAAAATTTCAGGTGTAAAGAGAGAATGATGCAATGAGATGAACAATGGACAAAAACTCAAGCTTGGGGATGCCACCATGGTGTCATACCAAGAAATATCCAAGAGGTACAAGCGTCAAAGCTTGGGGATGCCCAAGGCATCCCCTTTTTCATCAATAAAAAGCTCAGGTCTGTCTAGACACTTCGTTTTTATTGTTTCATGCACAGTTGTGTTGTTCTTGGAGCTTCTTAGTTTTGTTTGCTTTGCTTAGGTTGTTTAGTTTGCTTGAATAAAGTAGTTTGGACCCCCGTTCTCGCTGTGTTGTTTTGCAAATAAGTTGCTTGGTGTTGGAAAGGAGTAGTAAGTTCTTGCTTGTAAGTGCAAGAGGAGATTTCATTGACTGTGACTTAGACTTTAGCATGACATGCTAGGTGTTGTTTTTGCATTATGCTTAGTGATTATTGCTGTAGCATGTCTTGTTCCAAACAATTGGGATTGCTTAGTGTGCCTTGAAGAAATTATGCGTTGTTTTAGCATGCAAAAGCATAGTATTGTGGTATTCTCCTTTGATGCTTTGTTGGGGTTGACTTGGCACATGCTCACACCATGTTATGACTATAAAAATTCACCATTAGTCTCTATGATCATTTAGTCCTTGACTTGTAGTACCACTCTATGCTTTGATTAGTATGCTTTGTTGCACTGCATGATTATGGCCATTATTGCTCTCTTAGTCGGTTGCTCCCAGTCTTTTGATAGCCTCCACTTCTATGAGTAAGTTCTACTCATGCCTCCAACTCCCAACAAGCCAATTATTCCAAAGTGTCTACTATAAACTCCTATGCATGGTGTGTTACACCATTCCAAGTATATTCTTGTTTTCAGCTACCTTCCAATTAAAAACTATTTTGTTATGTGAAAACTTAGTGATTAAAGCCCTCACAAACTTGATGGCACACTTTATTCTTTGCCCCTAATAAACTTGAACCATTGTGACAACTTTGTTGTATATGCTTGCACTTATAAGTTGGAATTAGCAGAACCGTGCTGTCACGGGGAACGTTTTCAACATTGCACTTGTACTCTGTACTCATTTGATATCATGTTGTTTTGTCTATGGATGTCACCGGTGTGAAATAAAGAGGGAACTTGTAAGTCCATGGAGTTTGTATCTTGTGTTAGAGAAACGTCTGGGCCGCTAGCCTAAGCCATGCCTAATCATGGTGGAAACTTGCAGCATCACCATAATGAGCTATCTATGAAGCATCCTCAATAAAAAAGCTATGCATATGGTAAATAAAAAGATTGCTGAGATGCTCATTGTCTACTTGCCTTGTCATTTTGGTTATGGGAAAGCTCATGTACCATATGGAAGGGGTACCCCGTTGGCGGTTCTCAATGATATGCAAATACTTACAATGACAAGAACTTACCTGGACCCAAAGTTGAGTATGCATGAGGTGTGGCCCTCGTATTCAATGGACTTGATATTGCCAACTTATACTTCGTCAAGCATATACTCTTGCTTTGCCACTTTAACCTTAACCACTTCAAGATGCTTATGATAGGGGCAATGAGGGATGAAAGCTAACAAGTACCATAATTTTTGGAAGCTCTTTTTGAAACTTGTAATCCATGTTTCCTTTACAAAAAGGCATTTCTTCCACCACTATTGAGTCTCCACCTTCTACCTTTAGGCACCATTAAGAGAGCATAGTTGTCATTATGTGTGCAGTGTTCCAAAGCTTATTAATTGATGCATAATGTGTTATTACTTGTTCTTGTGCTATTTGTTTCTGGTCACCCTTGTGAACTTTGCAGGTGTTCTATGCATCTATATTGCTACTCTATGAGGGACAAGTTGATTGCCACTATGCTATGTTTTCTGCATGTGAAACAAACAAACGTTTTTCAATGCATGTTATTCATGATCTTTGTTTGTAGCTTTTCATGTTGCATGCATAGTTACTATGTCCTATTGTTAGAACTCCATCTTTCATGCACATGTTTAGAGTTCTTTGATCCCAGCTTTCAATGCTTGCAAATGGTTGGATCTTTATTGTGAGGGTGCATGTCACCTCAAAAATTATTCTGTTTATCACTTACCTACTCGAGGACGAGCAGGAGTTAAGCTTGGGGATGTTGATACGTTGGAAACGTATCTATAATTTTTTATGCTCCATGCTTGTTTAGTATATACTTTGCTTTACTTGTCCACACTTTGAGGTGATTTTTACATGTTTTATGGTACTAACCTACTAACAAGTTGCAACAGTGCCAGATGCATGTTTTATGCTATTTTTGGTTTCAGAAAAGTTAGTAAAGAAATATTCTCGGAATTGGACGGGACAAACGTCAAAGTCAATTACTTTCCGTGGGAAACAAGAAGTCCAGAGGGGAGCCGGAGGGGCCAGCCAGGGGGACCAGACCCACCCCAGGCGCGGCCACAGGTGGGCCCGCGCCTGGCTAGGGTTTGGCCACCCTGGTCGCCGCCTCGGCCTCCCCCTTCACCTATAAGAAGCCCTCGATGCAGAAACCCTGAGTACCCGATCAAATATCCACGAAACCGTCTATAGCCACCGCCACCATTGTCCCTAGATCGGGGGGATCTGAAGTTCTTCCCGGCACCCTACCGAAGGGGAGATCATCCCGAAGGCCTTCTCTCCGTTATGAAGCGTGAGTAGTTCCACCTTGGACTATGGGTCCATGTAGTAGCTAGATGGTTGTATCTCCTCCTTTGTGCTTTCATGTATAGATCTTGTGAGCTCCGTTCATGATCAACATCTAATCTATTTGTAATCATGCATGTTGTGTTTGCGGGGATTCGATGGATATTGAGATTATTATGTTGGTTTGATTAATGGTTGTGTCTTTATGATTCTATCATGTCTGTGTTGTTTGTGATCATGCATGCTCTCCGTTGTTAGTAGATATCTTTGCCAAGTAGTTGCTAGTGACTCCAAGAGGCAGTATTTATGCTCGATAGTGGGTTCATGCCTCTAGTTTCCAAGGGAAGTGACAGAAATCTCTTCGGTTGTAGATGTGTTGTTGCCACTAGGGAGAAAACAACGGTCTCTTGTTCATGGAACGTGTGGACTGTTTACCTTACACACTTTGCTTAAAGCAGTTGTCTGTTGCTTGCAACTTAATACTGGAGGGGGTTCGGATGATAACCTAAAGGTGGAATTCTAGTCATAGATGTAGTTGGATGGCGGTCTATGTATCTTGTTGTATTGCCCAATCGAATCTCATAGGATCTTTCTGACTAGTAATTGAAGTGTTATTCCTTGCTCAGTTCCTGTCAATTGCCCTGCAGTAATTTGTTTACCCTTCATGCCATGTTGTTTATCTAAGGAGAGCACCTCTAGTGAACTATGGACCCCGGTCCAATATTTACCATTGATACACCTTCCACTGTTACCTGTTTAGTTTCTACAAACCATTACCTTCCACACCATACGTTTAATCCTTTGTTACAGCAAACCGGTGAGCTTGACAACCTCAATGATTCGTTGGGTCAAAGGCTTGATTTTGTGTTGTGCAGGTCTCCGTGTTGCTTGCAACACCTGTGTGACGTTTCCTTCCTCCTACTGGCTCGATAACCTCGGTTTCTTACTGAGGGAAAACTTGCTGCTATGCTGCTTCACACCTTGCTCTTGGGGTTCCCAACGAAGCGCTCCTACACCAACTCAGCGCTGCATCATGAGCAAGATTGGCAAAAATGACCATTTTCTTTATTTGGTTTGTTTTTTATTTTCTCTTGATTTGTTTTTTCTTGGAATTGATTTAGATGATGTTGTTTTCACCTTTCAACCATTCCTTGCTATTTAGATCAGTCACACAAGTCCAACCATGCATTCATACAATCATCACATACACTCATGCATTCATATTGATGTTAATTAACAAAAGTTTTTGTTAACCCTAATTTTGGTGATTGGAATTGGATAATCATTGTTCAATATTTTTGGGATGTTACAAGGACCATTACAACCCTTGGAAATTCCCGAGTGGAAATGGGAGGAAATTGGTATGGAATTCATCACAGGATTACCCATGACACCTAAACGGAAAGATATGATATGGGTGATTGTTGATAGACTCACTAAAAGTGCACATTTTATTCTAGTAAATCAGAAAGATAATGCCGAGAAGTTAGTAGAAGTTTATATCAAGGAGATAGTAAGTAAGCATGGAGTGCCCAAAAAGATCGTAACTGATAGAGGATATGTGTTTACTTCAGCATTTTGGAAATAATTACATGAAGCACTTGGTTCAAAGTTGGATTTCAGCATAGCCTGTCATCTAGAAACTGGGGGTCAAACTGAAAGAACCAATAAAATATTGGAAGACATGATTAGGGCTTGTGCATTAGATTTTGTAGGTTCGTGGGAAGATCATCTACCATTGGCAGAATTTTCCTACAATAACAGCTATCAAAGTAGTCTAAAGGCAGCTCCATATCAAGTACTCTATGGAAGAAAATGTAGATCACCAATATGTTGGTATGAGCCTGGTAGTAGCAAAGAATTTGTGCCGGACTATATCAAGGAAAGGCAAGATATCATAGATGTAATCAAGGATAGATTGAAAATAGCTCAAAGTAGACAGAAAAGTTATGATGATCTAATTCGAAGATCATGGCATCCTGAAGTAGGAGACATGGTATATCTCAAAGTAAGCCCAATGAAAGGAGTTAAGAGGTTCGGAGTTAAAGGAAAATTGAGTCCCAGATATATAGGACCATTTAAAGTACTAAGTCAAAACAGGACCATAGCATATGCTTTAGAGTTACCACCAAGATTCTCTCAAGTTCATAATGTTTTCCATGTTCACAACTCCGGAAATGTCTTAAGGTTCCAGATGATGCAATCACACATCAAGAGGTGGAATTACAAGAAGACCTGACATATGTTGCGAAACCCTGTAAAATTCTGGAAGAGAACTGGAAAAGGTTGAGAAACAGGGGAATCAAGTACTGCAAAGTACAGTGGGAGCATCACCCCGAGAGAGAAGCAACCTGGGAGAAAGAGGAGGACTTAAGAGAAGCCTATCTAGAACTATTCAGGTACACTTCAGTAAACTTCGGGACGAAGTTTAATTTAAGGGGGAAGTATGTAACATCCCAGCATTTAGGAATCAACGAAGGGTATATATAGGAATTTGTGCATGTGCATGCATTCATTTGTAAAATGTGGGTAAATTTTTCGCCAAGTAAAAACCTAAAGTGATCAGAGTTTCTTTCACTCTCTAGGTATAGGAATAGCTCTGGAGAGTGATCGTTATAAATTTTGACATGATCTTTATGAATTAATGTGTTTTGGGGAAAAGAATTTGAATTCAAATTTGAAATTTGAATTTATATTTTAAAATTTAGGAAGTGATATTTTAGAATGAATTCCAAAATTATTTATCAATATTATTTAATTTAATCAAGAGATAATAAATAGTAATAGGAATTCAAAATAAAGAAATTCAAATAAGAAATGAATCTTTATTCCTTATCTTCATTCCATAAATAAATTACAAAGATTGATTCATTGAGTCAATAAAGGTTCATTACAGTAAAGAAATTACAAAAAGAGAAATTCATATATGAACAAACTATTACAATTTTTTACAAAAGAATGAAATAAAGATTGCAAAGGAATCTATTTATCTAAGTAATCTTAAAACTAAATCTTGAGTGTCCAGATCTTGTACCTGCAAAATACAAAACAAACAAAAAGGAAAATGAAAGTTTAAGTGTTAGTTTTACTCTCAGTAGAGAGCAGTGAGTTGCACTGCTCAAGATTACATCATTGAGTAATTTTTATAGGGGCGAGTTTCACCGATATGAAAGAATTTGATCTTTCATAATAAATAAGCCACAAGTAAAATATTCACAGCAAGTAAGAGGGGCAAGTTTCACCAGGAAGTTAAAAGTTAAAATATCAAAAGGTGAGACACCTCACTAATCTGATCCACAACTATGTACCAAGCACATAGGTAGCACAATCACCAAATGCATGGTTTGTGCTGTCGACATAGCAACAACAGCTCACACAAGTAAAAGGAGCAGCACAGCCGTGGGCAGCCCCACTAGTTCATATTTGCATCTCAAACACCACACCAAGAACACACTTAGCTTAGCAAAGCCAAGCAAACCACCAGCCAAAACCACACACCAGATCATCCTAGCATCTCTAGATGGTGACATAAGGAGGGGTGGATGAGGTGGATAGCAAGGTCAAGTTGCAGGAGCTAGGAGGTGAAGGGCAGATCAAGGTCAAGCTCATAGGAACTAGAAGTAGCAGGAGCAGAACCAGGAGGTGAGGGACCAGATCAGGCCAGGAACACAATCAGTGAGATCAAGCCACTAGATCAACCAACAACCACCACAATCATCAACTATTGTGGTGATAATCATAAAACATCCACATATTCTGTTCATCTTATCCAAACAGAAAAGCATGTGTTGTTTTATAGTTAACCTATCAGTGATCACCCAAGTGGGCTGAACCTATCATAGAGGATTTTGAAATATAAAGGCCATAAGTAAACTCTACCAAATCCACCAGAATCTCAGACCAGCATCATAGATCCTGGTGATAACAAAACAACTTATATCTTCCAACATGTGCTCATATAGCTTATAAAATCTGGGCACATCTCCTAATGGAGTAGCACCTCAGATTTCACAAACTCTATGCACCAACATTAAGCTATAAGCAAACCAATCATCTTAGCCAACTAGGATCCAAGATCCAGTGAACAACCAAGATACTTAAGCATATATATGAGGGACAGCAAGATAGGAATCTAGTTCCTAGAGCCTTAGACCAACATGATAGGCATAAATATTAAGAGAAGCTTTCAACTTATTTTTGGCATTTATCCAATCTTAAGCACTGAACAAAGTAAAGCTAGTAGTAGAATCACAACTTGTGTGCCATAGTTAAATTCTATCACAAGAAGAGACTCTATCAACCAAATAAAACCATGAACATGCTACCATAAAGAAAGTGGCAAGCCATTGACATCATTTCCCTGAGATTACACTCAGAGATCATCAAACATATCCATATATCTTCAGAGCATCATTAAATTCAAATGATTAAGTTTAGTGTATTGATAACCATACAAGCCAACATCTACTTATGCAGTGAATAACCACTAACAGTGTTACTGACAGTACTAGAGTACTAACAGTAGAGGAACACACTAAGCATCTACCTAACCAACCAGGTTTCACAATAATACCATCAGCTTAATCAAGCTCAATTACCAGTTAGAGGAAACACTATAGAACCACTAGCATCAGATCAACAATAGCATCAGATAATCAAATCATGACAGTAAGCACTAAAGTGCAGTGAGCACAATCCTCACTAGGCATCACTACCAGATCAAATCATCAGCTTACAAGCACATAGAGGGATGAACCCTAGAACCAGGGAAGAACCCTAGAACCAGTATGAACCCTAATGAGGGATGGCCAATAGTTACACACATATGAACTCAGAGGAGATAGAGGCATGGGTGATAACCAAGAAACAACTCACATGTGGTCCTCGTTGTAGAATAGAAGAGGAAGCATAGGGGCCGACGAGCGCACGGCGGCACGGAGAGCACTCAAAGGGCGCTGCAACCCGCACCAAGCCGAGGCGAAGGCCACAGCAGCATAGGAGGACGGACAGCGCCACCACAACAACGCACGAACACCTCACCTCACCGCACCACGGGAGCACCGACGGAGGCATCACCGCACCACCCAAAACCCTAGGGTTCAGGACGGGGCTAGACTGGCCACAGGAGTGCCCCAGAACCAAATCAAGTTGGAGCAGACGAAAGAGCATGGTCAACAACCTCGCCATACACCACGGCGGCGGCCAGGGAGGACCACGGCAGCGGGAATCACACGGCGGCGGCACCAGTGACCATGGGGTCTAGGAGGAGAAAGGGATGAGGGCGAGAGGAGGTGGGGCTGTGGACTGGGCCAAACAGGCCAGTACCCCTTCGGGGAGATCTTTTGACTAGGCCACTTGGGCCAAGTTAGGCCCAATAAACCCAATGGTTGGCCCAAAATCCTAAAAGAAATTTTAATAATTAATAAAAGACCAAAATAACCCTAGAACTCAATAAAATTCTAGAGCATCAAATAGAAGTCTAAAAAAATACAAATAAAATAGTTTTAGATTCATAATAATCGAACCTATTTAATTAAATTAAGAAATAATGTATATATATAATTTTTGGTCAAGAATTTTATAATATATATATTCCCTATGGAATTTTATAAAATTAAAGAAAAAGGATAAAAATAAATAAAAATCACTTTTATTATATTTTGTTATTGTAGTATTTTAGAAAAATACTAAATAAATATTTAGAGTTACCAAAAGAAATTCACTTTTATTTAAATACTAATTCTTAAAAGAATTATTAAACAAATAAATATAAGAGTTTATATTAAATAAAAAATTTAGTCTTTAACTCTATTAGTAATATATTGAATGTAATATTTATAAAATATTAAAGGTTATTCCTTAAAATGAATTCCTTTATTACTTAAAGAAATTCCAGAAACTAAAATATTGGGTCAAACACACAAAGAAGATAAATAATAAATAATGCATTACATTATTATGCATATTCATTTTGCTTCTTTAAATATTGTCCTTACCGGGCAATAATGATGTTTTGTAGACATAGAAGCTCAAGGTCTAGTGCAAGCATCTGACTTCACTACCTTGCAATCACAAGGCAAGTTCATCACTTGCTCATGTCCTTTAAAGAGTCTTTACCAAAGTATTTGCAAATTGTGTGTTATCATCTATGTTTCAAGGAAAGACAATATTATTTCCTTAAATAAATAAATTGTTGATATCATCCTAAGTGATGATATAATGGAGCAATAGAACTTAGGTTTCTATTTGCAGCAATGATAATCACCTAGGAATTTAACAACCCCTGGCATCAGTGATTCTAGCGCCGTATATAACACGTTAGCCATGAGATTTGGAATGGGACGAAGAAGTCATCTGTATCTTTTTCCTTTCGTATGGAGGCAAGATGAACTTAACATGACGTTGTGATTCCTTGTGCAGATCCAACATATGGGTGAGCACCCTTAGGCCCCACATTTTTGGTGTCTAGATTATCTATGTGTGGCTGTGTGGCATCCCGCAAAACCACTACTAGAAAATCGCGTTGTTTTTGTGCATTGCATCATCATGACCGCATGCTCATGTCATCATGCCACATTGCATTTGAGCATCGTCATCATCTTGCATGTGCTTGTATAAAACTATTTTCGGAAAAACCGGTTCTTGTTTTCTAAACACCCCGTCTTTATTCAAACGCAAACCCGGGTCGCCGGAATATTTTGTTTTGACTAAATATGTTTTGCAAACGGTCCGTCTAAATAAATAAAATATTGCATTATTTTTAGTGGGGCAGTCGAACGGGCCGAATGACCCGAACGACCACCCCAGAAATATAATCGGTCCACCTAACCCGCCCTTCTAAATCCTAAAGCTACCAACCTATCTACCCACCCCTCTGGCCACCTCACCCGGACCAATCCGTGACCGCCACCTCACCCTCCCCTCCCCTCTACCCAATCCCAGCTCGCCACTTGGCCCAGCCACTCCCTCTCTCTCAGCTCTCTCTCTCTCTCTCTTACCCTCACAGCTCACCCCCTGGCCCACCACACAACCCACACACGCACACACACCCCCAGGCACACAGCACACAACCCACCAGCCACGCACGTGCCCTGCAGCACCCTGACCCGCTCCAACCGCCCCCATGGGTCCCACCTGTCCCCTGGCCCACACGACCGGCTCTCCCCCACGCGTCTCCCCTCTCTCTCTCTCTCTCTGCGCTTCTTCCTCCCTGGCGCCGCACACCCCGCCCGTCCGCCGCGTAGCCGCTCCCCCTCCGCGTCGCGGGCGCACCTCCCTCCGCCCGCTCGCCAGCCGACCCCGCCCCAGCCGTCCGCCACGCCTCCCCGCGCGCCCTCCGAGCTCGCCCGCCGGCCCGCACGAGCTCGCCGCCCACCGCTAACCCCGGCCGCGGCCGAGCACGCCCCCGTCTTGCCGAGCCGCCTCACCGCACCGCCCCGCCGGCCTCCCTTCCGCCTCGCCGGACCCGCCTGCGCCCCCTCCGCTGACTCCGGCGCCGTCCACCTTCCTCGCCACCGAGCTTCTCCTCGTCCGCCGCCTCGCCGGGCCCGCACCTTCTCCGAGCACGCCCCCTCCTCGCCGGCCGCGTCGCCCCCGACCTCGTCCGGCACCCCTCCGCGCGAGCTCGCCACCCACGTCCTCCCCTGCCTCCCCTGGCCGCGACCCGGCCCCACCACCATCGTCCTCCTCCGCTCGCGTGCCCCCCCCTGCGCCTCCTCCGCTCGCGGGCCGCGCCTCGCCGGCAGCGCGTGCCGCCAACTCCGGCGTCGGCCCCGCCACCAAGCCGCGCCCCGCCCTCCGTCCTCCGGCAGCAAGTTCGCCCCGCCGGCCGCTGTCTTCGCCCGCAACCGCCGCGGCCGCCTCCCCGCCTCCGCGCTCGCCGGCGCCCGCCTCTGCGCCGTCGCTCGCTCCTGCGGTTCTCCTCGCCGTTCACCCCGCCGTCGTCGTCCGAGCTCGCCCCGAGCCCCTGCGCCGGCCCGCGTTCCGCCTCCAGCGCGTGGGCCCGTCGCCCAGTGCTCGTCTGTAGCATGTTCGACACAAGTTTGCATCACAGAGACCTTCGTTAGACCCAAGTACCGCCAAGACGCTCGCGACCACCTAACAGGACCGCATCGACAAGTTCGCCTCGAGGAGCCGCATGAACCCGAGGATCCATCGACAAGACCTCCGACGCGGAACCCCGAGACCGCCGACAAGACCGACCCATAACAAGTTCTCCATTTCCGTCGCCAAGATCTCCGCACGAACAAGACCAACCCGATGTCGGCCACAGATGATCGAGATGACATACTAAGATCTTCGACAGGGAACGACGAGAACTTCTGCCGGAGTCCAAAACCCCGAAGGCCAAACCCGATGGCTCGACATGATCTTCCTCAGGGGACGCCAAGACACCGTCGAACCCCGCCGACCGAACCCCGGTACCGGACAAGTTCGCCATCGACCTCGAGAACGCCTACACGGACCAACAAGATCTACCCCCGGACGCCAAGACCGACTCGATGGCGCGGTATCGACAAGACCCTCGCAACGTCAAGATCGACCCCGTGGGACCCGACAAGATCGGCACGACGACAAGAACGACACCGTCCAGGGTTAAACCGATGCGCCCCGACGCCACGCCAAGTTCATCTACCCGAACGCCAAGAACTACTTCCGACCGCCGAGAATGTTTCCCTCGAACCCCGAACCCTGAACCCCCGAGACCCAACCCCGAACCCCGGAACCCCAAGATCGTCGAGCCCCCTCAATGTGTGACCCCTTTTCTCGAACCCTATTTTATAATAAAATACAACTTGGCGCATATTAATTGTTCATGCATGCATGTTGTCATGTGGTTTGGGGCCTTATGCCGATTCACCTAATAATTAAATATGGGGTCCATATGCGGGCAAATCTAGTCTCATATTGGCCTCATTTAAACTTGTGTAGCGAACCGGTGCTATCTTTTGTCTT
Source organism: Avena sativa (assembly GCA_916181665.1). Taxonomy (NCBI): domain Eukaryota; kingdom Viridiplantae; phylum Streptophyta; class Magnoliopsida; order Poales; family Poaceae; genus Avena; species Avena sativa. Next base: position 32,271,297 of record OV702284.1, read on the forward strand.
GATAATACAACATTTAAATTGCGGGGTAGATAAATAACTTGAATCATCTAATTAAATATCGGGACCCCGGTTCCACTTAATATGACCTAATTGCATTGCACCCTTGCCATGTCATACATTAAACATGCATCATGCCCGATCTTCTGCCGTTGTATTAAATATTGCATCCGGTGTTTCTTCTAGTGTTTGCTTCTTCGCGGATAAGGCCGTTGAGTTGATGTGAGCTTCGACCCGATCTTCGGTTGAACCTTCGACAATGTTTTCAGGCGAGCATCTCCCCCTTTCTACCTATCTTACTTTTATCGTATTTATTCCCTCCTGTTGATCTATTGCTATCTGTGTTGCGATGCTCTAGCTTTCGTACCCGTGATATCCCTTGCAGCCTTATATTTGCCTTGGACACATCCTATTACCTGTTGTTTGGTAGATAGTTGGACTTGCGCGTCGTAGTCGCTGGCTCAAGTGCTGTTGCGTGTCGTCAAGTGCCACAGTTGTTGGTGTATGGCCGCATGTTGTTGTTGGAGAGGATCATGGTTTTACTTATCGCTCACTTTAATTCCTGTTTAACAACTAAAATTGAAATAAGCAGAGGCATCGATGGGTGATAGAAAATATTTGGTTTCTGAACGCCCACTTGTGTCCCGTAGGACCCCGAGTACTTGATACCTGTTCCTTGATTTATCGCGCTATCCACATCCGGGAGGTATATGGGACCCCCTGAGCCAGAGCTTGATTCCGTCTTATTTCTTGGGGCCACAAACTAGTTTGAGGTTTTATTTACGATCCTATACTTATGCCATGCTACTGCTTTATTTACGATTGTGCGAGGAGCACACTGTACTGTTTAGGAATTGTGACCCGTTTACGCGGTATCGACAAGCCCAGTCACACTTTCGGGTTCCCAGTCGTTTACAGCCGGCCCCACAAACCTTGAGGCCGTCTTGAAGTCAGCTAACTTCTTTGCGGGTCTACTTTAAGGGGTGGCCCCCTGAAATATTTCTGAATCTTGTGATTGCTTTGTCGTGAAGGCCTCGTTGGGTTTTGATTTGGTTTTTCCGAGGTTGATCGAGTGTGTGTTGCTATTGGTGCACCCCGGCCGGGTAAAACTTTCTGAAAGCCGTGTCCGCGGTTATGGACGACTTGGAGCACAGTATCTCGACCATAGACAAGCATAACTAAAGTAGTGCTATAAATTTGACTTTATAATGACTAGTAATCAGCTTCACTATAATGGAATGGCTAAATAATACTGCCCACAATTGCTTGTTTGGAGTGTCGCTTGCGACCATTGTACCTGACTAGTAATTATGGCAACTACAACGGAATGGCTGAATAAAAGTACCAACAACTGCTGGGTTTTGGGTTATCTCATGCTAATTGTATCTGAATAGTAAGTGTCGCAACTACAATGGAATGGTTAACTAAAAGTGCCCACTGCTTATTTTATCAGGATGATTATCCAAATCTAACTAGTAATTGCTGCAACGATAACTAAATAAATAAAACTGCCAACTGTGTGAGTTCCTCGGTGGACTTCCTCGTTTGGTCTCGAGGGGGAAACACCAGGATGGGTTTGTTTGGTGTTAGCTTCAGGTTGGGTCCGGATAGGTCATTCTTATCCCTCTCTGATAACCGCCAGTTGTATCGAGTCTCTATAGGTTGTTTAGTGCATGTTGCCGCTGCCGCTCAGTCCACCATACCTATGTAGGCGAGGACCGCCGAATTCTAGTCTCGCCGTGTACTGGCCTCAGTACTGACGCTCCTCTTTTTCCTTTGCCCTTTGTCGGCACCCCTTTTGTTAAACAGGTTTTGAGATCGACGTCGTTAGCAGGGTTACCCTTCCGGCTTGGCCTGGGCAGGGTTATGGACGCCATTGGTTATTCTTCAGGGCTCTTAGCCCCATTTGCATCTTGTCCGTAGTCGGACGCTCTATCATTTCAAGGTGATTTGGATCTTTGTATATTATATCTGTATTCTTGACTCCTGGAGTCGCTGCTGTATATATATATCTGTTCTGTGGGTCCCATCGAGGACTGTGGTGTAATGTTATTACTTCGTTTTCCACCCGCACGAAAGTGCCTGGTGGGCACCTTTGAATCGTTTCTATGCGGGTTTGGCGGGTTTTCGCTAAAACTTGCATAGGGCCGATTCTGAGGGTGTTACAGAGTGGTATCAGAGCTCAGCAGTTACGATACCCCACAAGTCCAGCCTGTAGGATAACCTAGCTAACGGCCGAAGTAGAGTGTCAAAACTATTTTGCAAAATCGGTTGGATAGTTCTGATTAGGTCTGATTTTATTCCTTACCCCTCTGCTATTCCCTCTTACCTCTATGTGTTTTAAACCCGCTCTCTTCTCTCTCTTCGAGTCCAGGATTTCTCGTGGTTGGGTTCCGTCGTACCTTCAGGGTTTCGCTTCCTCCTTTGGTAACGGTGTTGCTACATCTGGTCTTCATGCTATCCGAGGAATCCTTCGTCTGGTGGACTTCTCTTTGTCCTTCTTGTGCCTTCCGGTGTTTTCCGACGCGACGACATCATCTACGCCAGATTCGACGCAGAGTCTGCAACACCTCTTTGTTTCCGAACCTCGATTGTCGAGATCTTCAGTCTGATTCCGTGAGTTGGTTGCATAACCCGCCTATTCGTGTGCAGAGTAATGGTTTGGGTGCGCGATGGACTGATCACCATCCGACTACTCTTATCATTCGCTCTTGTACATCGAATCAGTGGGTCCAGCAATTTTACTCCGTCCACGGAAGCTAGAGGTGGCTTTATTTGTTGATACCTCTACCTTCGACCTTTTGTTCCGGAGTGTTCTCTCGACGATCACGGACAACGACCTCTTGTTAGTGGTGTCGCGAGGATCTACACGAAGCGAGAAGACGCAGAGCGCCGACCTTTCCTTCCGGTACCACGAGGCGGATCTCGAGGGCGAGATCCATTGTTAGTGGTGTCGAATTGTGGCATCCCGCAAAACCACTACTAGAAAATCGCGTTGTTTTTGTGCATTGCATCATCATGACCGCATGCTCATGTCATCATGCCACATTGCATTTGGGCATCGTCATCATCTTGCATGTGCTTGTATAAAACTATTTTCGGAAAAACCGGTTCTTGTTTTCTAAACACCCCGTCTTTATTCAAACGCAAACCCGGGTCGCCGGAATATTTTGTTTTGACTAAATATGTTTTGCAAACGGTCCGTCTAAATAAATAAAATATTGCATTATTTTTAGTGGGGCAGTCGAACGGGCCGAATGACCCGAACGACCACCCCAGAAATATAATCGGTCCACCTAACCCGCCCTTCTAAATCCTAAAGCTACCAACCTATCTACCCACCCCTCTGGCCACCTCACCCGGACCAATCCGTGACCGCCACCTCACCCTCCCCTCCCCTCTACCCAATCCCAGCTCGCCACTTGGCCCAGCCACTCCCTCTCTCTCAGCTCTCTCTCTCTCTCTCTCTTACCCTCATAGCTCACCCCTGGCCCACCACACAACCCACACACGCACACACGCACCCAGGCACACAGCACACAACCCACCAGCCACGCACGCGCCCTGCAGCACCCTGACCCGCTCCAACCGCCCCCATGGGTCCCACCTGTCCCCTGGCCCACACGACCGGCTCTCCCCCACGCGTCTCCCCTCTCTCTCTCTCTCTCTCTCTGCGCTTCTTCCTCCCTGGCGCCGCACACCCCGCCCGTCCGCCGCGTAGCCGCTCCCCCTACGCGTCGCGGGCGCACCTCCCTCCGCCCGCTCGCCGGCCGACCCCGCCCCAGCCGTCCGCCACGCCTCCCCGCGCGCCCTCCGAGCTCGCCCGCCGGACCGCACGAGCTCGCCGCCCACCGCTAACCCCGGCCGCGGCCGAGCACGCCCCCGTCTCGCCGAGCCGCCTCACCGCACCGCCCCGCCGGCCTCCCTTCCGCCTCGCCGGACCCGCCTGCGCCCCCTCCGCTGACTCCGGCGCCGTCCACCTTCCTCGCCACCGAGCTTCTCCTCGTCCGCCGCCTCGCCGGGCCCGCACCTTCTCCGAGCACGCCCCCTCCTCGCCGGCCGCGTCGCCCCCGACCTCGTCCGGCACCCCTCCGCGCGAGCTCGCCACCCACGTCCTCCCCTGCCTCCCCTGGCCGCGACCCGGCCCCACCACCATCGTCCTCCTCCGCTCGCGTGCCCTCCCCCTGCGCCTCCTCCGCTCGCGGGCCGCGCCTCGCCGGCAGCGCGTGCCGCCAACTCCGGCGTCGGCCCCGCCACCAAGCCGCGCCCCGCCCTCCGTCCTCCGGCAGCAAGTTCGCCCCGCCGGCCGCTGTCTTCGCCCGCAACCGCCGCGGCCGCCTCCCCGCCTCCGCGCTCGCCGGCGCCCGCCTCTGCGCCGTCGCTCGCTCCTGCGGTTCTCCTCGCCGTTCACCCCGCCGTCGTCGTCCGAGCTCGCCCCGAGCCCCTGCGCCGCCCCGCGTTCCGCCTCCAGCGCGTGGGCCCGTCGCCCAGTGCTCGTCTGTAGCATGTTCGACACAAGTTTGCATCACAGAGACCTTCGTTAGACCCAAGTACCGCCAAGACGCTCGCGACCACCTAACAGGACCGCATCGACAAGTTCGCCTCGAGGAGCCGCATGAACCCGAGGATCCATCGACAAGACCTCCGACGCGGAACCCCGAGACCGCCGACAAGACCGACCCATAACAAGTTCTCCGTTTCCGTCGCCAAGATCTCCGCACGAACAAGACCAACCCGATGCCGGCCACAGATGATCGAGATGACATACTAAGATCTTCGACAGGGAACGACGAGAACTTCTGCCGGAGTCCAAAACCCCGAAGGCCAAACCCGATGGCTCGACATGATCTTCCTCAGGGGACGCCAAGACACCACCGAACCCCGCCGACCGAACCCCGGTACCGGACAAGTTCGCCATCGACCTCGAGAACGCCTACACGGACCAACAAGATCTACCCCCGGACGCCAAGACCGACTCGATGGCGCGGTATCGACAAGACCCTCGCAACGTCAAGATCGACCCCGTGGGACCCGACAAGATCGGCACGACGACAAGAACGACACCGTCCAGGGTTAAACCGATGCGCCCCGACGCCACGCCAAGTTCATCTACCCGAACGCCAAGAACTACTTCCGACCGCCGAGAATGTTTCCCTTGAACCCCGAACCCTGAACCCCCGAGACCCAACCCCGAACCCCGGAACCCCAAGATCGTCGAGCCCCCTCAATGTGTGACCCCTTTTCTCGAACCCTATTTTATAATAAAATACAACTTGGCGCATATTAATTGTTCATGCATGCATGTTGTCATGTGGTTTGGGGGCCTTATGCCGATTCACCTAATAATTAAATATGGGGTCCACATGCGGGCAAATCTAGTCTCATATTGGCCTCATTTAAACTTGTGTAGCAAACCGGTGCTATCTTTTGTCTTGATAATACAACATTTAAATTGCGGGGTAGATAAATAACTTGAATCATCTAATTAAATATCGGGACCCCGGTTCCACTTAATATGACCTAATTGCATTGCACCCTTGCCATGTCATACATTAAACATGCATCATGCCCGATCTTCTGCCATTGTATTAAATATTGCATCCGGTGTTTCTTCTAGTGTTTGCTTCTTCGCGGATAAGGCCGTTGAGTTGATGTGAGCTTCGACCCGATCTTCGGTTGAACCTTCGACAATGTTTTCAGGCGAGCATCTCCCCCTTTCTACCTATCTTACTTTTATCGTATTTATTCCCTCCTGTTGATCTATTGCTATCTGTGTTGCGATGCTCTAGCTTTCGTACCCGTGATATCCCTTGCAGCCTTATATTTGCCTTGGACACATCCTATTACCTGTTGTTTGGTAGATAGTTGGACTTGCGCGTCGTAGTCGCTGGCTCAAGTGCTGTTGCGTGTCGTCAAGTGCCACAGTTGTTGGTGTATGGCCGCATGTTGTTGTTGGAGAGGATCATGGTTTTACTTATCGCTCACTTTAATTCCTGTTTAACAACTAAAATTGAAATAAGCAGAGGCATCGGTGGGTGATAGAAAATATTTGGTTTCCGAACGCCCACTTGTGTCCCGTAGGACCCCGAGTACTTGATACCTGTTCCTTGATTTATCGCGCTATCCACATCCGGGAGGTATATGGGACCCCCCTGAGCCAGAGCTTGATTCCGTCTTATTTCTTGGGGCCACAAACTAGTTTGAGGTTTTATTTACGATCCTGTACTTATGCCATGCTACTGCTTTATTTACGATTGTGCGAGGAGCACACTGTACTGTTTAGGAATTGTGACCCGTTTACGCGGTATCGACAAGCCCAGTCACACTTTCGGGTTCCCAGTCGTTTACAGCCGGCCCCACAAACCTTGAGTCCGTCTCGAAGTCAGCTAACTTCGTTGCGGGTCTACTTTAAGGGGTGGCCCCCTGAAATATTTCTGAATCTTGTGATTGCTTTGTCGTGAAGGCCTCGTTGGGTTTTGATTTGGTTTTTCCGAGGTTGATCGAGTGTGTGTTGCTATTGGTGCACCCCGGCCGGGTAAAACTTTCTGAAAGCCGTGTCCGCGGTTATGGACGACTTGGAGCACAGTATCTCGACCATAGACAAGCATAACTAAAGTAGTGCTATAAATTTGACTTTATAATGACTAGTAATCAGCTTCACTATAATGGAATGGCTAAATAATACTGCCCACAATTGCTTGTTTGGAGTGTCGCTTGCGACCATTGTACCTGACTAGTAATTATGGCAACTACAACGGAATGGCTGAATAAAAGTACCAACAACTGCTGGGTTTTGGGTTATCTCATGCTAATTGTATCTGAATAGTAAGTGTCGCAACTACAATGGAATGGTTAACTAAAAGTGCCCACTGCTTATTTTATCAGGATGATTATCCAAATCTGACTAGTAATTGCTGCAACGATAACTGAATAAATAAAACTGCCAACTGTGTGAGTTCCTCGGTGGACTTCCTCGTTTGGTCTCGAGGGGGAAACACCAGGATGGGTTTGTTTGGTGTTAGCTTCAGGTTGGGTCCGGATAGGTCATTCTTATCCCTCTCTGATAACCGCCAGTTGTATCGAGTCTCTATAGGTTGTTTAGTGCATGTTGCCGCTACCGCTCAGTCCACCATACCTATGTAGGCGAGGACCGCCGAATTCTAGTCTCGCCGTGTACTGGCCTCAGTACTGACGCTCCTCTTTTTCCTTTGCCCTTTGTCGGCACCCCTTTTGTTAAACAGGTTTTGAGATCGACGTCGTTAGCAGGGTTACCCTTCCGGCTTGGCCTGGGCAGGGTTATGGACGCCATTGGTTATTCTTCAGGGCTCTTAGCCCCATTTGCATCTTGTCCGTAGTCGGACGCTCTATCATTTCAAGGTGATTTGGATCTTTGTATATTATATCTGTATTCTTGACTCCTGGAGTCGCTGCTGTATATATATATCTGTTCTGTGGGTCCCATCGAGGACTGTGGTGTAATGTTATTACTTCGTTTTCCACCCGCACGAAAGTGCCTGGTGGGCACCTTTGAATCGTTTCTATGCGGGTTTGGCGGGTTTTCGCTAAAACTTGCATAGGGCCGATTCTGAGGGTGTTACAGAGTGGTATCAGAGCTCAGCAGTTACGATACCCCACAAGTCCAGCCTGTAGGATAACCTAGCTAACGGCCGAAGTAGAGTGTCAAAACTATTTTGCAAAATCGGTTGGATAGTTCTGATTAGGTCTGATTTTATTCCTTACCCCTCTGCTATTCCCTCTTACCTCTATGTGTTTTAAACCCGCTCTCTTCTCTCTCTTCGAGTCCAGGATTTCTCGTGGTTGGGTTCCGTCGTACCTTCAGGGTTTCGCTTCCTCCTTTGGTAACGGTGTTGCTACATCTGGTCTTCATGCTATCCGAGGAATCCTTCGTCTGGTGGACTTCTCTTTGTCCTTCTTGTGCCTTCCGGTGTTTTCCGACGCGACGACATCATCTACGCCAGATTCGACGCAGAGTCTGCAACACCTCTTTGTTTCCGAACCTCGATTGTCGAGATCTTCAGTCTGATTCCGTGAGTTGGTTGCATAACCCGCCTATTCGTGTGCAGAGTAATGGTTTGGGTGCGCGATGGACTGATCACCATCCGACTACTCTTATCATTCGCTCTTGTACATCGAATCAGTGGGTCCAGCAATTTTACTCCGTCCACGGAAGCTAGAGGTGGCTTTATTTGTTGATACCTCTACCTTCGACCTTTTGTTCCGGAGTGTTCTCTCGACGATCACGGACAACGACCTCTTGTTAGTGGTGTCGCGAGGATCTACACGAAGCGAGAAGACGCAGAGCGCCGACCTTTCCTTCCGGTACCACGAGACGGATCTCGAGGGCGAGATCCATTGTTAGTGGTGTCGAATTGTGGCATCCCGCAAAACCACTACTAGAAAATCGCGTTGTTTTTGTGCATTGCATCATCATGACCGCATGCTCATGTCATCATGCCACATTGCATTTGGGCATCGTCATCATCTTGCATGTGCTTGTATAAAACTATTTTCGGAAAAACCGGTTCTTGTTTTCTAAACACCCCGTCTTTATTCAAACGCAAACCCGGGTCGCCGGAATATTTTGTTTTGACTAAATATGTTTTGCAAACGGTCCGTCTAAATAAATAAAATATTGCATTATTTTTAGTGGGGCAGTCGAACGGGCCGAATGACCCGAACGACCACCCCAGAAATATAATCGGTCCACCTAACCCGCCCTTCTAAATCCTAAAGCTACCAACCTATCTACCCACCCCTCTGGCCACCTCACCCGGACCAATCCGTGACCGCCACCTCACCCTCCCCTCCCCTCTACCCAATCCCAGCTCGCCACTTGGCCCAGCCACTCCCTCTCTCTCAGCTCTCTCTCTCTCTCTCTCTCTTACCCTCACAGCTCACCCCCTGGCCCACCACACAACCCACACACGCACACACGCACCCAGGCACACAGCACACAACCCACCAGCCACGCACGCGCCCTACAGCACCCTGACCCGCTCCAACCGCCCCCATGGGTCCCACCTGTCCCCTGGCCCACACGACCGGCTCTCCCCCACGCGTCTCCCCTCTCTCTCTCTCTCTGCGCTTCTTCCTCCCTGGCGCCGCACACCCCGCCCGTCCGCCGCGTAGCCGCTCCCCCTCCGCGTCGCGGGCGCACCTCCCTCTGCCCGCTCGCCGGCCGACCCCGCCCCAGCCGTCCGCCACGCCTCCCCGCGTGCCCTCCGAGCTCGCCCGCCGGCCCGCACGAGCTCGCCGCCCACCGCTAACCCCGGCCGCGGCCGAGCACGCCCCCGTCTCGCCGAGCCGCCTCACCGCACCGCCCCGCCGGCCTCCCTTCCGCCTCGCCGGACCCGCCTGCGCCCCCTCCGCTGACTCCGGCGCCGTCCACCTTCCTCGCCACCGAGCTTCTCCTCGTCCGCCGCCTCGCCGGGCCCGCACCTTCTCCGAGCACGCCCCCTCCTCGCCGGCCGCGTCGCCCCCGACCTCGTCCGGCACCCCTCCGCGCGAGCTCGCCACCCACGTCCTCCCCTGCCTCCCCTGGCCGCGACCCGGCCCCACCACCATCGTCCTCCTCCGCTCGCGTGCCCTCCCCCTGCGCCTCCTCCGCTCGCGGGCCGCGCCTCGCCGGCAGCGCGTGCCGCCAACTCCGGCGTCGGCCCCGCCACCAAGCCGCGCCCCGCCCTCCGTCCTCCGGCAGCAAGTTCGCCCCGCCGGCCGCTGTCTTCGCCCGCAACCGCCGCGGCCGCCTCCCCGCCTCCGCGCTCGCCGGCGCCCGCCTCTGCGCCGTCGCTCGCTCCTGCGGTTCTCCTCGCCGTTCACCCCGCCGTCGTCGTCCGAGCTCGCCCCGAGCCCCTGCGCCGCCCCGCGTTCCGCCTCCAGCGCGTGGGCCCGTCGCCCAGTGCTCGTCTGTAGCATGTTCGACACAAGTTTGCATCACAGAGACCTTCGTTAGACCCAAGTACCGCCAAGACGCTCGCGACCACCTAACAGGACCGCATCGACAAGTTCGCCTCGAGGAGCCGCATGAACCCGAGGATCCATCGACAAGACCTCCGACGCGGAACCCCGAGACCGCCGACAAGACCGACCCATAACAAGTTCTCCGTTTCCGTCGCCAAGATCTCCGCACGAACAAGACCAACCCGATGCCGGCCACAGATGATCGAGATGACATACTAAGATCTTCGACAGGGAACGACGAGAACTTCTGCCGGAGTCCAAAACCCCGAAGGCCAAACCCGATGGCTCGACATGATCTTCCTCAGGGGACGCCAAGACACCGTCGAACCCCGCCGACCGAACCCCGGTACCGGACAAGTTCGCCATCGACCTCGAGAACGCCTACACGGACCAACAAGATCTACCCTCGGACGCCAAGACCGACTCGATGGCGCGGTATCGACAAGACCCTCGCAACGTCAAGATCGACCCCGTGGGACCCGACAAGATCGGCACGACGACAAGAACGACACCGTCCAGGGTTAAACAGATGCGCCCCGACGCCACGCCAAGTTCATCTACCCGAACGCCAAGAACTACTTCCGACCGCCGAGAATGTTTCCCTCGAACCCCGAACCCTGAACCCCCGAGACCCAACCCCGAACCCCGGAACCCCAAGATCGTCGAGCCCCCTCAATGTGTGACCCCTTTTCTCGAACCCTATTTTATAATAAAATACAACTTGGTGCATATTAATTGTTCATGCATGCATGTTGTCATGTGGTTTGGGGGCCTTATGCCGATTCACCTAATAATTAAATATGGGGTCCATATGCGGGCAAATCTAGTCTCATATTGGCCTCATTTAAACTTGTGTAGCGAACCGGTGCTATCTTTTGTCTTGATAATACAACATTTAAATTGCGGGGTAGATAAATAACTTGAATCATCTAATTAAATATCGGGACCCCGGTTCCACTTAATATGACCTAATTGCATTGCACCCTTGCCATGTCATACATTAAACATGCATCATGCCCGATCTTCTGCCGTTGTATTAAATATTGCATCTGGTGTTTCTTCTAGTGTTTGCTTCTTCGCGGATAAGGCCGTTGAGTTGATGTGAGCTTCGACCCGATCTTCGGTTGAACCTTCGACAATGTTTTCAGGCGAGCATCTCCCCCTTTCTACCTATCTTACTTTTATCATATTTATTCCCTCCTGTTGATCTATTGCTATCTGTGTTGCGATGCTCTAGCTTTCGTACCCGTGATATCCCTTGCAGCCTTATATTTGCCTTGGACACATCCTATTACCTGTTGTTTGGTAGATAGTTGGACTTGCGCGTCGTAGTCGCTGGCTCAAGTGCTGTTGCGTGTCGTCAAGTGCCACAGTTGTTGGTGTATGGCCGCATGTTGTTGTTGGAGAGGATCATGGTTTTACTTATCGCTCACTTTAATTCCTGTTTAACAACTAAAATTGAAATAAGCAGAGGCATCGGTGGGTGATAGAAAATATTTGGTTTCCGAACGCCCACTTGTGTCCCGTAGGACCCCGAGTACTTGATACCTGTTCCTTGATTTATCGCGCTATCCACATCCGGGAGGTATATGGGACCCCCCTGAGCCAGAGCTTGATTCCGTCTTATTTCTTGGGGCCACAAACTAGTTTGAGGTTTTATTTACGATCATGTACTTATGCCATGCTACTGCTTTATTTACGATTGTGCGAGGAGCACACTGTACTGTTTAGGAATTGTGACCCGTTTACGCGGTATCGACAAGCCCAGTCACACTTTCGGGTTCCCAGTCGTTTACAGCGGGCCCCACAAACCTTGAGGCCGTCTTGAAGTCAGCTAACTTCTTTGCGGGTCTACTTTAAGGGGTGGCCCCCTGAAATATTTCTGAATCTTGTGATTGCTTTGTCGTGAAGGCCTCGTTGGGTTTTGATTTGGTTTTTCCGAGGTTGATCGAGTGTGTGTTGCTATTGGTGCACCCCGGCCGGGTAAAACTTTCTGAAAGCCGTGTCCGCGGTTATGGACGACTTGGAGCACAGTATCTCGACCATAGACAAGCATAACTAAAGTAGTGCTATAAATTTGACTTTATAATGACTAGTAATCAGCTTCACTATAATGGAATGGCTAAATAATACTGCCCACAATTGCTTGTTTGGAGTGTCGCTTGCGACCATTGTACCTGACTAGTAATTATGGCAACTACAACGGAATGGCTGAATAAAAGTACCAACAACTGCTGGGTTTTGGGTTATCTCATGCTAATTGTATCTGAATAGTAAGTGTCGCAACTACAATGGAATGGTTAACTAAAAGTGCCCACTGCTTATTTTATCAGGATGATTATCCAAATCTAACTAGTAATTGCTGCAACGATAACTGAATAAATAAAACTGCCAACTGTGTGAGTTCCTCGGTGGACTTCCTCGTTTGGTCTCGAGGGGGAAACACCAGGATGGGTTTGTTTGGTGTTAGCTTCAGGTTGGGTCCGGATAGGTCATTCTTATCTCTCTCTGATAACCGCCAGTTGTATCGAGTCTCTATAGGTTGTTTAGTGCATGTTGCCGCTGCCGCTCAGTCCACCATACCTATGTAGGCGAGGACCGCCGAATTCTAGTCTCGCCGTGTACTGGCCTCAGTACTGACGCTCCTCTTTTTCCTTTGCCCTTTGTCGGCACCCCTTTTGTTAAACAGGTTTTGAGATCGACGTCGTTAGCAGGGTTACCCTTCCGGCTTGGCCTGGGCAGGGTTATGGACGCCATTGGTTATTCTTCAGGGCTCTTAGCCCCATTTGCATCTTGTCCGTAGTCGGACGCTCTATCATTTCAAGGTGATTTGGATCTTTGTATATTATATCTGTATTCTTGACTCCTGGAGTCGCTGCTGTATATATATATCTGTTCTGTGGGTCCCATCGAGGACTGTTGTGTAATGTTATTACTTCGTTTTCCACCCGCACGAAAGTGCCTGGTGGGCACCTTTGAATCGTTTCTATGCGGGTTTGGCGGGTTTTCGCTAAAACTTGCATAGGGCCGATTCTGAGGGTGTTACAGGCTGTCAGAGGTTTAGCCGGACCTATTTGGTACTTGCTAGGGGCATCACCAGCTCATAGAGTCTTCGGGAACTCATCAGGGTTTTAGCCTGCCCAAAAGGGGGCTTAACGAAGGTGAGCCCGCCCCGAAGGATCGTGCAGACATATGGGGTCCCGGAAAGGGTAGTGATTGGCTTGGATCACCTACTGGGCCCCACATCATGGAAATGTGGACGAGAAAGTACACCCGGTTGTGCAACAAGGAGTTGAACTCTCATGGGTAAAGTAACGCACCTCTGCAGAGTGTAAGAATTGTAACTTGTTACTCCCTGTTTCGGGAAGGAGCTACGAATGCGACAGGAAAGGAACTCCATGAAAGTTTTGGTAAACCTGTGAAGGCTGATGGGCATGGTTTTTCAACAATAAAATCAATATTTGAAGAAAGATTTACGAAAACTGCATAGTGCTAAGGACTTATAGTCTGAGGTGGTAGATAGAGCATCAAACTTCCCACCTTGCATATAATGAAATTCTTGGGTAACGCTGTTACTCAGCGTTTCCTTTGATCCCCTGCTTAGACTCTGAGGATCCAGAAGATACCCCAATGTATGCAGCTGAAAGCCAAGAGGAGGTCTTCTATGAAGAGCCCGATCTGTATGGTACCGTAGAAGGGGTGGACTACAAAGTCGTCTATGGAGAAGAGCACCATGACTCAGAATAATTACCGTAGTACTAAGAACCAATTGAGCTGAGCAACATGAACAATATATAACAATAAGTTGTTGAGCTCAATTTGGAGTTGAAGTTGTCACTTTAAAACTTCCGCTGAAACACTTTATATTTGGTTTGTAAGTTGAATCTTTTGAAGTCTTGAACTTCTAGTATTGTAATAATAATAATAATGTGTGTATGTTTATAATATGGACCCGCAATGTTTCTGTTGTACCACTCTGAGGGATGTGATATTTACGGAACGGTGTTCTATGAATGTCATGTCAATGACTATAGTGTACTACACATGTAGTGGTATGCTGGGTCACCGCAACTACTCTATCTATGCTGAAGCTTTTCGGATTAATAAAGTAGAGGAAACATGAGACTACCAATCATGAGTAGGATCATCATCTCGTTATTTAAGTTTAATTGCTGAGTTCCCTTTTTTATTTTGGTTTTCTTGCTCGTGGACGATCAAGTTTAAGCTTGGGAGATTGATGGCTGTGATATATAGCCATCTACGTCTGTATTTTAACTAGATATTATTCATATATTTGATGAAGTATCTCTCAAAAACCTGCCACTAATGCCTAATGATCAAAGGGGTATGCAATCCCTTCTTGCTATTTTTTCCTGCGCAGATATTGACGTATGATAATGGGAATAACTACATAAATGCCAAAGATAAGAGATTTCCAACACGTCAAAGAAACCAGGAGCCTTGAAGTGAATGTTGAAGCTTTAACGACCAACTATACGACGGAAATTTTATTCCGTCTGTATAGTTGGCATCGACTTCATTAGGTCAAATAGAACAACTTTCGTGAAGGGACCCCTATATAAAGAAGCTTCGAGCGACGGGAAATAGAGCCTCTTTTTGACCCCAACTCTCCCTGCCACCAGAAGTCGCCATGCTGGAGGAATAGATCTAGATCTAAACTTCTAAACCATTCTCCACCACCATAGCCATCTTACACCACTTGTAATAGTAGATCTCTTCTCCAATTGGCGACATTGTAAGACTATTTGCTATCAACCTTATGATCTCTATTATAATATTTATGATTGTCGATTTCATCTCTATGTGTGAGTAATTCTCCTTGGGCTAAGGGCTTCGGCCTAGCCATGTAGCTTTTTGTGCATATAATTTATCATAGATGGGATCATGTATTCATTTGTATGACATGATGATTGTAGTACCCTCTCTTGCCTCAATCTAAGGACTTGTCAGGTACCCAAGATCCTGAGGATTGATCCAGGTAAAGGGAGTGTGAGTAATGACTGATCTGCAGGATAGGAACCCTAGTGACAGAAGGGGTAGTATGGCTGTATGTGAGGAATTTACTTGGGATTAACAGTGACATCACTATGCATATCATTAGTTCTCTTTCTTCTATAGATGAGACTAGTAGGTTATTGCTATAAGCGGTTGCAGAGGCGATAATAATTATAGATGCACTGTCCATATATAATTATCTTGCTCTAACGATTACATGCATACCTTATTATTATCTATTATTCACATCGGATGTTTTGCACAGCTACTGGTGAAAACCGAAGACCCTAGGCTCTCTCTCTCCATCGTCAACAACAACAAAAATATCGCAAACTCTTGGTCCAGTGAAAACGCAAAAGAAATTTTAAAACTCTGGAAGATACGTTTAAGTAATCTCACTTTGATTTCTGCTTACCGATGATTTGATAAACCTAGGTCTACTAGGAAAAAGAGCTATACTATATCCGTAATTTGGATCAAAGGTATCAGAGTCGGACGAGTCGAGGGGAACGTACGGCACCAGTGCGATGCGCTTCCTCATCTTCCGCACCTGCACGTAGAGAGATACGAACTATTGCCTTTGACCTTGGCCGGATCTTTGGGTGGCTCGCCGGAGTTCTTACCGGAACAGAAAGTTTTTTTTCAGCCTGGTTCTGCTAGTTATCCAATAGGTACCAATGTGAAACTTTCATTTGGTGGTTGCTTTACAAAACACCCTATTTTTGGCACTCGGAAAATAGAAAATGGCTTTTGGTGCGATGAAAACGAAAACTTCCTCCTGCAAAATTCTAAGTCATCCCAAGATGCACATGTGTACACAATATGGGCACATTATCATAAACTATACCGCGATTCTAGCCATAACATTGATCGTTTGGCTTGAAAGCCATGAAACCTCGAACATGGCAGCTTATTTTGAGAAGTTTTTTCTGTGAGATTTACAATATTTCCAAGTTTTATATTTTTCCTTGCAACTACATCACATAATATGTCACCATGTGAAGGTTTTACATTGTTGGATCATTTTTGAATTTCTTATGTCCGTTTCAAACTATATGGCGAGCATGAAGATTCTTAGCTATGGGTTGAGCCTCTCTAAACTTAAAGTGAATCTCTAATGAAATAACATATTGTAAACCTAAAAATAATTTTTCCAAAAAACATAAGCATTAGATCATGTACATGTAGTTCAAATCTGACCGACTTCCTACCGATTCGGTGGGAATTTGTCTTTTTCATGAATGGTGGATGGAAAGGTTTAAGATATCCCGATTGAGAAATTGTGCATGTAAGGTGGTCTAGTATTTTTTAAAAAATGGTATGATACCAATGTAAAACTTTTATTTGGTGGTTGCTTCACAAAACACACCACTTTGTCAGAAAATAGAAAATGGCTTTCTGGTGCGATGAAAAAAAAACTTCCTCCTGCAAGATTGTAAGCCATCCCAAGATGCACATGTGTGCATAATATGGACATATTATCACAAACTATACCGCGATTCTAGCCATAACATTGGTCGTTTGGCTTGAAAGCAATGAAACCTCGAACATGATAGCTCATTTTGAGAAGGTTTTTCTATGATATTTATAATATTCTAAGTTTTTTATTTTTCCTTGCAATTATATCACATAATATGACATCATGCGAAGGTTTTACATTGTTTGGATCGTTTTTAATTTTTATGCTCGTTTCAAACTATATGTAATATTTTTATGTTTAATTTAATTTTTATTTACAAATGTGTAATATTTGAGTGTAGATAGATAGATCTTTTTTCTGCAAATTTTGATATATTATTTGTATTTTCTGAATTAAAATGGTTTAGTTATAGTTTTTCAAAGTTTAATAAGATAAAAGTAAAAATAGCTATGTCGAGGGCATTGCCGTCGACGGCCAGCTTCGTGGGGCGCCCAGCTTGTTGGTCATCGGCGTAGCCTCTGGCCATCGGCGCCTCGCTCTATTCCTGTAGTGGTTCTAATACCCAACCAATCCTCGACCTAAACCCTTGATCACTTCATCCGAAAAGAATTATCACCTTTAAATAGTAATCCTCTATTTGATTTATTCCAAACATTTGACATATATAGCAGGCGCATAAAAAATCTAGCCATATATCTCTACCGACTCGGCGCTCGTTCCAATCACACATCGTATTCTACCTTTTTTATAAAAGTCCAATTATTGTCTACCTTTTTCCATGGTTTGCAACCACTCCTCTTATATTTCTTGTACACGCACTCCACCTCAGGCTATACAAGTCCTCTCCTACCCTCTGCCAGGTTCCGGTCAGAAGAAGCTAACGAATCCATCCGTAGCTAGGAAGAAGGGGAGAAGCTACGGAATAGGATCGAACTGTGGCGGTGCGCGACAAACGATGATTGTGTGGATCAGCTGGATCAATCAGAGCTCAGATGTGAAGAACACAGGAGCTGGTTCTTGGATACGTTTTGCTAGGTAATTGTGCCTATTGAGAAGATATAGTAAGCTCAGAGAGTTGATACTGCGAGCAGGAGTTTGCATGGGGGATAGGCCATGGCAGCAGCCACATGAGCAGGCTTCTTGTTCAGCACACACCGGGATGATCCAACAAGCTTCTTCTGCTGCTACCTCCTCCATCCATGGAAGCATCATGTAAACCCTAACACCATGAAACTGTCCTTTTTCGTTCTGAAATTAAAGCTTTTTCCTGATGTTTTCCTCTTTCATAATATTTCGTTTTATGAATTTCAATACCTTTGAGCTTTGGGACTTATATCCGTGTATTATGTATTTATCTATGATGCATGAATTGGTCTTTCACAACATAAATAACTTACCTGGAGGCTTAAGGATGAAGTAAGCATCTTAGTTTGAAGATGATGTTTCAGAGTTCGTGTACTATTGTATATATTGACTTATTTTGATGGTATTGGTCCAAATTAAAGAAGGCGATGGTGCAACTAATTAACTAGACTTGCCACCATAAGAAACTTTCATCTCCTTGATGGATCCCTATCTGAAGATTTCAGTTGTCTCCTGTTTTCTTATTGCCTTTCAAGTTCTGAGAAATGCATTGGAAGTGTCGTTTCTTATTCACCTTGCAAGAGAACATTTCCAATAGATTTGTTAATTATGAATCTCGAAACTCAATTGTTGCAACAACTCTTCCTTAATGTATCCTCTTTCTTGGAGTGATGCTTCTCTCACACTGAAACCTTAAAATATATATGTGAGAGGGCTATTAACTTAACAATGATGGTCATGATAACCATTTTGTAAATACTCCACATCGTACTATATTAATTTGTGCAAATGCAGCAGAAAGGACCCCAACGGATACGACGACATGGGGGAACTTGATCAAGCCCTCTTCCTCTACCTCAACAGCCAGGATCAAACATCAATTCAGGAACAACCACGTAAGACATGCTTCATTAATTATTTCACATACTATAAACTTTAGAATATTTCATAAAATATCGTATTGAATAAATGTAGCCTGAATATTAAGCTGTGATGGGTAGAGGCAAGACATAAATACTTTCATCGACCATAAGTGTTGCACCTATTGAAAACAGCATGCCATCTACCACGACTTGACATGCCTGGTTTGAGTTTCGGCATATAGATGCGCGACAACGATGATGAAATCTCATTGGTTGTTTTCATTCTTTCCGCCCAAAGCTTCTATTTTCTGACATGT
This sequence comes from Avena sativa, assembly GCA_916181665.1. Lineage (NCBI taxonomy): Eukaryota > Viridiplantae > Streptophyta > Magnoliopsida > Poales > Poaceae > Avena > Avena sativa. Next base: position 32,289,974 of record OV702284.1, read on the forward strand.
AGATCATCTCCCAAAAGGAATTATCTAGTTGGAGAGAGAGAGACAGAGAGAGACAGACAGACAGAGAGAGTGCGTGCGTGCGTGGGTGTGCGTGTGTGTGTGCGTGTGCGTAGAAAACACCTGCCGATGTGTACATGTTCTTGCCAAAGATGATCATGTTATTCTCTGCCAGAACAGATACACCCCCCTTCCTCAATATTGGTGTGAAACCGTATATTCTGTTGGGGAATTTAACGTGTGAAATGTGTGATATTCACTAGCTGATCACGCAGTACTGTAGAACTCTGGAATGGTCTCGCATCAGACTTCTCCTTCACGTGTGCATGCAGAGACTCTCAACATCTTCCCTTCTCGGCCGATGCACGCCCCCGAACCTTCTCCGAACGCTGCCACCCCGGGTTCTTCGAAGCAGCAGCGGCCACCGCCCAAGCAGCCGGCGATGCTCGCTCCGGCACCGGGCGGCAAGGCAACCGTCAAGGTCGATCAGCTCCCTAGCTACAATCTAGATTCATACATTTCTTGTGACGTTTCTGTGCTAAATTGTGATATCTTTAATAATACCAGAGAGAAGGAACCGGAAATGGCGGCACGGGCATGCCATCAACCTCAGAGCAGGAGGGCCCCAGAACGCCGGACGCCAAGACGCTGAGGAGGCTTGCGCAAAACAGGGAGGCCGCGAGGAAGAGCAGGCTTAGGAAGAAGGTACGTGTAAATATGAGCATTTAATTAAATTTAATACTACCACTGTTTCATAATAAGTGTAGCTGATTTAGTGCAACTTTTATACTAAATCAGCATCACTTATTATGAACCGGAGAGAGTACAGTATTATTTATTGCCTTACTGCTAATGGGTACTCAAGTGTAGAACCGGAGTAGTTGATTACCTTGATTGATTGCTTGGCATTAGGCAAGTCCCAAATGTAGGATTGGGCTGATGAAGTTAACCTGGTAGCTACTGACCTACTGTGCCACCTAAAAGTTGAATATGTGCAATACTGTCGAGCTAGGGCCCTAAATGGTTTCACGTTTCCATACGACAAGTACACATCTTGTAGACTTTGGTGCATGTATGATGATTGATTCTCGATTGGCCTTTTGTGGCGATGTGCATGTGTAGGCCTACATTCAAAATTTGGAGACGAGCAGGGTTAGGCTGTCACAGATGGAGCAGGAGATGCAAAGAGGTAGCAATCAGGTATCCATATATATTCCCTGATAAAGATATAAAATAAGTCGGTTCCTGGGGGGGGGGGGGGGGGGGGCATCTAATAAAATTGGAATTGTACAAAGATATGTAAAATAGGTTTTGATATGAATCTAAAAGAAAACAACCCCACCACAAGTGGTAGAAATCACAATCTTTACCCATTCACGTCATTTTTTAAAGTAAGGCAAAACCTCGCGACCTTTGCATCCTCGGATGCACACAACCATAATGCATCCACATCATTGTTCACAAGTGGTGACATCTTCTTCTCTACCAATGTTAGAGTCAAGTTTCTCAAGACAATATTGGGAGGGGCTCACCAGAAACCCTACCCGCCTTAAAGCAAGGCATTGTGGTGGTAATGCCAAATGTTAATGTTAAGTTCAGTGATATGGGATGGTTGCCGTGGAGGATATATAGGAGATATGAAATTAGATGGTGGTGGCATATGAGAGATCATTGATGAAGAAGAAAGTGAACCATTGTGGCAATATAAGTTTCCATGGGTAGGTGGCATCGACAGAAGCAAATCGACATGCATTGCAAGCGCTAGAAACATGGTGAATAAATGGTTGATGGTGGTGAGGACATGTGTGGCAATGTGTGGAAGTGGAAGCCATCGAGAATTGGGAGGGATAAAAGGTATCAACATTGGGCTTCTTTCGCAAAGCAATAAATAACGGAATTCTTTGGGACTGTTTGGGATAAATAAGCTGGATAAATATTATTTTGGCATCTTCATGATTATTGAAGCTACATTCATGCATATGTACTGCTCCCTCTAGTTCATAATAAGATGTATCGTCATGCTTATTGGACTTATCTAGGATGGTCGCTCCAGATGAGTAACAGAGGATCGATGAAGAGGTTGAGCACGTGACTGAAGAAATGGTAAAGTTGTGCGAATAACAAGGGTTCCAACCATTTGTGATGATTTAGGTATTGGGGGTGCGTCCATTTCATTATTGATGGATTATCAAGAACAAATTGCTAGAGATAGAGACATTAAATAATTTGGGAAGAAGCAGCTTTGGCCAATTAGTTTCTAGTTGGTCCTTTGCAACTCGACCCATTGAGTGAGGTAGCTAATAACATGTTAAGAATCCTTCTTGGGGAGTATGTTCGCGAGAATGAGACTCAAAGGAATAAATGGATCCCTCCCAAGTGATGGAACATGTGGTTTAATTCGATGTGAAGCGAGGAACAACTAAGGGTAGACAATGACAGTAAAGCAAGTAGGCACAAAGAGCCACTGGCGGTAAGAAACGTGTGTGGCAGCTATGTGCGAAGTGAAGCCATCCGGAGATAGCGGATGTATATATGAGGTCACTGTCAGAGGCATGCGACTAATTTATAGTGTTTTATATATGTATTAGCGATATAAGAATTGCAAGTTAGGGTTTAGCCATCCGGTCTAATATAATGACTCAATAATTAAAACAAATATCTAAAAATTATGTTAATTGCACAAGTTTTCTCATTCTTTAGTCATCGCCATATTATTTCTTGCTCCATAAAGTGTATTACTATAGGATATCATGTTGTTGTATTATTCTTTTGATATTATTAAAATTGTGCTAGGTCCACAATTTTGCAAAAAGAAAAAAGGCGAAGAGAATTTCAAATCAGGTTGCATTATACTACTTTCTCCGTCTTAAAATAGATGTCATAATTTTTTCTAAATTTAATTGTATCTATACACTATTTAGTATCTAGATTCATCCAAATTTTGACACATTTCCGACGTCTATTTTAAGACAGATGGAGTATATTTTTGGAAAATATATCACTTACATTTATTTCTGACAAAAAATCACTTACATTTGTATCACTGACTAGCTAATTAATTTGTTTCATTCATCACTGCAACGAAGGGTGCAATCATGGGTGGTGGAGCTGGTGTTGGAGGACTAAGCCCAGGCATGCATGGAAACTAAACCCTGACTTATTCAGTACCATCACAAAAAAATTAAACTTCCTCTAACTTACGTGCATGGTAAAAAAAATATTAGCAGAGGCGGCATGGTTCGACGGGGAGTACGCGAGGTGGGTGGACGAGCACGACAGGATGATGCGGCACCTCCGGGCGGCGGTGGAGGACCACAACGCGGCGCCGGCGATGGACGGCGAGCGGCTGCTGCGGCAGCTGGTCGACGCGGTAGCGGCGCACCACGTGGTGCTGGCGGAGCTCAAGGCCGCCGTGGCCAGGGCCGACGTGTTCCACATCATCTCCGGAACGTGGCTGCCCGCCGCGGAGCGTTGCTTCCTCTGGATCGGCGGCTCCCGCCCCTCTGACCTTATCAAGGTATCTTATCTCACTATTACTAGCGCGCTACGGTGATTAGCTAATGCATACCGCCTCGTATCTACTACTTTCTCCGGTTTAAAATATAAGATGTTTTAGGATTGTAAAAAGAAATATTTAAAATTCTTTTAATATATAAATTTATTTAAAACCTGAGTAAACCTACTTAAGTACTAAAAATAGTCGAAACACATTTACTTCGTAAAGTTAAAACATCTTATATTTAAAATGGAGGGAGTAGTAGCTAATAGTACCGGTCAGTACCGTGTTCATTGCTTGAACTTAATGCTTTGCTTTCCATGTACATGTCGTCCACTATGTCAACAGTTTCTTTTGAATCTACTGTTTCGCCAAAAGGAAGTATACAACTTGTGACTTGTGAGTACATCTATCATGCTAGTTTGATGTTTATAGATGCTGGTCATAATTTTTCTTTATCAACAACCAAAACATATCCGTAATATTTTTTTTGCAAAAATTCCATTGATCTATTAATAATCATAAATAGCAATACAAAGAGTGCTAAAAAGTACTTCCTCCGATCCAAAAATAAGTGTTGGAGACCTAATACAAACTTTGTACTAAATTAGTACTAAATCACCAACACTTATTATGGATCGGAGGAAGTAATAAAAATTAAAAATAGATCCTTGGACCTAGCGACGACTTCGGAAACGACATGTATTGTGACACAAAGACTAAAATGCACACACGCAACATATGCATAGGTATGTATTTACATAAATCATTTTTTTAATGGGACAAATTATTTGCCTTTCTCATTTAATAAGAAGAAGAAATGCCCGGCTTATTGATAGAGCCGAGCCCACACGAAACACCACCAAACAGGGGTCATGCCAAACACCAGTCCGCAAGATCAGATAATCTCCCACCTAAGCCGAAGAGAAAACGCCGTGACTGCTATTGGTTAAGAATAAATTAGTTAAGAATATATGATGGATTAGCTAATTTATATATGTAAATAATTAGTACTAGTTGGTCATTAATTAATTAAGGTCAAGGGAGCAGCTAGTTCTAAAAACCATTAGGCAGAGAGAGACGTATATATGATGGATTAGCTAGCTATCGTCTATCTAACTAGCTAATCCTAAGTAGGTGAGAGGTCACAGTTGATGGAACAGTTAGGCCTTTGCAAGTTTTCTACTAAGATTGATTAGTACAGATGCTTATATGTGTTTGTTGTTTTCTGTGTTGGAAGGAAGTGTACATGGTGACGTGCAAGAGAGTTTGGTGACGGAGAAGTTAGATATGGTATGTGCGTGGGGGATGAAAAAGGTAGGCGTGTTGGCTAGCTTCTAGATGGAATGGAGGCAACTAACCTTAGAACGAAACAAGAAGAAAAAAATAACTTTAGAACAAAGAATACCAACATCTTTTGATAGTATTCATGAGTGACAAAACCAAGAAAAACATAAATAGAATTGACCTAAGTGCAAGCAAATAACACTACTCAATCATAGGTGATGAGACACCTAATTACACAACACAGGGAAAGAGGCTCACGAATGGGTAGAACATTGCAATTCTAGTAAGCGGTGAAATTTCATAGTAGATTACACACGATCGATCTTTGAAAAAAAAACTAACTTTATGGATGGAGGCAACTTCCCCTAGAACGACCCTGTAAGAAAAAAAGTAACTTTAAAACAAAGATTTTTTGAGATATTCATGAATGAAAAAACCAAGAAAAACACTAAACAGAAGTGATCTAAGTGCAAGCGTAGAACACTACTAGCTCAATCCTACATGCTGAGACCTAATAGAAACATATTGAGAAAAAAAGAGGCTTGATCATACACGAATGGGTAGAACACTGTGATTCAATAGGCTGGAAATTTCAGAGATTACACATGATTTAATTCAAAAGGTTCTAAATTAGTTTAGAAAAAAATTAGTTCTAAGTTTTCGATCAACAGTTGATTCTTTATCAAACTTTAGGCATATAACCGTGCAACACGGGCAAGGTAGTTGCACATTTCACATTTCACATTACAACGCGGCGGCGGCGATGGACTGCAATGACATTCTTTGTGCAGCTCATATCTCGTACTCCCTCCGTTTTAAAATATAAGACGTTTTAGGTTTATGAATGAAATAAATCTAGACTTATTTTAGTGTGTAGATTCATCCCAAAGTTGAGTGAATCTACCTACTAAAACAAGTCTATATTCATTTTCTTCACAAACCTAAAACATCTTATATTTTGAAACGGAGGAAGTACTAGTGTATTGTGCAACTTAACTGAGTTAGTTTTGTTGGAACATTATATTTATATATTTATATAAAAAAACAAAAACACAGGTTGTAGCACGGCACGTGGAGCCTCTTACAGAGCAGCAGGTGGCGGGCGTGTGCGACGTGCAGCGGTGGTCGCGGGAGCGTGAGGGGACGCTTGACCAAGAGCTCCAGGCGACATACAACTCCCTCTCCGACACTATCTGCTCCGACGCGCTGCTCTCCCCCTACCCTGACATGACCGCCTACATGGCGCACATGTCACTCGCCATTGCCAACCTCTCCTCCCTTGAAGCCTTCGTCAGGCAGGTAAGAGTCTACGCTCTCTGATATTTCGTATTGAACGTGGACGTGACTGACTCTAGCATGACAATGTCCCGCCCGTTTGATCTGACGATGCAGGCAGACGCGCTGAGGCTGCAGGTGCTGCACAGGCTGCCGCAGATCCTAACACCATGGCAGGTGGCGCAGTGCTTCCTCGCCATCGCCGACTACTCCCAGCGCCTCCGCGCGCTCAGCTCCCTCTGGCTCGCCCGGCCGCGTCACCAGGACCAGCCCGCAACGCCCAGCGCCGGAGCCGGTGGGTGTGGCCGGACCCATCCATAAACTTCCTCATCGCCTAGTCAGCTACATTGCTAGGTAGGTATAGATAGGGAAGATGGTTAATTAGATTCAGACAGAGATGGACAGCTTCTTTGCTAAGATGTTGATGAGGAGTGTTTGTGAATGTGTACATATAAAGAGTCTATATTTTAATAATGCATGGCCGATAATTAGGCAGCGCAGAAATAACAACTGCAATTCACAATGTAATGTGTGTTTGCTATACTAAACTGACACGGAGGAGTTGGTATTGTGAATGATCTTATTGCCAGTTAAACAATCAACAATATACTGTATGGCGTTACGAGTTACAAATGTGATCTACAGCCATTTTCCCAACCTAAGGGAAACATACTCAATATTCATTTAAGTTACAACAATCAATATGCCATTTCTTGGCTATCTTTTTAAAAATATATACTCTACGAAGAAGAGATGTATCTATCACGAGCCTGCGGAGTTGAACCAGTGTCATAACAATGTCTACACAAGAATCGCACAGAAAAAAGGATGAGCACCCTCCGCTGCTATAATCTGTCAAGGGCGTCAACAATGGCCTTGCGAAACGAGTCGTTGTGGAGGAAAAAAGAGGACACATGGCCTCCTGTGACCCAACGGACTTCGGAGCCCGGCCATGCCTTCTGGAGCTGCAAGACTGAGTGTCTGGGAATGTAACCGTCATCCTGAAACAAGGAGGACATTGTTTTAGGCTACAATCAGGCTTCAATAGTAGACATTCTGAGATCTGATATTAGCAAAAGGTTTCAACTTCGGAACACTACAGATTACTAACAGAGGTTTGGATGATAATTGAATAGATCATCTACAACGATACTGCAAACATATGATGCAGAAAACACATCTATTTTTACTTTTCAAGAAGTACACAAATATGATACTCCCTCCGTCCGCAAATAAGTGTACTTCTAGGTTTTGCCTAAGTTAAACTTTATTAAATTTGACCAACCTTTTAAATAAATATACCACATATATGAGATAAAATTGTCATATTATAAAACTAAAATTTGAAAACAAATCTAGTGGTACCAATTTAGTGTCATAAATATTGCTACGTTTTTCTATAAAGTTAGTCAAAGTTTACTAAGTTTGACTTAGGACAAGGCTAGAAATACACTTATTTGCGGACGGAGGAGTATGTTGTTGAGATAGTAGTAAAGCACATACACTAGTAATGAAACCTGACGCTGAGTTATGCTCTAACGGATCTACCTAGTACACTGAAAGTAGAAGACCCAGGTGGCTTGAATCATATTATGATATTGACCATATATATGTGCTAAATAATAGGTGGGGTAGCACTAACCGTTGCACCAACAAATATGACAGCCTGCGGATTCTTCGGTAGTGGAAATCGAGTGACGTCAGTCAGAGAAAGCACCGATCGTAACCTGTCCTTTACTTGATCAATAGTGATTCCAGAATCATGTGCCACATCTTCCGGCAAAGAAGTTGCATCTTGAGCTAATGCTGCTGCATCTTCTCTCAATGCATCCCAAGCTGTGGCATGCCTGTAAAGTCCTTCACAGAAAGGCACGACAGCAGAATGTGGGGCAAGAAATGGTAATGTGGCAATTGGTGTAGGATGCAAGGATCCAACCATTGCAGCATGTACGCCACCTATTAATAACAAATAAGACTCATGAAAAAAATGGGAAAAGATATCATAAATAGACTTTCTATAAGGTCTGAATAAAGTTCATAAAATACATGGGATTCTCAGTATCATATTCATATGCATTTTTTCTGATGGAACTAAGACAACATAGTGAAGATCAAGGAGATAGGTTTGAGAAAACTCATACTCCCTCTGTCCCAAAATAGATGTCTTAAATTTGTCAAAATTTGGATGAACCTATATACTAAATAGTGTCTAGATTCATCTAAATTTTGACAAATCTGAGACATCTATTTTGGGACGGAGGGAGTATTATTTATTAGCGCTACTTGTAAGGAATAAGGATAAACAAATATAGGAATCTTGAGAAACCAAGTTAGAATGGGATGATTTTGATGAATGGGCCACTGCAGGTCCTTAATTCTTAAGAGAGAGATACATACCCATGCTGAGCCCACATATGCCCAACTTGCCATAACCAGCCTCAGCCTGCAACCAGTACAAGAGGCTGCGAGATTCATCAATGGTGGCTTTTCCTAAGAGTAGAAGGTCACTGACGCATTGAAGCTTTGACCCATGCTGCATGCTTGGACGCCGTTGCCCATAATAGGGGCTGCATTCATACAAGATGTCAGTACCTGCCAGTTATTCGGGAAGATTTGAATCAAAGAAAAATACAAGAAAACCTGACTATACAAACCTCACCTCTCAAGAACCATAGTTGCAATGTTGTCCTTCAAAAGTGGTCCACCAAGCCGGAGCCTTCTCTCGAATGAGTGATCACCAGTGCCTAAATTATTGACAAAAGTTCAAGTTGATTCACACTAAATGAGTAAATGTAAGTAACAGATAAAATTTCTTTGGAAGTAAGGATTATTGACAGGTATTAGGAAAAATCAGAGTGAAGAACTCCAGGCAAAACACAAATACGATGATCAGGCTTGTCAGTACAAAAGCATCACATGGTGAAAACATGAATCCTAGAACCAGAAAGATCTCTCATCATTTAACTTAGGTAGTTAGAAGATTGAAAAGTTGAAATTTCTGCATTTAGGAGTATACTGATCCTGTTTTGAAATGAGGTGAGGGAGCTAAATGTCACAGAACTATAGGCATCAATTACCATTGATCAGTAATTCAATATAGTGTTCAACATGTAATATCTAATGTGAAAGGCATAAAAAACTACATATTTCTATTCGAAGTTAAGAAGATTCCTCTAGCTAGATGAAAGTGGTACATTAAAATAGATTAGGATAACGATACAAACTTTTTACCTGCCAAATGGACCACACATGCCATCTTCTCTGGGGAGAAAGACTTAGGTGTAAGAAAAGCAACTCTCGCGCTGTGACTCTCAGGAGGCAACGCATGAATTAGTCGCTCATCACATGTCGTCCTGAAAGCACCCTCTCGCAGAACAGAGTTCTTTGTCTCCCAGACTGTTTTCCATATGGGTTGCACAGCAGTTGGTGGCCAGTTCTGATGAGGAGCTTCAGGAAATAGCTGCTTCACCATCCTCTCTAACAACTCAAGTTTGGTACCTCCCCATCCTTTTGAGAAAAATGGTGTTCCTATTTTCGTGCGATGGAGGAGAGTCCCATATATGTGGTCCAATACATAATGTAATAACCCGGTATTCACTGATACCATATTCAGTGAGTTTCTTATCAATGATGATTACTCAGTCTTTGTTATCAATTGCAATCACAGACACTGATGAATGCCTGCACCACAAAGATTTAACAGTAGTCCAGGTTAGCATATTTTATAAGAAATAAAACATTCGAAGGACAACCAACAGCAAAATAACTTAAGAATAGAACAAACAAAACTCGCTAGTTCAAACTTTCAGATAAATCGTAGAAATAACAGTGGAAGCATTTGATGGATACATAAAATACTGAACTGCAAAAAGATAACTTATACAATTTGGGCCAACTGCTAAGGGCATAGTCGAACTGTGGACATGACATTCAGCTGGGCTCCAAGTAAATGCACAGCAATGTCCAGAGAAGTACCATCAGTTAGTTTTCAAGAGCCACTGGTTTGGCAGGATAGAGCCAGAAGACCCACGAGCAGAACTGAGAACTGTGAAAGAGAAGTTGTGAATTGTGAAGTTGGACTTAACCACCTCAAATTAAAGATGAATTAAAGTGAACTTTTGCCTTATTAACAGAAAAAACGATCAGGACATAGAGCTAGGACTTCCAGAATTCTAGCGCTGAGTTATGACCTACGAGATGAGAATTCCCCGGAACAATGCAGCATCGTGCCATCAGATATTCAGATTCAAGGAACACAGCCACACCAACTAAAAAAACAGCATCTCTGCCGAAGGAACGCACCTAATCGAGTCAGATCTGGAAGAGAATCGCTTTGCGCTCTTGGACAATCACAACCTGACGACGCCCAATGCAGGTACGCCGTACGCGCTCTTCTCTACCGCGTCACGTCTAACTAGACAGATCAGGATTCCCCCTTGCACATCCTCGAACAACAAGCAGACATCGAATCTCTTAAGAGAACCACCATGACACGACGGGCGGCTCGGAGTCTACCTAATACGCGAGGGCAGGAGGAGAGTGAACGGACCCGCGGGGGAAATCCGTTCCGTCTGCGGCAAGAATTCGCACAATCCGGACCGGGATCCGCCGACAGCGAGAGAAGGGGAAGCGCGCGAGGAGGGAGGGAGGGGGGTGGAGGGAGAACCTCGACGACGATTGCAGCAAGAATTTTACCTCGTTAAATCCGCGGCTGCCGCGAGGAAGACGGCGGGCAAGGCACGACTTGGCTGTGGTGGGCTGGAGATGAGAGGAGAGTTGGCCGCGTTGTCGGGAGAGAAGCGGTGGGCGACGGCCGCGAGGTGCAGCGTATTTCTGTCCCGGCCCGCCCGCCGCGGCACATGGTTTTGGATATGAACGCTTTGCGACTAGCGAAGGTGGACAGGTGGGGCCCGCGCCGCAGAGGATAAGATGTGGCCGAATATTCCTCTTTTTATTTAAAATATTTTTTTTCTTTAAATTACACCAACTATTAATAATCATCAATCGGTAGTATAATAAATAAACCTAAAAATAATATATATATTATAAATAGGTCGGACCACCTAACAACAACGACTACAAACACTAGCTGAATGCTCGTGCGTTGCTACGGGTTTTAATATTTTCTCCGTCTGTAAATAAGTGAGTTGAATTTATCTATATTCACGTGTATCTATTCACTAAAACATGTTGACATGTGAATTTAGACAAATGCAAGTCAGTTATTTATGGACCAAGAAAATAGTTTGGTTGTTATACATGTGTAGGTATACACATAAATATTTTAAAACATTTAAATATTGTTTTTAATCTCGAAATAGGCTTTTGCCCCGCTATATTAGTATAGCAACCACATGATACAACGAGTCTCAAAACGAACGAGTGCTGGGGTAGTAGCAAACACAAGCCCAAAGGAAAAGAAAAATAAACAAGAGAGACAAAGGCGGATCGACTAAGCGAAGGAGATCCGACACCGCTGCGCCCTCCGAAGATGTTCCACCACGCTCGTAGCACAAGATCATCAAATACCAAGCAACACCTTTAAGAAGGAAGCTACGACGCTGCTGCCCGGACCAGCGGACTGGTCCTAGGGTTTCCCTCGGTACATAGGAGAAAGTAGAGGAAGGGTAGCCACGACCCCGTCCAGGAAGGAATGGTGCCACCCGCAGGCGGCATCACGTCGGTGTCGAACAAGCCGACAAGGGTTTCTCCTGGAAAACCCTATCCACTACCCCGGACGATCTGTAGCTCTGGAGCCCTGCGAGGTCGAAGCCTCTGCCACCAAACTCGCCGCCCACAAGCATGCGCCACTACGGTCCCAAAGCCGCCGTCATCATCATCTCACCCAAGCTATCAACATGTGGCCGGACTGAGGTGAATGGTAGCCAGAATCAGGGCCGACAACACTACGACCGTGCCGGAGGGAACTACCTCCACCGCCGAAGGCGGTAGTCGACCAGACGCGGCAGCATGACACACCAGTCCCAGTTAGGTCCGGCCAGGTCCAAGAACCCGTAAAGCCCGCAAGAGCATACCAGTCCTAATAGGGTCCAGCCAAACCCTGATTGGGCCCGTAAAGTCGCCGCCACGCTACAACAAGCCAGTCGCTGTCGCCACCGTCCCTATCATCATGCTACCGTCGCCGCCATCCAGGAAGCTACACTGTCACCAGCAGGACGCCCCGCCGCTGGCCCAGATGGGCCTCGCACGCCCTCAGCACGAGGGGGTAGAGGCAGGGGTGCCGTCGCCGGCACCGTCCGGGCCGCGCCCAGCGGCTCACGCCGACGGCGCCGAAGGGGGAGAGGAGCAGGAGGGAGGAAGGCGGCGACGATGGGAGATCCTGCTCGCCTACGTCGGGGGCGAGACAGGAGCGGTCTTGGTCTCTCCAAATCTCACTATACGCTTTTCTCACACGTCACAAATAAAAATAATTTGACAATCAAATATCAGTAAACATAATTTTTAGTTTCAGTCTAATTTAGACGGTTAATTATTATTTATATATACTTTCTCCATTTTAAAATAGATATCGATCCAAATTTAGACAAACTTTTGACATCAAATAAGTAACAAAGCATATACGTACAATATTAGAAGCCTGGAGCCTGCACGAAACAGCATAGCACACAAGGGAGTCCCGCGGTCTGCTTTGCTTTTTCAATCTCTCTCTCTCACACAAGGGAGAAACAAGAAGAATGACACAAGTGCTGCCAATCACCGTAGTAGGTAGTAGGTTTAAACAACGCAAATGACTATGGATCTCACGTCGTTGAAGGCTTCAGCTCAGCCAGCGTACTCCTCTCGACTGTCTATTCGAGAAAAAGCAAGCATGCAGCAGGGCTCGATGTTTGGAATCCCCCTCTCTCTCTCACAGTGCCAGCCTGGCCTTCCTGCCCTCCACCAGCTCTAACCCATTTATCCCCTTCCCGAAAACCGGCATCTGCTCCCCTTCCCTGCATCCCAACAAGACCACCACTCCTCCTCCTACCTTCCTCACCTTCCTTCCGTCCACCCTCTCTCCCAGGCGCCGGGGGAGGATCTGCTGTAGGGGGCGAATGGGGGAGGAATGACCCGATGGCGGCATCCCCTCTGCAACTCTGCCTCCCTGCTATGGCCATGAAGGTTGCATCGTAGTTGCCGCTCGAATCAGCTGGATGACGAGATTCTCTTCATCCGTGCAAAATCACGGCTGCCACTACGTGCCTCTGCCCCACGCCACTCCGGGCAGGCCCTCCTACTCATACCAGCGGGAACCAAGGACGGGGCAGTTCTTTTGTGTTAGTTGTGAGGCGTCCAAGACAGGTGCTCGGTGCCGAATAGGACCGCTCAATCCGCCAGATCCGTCGGATCCGGAGCGTTGGCGCCTCCCGCCGGCCAGGCTGCTGGAGCTGTGGCCGATGCGGGTGGGGTTGCGTCCTCTCGGTCCGTGGGGAAAAGCAGGGGAGGCCGCGGCGTGGTCGCTGGTGTCGGGTGCGTGGGGAAAGGACCGAACCGTACAGTTTAACTTTCGCGGTGGCAGTACAGGTAATACCTCCGAACCATCAGGGGCAAGACAGTCTTTTACCGGCAGACGGATTTTGGTGGTGACGAACGGTCCCAATCTTTTTAATAGTATAGACTAGAACGAGCCAAAGATGTTTGGTCATCCTAGTCCCTTCATCATTGAAGTCTGACAAAGTTTATCGTAGTAGAGCTTGTTGTAGTAGATAGACAAAAAGTTGTCACGCTATAGTTACAAAGGACCATCGCATTAGAGCAGCAACCAGATGATAATCGTAGATCGAAGGAGACTGACTGAATAGAAACCAACCATTGAAAGATTAGTTTGAGTCATCATAGCGTGTCAGCTGTCACGTCCCATCAAAAATGCCGTATAAAATTTCTTCGAAAAATATACAATGTAAATTTAACTGTATTTTTGAAAAAAAATACCAACTTCTAAAATATCATATCAATCTTAATGGATACACCATTGGATATATCAGAGTAAATAATAGCGCTAATTTATTTTGACTCAAACTGCTATCCATGTCGCCCCAATTTCTTTTCGGCCGTGGGATGTCGACGATCGACGGCTAAAAACCATCCCTGCGTCTGATGATCTATGGCGTTCGTCAACGATCCTGAATCGCGAACTGGGTCGGCGACGGATAGGCTTCGTAGGACCATTGCTAGCCGTATGGTGGACCGTGCTCACGTCCTTGGCCGGTTGTCATCATACACGGGCAATAACACGTTCGGTGAGAGGAGCATGGTGACCTTGATTTGCGAACTGAGTCGCCAACTGGTGGGCTTCACACGAACCTTACTCGTCGTATGGTGGACCGTGTGTGTGCCCTGGGTTCGCCGTCAGCATAGGCGGGAAGTAGTGCACTCGGTGATAGGCATGTGCTGGACCACGCGCGTATTCTGGGCCCACCGTCATCGTACGCGGCACTACCGCGCTCGATGAGAGGCATTCTTGGCGCAAAACACGTCCATGACCGCCAGTTTGCGGGGCCCTAGCATACGCGGGCACAGTTTCAGCCGTGACACACCTTCGCACGCGCCGCGTGGAGCAGCCATCGCTGGAGGGTGGGCCTTACGGTGTATGGTGCGCTCGCCATTTGGCCCGCTGTCAGCATAGGCTGGCAGAGTTTTGCTCCATTGAAGGCGTTTCAGGCACGACATGCCTCCACACCTGCCGCGTGAAGCCACCGTCATTATCGTGTGGGCCTTATAGTCGACCGCGAGTGCTCCATGGGCCCACCGTCAGCGTATGCGGGTAGAGTTTTGCTCCGTCTCCGGCGGTTTCAGGCGGCGCCGTGATCCCATGACGTGTGCAGACTCTCACGGTCATGGGGCCCGTAGAGAGGCAACGGGGGTCGTGAGCCCTTACCGGCTATAGACTCGCGGTCACAGGGTCCGCAAAGAGGCTATGTGCGTCATGAACCCATACCGGTTGTGGACTCTTGCGGTGACCGGGCTCGCTAAGAGACGACATGGCACCATTAGCCCATGTCGGACACGGATTCTCGCGTATGTAGGGATCGCAAAAGGCCGACGTGGCGACTGATGGCAACAAAGGTGGCCACTTTTCGTTGGGACTCTAAGTGCAGAGTGTTGTAGCAAGATTATTTTCTCCACAAGGGTGACTCGAGGGTTTATATCGAACTCACGAGGAATTGGTTATCAAAGGGTATTTATCTTCTCCTCTTCAAGCAACCTATAAAGTAAAAGAATTTGTCTTGTATTGTAACACCCTCAGAATCGGACCTATGCAAGTTTTAGCGAAACCCGCCAAACCCGCATAGAAACGATTCAAAGGTGCCCACCAGGCACTTTCGTGCGGGTGGAAAACGAAGTAATAACATTACACAACAGTCCTCGATGGGACCCACAGAACAGATATATATACAACAGCGACTCAATGAGTCAAGAATACAGATATAATATACAAAGATCTAAATCACCTTGAAAACGATAGAGCGTCCAGCTACGGACAAGATGCAAATGGGGCTAAGAGCCCTGAAGAATAACCAATGGCGTCCATAACCCTGCCCAGGCCAAGCCGGAAGGGTAACCTTGCTAACGACGTCGATCTCAAAACCTGCTTAAACAAAAGGGGTGCCGACAAAGGGCAAAGGAAAAAGAGGAGCGTCAGTACTGAGGCCAGTACACGGCGAGACTAGAATTCGGCGGTCCTCGCCTACAAAGGTATGGTGAACTGGAGCGGCAGCGGCAGCATGCACTGAACAACCTATAGAGACTCGATACAACTGGCGGCAATCAGAGAGGGGTAAGAAGGACCTATCCGGAACCAACCTGATACTATCATCAAACAAACCCATCCTGGCGTTTCCCCCTCGAGACCAAACGAGGAAGTCAACCGAGGAACTCACACAGTAGGCAGTTTTACTTATTCGGTTATCGTTGCAGCAATTACTAGTCAGGTATAGATAATCGTCCTGATAAAAGAAGCAGTGGGCCCTTTTAGTTAATCATTCCGTTGTAGTTGCAACAATTACTAATCAGATACAGATAGCATGAGATAAACCCAAAACCCAATAGTTGTTGGTATTTTAATTAGCCATTCCGTTGTAGTTGCAATACTTACTAGTCAGATACAATTGTCGCAAGCGACAAGCCAAACAAGCAAATGTGGGCAGTTTTAGTTAGCCATTCCATTGTAGTGAAGCTGATTACTAGTCATTATAAAGTCAAAATTTATAGCAATAAACTTTAGTTATGCTTGTCTATGGTCGAGATACTGTGCTCCAAGTCGTCCATAACCGCGGACACGGCTTTCAGAAAGTTTTACCCGGCCGGGGTGCACCAATAGCAACACACACTCGATCAACCTCGGAAAAACCAAATCAAAACCCAACGAGGCTTTCACGACAAAGCAATCACAGGATTCAGAAATATTTCAGGGGGCCACCCCATTGAGTAGACCCGCAACGAAGTAAGCAAGCTCCGAGACGGACTCAAGGTTTGCGCCAATGGCTGTAAACGACTGGGAACCCGAAAGTGTGGCTGGGCTTGTCGATACCGCGAAAACATTCCGCTTACCTAAACAGTACAGTGTGCTCCTCGCACAATCGTAAATAAAGCAGTAAAGCATGGCATAAGTACAGGATCGTAAATAAAACCTCAAACTAGTTTGTGGCCCCAAGAAATAAGACTGAATCAAGCTCTGGCTCAGGGGGGTCCCATATACCTCCCGGATGTGGATAGCGCGATAAATCAAGGAACAGGTATCAAGTACTCGGGGTCCTGCGGGACACAAGTGGGCGTTCGGAAACCAAATATTTTCTATCACCCACCGATGCCTCTGCTTACTTCAATTTTAGTTGTTAAACAGGAATTAAAGTGAACGGTAAGTAAAGCTATGATCATCTCCAACATCAACATGCGGCAATACATCAACAACTGTGGCACTGGACGACACGCAACAGCACTTGAGCAAGCGACTACGACGCGCGGGTCCAACTATCTACCAAACAACAGGTAATAGGATGTGTCCAAGGCAGTATAGGGCTGCACGGTATATCACAGGTGCGGAAACTAAAGCATCGCAACACAGATAGCAATAGATCAACAGGAGGGAAATAAATACTATAAAAGTAAGATAGGTAGAAAGGGGAAGATGCTCGCCTGAAAACATTGTCGAAGGTTCAACCGAAGGTCGGGGCGAAGCTCACATCAACTCAACGGCCTTATCCGCGAAGAAGCAGATCACTAGAAGAAACACCGGATGCAATATTTAATACTACGGCAAAAGATCGGCATGATGCATGTATGATGTATGGCATGACAAAGATGCGATGCAAGTAGGTCAGTATTAAGCGGAACCGGGGTCCCGGCAATTAATTAAACGGTTCAAGTTATTTATTTACCCCGCAAATTAAATGTTGTTTTAGCATGGCAAAAGATAGCACCGGTTCGCTACACAAGTTTAAATGAGGCCAATATAAGGCTAGATTTGCCCGCATATGGGCCCCATATTTAATTAGAGGTGAATCGGCATAAGGCCCCCAAACCACATGACAAGATGCATGCAAGATGAATGATTTAATGCAACAGTTGATATCATTTATAAAAATAGGGTATCGAGGAAAAGGGTCACACATTGAGGGGTCTCGACGATCTTGGGGTTCTGGGGTTCGGGGTAGGTCTCGGGGTTCGACGGATCTGGGTTCGGGGTTCGATGGAAGCGTTCTCGGATAGCGGGGGTAGGTCTTGTTGCATCCGGGGTCTTCGGGTCATGTTGTCGGTCATGGCGTTCGGGACGAAGCACTTGTCGCGTCGGGGTCTCGGTGTCCGGGATGAAGTACTCGGCGTCTCCGCATCGGTGGCCTTGACGGTATCGGGTTCGGACTCCGGATCCGGGCACGGTCTTAGCGCTCCGTCTTCAGTGTCGTTGGCGAACTTGGGCTCGATACCGGGGGTCCTTCGGAACCTTGAGGCGATCTTGGCGGTCGTCGGGTACGGGCTCGGCGTCCGGGGAAGGAGTACTTGTCGCACGGTGTCCGAGAGTTCCTCCAAAAACCGTGGCGCGTCCGTGAGGCGATCTTGGGGTCGGTCATCCTCGGGGTCGAACTTGCGGGTCATGTATACGGAAGATCTTGTGGGCTCGTGCAGCCACTACTCCGCCATCCAGTCGGTATCCACCGTCACACCACCACATCGGCTTTCTGACAGGGAGGATCAAGGCCGAGGCGGCTCGGGCAGCACGCGTCGAGGAACGGCGATGCGGCGTTGCGATCTGGGCCACGCGGCGACGCTTGTCTGCAGCAGGGGGGCAGGCCTGTGCGCGCTCGAGGAGGCGCGGGGAGAGCGCGACGCTGCGGAGGCAGGAGGCCGGTGAGAGGGTCCTGGGGCGAGGGAGGGGGCCGACGAGGACGGGGCGCTCACGGCCAGCGACGGCGAGATGGAGGAGCACGCGCGGCCGGCGGCGCTGCCCCGGGCCGGAGGCGGGCGAGCGGGGCGCAGAGGCGGGGAGCTGGGCGCGGCGACGGTGGGGCCTGGGGAGAGGCGACCGGCGTCGGGGGTAGCTGCGGGTCGGGGCGGCGCTTGAGGGAGAGGCCGGAGGCGGGGCTCGAGCGGGGACTGCGCCGAGGCGGGCGGCACGGGCGGCGCGCGGCCGGAGAGGGGCCGTCGGGGAGGCGGTCAGGCGAGGTGCGGCGCGCCAGCGAGGTGCAGGCGAGCGGCGCGTCGCGGGGCGGGGAATGCGGCGAGGAGGGGAGAGGAGGAACGGCGAGGTGAGGAGAGGAGGCGGGGGCGGTCGCCGGAGCTAGATGGGAGAAGGGCGGGGCCGCGCGGGGCAGAGGAGGGGCAGGGGTCAGGGTCACGCGGGGCGGACGGGGTGGCTCGCGAGGAAGAGAGGTTGGTGGGAGAGGTTGGTGGGGAAGATGAACAGGGCAGCAGGGTGTGGGGCCAGGGACGTGGGCCCGGGGGCGTGGCGTGCGGGGGTTGGGCACTGCGTGCGCGCGCTGTGTGCGTGGGGTGTGGGTGTCTCTGTGGGTGTTTGGTGGGGTGGGGAGGGTGAGAGAGAGAGGGTCTAGGTGGAGGGCTAGGATTGGGTGGGGGGAGAGGGTAGCTGAGGTGGCGAGAGGTTATTGGCCAGGGTGAGGTGGAGGCTGGGTGTGGGTAGGTTAGCTGGGTAGCTATAGGATTTAGAGGTTGGACCGATTTTAAAATCCTAGGGGTGGTCGTTCGGGTCATTCGGCCCGTTCGACTGCCCCACTAAAAATAATTTAACATTTTATTTAATTTGCAATACATTTTTGTAACTAGTTTTTAGGCAAACAAAATATCCGGCAGCACCCGGGGTTTTGTGTTTGAACAAGGTCGGGGCGTTTAGAAAACAAAACTGGGTTTATCTGCAAATAGTTTTATACAAGCAAATGCAAGATGATGACGATGCTCAAATGCAATGTGGCATGATGACATGAGCATGCGGTCATGATGATGCAATGCACAAAAACAACGCGATTTTCTAGTAGTGGTTTTGCGGGATGCCACATGTATCCTCAACTCCACCAAGTGGTTGCCAAACACAAGATTTCTTATTAGTAATATGAAATAAAATATAAAACAAACTAAAGTAAATACAGTAAAGTAATATAAAGTAATGCAAACTAGATGATATGGAAGATAGTAGAGTTGTTTTTTGTTTTTTATGAGTGATTGCAAGTAGGGAAAATATTTTTGTATTTTTGAAATAATAAGTTGCAGAAAATAAAAAGGATAGTAGATGCAATGGAAAGGTGTTTCCTATGATAAAAATAGGACCGGGGTTTACGGGTTCACTTATCTACTCTCTTTTTAAGTTGTGGTGATCACAAAACAATTCATCAATGATAAAGTTTCATGGAATTTTTATATATGCTTAATAAAGGAATTAATATGGGCATCATATTCTAACATACAGATGGAATACATCTCTCTTATACTCCTCAAGAAAGGGAAATCTCCATGCAATCTTGAAATAACACTACAAGAAAAACGTCCTTCTACAACGAACGATTTTCATGGTTGAAGGCCCATTTTTCGTGACTAAACAGTCTTCTACGACGGATACCCTTCGTGGTAGAAGCCCTGTCACAAATGACTCTACCATGATTTTTTTCGACCATGACGGATCGTACCCTTCAGTCACGGAAAGTCGTTGCGTCGTAGATCTGTTCGTCAACCGTGTTGACTGCTGACATCATGCAAACTAGCACGTGGAGAACATTGTTAACATCTAGTTAACGCAGTTAACTATCATAAAAACTATGGTACAAAGCCAGACCCATCTAAGGCCTAAAAATTATTAAGTGGGCCAACCCATTATGAAGGCCCAATAGTAAGTTGGCATGTTACTGTTTAGAGCATCACTGTTTGAAATGGACACACAAGTTGGTCCGTCATATATTCAGGCCCTGTACTATTTCGGCCCATTGCTATTTCGTCCTTCCACTGTTCTGGCCTGATATGCATCTAGCCTTTTACTATTTCAGCCTTCTGCGTATCCGACCTTCCACTATTTCGGCCTAATAAGCATCTGGCCTATTACTGTTCCGGCATGCTGCGTATCCGGCCTTGTACTCTTCCGGCTATTGCGAATCTAGCCTTTTACTGTTATCAGCCTGTTGTATATCTGGACATTTACTATTTCGGCCTGCTGACAATCTAGCCATCTACTGTTCTGGTCTAGTCTTTTACTGTTACGGCCTGCTGTGAATCTGGCCAGTTACTGTTCTGGCCTGCTGATAATCTAGCCATTTACTGTTCCAGCATGCTGACGATCTAGCCTTTCACTGTTCTGGCATGTTGTGTATCTGCCCATTTACTATTCCGACCTGCTGTAACTCTGGCCATTTACTGTTCCGGCCTACTAGAAATCTAGGATTTTACTGTTCTGGCATGTTGACAATCTAGCCTTTTACTATTCTGGCTTGCTGTGTGTCTGGCCATTTACTGTTCCGGCCTATTAGAAATCTAGCCTTTCACTATTCTAGCCTGCTACGATTCTGGTCTTTTACTGTTCCGGCCTGCTGAAAATCTAGCCTTTTACTGTTTAGTCCTATTAGAATTCAGGCCTATTAATTTTGTAGCCCATTAGGATTTTGGTCTCGTACTGATCGGTCTGGTCACTATTCCGGCCTTTAACCGTTACTGCCATTACTATTCATGTTCATGTCCATGCGTCGTTTCATTGATCGTTTGGTTCCAGCTTGATACTGTTTTGGCCTTTTTTTTGGAACCGCCGACTTATTTTGCAAAACAACACATGAATGCCAAGACGCCAATTAATACACATACGAAAATTTAAACAAATTATTACAAATTTTTTTTTATTACAACATATCATTAAACAAGACATGCATTCTAAAAATTACAGAGTGTTGGTATCCTCAATAAGAGATCGGTACATGGCAATTCGTTTCAATGTATCATTTGTCTTTTTCTTCAACATTTCAGCTACAGATCTAAGAGCAGCTACACCCTTTCTTTCTGTAAGCAACACAGCCTTCGTATATATATCACCTACGGAAGCTGTACTAGGTGGACTGGTAAGTAAGTTATTTGCTTCAGAAATACAATGGAAGGATAAATGAGAAGAGGGATCACAACTTTCAGTCCTGCCTTTCGAGGACTCCTGCTTTGTTTCAACTGCAGCCTGTACAGTAAGGTGAAAGGAGTTAAAACAAAGAACAAGGGTAAAAGATAGTATTATATAAATTAGAGATCATTTAAGAGCAAACATACTAGACATGGCTAAGAAATTTACTAGGCTCGCGTCTAAGAAAATAAAATCCGCTCTACTGTTTACACAAGATAGGGGACCCACTCATCCGAGTAAAAAGAAATAATAAAGGCATGGGTCTTGTACTAGACCCAGGGTCCATAAAAACTTGCTAGACTCACCCTCATCAGTGAAAAAGACTCTCTAGACACCATAAATCTCCAACCTTGCACATGCTGGACATCCACTATGTATGAATAAACCACACCATAAGCCAAAAAGTGCAACTTAAGATCTACTATCTATATACATAGTGGACCTTGTTCACAAGCCAAAAAGCTAAGGGTGACACATAAACTTTAAGTAAGTATGAACTTACAGTAGCTCGTTCAGGCTGACAGTTGCTTATTCTCAAGCGGGTTTGGCTCATGGTCAATCTGCTAGTAGTATTGAGTCCAGAAGTTGGAACTCTGGTCCTTGTACTCCATTGTCCTTTCTCTGCATTAAGTCATAATATTTAAAACCGAGTTAGCTGGTTTGGATGGATGTAAGCACTTGGAAAACACCAAAAATATAGCATTAAAAATGACCAGATGTATGATTCAAATTAGCTATCTTGTTTGGATGGATGATAGCAGTTGAAAACACCAAAAATATATTATTAAAATTGACAAGATGGATATTTTCTAAATTAAGCATTCGTATATAGAAACACAACAAAACATGAATGGAAATGTCATGGCAGGTTTTCAGGTAGAATGACTTATTAACATAATATGCATACATGTAATATAACTTATTAACGTGACAAGAAACTGCCCTAAGTAAAACACAGAAACATCGCACTTCAGCCTTACTTGGCGTCAGATTTTTAGTGTTGGATCCTTTTTGAGCTGTTTCCATGACCCATTCGAGCGGTCGGAAAGAATAGCATCTACGGGTTAGTGTTGCAGGAATACACCGATAGTGTGAGAATGTAAGAAAGGAAATAATAGCGACAAGCTTATGATGTGTATAAGAACTACCATATGTGGGCGCAAACGAAATGGCAATAGCATCCAGGATATTAAGCAACATTCTAAGGA
Organism: Avena sativa; assembly: GCA_916181665.1. Lineage (NCBI taxonomy): Eukaryota > Viridiplantae > Streptophyta > Magnoliopsida > Poales > Poaceae > Avena > Avena sativa. The sequence goes on from OV702284.1 coordinate 32,312,829, forward strand.
TTTTGTAGCTTACGAGTACCAAAAAATAGCAAACGGGCAAGAGAAATTATCGACATGCGGCGAGGGCGGGTGAGACGCACATGAGGGCGGCAGGGGCGGTGGCAGGGGTGGCGGCTGGGCATTTCGAGGTGGATCTGGTGCGTTGGGTGGTGAAGATTTTCCCGAGTGGAAGAGAGCGCCGGCGTGGAAGGAACTCCGATGCGGAAGAGAGCACTGTCGGTGAAGATGCTCCCGTGTAGAAGAGAGAGTCGGCGGTGAAGGAGCTCCAATGTGGAAGAGAAGGCTGGCGATGAAGAGGCTGGAGGAAGGTGGGGGTCGGAGGGGGGTGGGCGACAAAGAGGCGATGAGGGTATATAGGTGGGATGATGCAAATTTACCACCTATACCCTTCTATTATTGCAGTGCTCCTCTGGTCCTTATTTCTAGGCCAGGGATAGAAGAGGAATTTTGCATCGCAAAAAATGGAGCGATATTTTTGAATAGATGCGCGGGATGTTTCGGCGTTGTGCGGAAATTTTCAGGTTGAAGCTTTCGACGTACGCTACTCCGACACAGCCGCTCCTCACGTGCTAGCCCTGTTTGGACCCACACGACAGCGACAGCATGCTTACCAGCATTTAAATGAGTTTCCACACATTTGCCGAAATTGATAAGCATTATATTTTTAAAGCTTTCAAACAAGATGGCCAAGGTCATGGCCCTATCTCTGCCATAGTTTATGATAACGTGTCTATAACTACATGATACCTGCTTGGTCAGTGTTTATGGTTTGAGGGTTTAGGGTTTAGGGGTTTAGGGTTTAGGTTTTGGGGCATTTTTAATAATGTTCAAGCTTTAGGCTTATATTTGTGGAATAGAATTGTGTTATCATTATTTAATGAAAGTATATCTCAAATGTTGATCTACAAGTGGATGATACCCGTCCCTGGTCAGGGTCGTTTAAGGGTTTAGGGAATTTTCAATACTATTAAAGCTTTATGCTTATGATGATACCCTGACTGGTCATGATTGTTTAAGGTTTAGGGGTTTAGTGTTTTGGGTTTTAGGGTTTAAGTTTTAGGTATTTAGGGGTTTAGGGTTTAGGGCTTCGAGAATTTTCAATATTGTTTCGAGATTTATGCATATATTCATGGAATAGAATGACTTAGAAACAATTTAATAATGAAAGTATCTAAAATTCCGATATATAAGTGCATGATACGTGGTTGGTTAGGGTTTATGGGTTGAGGGTTTAGGGTTTTAGTATTGCGGGTATAGGGTTCTCGTTTTTTTAGGGGTAGTTTAGCGTTCAGGGTTATGTCTGAGCTTAGGGTTAGGGGTTAGGGTTTAGGATTTTTAAGGGTATAGGGCTTAGGGTTTAGGCTTTAGGGGGTTAGGGATTAGGGTATTTTCAATAATGTTCGACATCTCGTGAATTAGAATGGTGTTAGCGCAATTTGATGAAGGTATCTTTAATTTTGAACTTAAAGCGCATGATACCTGCTTGGTCAGGGTTTAGGGTTAATAGAGTTTAAGGTTTAGGTTTTAGGGAATTTTCAATAATAATGTTCAAGCTTTTAAGCTTAGATTCATGGAATGGAATGGCATTAGCGTAATTTAATGAAAGCATATCTCAAATGTTGATATATAAGTGCATGATTGTCAACACCTAGATTTTTAATCACAGATGCCTGTTATGCCATACATCGCAATCCCATGATTACCATTTTTGCGAGACATAACAGATTGGATATCATAGTACACCATCCATTACAAACCATACATAAGGTCCTACACAAATAAGGATCTCATGATCCAGTCTTAATACAATTCAAGCAGCAGAATAACGTAATAATAACGATAGCGTAGGCGAGGCTCCATATTCTTGGTCACAGGCAATGCTGACGATGGGAGATGATACTAGTTGTCGTAACCTTCTTGCTGTTCGTCTTCCTGATACTCCTCTTCACAGTCTGGCCACGGGAATATCCAGGGACAAAGCCATGAGTACTCTTTAAGTACTCGCAAACTAATACTAACAAGTGAAGTGGGTTTGAGTAGGATATACTAAGCTCTAGGGTTGTTTTGCAAAAAGCCAGATTTACCTCTACTAAGTTCAAAAGCAAAGAAAGCTAGTTGAACATTTTGTAACACCTAAGTGGTAACTTAAATTTCATATCGCAACTCTGTTGTGGTCAAGTCAAGTCATAAATCATTTCATAAGTCATTTTGAAAACATCAGACGACGGAACAGTATGGCCACTCCAACTGTCCATAACCGCGGACGCGGCTATTTGAATAGTTTGACACTCTACAGAGATTGTACACTTTCACCACAACATTCGATACATCCGTCAGGAACAATCCTGAATTCACCATATTCAGTATGCGGATAATCAATCCTAACCTTTCAATTACACGCCCTAGTACAGGCACCTCTCCTGTGAGTTTGGCCTCCCAACCATGACCAACTATCATCTTGGGTACTGCACAGGTGGACAATCTTCACAAGGTAGCCTCAGCTCAAACCTTGGCCGCAAGGGAACCCATACTAAGGTATATAAATTTCCAGTCAACCCCTACCCAAATTTCGGGTATTGTGGTTGTACGGTAAAATTGGAATGGTATCGCATCTAGACAACCATCAGTTTTATAAATGGATAGGGCTCATGCCTTAACATTTTCATCATCAAAATTCATCTAGTGTTCGAGAACACATGTCAAAACATTTCAGTAGAATGACTCATCATTCTATGGTTTTCATAACCATTTTCACCAAGTATTCCCATCTAAAGTTGATCAAGTTTTATGCTTAGCACTAGCATCTACAAGTGGGGGTAAATACTAATGAGAGGTAGTAAACAAGTGTATCCTATCTAAGTTCAATCTCATGCCTCAGGATGACATCAAGATTTATCTAACTTAGGCCAAGTTTTATGCTCTTTATGCTACCTTCAAATATCATTCTAATGTCTACAAGTCACCAAGTAAACTTAAATAAAAGCTTTTATAAGGAAATAAAAGAAGTAAGCTTGCGAGAAAAACTGGGATTGGGTATCATCAAGTGTATCTAACCAAGCCTGCTTAATGCATTGCATAGGTTATCTAACTTTCATAGTTGCAAGTGTTAGCTTTCTCAGATAGTAGCTTGCCTTGTGCAGAGCAGTGGTTGAAGTTCTCCTCGGCTTCTTCCTCGTAGTATCCTCCTTCCTCCTCGTATCCTTGGTCGGTACTAGCGTCTATAAATAAATACGAGGTACACAATCACCAAACAATACTTAACTATTTCTATTTATCACACAAAGGTTCACACTAGATGATCTAGCATCATCACTATTATAACATAGATTGAAGCACTTGTCTTATTTATTTTATTTTATAAAAGTAATTTATACTCATTGAAAAACTATTAAGATTTAATATTCTCTAACTAAAGCATGGGATCATGTTGACACATGTCATCACCACATATTTCAGTACATGAGAATGTGATTTAAAGTGGTGTCACAACTTAATAAGGTTTAACCTTTTTTATTTTAATTAAATAAAATGACTAGAATGGCCTATGAGGCATTCTTTTATTACTTGATCATTCTTTCTTCAAGTAAACCTATATATTTTAATATATTCTGAAAGGTATGGTTAAATATGATTTTTGAGAGTTGGAATCAACTCAAAAGCTTTTATGGTTGAATTTTGAAAAATGTTTGAATGCAGAAAAGCTTCTGCCTTGTTATTTTTACCATGGGTGATCTACAAATCTAAATGGTTTGAATCTAACAGGCTTGGATTAAGCACTCCAGTACCTTTCTAACAAAATTGGTTTCATGCATTTTGGTTCAGTGAATCGAGCTGGGTTGATTTATGAATCTAGGTATAGAACCTAGTTTGAAATTAAATGAATAAACCTAAGTTTGAATTGTTAGGTCGCGCGGGAGGTTTAACTGGGCTGGCCCACTATGCACAGCGTGCGCGGGCTGGTTAAGTGAGTGACCCCACTCGTCAGTGAGACAGAGAGTGGCGAAGCGGTACGAGGCGATTAGGACCGTGCGATATAGCTCTAATCGAATGGCTGCGGTTCATCGTCCATGCCTGAACAGGACGCGGCGAGGCTAAACGCTAGCGCGGACAGTGGAGGTCAGTGGGGGCTCACCAGGGCTCCGACGATGGTCGGCAATGGGGGCGAACGATGAAGTCGACGACGGCGATCCTCCTGGTACCGGTGGCTCCTCTTGGGGCGGCTCCAATCGACGGCGCCTCTCCTCCTCTGCAGCGGCGAACTCCGGTGAAATTCTGGCCACCTGGTCCTCTCCTTGCTCTGAGAGTGAGTGGGTGTGATCAGTGAGAGGTGGGGAGTGGGATGGTGTGAGGAGTTTGAGCTGGGAAGGCCTCTATTTATAGTGCCTGAAGGGGACCGACGGGCGCGGGTGGAGCTCTTCGTGGTCGTCGGCACAACGTGCTAATGGCATGGGCGATGATAGGGGCGGTGCGTTTCCTCCTGGTGAAGCTCAACGGCTTGATGGCATGGCGTGGTGCGGTGAGGAATGGTCGGAACGTCACGACGCTCTGGCGGGTCCGACAACAAGTTTAATGGCACACAGGTTGTCCTAGTCACGCGGCGGCGAACGGGGTTGTCTGGTGGGGTGCTGGGATGTTAGCGATGCCGTACACAAGTGGCAAGGGCGGCGCGCGGTCTGTGGGCTAGTGTCGCGTGCGACGCTCTGGCACGCTCTCGGCTCGCACGCAAAGAGACTAGGCGCGTTCTTGGCGGGTGGTCCAGGGGATGGAAATGCTCGGGGCTTGGACAGGGGGTGGCGGTGGACGGTGGTCAGTGCTCCAGACATGATTGCTAGGCTTGAGGCTGCTCCTAGCTCGTTGTCGACTTGGGGGTGGCAAGTTAGGCTCATGCTCACCATTGATGGCAATTGCAGGCTCACAGTGGTGCTTAGGATTGTTAAAGAGGCTAGATGATCTCTTTAACACTATAAGCACCACTGTAAGCCTGCAATTGCCATCAATGGTGAGCATGACGAGCCTAACTTGCCACCCCCAAGTCGACAACGAGCTAGGAGCAGCCTCAAGCCTAGCAATCATGTCTGGAGCACTGACCACCATCCACCGCCACCCCTGTCCAAGCCCCGAGCATTTCCAGCCCCTGGACCACCCGCCAAGAATGCGCCTAGTCTCTTTGCGTGCGAGCCGAGAGCGTGCCAGAGCGTCGCACGCGACACTAGCCCACAGACCGCGCGCCGCCCTTGCCACTTGTGTACGACATCGCTAACATCCCAGCACCCCGCCAGACAACCCCGTTCGCCGCCGCGTGACCAGGACAACCTGTGTGCCATTAAACTTGTTGTCGGACCCGCCAGAGCGTCGTGAAATTCCGACCATTCCTCACCGCACCACGCCATGCCATCAAGCCGTTGAGCTTCACCAGGAGGAAACGCACCGCCCCATATCATCGCCCATGCCATTAGCACGTTGTGCCGACGACCACGACGAGCTCCACCCGCGCCCGTCGGTCCCCTTCAGGCACTATAAATAGAGGCCTTCCCAGCTCAAACTCCTCACACCATCCCACTCCCCACCTCTCACTGATCACACCCACTCACTCCCAGAGCAAGGCGAGCACCAGGTGGCCAGAATTTCACCGGAGTTCGCCGCAGCAGAGGAGGAGAGGCGCCGTCGATTGAAGCCGCCCCAAGAGGAGCCACCGGTACCAGGAGGATCGCCGTCGTCGACTTCATCGTTCGCCCCCATCACCGACCATCGTCTTTATGATTCTATCATGTCTGTGTTGTTTGTGATCTTGCATGCTCTTCGTTGCTAGTGGTTATCTTGGCCAAGTAGTTGCTAGTGACTCCAAGAGGGGTTATTTATGCTCGATAGTGGGTTCATGCCTGTAGTTTCCAAGGGAAGTGACAGAAATATCTTCAGTTGTAGATGTGCTGTTGCTACTATGAACATGTGGACTGTTTACCTTACACACTTTGCTTAAAGGAGTTGTCTGTTGCTTGCAACTTAATACTGGAGGGGGTTCGGATGATAGCTGAAGGTGGATTTCTAGTCATAGATGCAGTTGGATGGCAGTCTATGTATCTTGTTGTATTGCCCAATCAACCTCATAGGATCTTTCTGACTAGTAATTGTATTGTTATGCCTTGCTCAGTTCCTGTCAATTGCCCTGCTGTAATTTGTTTACCCTTCATGCCATGTTGTTTATCTAAGAAGAGCACCTCTAGTGAACTATGGACCCCGGTCTAATCTTTACCATTGATACATCTTCCACTTTTACTTGTTTACTTGCTGCAAACCACGATTACCTTCCACACCATACATTTAATCCTTTGTTACAGCAAACCAGTGAGCTTGACAACCTCACTGATTCGTTGGGACAAAGTCTTGAGTTTGTGTTGTGCAGGTCTCCGCGTTGCTTGCAACACCTGTGTGACGTTTCCTTACTCCTTCTGGTTCGATAACCTCGGTCTTAACTGAGGGAAAACTTGCTGCTTGCTCTTCACACCCTGCGCTTGGGGTTACCAACGAAGTGCCACGTCGAGCACCATCAAGTCTTTCTGGCGCAGTTGCCGGGGAGGCTAAGGACGTCTTCACTAGGGGAGTCCTTCACTTCCTTTTTCTTTACTTTGTTTTTTTGCTTTGTTTCTTTTGATTGGTTTTGTTTGCCTCTTTCCAAAAAACCCAAAAAATTTAGTCTAGTTCGGTTTGCTTTCTCTATCCAAAAACACAAAAAAATTAGTTCCTGCTCTAGCTGCTGCTGCTGTTTTTGGCTTGCCCACCTTTGCCAAAATGGACTCTGCTGAGAACACCAAGTTGTGTGACTTCACTAGCACCAACAACAATGATTTCCTTAGCACTCCTATTGCTCCACCTGCTCCTGATGCTACCTTTTATGAAATTAAGCCTGCTTTGTTCAATCTTGTGATGAGAGAGCAATTTTCTGGTGCTGGTTCTGATGATCCTACTGCCCATCTTAATAGATTTGTTGAACTTTGTGAGATGCAAAAGTATAAGGATGTAGATGGAGATATTATTAATCTCAAGCGTTTTCCTTTCTCCTTGAGGGGAAAAGCTAAAGAATGGTTGCTTTCTTTGCCTAAAAATAGTATTGATTCTTGGACTAATTGCAAAGATGCTTTTATTGGAAAGTACTATCCTCCTGCTAGTATTATATCTATGAGAAGTGACATTATGAAATTTAAACAACTTGATAGTGAACATGTTGATCCAGCTTGGGAAAGAATGAAATCTTTGGTTAAGAATTGCCCTAATCATGGACTCACTACTTGGATGATTATCCAGACTTTTTATGCAGGTTTGAACTTCTCCTCAAGAAATCTGTTGGATTCAGCTGCTGGAGGTACTTTTATGGGGCTCACTTTGGGTGCTGCAACAAGGCTCCTTGATAATATGATGGTTAACTACTCTGAATGGCATGTTGAGAGAGCTCCACATGGTAAGAAGGTAAATTCTGTTGAGGAAACTTCCTCTTTGAGTGAAAAGATTGATGTTATTATGGCTATGCTTGTTAATGGGAAAGCTCCTCTAGATCCTAAAAGTGTTCCCTTAGCCTCTTTGGTTGCTCAAGAAGAGAAAGTTAATGTGATCTTCATTAGAAACAACAATTTCAACAACAATGCCTATAGGAACAATTTTGGTAGCAACAATAATTATAGGCCTTATCCTCCTAATAATGGCAATTCCTATGGAAGCTCTTACAATAATGCTAAAAGTGCCCCCTCTGAACTTGAAGTCATGCTCAAAGACTTTATTATTTAACAAACCACTTTCAATAAGACTATAGAGGAAAAGCTTTTAGCTGTTGAGAAAAATATATCCTCTCTGTCTGAAGCTCAGTCTTCCTTGATTAATAAAATGGCTGCTAAACCTGAAGCTATGGAAAACACCTTTGCTACTGCTCATGCCATACAAGTTACTATTGATGAAAGTGTTAGGCTGTTAGCTCAACTTCATTCTAGGTGGGAAAGTGAAGCTGGAATTGATAGAAACAATAGTGTGTGCACTATCACCACTAAACCACAAGTAGTCCCTATTCCTCCTCCTACTATGCCTAAGACTATTGAGCCAACTACTAGTGATGCTAAGTTTGACTTTGATATTGATGGTTGCAATATTTCTGAAGTGATTATGTTCTTGCAAAAGCTTGCTAGAAGTCCTAATGCTAGTGACATGCATGTTTCCTTTACCAAACACATTACAGATGCTCTTGTTAAGATTAAGGAAGATAAGCTAAAACACATAGCTTCTATTCCTAGGAAAGTAGAAGATAGTTGGGAACCCATTATTAATATATGCAAGTGAATGACTTTGATCTCAAAGCTTCATGTGATCTTGGTTCTAGTGTCTCTATTATGCCTAGGAAGATATATGAAATGCTTGATTTGCCACCTTTGGAAGATTGTTATTTGGATGTCCCACTCAATGATAATTCTAAGAAGAAACTAATGGGGAGTATTAATGATGTTCTCATCATGGTTAATAATGATTATGTCCCTGTGGATTTCTATGTTTTGGATGTTGAATACAATGCTTCTTGTCCTTTACTTTGGGAAGACCTATTCTTAGAACAGTTGGTGCCATCATTGATATGAAAGAAGGCACAATTAAATATCAATTTCCATTTAAGAAAGGTATTGAACACTTCCCTATGAGGATATAAAAGTTGCTTTTTGCTCCTCCTTTGAAAGAAAGGTTTGATGTTAATGCTTCATCATTTGAAAATACTTGATTCTTCTTGCTTCTTGTGCCTAACTTAAAGGCGTTAAAGAAAAGTACTTGTTGGGAGATAACCTAAGAGTTTCCTTGAGTCTTGGAAGTTATTACTTTAGTAATGACCTCTCCTCATCCTTTTTGTTTGCTTTTTGTGCTAAGAATGACCTCTAATGAGAGGCAAGTAAGATTTGGTGAGTTGCTGTCCCGAAACAAATTTCTGGCCTCCACCAAAAAAATTCGTGAGGAGGCTCTGTAACTCGGATTGAGCTTAAAATTACTAATAAATCCCCCAGTATGTTATATAACTTTCGTTAGTTCAACACTTTTTGATTTGAGCAACATTAGATGTTCGAAAAAATCGGTTTCTACCTGCTGGTCTGTTTTGACAGACTTCTGCCATTATTTGCATTTGCTTCTTATTGATTCCTTTTTGAGTTCTCTTTAGGTAAATTGAGCTTTTTGAAGGAGTTACTACAGTAGCTTGTGTTTTTAGTGAAAAGCCTTGATGTTCAAAAGCTTTGCCAGTGGTCTAATATCTTTTGAATAAACTAATGTTGCTAATGAAGATTGTGTGAAGTTTTGTTTAAAGAAAAAAATTCAGGTGTAGAGAGAGAATGATGCAATGAGATGAAGGATGGACAAAATCTAAAGCTTGAGGATGCCACCATGTTGTCACCCCAAGAAATATCCAAGAGGTACAAGTGTCAAAGCTTGGGGATGCCCAAGGCATCCCCTTCTTCATCAATAAAAAGCTCAGGTCTGTCTAGACACTTCGTTTTTATTGTTTCATGCACAGTTGTGTTGTTCTTGGAGCGTCTTAGTTTTCGCTTGATTTGCTTAGTTTGTTTAGTTTTCTTAAGTAGTTTGGACCCCCGTTATCGCTGTGTTGTTTTGCAAATAAGTTTGCTTGGTGTTGGAAAGGAGTAATAAGTTCTTGCTTGAAGTGCAAGAGGAGCTCGCATTGACCGTGACTTAGACTTTAGCATGACATGCTAGGTGTTGTTTTAGAATTATGCTTAGTGATTATTGCTGTAGCATGTCTTGTTCCAAACAATTGGGATTGCTTAGTGTGCCTTGAAGAAATTATGCGTTGTTTTCGCATGAAAAATCATAGTATTGTGGTATTCTCCTTTGATGCTTTGCTTGGGTTGACTTGGCACATGCTCACACCATGTTATGACTCTCACAAGTCACCATTAGCCTCTATGATCATTTAGTCCTTGACTTGTAGTACCACTCTTTGCTTTGATTAGTATGCTTTGTTGCACTGCATGATTATGGCCATTATTGCTCTCTTAGTTGGTTGCTCCCAGTATTTTGCTAGCCTCCACTTGTGTGAGTAAGTTATACTCATGCTTCCAACTCCCAAGAAACCAAGTTATTCCAAAGTGTCCACTACAAATTCCTTTGCATGGTGTGTTACACCATTACAAGTATATTCTTGTTTTCAACTATCTTCCAATTAAAAACTATTTTGTTATGTGAAAACTTAGTGATTAAAGCCCTCATGAACTTGATGACACACTTTATTCTTAGCCCCTAATAAACTTGAAACATTGTGACAACTTTGTTGTATATGCTTGCACTTATAAGTTGGAATTAGCAGAACCGTGCTGTCACGGGGAACGTTTTCAACATTGCACTTGTACCTTGTTGTACTCAGTTGATATCATGTTCTTTTGTCTATGGATGTCACCGGTGTGAAATAAAGAGGGGACTTGTAAGTCCATGGAGTTTGTATCTTGTGTTAGAGAAAAGCCTGGGCCGCTAGCCTAAGCCATGCCTAATCATGGTGGAAACTTGCAGCATCACCATAATGAGATATCTATGAAGCATCCTCAATAAAAAGCTAGGCATATGGTAAATAAAAAGATTGCTGAGATGCTCATTGTCTGCTTGCCTTGTCATTTTGGTTATGGGAAAGCTCCTGTACCATGTGCAAAGGGTACCCCGTTGGCGGTTCTCAATGATATACAAATACTTACAGTGACAAGAACTTACCTAGACCCAAAGTTGAGTATGCATGAGGTGTGGCCCTCGTATTCAAGGGACTTGAGATTGCCAACTTATACTTTGTAAAGCTTATACTCCAGCTTTGCCACTTTAACTTTAACCACTTCAAGATGCTTATGATAGGGGCAATGAGGGCTGAAAGCTAACAAGTACCATAATTTTTGGAAGCTCTTTTTGGAACTTGTAATCCCTGCTTCCTTTACAAAAAGGCCTTTCTTCCACAACTATTGAGTCTCCACCTTCTACCTTTAGGCACCATTAAGAGAGCATAGTTGTCATTCTGTGTGCAGTGTTCCAAAGCTTATTAATTGATGCATATTGTGTTATTACTTGCTCTTGTGCTCCTTGTTTCTAGTCACCCTTGTGAACTTTGCAGGTGTCCTATGCATCTATTTGCTATGCTATGAGGGACAAGCTGATTGCCACTATGCTATGTTTTCTGCATGTGAAACAAACAAACGTTTTTCAATGAATATTATTCATGATCTTTGTTTGTAGCTTGTCATGTTGCATGCATAGTTACTATGTCATACTATTAGAACTCCATCTTTCATGCACATGTTCAGAGTTCTTTGATCCTAGCTTTCAATGCATGCAAATGGTTGGATCTTTATTGTGAGGGTGCATGTGACCTCAAAAATTATTCTGTTTATCACTTACCTACTCGAGGACGAGAAGGAGTTAAGCTTGGGGATGATGATACGTTGGAAACGTATCTATAATTTTTGATGCTCCATGCTTGTTTAGTATCTACTTTGCTTTACTTGTCCACACTTTGAGGTGCTTTTTACATGTTTTCTGGTACTAACCTACTAACAAGTTGCAACAGTGCCAGATGCCTGTTTTCTGCTGTTTTTGGTTTCAAAAAAGTTAGTAAATAAATATTATCAGAATTGGACGGGACAAAGGACAAAGTCAATTACTTTCCGTGGGGAACAAGAAGTCCAGAGGGGAGCCGGGGAGGCGAGCCAGAGGGGCCAAATCCCCCCCAGGAGGGGCCACAGGTGGGCCCGCGCCTGGCTAGGGTTTGGTGCCCCTCGCCGGCCCCTCTGCCTCCCCCTTCGCCTATAAAAAGCCCCCGATGCAGAAACCCTGAGTACCCAATCAGAAATCCACGAAACCGTCTGTAGCCGCCACCACCATCGTCCCTAGATCGGGGGGATCTGAAGTTCTTCCCGGCACTCTGCCGGAGGGGAGATCATCCCGGAGGCCTTCTCTCCGGTATGATGTGTGAGTAGTTCCACCTTGGACTATGGGTCCATGTAGTAGCTAGATGGTTGAATATCCTCCTTTGTGCTTTCATGTATAGATCTTGTGAGCTCCGTTCATTATCAAGATCTAATCTATTTGTAATCATGCATGTTGTGTTTGTAGGGATCCGATGGATATTGAGATTATTATGTTGGTTTGATTAATGGTTTTGTCTTTATGATTCTATCATGTGTGTGTTGTTTGTGATCTTGCATGCTCTTCGTTGCTAGTGGTTATCTTGGCCAAGTAGTTGCCAGTGACTCCAAGAGGGGGTATTTATGCTCGATAGTGGGTTCATGCCTCTAGTTTCCAAGGGAAGTGACAGAAATCTCTTCGGTTGTAGATGTGCTGTTGCTACTAGGGAGAAAGACCCTCTCTTGTTCATGGAACATGTGGACTGTTTACCTTACACACTTTGCTTAAAGCAGTTGTCTGTTGCTTGCAACTTAATACTGGAGGGGGTTCGGATGATAACCTGAAGGTGGACTTCTAGTCATAGATGTAGTTGGATGGCGGTCTATGTATCTTGTTGTATTGCCCAATCAACCTCATATGATCTTTCTGACTAGTAATTGCATTGTTATGCCTTGCTCAGTTCCTGTCAATTGCCCTGCTGTAATTTGTTTACCCTTCATGCCATGTTGTTTATCTGAGGAGAGCACCTCTAGTGAACTATGGACCCCGGTACAATCTTTACCATTGATACATCTTCCACTGTTACTTGTTTACTTGTTGTAAACCACCATTACCTTCCACACCATACGTTTAATCCTTTGTTACAGCAAACCAGTGAGCTTGACAACCTCACTGATTCGTTGGGACAAAGTCTTGAGTTTGTGTTGTGCAGGTCTCCGCGTTGCTTGCAACACCTGTGTGACGTTTCCTTCCTCCTTCTGGTTCGATAACCTCGGTCTCAACTGAGGAAAAACTTGTTGCTTGCTCTTCACACCTTGAGCTTGGGGTTACCAACGAAGTGCCACGTCGAGCACCATCAGCATGTCTCAAATGTTGATATATAAGTGCATGATGTACCTGCTTAAATAGTCAGGGTCGTTTAATTAGGGATTTATGGGTGTAGGGTTTAGGGAATTTTGAATAATGTTCAAGATTTATCCTTATATTTGTGGAACTTAATGTTTTTACCGCAATTTAATGAAAGTATCTCGAATTTGGATCTATAAGTGCATGATTGTTAACAGTTTTGCTGCTGCTAATGGGGTCGCCTAGACAGGTCCTATCGATGTACCCAGGCCACCACCGCCGCCAGCCAACAGTCCCTGTCGTTGGGTTGTTGACAAGTACACCATAGGGGGTCCTTACTCCATAGGTAGCGAGCTAGGAGACGGAGGACATCGAGCTAGTGAACCTCCTGGACCAAATTTTGGTCCGGAATAAAAAGATTGAATCCGGCGAGCTTCCAACAACGAGCGTTTCTCCCCTCTCCCTTACCGAGAAAGTGTTCCACACCCACAAAACTCGGATTTGAGAAGTTGCACCTGGTGCACATTGTAAGTTTTCTGATTCTTGTTTGTAGTATTTACTATCATATCCTATAGCCCCCAAGCATAAAGTCGGATAAAGATCGTAGCATAAGATCCGAGTTTATGCTTATAGGATGCAAAAGAACGATATAGTGTAGCCCCCAAGGCTCGTGCTGGATTTTACCTTTGTTAAAGTTGCAGCCCGAGTCTTAGTAGATGTCTGATGGTATTCCTTCTTTAACTTACAGAAAGTTACATCTTACAACCAGGACTTGCTCAAGAACATTTGCAATAAGCACAAAGAGATTAAAGCTTTGCATCTTGACAATTCCAAGCTGTAAATTGAGAGGGATGAGGCGGAAGGTAATCTTTTCTGACCATCAACTTTAGTTATTGTCATAGTCGAATTGTTTTAGCCAACTAATTTTTTATTATAGAATTGCTGAAGCAATCCAACAAGATGCTGGAGGAGGCCGAGAACTTCCAAGTCTGCCAAATGGAGAATGCTAAACTCTGGGATGAGCTTAAGAAGCTTAAAAATGAATCACAGAAAACCGTGAACGCCATCCTTGAGTCAAGCAATATGGAGAATGAGAGGCTCAAAAATCTGTTGTCCCTCCGTGATAAACAACTTGATCATTTGAGGAAGGATTGCGACAGCCAGAAGGAGCTAGCCCAGGCCATAGAAGAAGATACGGAGAGTCTCCGAGAGGAGCATTCTCAGTGGAACCACTATGTGCTAGGTAATGTTTCCGACTTTACTCTTCCTTTGATTTTCGGCTGTTCTTTGGTAAGATTTTGATTTTTGGTTCTTTCCCAGATTCTCTGCATCTTTCTGACTCCTCTTCCTCTGAACCTCGCCTCGAGCGTATCAAATTGGTCGGAGATGTTCTTTTCGACTTCTGCTAGACTCTTGAAGAGGCTGGCGAGTCGGTTAGACTTTCAGGCTTAAACAACTTGCCAGTGCTCGAGATGAGGGACAGAGCGAAGGAGATTCCGAAGATCATTGAGGATTGGAAGATTTCCTATGCCCGGACCGCTGCACAGACTGCCCTCACTATGGTGATGAGTCATCACAGTGATATGGAAAGCTGGCATGTGACCAAGGGCATCACCGACGAGGACGATGAGGGTAACCCGCAAGACATCAAGTCCATCCAAGAGTCTTGCGCAGGTTATGCTTGTTGCATGGCGAAGATGACGAACTACACGACGCCATTCTTCCAATCCTTCGATGTGCCTCCTGGTCCCAAAGAGGTGGAAGATAGCCTCATTGAGGAAACTGCTGAGTCTCCAGAGCAAAGCGGCGACGATGTCGACCCCATCACTCCAAGGTCTCCACCACCATCGCCTAAATCTGCATCATAAAACATTTGATGCATTATCCTGAACTTTCATTTGGTCTGTAATTATGGGAACACTATTTTGTTTTTAAACGTGCTGGTATGTAAGAACTAATGCTTTACTACTTAGCACTTATTGTATATATATTTTTTGTGTGTTCTTGAAAATTTCTTAAGCACTTTTTGTTTACACTGTTCATTTTATCTGGCTCTCTTCCTCGTTCCTTTCATGAGCCGAACAACCTTTAGCACGGAAACTCTGCCGAGTCAACGAAGCACAATTGCTAAACCAGTTTAAACTCGAAAATAGAGCCGACTTCCAGTACCAAAAATTCATTACTCGGAATATGCACGTGTCTAAGCAATCAGATAAAAAACCAAATCATAAACATAAAATTAGATTTATACCCTAAGGTAACATTTTTTATAGATATTCATAAATCATAACCAGAACAAATATGAGCATAAATTACTTTCAAGCATCGTGGGATTTTTGAAAAAATGACATGCTCTTTTGGAAATAAGATGGTAAAAAACTTCTCAAAAATAATATATGAGGAAACCAATACTTTATTTCTCTTTGAAGATGTACATATATGATTACAAGGAAATATAACTAAGAATAGAAGGGACGTAGCTGTGAAATATTTCATGGATGGTCTAATTCATCTGGATCTGTACTACCGCCAGCTCTCTTTCTCGTCTGAGTATCAGGTCTTTTCTTGATTGGTCTCATATCTGTTAAATAATACGACCCATTATGCAGAAATCGGCTGATCATAAAAGGTCCTTACAAAATTGGGAAGAGTTTGTGCTTTATTTTTTGCACAAGTCGGAGAACCAAATGGCCCTTCTTGAAGAATGATTTTGCACTCTTTGAATATGATACTTGCGTAACTTCTACTGATAGGTTGTAGATCTCTGCGCAGCAACGACACGAACTTCTTCGACTATGTCGAGATCATCTTGTCGAGACACTTATACATCTTATTCAATATACACTTTGACTATAGGAGACTGGTGAATTATATCACTTGGAAGAACTACTTCTGCACCATAGACCAAGAAGAAAGGAGTGTATCCGGTTGATCTGTTAGGAGTTGTACGCAAGCTCCATATCACAGATGGTAATTCTTCCGCCCAAGCCCCCGCGGCACGACGAAGTGGTGCCTCGAGACGAGGTCAGAGTCCTTATAATGAGAGCATTTGCTCTTTCGACTTTTCCATTAGCTTGTGGATGTGCGACTGATGCGATATCCAGTCAGATCCCTTGTTCTTCGTAGAATTCGACCAATTCCCCCATGGAAAAGTTGCTCCCGTTGTCAGTAATAATACTGTGTGGGTATCCAAATAGGATTATTATGTCCTCGACAAACTTTCTAGCTGTGGCTCCATCGCAATTTGTTACGGGTTTAGCCTCAATCCATTTGGTAAATTTATCCACCATAACTAGTAGGTGAGTAAATCCACACTTTGTCATTCGGAACGGTCCTACCATATCAAGCCCCCAGACTGCAAATGGCCATTTAATAGGGATTATTCACAGCTGATCAGTCGGAATGTGAGCTTGACAAGCGTACTTTTGGCAGTCTCTACATGTTTTGACCAGTTTCTCGGCATCCGCCTTAGCTGTGAGCCAAAAGAATTTGTGTCTAAAATCTTTTGCCACTGAAGATTTGGCTGCAGCACGGTGACCACACTTGCCTTCGTGGATTTCTTGCAAGATTTCCACTCCTTCTTTCGGAGAAATACAGCGCTGGAAAACCCTAGAAACACTTCGCTTATAGAGCTCACCATTGATTATCGTATAGGATTTTTCTCATCGGATGATCTGTCGGCCAGAACATCGTCTTTGGGTAATTTTTCGCCTATTAGGAAATCCAGACAGGATTTTGTTCATCTAGGAATTATAGCCAGGACTACTACTAGAGGTGAGTCAGATTTCGTTGGATAGTCCTCATCAACTCCTGTGATACAGGGAACTTTTAGGTGCTCTAGAAAAGCGCCATCTGGGACTTGTTTCCGCACAAAACCTATTCTTGATAGAGCATCTGATTCCTCATTTTCTGCTCGAGGGATGTGTTGAACCTTAAAACCATCGAACGATTTAGATAATAATAGCTTTGTAAGCTGACATGTGTTTGTTTGCATTGCAAATATCTGATACTTCCTGAGAAACTAAATCCGAGTCTTCGTAACACATGAGTCTAGTTACACCAATATTTTTGGCCATGCGTATTCCATGTAATAGTGCTTCGTATTCGGCAATATTATTGGTCGTCGTGAAGTGTATCTGTAACACATAGAATAGCTTATCTCCTTGGGGTGACTTGAGAACCATGCCATCCCCTGAGCCTCCTCGTGCTTTTGATCCGTCAAAATGTAAGGTCCAAAAATCTGAGTTTGGAGGACTTGTATTTTCTGCCATATCTATCCAATCAGCGACGAAATCGGCAAGTATCTGGGATTTGATTGTTGTTCGTGTCTTGTACTCAATGTCGAAAGTTGCAAGCTATATTCCCCACTTTGCGACATGTCCCGTGGCGTCGCGGTTGTTGATTATATCTCGCAGGGGAGCAATACTCACCACTATGATCTTATGCTCTTGAATGTAATGTCGTAGCTTTCTGGCAGCAAAGAATACTTGTCAACTCCCGGATTTTTAATCACAGATGCCTGTTATGCCATACATCGCAATCCCAGGATTACCATTTTTGCGAGACATAACAGATTTGATATCATAGTACATCATCCATTACAACCCATACATAAGGTCTTACACAAATAAGGATCTCATGATCTAGTCTTAATACAATTCAAGCAGCGGAATAACATAATAATAACGATAGCGTAGGCGAGGCTCCATCTTCTTGGTCACAGGCAATGCTGAGGATCGAGATGATCCTAGTTGTCGTAACATTCCTGTTGTCCGTCTTCCTGATACTCCTCTTCATAGTCTGGCAACGGGAATAGCCAGGGACAAAGCCATGAGTACTCTTTAAGTACTCGCAAACTAATACTAACAAGTGAAGGGTTTTTTTTGAGTAGGATATACTAAGCTCTAGGGTTATTTTGCAAAAAGACAGATTTACCTCTACTAAGTTCAAAAGCAAAGAAAGCTAGTTGAACATTTTGTAACACCTAATTGGGAACTTGAATTTCATATCACAACCCTGTTGTGGTCAAGTCAAGTCGTGAATCATTTCACAAGTCATTGTGAAAACATCTGACGACAGAACAGTATGGCCACTCCAACTGTCCATAACCGCGGACGCGGCTATTTGAATAGTTTGACACTCTGCAGAGATTGTACACTTTCACCACAACATTTGATACATCCGTCAGGAACAATCATGAATTCACCATACTCAGTATGCAGGTAATCAATCCTAACCTTTCAATTACACGCCCTAGTACAGGCACCTCTCCTGTGAGTTTGGCCTCCCAACCATGACCAACTGTCATCTTGGGTACTACATAGGTGGACAATCTTCACAAGGTAGCCTTAGCTCAAACCTTGGCCGCAAGGGAACCCATACTAAGGTATATAAATTTCCAGTCAAGCCCTACCCAAATTTTGGGTATTGTGGTTATACGGTAAAATTGGAATGGTATCGCATCCAGACAACCATCAGTTTTATAAAGGGCTAAGGCTCATGACTTAACATTTTCATCATCAAAATTCATCTGGTGTTCGAGAACACATGTCAAAACATTTCAGTAGAATGACTCATCATACTAAGGTTTTCATAACCATTTTCACCAAGTATTCCCATCTAAAGTTGATCAAGTTTTATGCTTAGCACTAGCATCTACATGTGGGGGTAAATACTAATGATGGGTAGTAAACAAGTGTATCCTATCTAAGTTTAATCTCATGCCTCAGGATGACATCAACATTATCTAACCTAGGCCAAGTTTTATGCTCTTTATGCTACCTTCAAAGATCATTCTAATGTCTACAAGTCACCAGGTAAACTTAAATAAAAGCTTTGATAAGGAAATGAAGAATTAAGCTTGCGATAAAAACTGGGATTGGGTATCATCAAATGTATCTAACCAAGCCTGCTTAATGCATTGCATAGGTTATCTAACTTTCATAGTTGCAAGTGTTAGCTTGCTCAGATAGTAGCTTGCCTTGTGCAGAGCAGTGGTTGAAGTTCTCCTTGGCTTCTTCCTCGTAGTATCCTCCTTCCTCCTCATATCCTTGGTCGGTACTAGCGTCTATAAATAAATACGAGGTACACAATCACCAAACAATACTTAAATATTTCTATTTATCACACAAAGGTTCACACTAGATGATCTAGCATCATCACTATTATAACAAAGATTAAAGAACTTGTCTTATTTATTTTATTTTATTTTAGAAAGTAATTTCTACTCATTGAAAAACTACTTAATATTTAATATTCTCTAAATAAAACTTGGGATCATGTTGACACATGTCATCACCACATATTTCAGTACATGAGAATGTGATTTAAAGTGGTGTCACAATTTAATAAGGTTTAACCTTTTTATTTTAATTAAATAAAATGACTAGAATGGCCTATGAGGCATTCTTTTATTACTTGATCATGATTTCTGCAAGTAACCCTATATATTTTTATATATTATTAAAGGTATGGTTAAATGTGATTTTTGAGAGTTGGAATCAACTCAAAAGCTTTTATGGTTGAATTTTGAAAAATGTTTGAATGCAAAAAAGCTTCTGCCTTGTTATTTTTACCATGGGTGATGTACAAATCTAAATGGTTTGAATCCAATAGGATTGGATTAAGTACTCCAGTACCTTTCTAACAAAATTAATTTCATGCATTTTGGTTTAGTGAATCGAGCTGGGTTGATTTTTGAATCTAGGTACATAAATGAGTTTGAAATTAAATGAATATAACCTAAGTTTGAATTGTTGGGTCGCGGGGGGGGGGGGGGGGGGGGGGGTTAACTGGGACGACCCACTATGCACAGCGCGCGCGGGCTGGTTAAGTGAGCGACCCCACTCATCAATGAGATAGCGAGTGACGAAGCGGTACGGGGCGATTAGGACTGTGCGATCTAGTTCTAATCCTACGGCTGTGGTTCATCGTCCACGCCTGAACATGACGCGGCGAGGGTGAACCCTAGCGCGGCCAGTGGGGGTCAGTGGGGGCTCATCGGGGCTCCGACGATGGTTGGCGATGGGGGCGAACGACGAAGTCGACGACGGTGATCCTCCTGGTACCGGCAGCTCCTCCTGGGGCGGCTCCAATCGATGGCGCCTCTCCTCCTCTACAGCGGCGAACTCCGGTGAAATTCTGGCCACTGGGTGCTCTCCTTGCTCTGGGAGTGAGGGGGTGTGATCAGTGAGAGGTGGGGAGTGAGATGGTGTGAGGAGTTTGAGCTGGGAAGGCCTCTATTTATAGTGCCCAAAGGGGACCGACGGGCGCGGGTGGAGCTCGTCGTGGTCATCGGCACATCATGCTAATGGCATGGGCGACGATAGGGGGCGGTGCGTTGCCTCCTGGAGAAGCTCAACGGCTTGATGGCGCAGCGTGGGGCGGTGAGGAATGGTCAGAACGTCACGACACTCTAGGTGGGTCCTACGGCAAGTTTAATGGCGCACAAGTTGTCCTGGTCGGGCGGCAGCGAACGAGGTTGTCTGGCGGGGTGCTGGGATACTGACGATCATGTCTGCAAGCGGCGAAGGCGGCGCGCGGTCTGTGGGCTGGTGTCTCTTGCGGCGCTCTCGGCTTGGAGGCAGAGAGATGGGGCGCGTTCTTGGAATGTGGTCCAGTGGCTGGCTGCGCTCGGGGCATGGACAGGGGGTGGCGGTGGACGGTGGTCAGTGCTCCAGACATGCTTGCTAGGCTTGAGGCTGCTCCTAGCTTATTGTTGACTTGGGGGTGGCAAGTTAGGCTTGACATGCTCACCATTGATGGCCATTGCATGCTCACAGTGGTGCTAAGGATTGTTAAAGAGGCTAGACGATCTACTAAGAGCTTGCTGCAACTAGCGAGGGAACAAGGTTGGCCACAATCACTGCTGCAAATAGTATTTGATGCTTTGTTGTTTGCTGATCACAAAGTGTTTGATGAAATGGCCGAAAGAAATTCAAATTTGAATTTTGGATTCAAACTTGGTGGGTTTGCTAGGCACATACTAGGGAGTCTCTAGTTAGTTGGTTTGGTCAAGGGGCACTGGTTTGGTTGGGTTTGAAAAGGTGTGATCTTCACATATGATAAAGATTCTATTTTAAATTGTCATTTGAATGGGGTTGCTAAATGTTTTTGTAAGTTTGAAAGGTGGGCTTTGATTCACTTTTACTTGGTCTTGCAAGGGGTGAAAAGAATTGGAAAAGTTTCTCTTTGAAATCTTGGACTAGAAACACTCAAAGTGACCTAGTGAGCAAGATTGGCAATAATGACCATTTGCCTTATTTTATTTGTTTTTGATTTTATCTTGATTTGTTTCTGCTTGGAAATGTTTTAGATGATGTTATTTTCATCTTTAAACCATTCCTTGCTACTTAGGTCAATCACACAAGTCCATTCATGCATTCACAAAATCATCTCATACACACATGCATTCATTTGGTTTTTATTTAATCAAAGTTTTTGTTAACCCTAATTTTAGTGATTAGAATTTGATAAGCATTGTTCAATATTTTTGGGATGTTACAAACCTTCCCTCCTTGAACAAAATCTCGTCCTGAGATTTGAAAAGGAAGAAAAAGATTACCTAGGATTTAAAGATATCGAGAAACTCCGTCCTGATGTGATCTTCTTGCTCCCAGGTAGCTTCTTCTTCAGTGTGGTTTCTCCACTGAATCTTGAGAAACTTCATGCTTCGGGTCTTGGTGGTTCTGAAAGCTTCCTCCAAAATACGGATGGGTACTTCGAGATATGTCAGGTCATCGTTGATCTCTATGGTTCTGTGATCAATGTTCTTGAAAACTTCAGTCTTCTACAAAACTTCAAGGCATTTGCGAAGCAACGATATATGGAACACATTGTGCACTGCTGACATCTCCTCTAGCAGTTCCAATTGATAGGATACTTCTCCTCGACGATTTAGAACCTTGAAAGGTTTGATATATCTGGGGGCTAACTTTCCTTTGAGCTGGAAACGCTGCATTCCCTTCAAAGGCGAGACTTTGAGATACACAAAATCTCCGATATTGAAAGCGAGGACTCTACGTCTCTTGTCGGCGTAACACTTCTGTCTTGACTGGGCAGTCTTGAGGTGCTCACGAATCTTGTGAACTTTCTCTTTTGCTTCTCGTAGGATGTCGGGTCCAAAAATCTGATTCTCTCCTACTTCCGACCAATTCAAAGGGGTACGGCACTTCCTTCCATACATGAACTCAAATAGGGCCATTTGAAAACTAGCTTGATAACTGTTGTTGTATGAAAATTCTGCGAAGGGCAGACAGTCTTCCCATTTAGATCTATACTCTAGCACACATGCTCTCAACATATCTTCGAGTATTTGATTTACTCGCTCCATTTGTCCATCAGTCTGAGGGTGGTAAGCGGTGCTGAAATCTAGTCGGGTTCCTAAAAATTCTTGGACTTTCTTCCAGAATCTCGAGGTAAAATATGTTCCTTGATCCGACATGATGTTCTTGGGGACTCCGTGCAAACTGACGATTGTAGCGATATATAACTCTGCTAGCTTCGAACTCTGGTAGGTGGTATTGACTAGTAAGAAATGGGATACCTTGGACAATCTATCAACTATGACCCAAATAGAGTCATTTCCCCTACTAGAAGTAGGCAAACCGGTGATAAAGTCCATTCCTACAGAATCCCACTTCCATTTCGGAATCTGCAATGGTTGCAACAGTCCTGCGGGTCTTTGATGTCTTGCCTTGACTCTCTAACAAATATCACACTTGGCGATATAGCTTCCGATTTCTCTCTTCATCTTATGCCACCAAAATTTCTCCTTCAAATCCTGATACATCTTTATTCCTCCGGGGTGGATAGAATAAAGGGTATCATGGGTCTCTTTCAAAATAACTTCTTTCAACTCTGAATCTGCTGGTACATAGAGACGTCCTTTGTACCATAGAACTCCTTCTTCATCCTCGGTGAATCTAGTTACTTTGCTTGTACCGATACGATGTTTGATTTCGTCGATACTAGCATTTCCTTTCTGCGCCTCATTTGATCTGACTGATCAAAGTGGGTTGAAGTTCTATGCTAGCCAAAAATCCTTCAGTCACTAATTCCATTTTGAAATCTTCCATCTCTTTGTGCAAACTTGGTTGCTCCTTCAGAATCATGGAGTTCAAGCGGCACGACAATGTGCTAAGGGCATCTGCTACCACATTGGCTTTACCGAGGTGATAGTGAATGTCCAGGTCATAGTCCTTGATTAGTTCAATCCATCTTCTCTGCCTCATATTCAGCTCCTTCTGAGTGACTATATACTTCAGTCTCTTGTGATCCGAATAAATCTCACAACGGTTTCCCATAACATAATGCCTCCATGTCTTCAGGGCTAGAACTATGGCTGCTAGTTCAAGGTCATGGGTAGGATAGTTCTGTTCATGCGGCTTCAGTTGGCGGGATAGGTAAGATATAACTTTTCCTTCTAGCATCAACACACATCCTAAACCGATCTTGGATGCATCACAATACACATCAAAGGGCTTAGTGATATCCAGCATGATCAAGATTGGGGCTGAAATCAATCTCCTCTTGAGTTCCTGAAAACTCGCTTCACATTTGTCCGTCCATTCGAACTTCTTTTCCTTCTTCAGCAATTGGGTCATGGGTCTAGCGATACTCGAGAATCCTTATACGAACTTGCGGTAGTATCCCGCTAATCCGAGAAATGCACGAACTTGGGTTTGGGTGGTTGGGGCTTGCCAATCTTCCACATCCTTCACCTTTGCAGGGTCAGCGGCAATTCCTCCGGCTGATACAATATGTTTGAGGAATCCTACCTCTTGTAACCAGAATTCACATTTGCTAAACTTGGCATACAGCTGATGCTCTCTAAGGGTTCCAAGGATGGTCCTTAGGTGTAGCTCATGTTCTTCTTCTGATTTGGATAAATCAGAATGTCTTCGATGAAAACAACGACAAACTTATCCAGGAAGTCCATAAAAATCTTATTCATGAGGTTCATGAAATAAGCAGGGGCATTGGTTAATCCAAAAGACACGACAGTGTACTTGTACAATCCATATCTGGTGGTAAAGGCAGTCTTTGGAATATCCTCTGCGCGAATCTTGAGTTGATAATAGCCAGTTCTAAGGTCAATCTTAGAAAACACTTTGGCACCAATCAACTGGTCAAACAGGTCTTATATCTTGGGCAACATGTACTTTTCTTGATGGTGACATCATTTAACTTCCGATAATCCGTACATAAACGGTTACCTCCATCTTTCTTGTCCACAAACAAGATAGGTGATCTCCAGGGCAACGCACTTGGTTGGATCAATCCAATTTCCATCATAGCATCCAGTTGCTTCTTCAGTTCCACTAGTTTAGACGGGTTCATACTATATGGTTTCTGGGCTATAGGTCCAGTTCTAGGGATTAGTTCAATGATAAACTCGATATCCCGATCTAGGGGAATACCGGGCAAAACATCTGGGAATACATTGGGGTATTCACATACTATCCGGACTTGGTCAATGGTTGGCTGGGCTATACTCTTGTTGCACTTGAATTGACGGGGCAAGGTTTCAGATACATGCTCAACTGATATTCCGGCTGTACTGGTCATGGTTATGGCTTTCTTGGCACAATCAATTAATCCTTTGTGTTTGGACATCCAATCCATTCCTAGTACTACTTCCAAACCTTTAGTTCCGAGTACTATTAGATTAGCATAAAAATCTATGCCATGGATTCGGATAGGTACGACTTTGCAAATTTGTATAGCTTTGGTGGTTGAACCAGGTATTTGAACTATCATAACATGCTTCAATTTGGTGGGTTGAATCTTACTAGTGCATGCAAATTGTTCAGTAACAAACGAGTGCGATGCTCCATACAACACTCTTGCAAGTACTGAGTTAACAGAAAACATACCCAGCACGCCATCTAGCGCTTCTTGGGCTTCTTCAGCATGCATGAGGAAGAGAAGGCCATTGCGGTTGAGCGAATTCCCTAGGGCAAACCTCCTTCCAGGATGAACACGACGCTGCTGCTGAGCTGGGGCATTTGCATTGGGGCTGCAACAAGCTTCTTGGGGCACTCATTGGAATAGTGACCCTTGGTTCCACATTCATAACAAGTCACCTGAGACTTGTCCTTTGCTGCAACAGGCACAACATTGCTTCTAGTCCTTGGGGCAGTGTTGGTGTTGGTGGCGACATTGTTGTTGTTGAACTTAGGTGGTGCACGGTTGAAATTGCTGGGATTGCCGGGGTTGTTGTGGTTTCCTCCGGGCCTTGGGTTCCACGGTTGGGATAGGTCGGACGGTTCATCAGGGGTCTGTTGGTTCTTGGGGAAAATCCTGGAGATGGGTTGGGACGATACTTTGGTGTATGGTAGGTTCCTGGTTGATGCATCATGCGACGCTTGCGGTTCTCATTAGCTTGGTTAATCTTTCCTTCCATATGAATGGCAGAGTCAACTAAAGCTTCAATATTAGCAAAGGGGATATTGACTAATGATACGTCCAAAACGTATCTACTTTCTCAAACACTTTGCTATTGTTTTTCCTCTAAACTTGTGTGATTTGCATACAACTAACACGGACTGACGCTGTTTTCAGCAGAATTACCTTGGTGTCTTGTTTTTGTGCAGAAAATGAACTATCAGGAAAAATCCCGGAAAAAATGCCAAAAACTATTTCTCATTAGAAGATCCACAAAGCCAGAAGGGGAGACAGAGAGGAGGCCTGGGGGCCCAGACCCACCCCAGGCACGGGCCCACTGACCCCGCGCCTGGGGGAGGTTTGGCCACCCCAGGCAGCTCCTCGGCCTCCCTCCGTGCCTATAAGTTGCCTTCTGATCTAAAAACAGAGGGGGTTCGATAGTTTTCCAGAAAGAGTTCCGCTCCACCGCCGCCACGAGAAACCAAGATTCGGATCTAGAAACTCTGTTCTGGCACCCTGCCAGGATGGGGAATTTGGAGAGGATCATCAACATCGTCATCACCAACACATCTCCATTAACCACCGATGTTTCCCTCATCCATGAGTGAGTAATCCCCCGTTGTAGGCTTGGGGATGGTAGGGATTGGATGAGTTCTATCATGTAATCGAATAAGATCTGTTAGGGGCATAGTGCCTAGTATCTCTATTAGTGCTATTTCACTTTGTTGCAACTTGTTATGCTTAATGCTTGTCACTAGGGCCCGAGTGCCACGATCTCAGATCTGAATTATTATTGAATCATTATGATAGTATTGTTTATGATCTTATCTGCAAGTTGTGTACACATATCATTGTCCGGATCCAAAGGCCCCAAAGTGACAATAATTGGGACAACTGGACGGGATGGCTGTGGTGTGAGGATCACATGTGTTCACGGAGTGTTAATGCTTTGCTCTAGTGCTCTATTAAAAGGAGCACCTTAATTGCCAGTAGTTCCCTAGAGGCCCCGCTGCCACGGGCTGGCTAGACAGAAAATGTTGTGCAAGTTCTCATTGCGAGCACGTATGACTATATTTGGAGCACATGCCTAGGATTGTTTAGTACTTGGATGCTTGTTATTATTTATCTGCAATGTCCTAGATCTTGAAGTTACATGTTTAGACTCGTCCATGCAATGCCCGTCCATCCATCCCTATGCCTACCGCACTCGAATCCTACTGTTACCGTTACTGTTACTATTGCTCCTGTTTCACTGTTGCTGTTGCTATTGCTTTGCTGTTGCTACTACGAACTGTTGCCATTGATGAACTTCTATGAGCAAGAACTATTTCCAGGTCAACTCAGTTGTTAAGGCTTGCAAGTATTCTTTGGCTTCCCTTGTGTCGAATCAATAAATTGGGTAATACTACCCGCGAAGACTGTTGCGACCCCCTATACTTGTGGGTCATCAAGACTATTTTCTGGTGTCGTTACCGGGGAGCATAGCTTTATTTGTAAGTTCACTTGGATCTATTATTGTTCACTGGTACTCCTTTCATCATGGGGAAGTCTCGTGATGGAAAGTTCCCTATTTTACCATCCACTACAAGAAGAGGTACAGTCCTAAACACCTCTGCTGCTCTTGATTCACCGTCTGTTATAAGTAAGCTTGTCACACCACCACCACATGCTCATACTACACACACTGCTACTACTGCTGAATCTGAAACTGCTTTTGATACTCATTATGTTACTTTTACTGTGCTTGATGCGATTGGTTCATTAGGTCCTTTTCTAGATGCTACTATGGCTAGTCTAGGAAATCCCGAAACTCCTAGTGAATACACTGTTACACCTGTTAGCTCACCTGAGTCTAGTGAGAGTTATGATATTAATGACGGTTACATTGAGCTCACTGATGAATTTGTTGAAGAGTGCCGAAACACACATGGTGCTAGTGCTATTAAGAGTCTCCTTGCTAGACGTACTATTATGCCTAAGAAGTCCTATGATCCTAAGTTTGCCACCTCTCCCATAGATATTAAAGATAAAGATTATGATTTCTCTCTTGATTTATCTTATTTAGATATTGTTGAGAAAGAACCTTTTTGTGGTACTGAAAATGAGAGTGATGTGGCTCATATGAATGAGCTTTCTACTATGAGTGCTTTATTCTTTGATGATTTTAAAATGCGCAAGTACTTTATTGCTAAGATCTTCCCTTTTTCACTAAAAGGAGAAGATAGGGCTTGGTTTAATAGATTACCTCCTGTTTCCATGGATAGCCCCGATTGCTTGATTGCTTCTTTCTTCCAGAAATATTTTCCTCCCAGTGCTAGACATGCTGCTTTGCAGAGACTTTTTGATTTTAAATAGGGAGAAGAAGAGAAATTTCCTAAGTCATGGAAAAGATTATGTTCCTTGATTCATGCATATCCTGGATGTCCATTACCTCAGAATGAGCTTCTTGATATTTATTATAATGGACTAACTGATGATTCTAGGACCTACCTAGATAGCTTTGTTGATTGTGTTTTCAGGAAAAGGACTCCTATAGATGCTGAAGAATTAATGAACAAGATAAGCAAGAATTATGATGATTGGACTTCAATTGAGCTGAATACACCTATGCCTATTACTCCTGAACCAGTTGTTCCTAAACCAGTTCCAACACCAACAACAAAGAAGAGGGGAGTTATTGCACTAAATGATGAAGTGATGAAGGAAGCTAAAAAGTGTCTAAAGGAGAAAGGTATTAGAGCTGAAGATGTGAAAAATCTACCTCCTATAGAAGAATTATGTAAGCCAATTCCCCACTCATCTACTATTGAGGTACACTCTCTCCAATTTAATGAAGGTGATATTCCTTATGGTAAGCCTCCTGATCAATGCTTAGAGGAACTTGAAACATTAATTGTAAAACAAGGTAATTTTAATTAACAAGTTCAGAATCATTTATTGGGAAACTCTAGGGCTATCCATGAGTTGAAAAATATTGTGGAAAGAAATTCTAATGATATTAAAATGCTTTGTAAACACTTTCAAATGGTTCAAACCCAACTTGATCAACTTGCTAAGGTACAAAAAGATATGCTAGTTAATGCTTTAGGAAATAAACATGCTTATGGAATTAGAACTAGGGGTGGTGCAGCTACTCAAGATCCCTTATATCCTAAAGGACACCCTAAAAGAATAGAGCAGGATTCCCAACAAGGTGAGGATAGTGGTAGTCCTCGTAATAGGAAGAAAAAGAAACATAAGAAAGTTGAGGAACCACTTGAACCTGCTGTAGATCCTAATAGTATATATGTCTCTGATGCTGAAACTGAGAGTTGCAATATTGATGAGTCTCCTGGTAAGGAGGAAGGTGAGGAAGAACCTGAGAAGTACACTAAGAACACTAGGTACACAAAGGAAGATTTTATTGCTAATAAACATGGTAAAGAGAGAGAACCTTGGGTGTAGAAACCTATGCCTTTTCTAGGTAAGAAACACAAGTCAAAGGAGGAAGAACACTACAACAAGTTTTGTGAGTGGATGAAACCTTTATTCTTGCAAATTCCTTTGACTGATGCTATTAAATTGCCTCCTTATTCAAAGTATATGAAGGATATTGTCTCTAATAAAAGGAAGATTCCTAACGAGGAGATTTCTACTCTACTTGCTAATTATTCCTTCAATGGTAAGGTTCCAAAGAAACTTGGTGATCCTGGTATACCAACTATTCCTTGCTCCATTAAGAATAATTATGTTAGAACTGCTTTATGTGATTTGGGAGCTGGAGTTAGTGTTATGCCTTTTTCCCTCTACAAGCGGCTCCAGCTAGAAAAGTTGATACCAACTGATATATCTTTGCAAATGGCTGATAAGTCAACTACTGTTCCTGTTGGTATATGTGAGGATGTTCATGTTCAATTTGCTCATAATTGCATGGTCTTAACTGATTTTGTTGTGCTTGAAATGCCTGAAGATGATAATATGTCTATTATTCTTGGGAGATATTTTCTTAATACTGTAGGTGC
This sequence comes from Avena sativa, assembly GCA_916181665.1. Lineage (NCBI taxonomy): Eukaryota > Viridiplantae > Streptophyta > Magnoliopsida > Poales > Poaceae > Avena > Avena sativa. The sequence continues at coordinate 32,342,192 of OV702284.1, forward strand.
TGTCATCAATTGTAATCAAGGAAAAGTAACATTCAATATTAATGACAAAGAGCACACTGTCTATTTCCCCAAGAAGGTTGTTAGAACTTATTTCCTAAATTCTCTTGAAAATATTGAAGGCATCAAGGTTGGAGAAATATATTGTCCCATTCCACAAGAAAATATTGAAACTATTATGATTGGGACCATTGCTATCAAGTATGAGGTAACATAATCATCTTGTGGAATGCAAAGTTTTGTTTCATATAAAATTGTTTTGGTAACAAGACTTGATGAACCTTGTTAACAAAAGGATTTTAATGAATAAAATAATGCTTTCACTGTGGTTATACTTGCTCACTTTTATTTTTCTCCTTTCCAATCTTTACTCTTCTTCATGCCTAACTTAAAGGCATTAAAGAAAAGTACTTGTTGGGAGATAACCCAAGAGTTTCCTTGAGTCTTGGAAGTTATTACTTCAGTAATGACCCCTCCTAATCCTTTTTTGTTTGCTTTTCGTGCCAATAATGACCTCTAATAAGAGGGAAGTAAGATTTGGGGAGTTGCTGTCCCAAAACAGATTTCTGTCCTCCACCATAAAACATCGTGAGGAGTCTCTGTAAGTTAGATTGAGTTGAAAATTTACGAATAAATCCCCCATTATGTTATATAACTTTCATTAGTTCATAACTTTTTTATTTGAGAAATAGAAGATCTTTGAAAAAATCGGTTTCTACCTGCTGGTCTGTTTTGACAGATTTCTGCCATTATTTGCATTTGCTTCTTATTGATTCCTTTTCTTGTTCTTTTTGGAAAACTGAGCTTTTTGAGGGAATTTCTACAGTAGCTTGTGTCTTTAGTGAAAATTTTTCTGTTTTAAAACTAAACCCCAAAGGTCTATTATCTTTTGAATACACTAATGTTGCTAATGAAGATTGTGTGAAGTTTAGTGTGAAGGAAAAATTTCAGGTGTAGAGAGAGAATGATCTAATGAGATGAAGAATGTACAAAAGCTCAAGCTTGGGGGGCCACCCCGTGTCACCCCAAGAAATATTTAAGAGGTACAAGCGTCAAATCTTGGGGGTGCCCAAGGCATCCCCTTCTTCATCAATAAAAATCTCAAGTCTTTCTAGACACTTCATTTTTATTGTTTCATGCACAGTTGTGTTGTTCTTGGAGCGTCTTAGTTTTTGTTTTTGGTTTTCTTTTGCTTCGTTTGTTTTTGCTTTGTGTGCTTGTTTTTTTATTAAATCGAAAACACCAAAAATATTTGTCCTTCTTCTTTGGTTTTGTGAGTTCTTTGCAGGGTTTAGCCATCCTCAGTGGTTTGTGGTTTCATGTTAATTATTCAAGTCACACAGGTGAAGGGAAATAATGAAGATTAAGACAACTCAAGGTGTGGTAAGAGGCTGGTAAAGAACTCTATTTGTTTCATTTTTGTACATATACTCATCATTGTGAGCATGCTTAGCCTGTTTGTGTAAGGTGTATGTCATTATGGATGCTTAGTAGTTCTTGCTTGTCTATGATTAGCTCCAGCTTGCTAATAGTTTATAGCATGTCATATGAATGTTTGTTTGGACTGTTTTATTCATACTTTGATATGATATTGCGGTATCCTCCTCTGACTGTTCATGTGAATCGACTTGGCAGATGCTCACGCATGCATATGACTAATCAATAGTCAGTAAGCCTCGATGATTTATTTTGCCTCAGAGTTCTTGTATCACTTTCATGCCATAATTAGTCCTGTTTTGTTGCAAGCATGATTATGATAGTTATTGCTCTCTCTTTTGTCGCTCCCTCTCTATTGCTAGCCTTCACTTGCACTGACTATGTGCTCTACCTGTGCTTCCAACTCCCCAAAACCAATATTGCCAGCTGTGTCCACCATACCTACCTATTAGCATCATTTGCTATTTCAGTGCATATTCCATATGCCTTGTTTTCATTCAAATTAAAATGTTTGTCTGTTTTGAGAAAGTTAGTTAGTAAAGCTCTCACGAACTAGATGACACACTTTATTCCTTGCGCTTAATAATCCTGAATCATTGTGACTAGTCCATGAAAGTTATATGCTTGCTTATTATATGCTTGGAGTCAGCAGAACCGTGGTGTCACGGGGAACGCTTTCAACACTTTTTGGATATCTCATCCAGTTGATTCCTTGCTCTTTTGTTTATTAATGTCGACGATGTGAAATAAAAGGGGAAGTTGTTAGTTCATGGAGTTTATACATTGTGTTAGAGAAACGCCTGGGCCGCTAGCCTAAGCCATGCTTAATCATGGTGGAAACTTGCAGCATCACCATAATGAGCATCTATGAAGCTTCCTCAATAAAAAGCTATGCATATGGTAAATAAAAAGATTGCTGAGATTCTCATTGTCTGCTTTCCTTGTCATTTTGGTTATGTGAAAGCTCCTGTACCATGTGCAAGGGGTACCCCGTTGGCGGTTCTCGATGATATGCATGTATTTACAATGACAAGAACTTTCAGGTGACCAAAGGTTAGTAGCATGCGGAGCGACCCTCGTACTCAAGGGACTTGGGATTTCCAGTCTATGGTCTGTTAAGCATATAATTCAGAGTGGACCTCACTTTCAGCTTAACCACATGAAGATGCCTATGATAGGGGCAATGAGAGCTCAAAGCTAATGAGTACCTTCTTTTCAGCATTTGGAAGCCTTTCAAACCTTCACAAAACCATTTTCACAACTTTGTTGAGTCACCACTTATTCTATGAGCACCTTCTTGAGAGCATAGTTGTCATTCTTGTGTTTGTCTCAAAACTTGGTTAATTATGTCATGACTTTGATGCTTGTATCTCTGATATCTTTATCTATAGTCTTCATGTGAACTTCAGAGGTGCCTCAGCATTTATATTGTGATCTTCAAACAAAGGCAAGCGAGATACCACTCTATCATACCTTATTATGAGAATTGCAATGTTGCTTATGTTTATGTTTCATGCTACTTATTATTATTGAGTTGGTTTCTCTTCATAGCTTGCAATGGCTATTGCGTAGACTTAGTTGCATACTCCTTATTATGAATTGTCTAAGCATCTACTCATGTGCTGAGAATATTTACATTATATGAAGCAAAGTGTTCATGAAAGTTCTTTTATCGCACTCAGTTTTCAACTAAATTGCTTGAGGACAAAAAATAAGCTAAGCTTGGGGGGAGTTGATACGTACAAAACGTATCTACTTTCTCGAACACTTTGCTATTGTTTTTCCTCTAAACTTGTGTGATTTGGATACAACTAACACGGACTGACGCTGTTTTCAGCAGAATTACCTTGGTGTCTTGTTTTTGTGCAGAAAATGAACTATCAGGAAAAATCCCGGAAAATATGCCAAAAACAATTTCTCACGAGAAGATCCACGGAGCCAGAAGGGGAGACAGAGAGGAGGCCTGGGGGCCCCAGACCCACCCCAGGCGCGGGCCCACTAACCCCGCGCCTGGGGGAGGTTTGTCCACCCTAGGCAGCTCCTCGGCCTTCCTCCACGCCTATAAGTTGCCTTCTGACCTTAAAGCAGAGGGGGGTTCGATAGTTTTCCAGAAAGAGTTCCGCTCCGCCGCCACCACGAGAAACCAAGATTCGGATCCAGAAACTCCGTTCTGGCACCCTGCCGGGACGGGAAATTTGGAGAGGATCATCGCCATCGTCATCACCAACGCATCTCCATCAACCATCAATGTTTCCCTCATCCATGAGTGAGTAATCCCCCGCTGTAGGTTTGGGGATGGTAGGGATTGGATGAGTTCTATCATGTAATCGAATAAGATCTGTTAGGGGCATAGTGCCTAGTATCTCTATTAGTGCTATTTGACTTTGTTGTAACTTGTTATGCTTAATGCTTGTCACTAGGGCCCGAGTGCCACGATCTCAGATCTGAACTTATTATTGAATCATTATGATAGTATTGTTTATGATCTTATCTGCAAGTTGTGTACACATATCATTGTCCGGATCCAAAGGCCCCAAAGTGACAATAATTGGGACAACTGGAGGGGATGGCTGTGGTGTGAGGATCACATGTGTTCACGGAGTGTTAATGCTTTGCTCTAGTGCTCTATTAAAAGGAGCACCTTAATTGCCAGTAGTTCCCTAGAGGCCCCGCTACCACGGGTTGGCTGGATAGAAGATGTTGTGCAAGTTCTCATTGCGAGCACGTATGACTATATTTGGAGCACATGCCTAGGATTGTTTAGTACTTGGATGCTTGTTATTATTTATCTGCAATGCCCTAGATGTTGAAGTTACATGTTTAGACTCGTCCATGCAACGCCCGTCCATCGATCCCTATGCCTACCGCACGCGAATTCTACTATTACCGTTACTGTTACTATTGCTCCTGTTTCACTGTTGCTGTTGCTACTACAAACTGTTGCTATTGATAAAATTCTGTGAGCAAGAACTATTTCTAGGTGCAGCTGAACTGAGAACTCAGTTTTTAAGGCTTGCAAGTATTCTTTGGTTCCCCTTGTGTCGAATCAATAAATTGGGTAATACTACCCAAGAAGACTGTTGCGATCCCCTATACTTGTGGGTCATCAACTAACACTGTCTGCATTTCATCGTGCAGACCATTCAGGAATATCTCCTTCTTATTGGCTTTAGTATCTATCTCATCTGGTGCATATCTAGCCAATGACAAAAATTTGTCACGGTATTACACTACGGTCATCCTCCCTTGTTTCTGTTCCCTGAATTCATCTCTCATCCTGCTGATCAAACCCGGTGGCACATGGGTTCTGCTGAACTTGACTTTGAACTCTTCCCAGGTCAACATCTGACCTCCTATCATTGCGCGAACGCTGTTCCACCATGCTCTTGCATCTCCAGCCATGTAGTGGGTAGCAAACAGTACTTTCTCGTTAGCTTCCACTCCTGCAACTTCCATATTGTTCTCCATGGTTTGCAGCCAATCATCTGCATCTAGGGGCTCTTCTAACTTAGTGAAAATGGGTGGATTGGTGTTCTGGAAATTCTTGAGCTTGGATCCATGGTTGTCCTGATTTCCATGGCCTTGATTGTTGTTGGCCATCTGAGCTATCTATTGAAGGGTGGATAAATTGGCTTGACATTCGGCTCTCTCGGCTTCGCGGTCAGAAACCAACATTTGCAAGAGTTGCAACATTGGGTCTGGGGATGAGTTGCTTCCTCCTCGAGGCATCTGAAGATTAAGATAGATTATGAGAAAAGAGGAAATTTCTAAGGTTCGGGGTTTTGGGGTTTGAAAAGTTTTCAAAGTTTGACTTAGATTTTTCTAGCAACTTGCTTTTCCTTCATTCATAGCACACGATACAAACACACACCACAACAAAGAGAAACAGATGGTTTTAAGAACCATTCTGGGAAACTACGATATAGTGGGACCGAATACAACTCACTAAATCTAGTGCTCAAGTGCTACTACTCTTTGGAGTTAGTGTCCTCATCATCCTCATCATCATCATCGATGAAGGCGAAGTCATCCTCATCGGTGAAGAAGTCCATGGCCTGATCCTCCAGAAAGTCATCAGATAGGAGTAGGGGTCTCCACGACGGTCTTCCCCTGCATTCTCCCTCTCCTCCAACTGCATATCTCTCTCGTGGATGGTCTCCTCCAAATCCATGATCTGGTGGCGAAGACGGGCAATGATGCGCTCCTTCTTGTCGAGCCGATGACGACGAGACTGGAGATCCTTCACTAGCATGGCTATGGTCTGATCCTTCTTGGCGGCGATGGCGTACTTGTGGTTGGTGTAGGAGCGGGCATTGTCTAACTCCTTCTGACGGGCATACATCATGAAGCTGAGGTGGTCCAATTGACTCTTTAGCTCGTGGTGGTATGGGGCCTCCAGTGGCTGTCCCATAACATCACGCCTTGGATAGAACTCAAAGCGGTCACCCTTGATCTGATTGATACTCTGCCCACACAAATGGGAAAGAGCTTCCTGCATGGCCCTGGCAAGTCCATCGAGCCAGTTGTTCTCTCTCAAGGTGAACTGAATTCCCTCGGCGGTGGGGGCTTCAATCTTTCCCTGGAGACTTGCACCAACTAGCCACTGCAAATCCACTCCTTCCTAATCATTGATATGAGCTCCGAAGAACTTGGGGTGCGGATGCTCTAGCATCTCCGCAAGCTGGTCCAAGTCACGCTCAAAGATGAAGTCTCCTCCATTCACCAACTGATAAAACTTGCTATACTTTATGTCCATCTATAATAATATATGATGAGTAAGTTAGTAGATTGATCAAGTGTGTCAAATTTATGTAATTTTGCAAGATTTTTTTCTGAGGAACATGAATTTTTAGGAAAGAATCAAGGTGATAAGAATGGGAATAAGTTTTTTGTAAATACTCACTTCCTTTGGTTTTGAAACTAAGTTTTTGATTCAAACGTCCATTCTAAACTAGGGTCTCCTATGGTCAGGATGGCTCTGATACCAACTTGTCAACACCCGAATTTTTAATCACAGATGCCTGTTATGCCATACATCGCAATCCCAGGATTACCATTTTTGCAAGACATAACATATTTGATATCACAGTACATCATCCATTTCAAATCATACATAAGGTCTTACAAAAATAAGGATCTCATGATCCAGTCTTAATACAATTCAAGCAGCGGAATAACGTAATAATAACGATAGCGTAGGAGAGGCTCCATCTTCTTGGTCACAGGCAATGCTGACGATGGGAGATGATCCTAGTTGTCGTAACCTTCCCGATTTCCGTCTTCCTGATACTCCTCTTCATAGTCTGGCCACGGGAATAGCCAGGGACAAAGCCATGAGTACTCTTTAAGTACTCGCAAACTAATACTAACAACTGAAGGTTTTTTTTGAGTAGGATATACTAAGCTCTAGGGTTGTTTTGCAAAAAGCCAGATTTACCCCTACTAAGTTCAAAAGCAAAGAAAGCTAGTTGAACATTTTGTAACACCTAAGTGGGAACATGAATTTCATATCACAACTCTGTTGTGGTCAAGTCAGGTCATAAATCATTTCATAAGTCATTTTGAAAACATTTGACGACAGAACAGTATGGCCACTCCAACTGCCCATAACCGTGGACACGGCTATTCGAATAGTTTGTCACTCTGCAGAGATTGTACACTTTCACCACAACATTTGATACATCCGTCAGGAACAATCTTGAATTCACCATACTCAGTATGCGGGTAATAAATACTAACCTTTCAATTACACGCCCTAGTATAGGCACCTCTCCCGTGAGTTGGCCTCCCAACCATAACCAACTGTCATCTTGGGTACTGCACAGGTGGACAATCTTCACAAGGTAGCCTTAGCTCAAACCTTGGCCTCAAGGGAACCCATACTAAGGTATATAAATTTCTAGTCAATCCCTACCCAAATTTTGGGTATTGTGGTTGTACGGTAAAATTAGAATGGTATCGCATCCAGACAACCATCAGTTTTATAAATGGCTAAGGCTCATGCGTTAACATTTTTATCATCAAAATTCATCTGGTGTTCGAGAACACATGTCAAAACATTTCAGTAGAATGACTCATCATTCTAAGGTTTTCATAACCATTTTCACCAATTATTCCCATCTAAAGTTGATCAAGTTTTATGCTTAGCACTAGCATCTACAGGTGGGGGTAAATACTTATGATGGGTAGTAAACAAGTGTATCCTATCTAAGTTCAATCTCATGCCTCAGGATGACATCAAGATTATCTAACCTAGGCCAATTTTTATGCTCTTTATGCTACCTTCAAAAATCATTCTAATGTCTACAAGTCACCAGGTAAACTTAAATAAAATCTTTGATAAGGAAATAAAAGAATTAAGCTTGCGAGAAAAACTTGGATTGGGTATCATCAAGTGTATCTAACCAAGCCCGCTTAATGCATTGCATAGGTTATCTAACTTTCATAGTTGCAAGTGTTAGCTTGCTCAGATAGTAGCTTGCCTTGTGCAGAGTAGTGGTTGAAGTTATCCTCAACTTCTTCCTCATAGTATCCTCCTTCCTCCTCGTATCCTTGGTCGGTACTAGCGTCTATAAATAAATACGAGGTACACAATCACCAAACAATACTTAACAATTTATATTTATCATACAAAGGTTCACACTAGATGATCTAGCATCATCACTATTATAACAAAGATTAAAGAACTTGTCTTATTTATTTTATTTTAGAAAAGTAATTTCTACTCATTGAAAAACTACTTAATATTTAATATTCTCTAACTAAAACATGGGATATTGTTGCACATGTCATCACCACATATTTCAGTACATGAGAATGTGATTTAAAGTGGTGCCACAATTTAATAAGGTTTAACCTTTTTATTTTAATTAAATAAAATGACTAGAATGGCCTATGAGGCATTCTTTTATTACTTGATCATGATTTATGCAAGTAACCCTATATATTTTTATATATTCTGAAAGGTATGGTTAAATGTGATTTTTGAGAGTTGGAATCAACTCAAAATCTTTTATCTTTGAATTTGAAAAATGTTTGAATGCAGAAAAGCTTCTGCCTTGTTATTTTTACCATGGGTGATCTACAAATTTAAATGGTTTGAATCCAACGGTCTTGGATTAAGTACTCTAGTACCTTTTTAACTAAATTGATTTCATGCATTTTGGTTCAGTGAATCGAGCTGGGTTGATTTTTGAATCTAGGTACAAAACTGAGTTTGAAATTAATTGAATAAACCTAAGTTTGAATTGTTGGGTCGGGGGGGGGGGGGGGTTAACTGGGCTGGCCCACTATGCACAGCGCGCACGCGGGCAGGTTAAGTGAGCGACCCCACTCGTCAGTGAGACAACGAGTGATGAAGCGGTATGGGGCGATTAGGACCGTGCGATCTTGTTCTAATCCTATGGCTGTGGTTCATCATCCATGCCTGAACAGGACGCGGCGAGGCTGAACCCTAGCATGGCCAGTGGTGTTCAGTGGGGGATCACCGGGGCTCCGGCGACGGTCGGCGATGGGGGCGAACGACGAAGTCGACGACGGCGATCCTCCTGGTACCGACAGCTCCTCCTGGGGCGGCTCCAGTCGACGGCGCCTCTCCTCCTCTGCAGTGGCAAACTCCGGTGAAATTCCGGCCACCGGGTGCTCGCCTTGCTCCGGGAGTGAGTGGGTGTGATCAGTGAGAGGTGGGGAGTGAGATGGTGTGAGGAGTTTGAGCTGGGAAGGCCTCTATTTATAGTGCCTGAAGGGGACCGACGGGCACGGGTGGAGCTCATTGTGGTTGTCGGCACATCGTGCTAATGGCATGGGCGACGATAGGGTGTGGTGCGTTGCCTCCTGGCGAAGCTCAACAGCTTGATGGCGCGGCTTGGGGGCGGTGAGGAATGGTCGCAACGTCACGACGCTCTGGGCGGGTCCGACGGCAAGTTTAATGGCGCACAAGCTATCATGTTCGTGCGGCGGCGAACGGGGTTGTCTGGTAGGGTACTGGGATGCTGGCGATCATGTCTGCAAGCGGCGAAGGCAGCGCACGGTCTATGGGCTGGTCTCGCATGCGGCGCTCTGGCGCGCTCTTGGCTCGCACACAGAGAGACTGGGCGCGTGCTTGGCGTGTGGTCTAGTGGCTGGATGCGCTCGGGGCTTGGACAGGGGGTGGCGGTGGATGGTGGTTAGTGCTCCAGACATGCTTGCTAGGCTTGATGCTGCTCCTAGCTTGCTGTCGACTTGGGGGTGGCAAGTTAGGCTCGGCATGCTCACCATTGATGGCCATTGCATGCTCACTATGGTGCTAAGGATTGTTAAAGAGGCTAGATGATCTACTAAGAGCTTGCTGCAACCAGAGAGGGAACAAGGTTGGCCACAATCACTACTACAAATAGTGTTTGATGTTTTGTTGTTTGCTGATCACAAGGTGTTTGATGAAATGGCCGAAAGAAATTCAAATTTGAATTTTGGATTCAAACTTGGTGGGTTTGCTAGGCACATACTAGGGAGTCTCTGGTTAGTTGGTTTGGTCAAGGGGCACTGGTTTGGTTGGGTTTTAAAATGGTGTGATCTTCACATATGATAAAGATTCAATTTTAAATTGTCATTTGAATGGGGTTGCTAAATTTTTCTGTAAGTTTGAAAGTTGGGCTTTGATTCACTTTTACTTGGTCTTGCAAGGGGTGAAAAGAATTGGAAAAGTTTTTGTTTGAAATCTTGGACTAGAAACACTCAAAGTGACCTAGTGAGCAAGATTGGCAAAAATGACCATTTGCCTTATTTGATTTGTTTTTGATTTTCTCTTGATTTGTTTCTGCTTGGAAATGTTTTAGATGATGTTATTTTCATCTTTAAACCATTCCTTGATATTTAGGTCAATCACACAAGTCCATTCATGCATTCACACAATCATCTCATACACACATGCATTCATTTAGTTTTTATTTAATCAAAGTTTTTCTTAACCCTAATTTTAGTGATTAGAATTTGATAAGCATTGTTCAATATTTTTGGGATGTTACAATACTCCATAGGCTAGCTTTTGGTAATGTGGATACCTTTGCTTTGACTCTGTCAGGACCTCACTCAGGTAATATGTTGGACGTTGCACCTTATGTTCATGGCCTTCTTCCTCGCGCTCCACTGATGTTACCACACTTACGAAATTGTTATTCGATGTGATGTAAAGTAACATAGTCTCTTGTGGCTCTGGTGCTGCGAGAATTGGTGGATTTGAAAGTAGATCTTTCAAAGTAGGGAAACGTCAGCTTCCTTGGTCCAGACAAATTTGTCAGTTTTCTTCAAGAGTTTGTATAAAGGTGTAGCTCTTTCTCCGAGTCGACTGACGAATCAGCTCACTACTGCAATACAACCAGTGAGACATTGCACGTCCTTCAGGAGAGTCAGCCCGGTGATGTTTAGTATAGCCTTGATTTTGTACTGGTTCACTTCTATGCCCCTTTCAGACACGATGAAACCTAACAATTTTCCGTCTAGGATTCCAAAGAAGCACTTATTTGGATTTAGCATTATGTTGAATTTTTGCAGTCTAGCAAATGTTTCCTCTAAGTCGGAAATAAGCGTTTCCTTCTGTTTGGACAACACTGCTATATCATCTATGTATACATGGACGTTGCGTCCTATTTGATCGTTAAGGCAACGCTGCATGGTGCGTTGATATGTAGCTCATGTGTTCTTTAAGCCAAAAGACATAGTTTTGTAGCAGAAGGTTTCAAAAGGTGTGACGAAAGACGTATTGAGTTGATCTGATTCTTTCATCAGTATTTGGTGATATCCGGAATATGCGTCGAGAAAACAGAGTAGTTCCGACCCTGCTGTGGAGTTAATAACTTGATCGATTCTTGGCAATGGGAAAGGATCTTTCGGACAAGCCTTGTTCAAGGCAGTATAATAAATGCACATCCTTAAATTAGTAGTGCCCTTTTTAGGGACAAGTACAGGATTTGCCACCCATTTAGCATGGATGACCTCTATGATAAATCCGGCTAATTCTAGTCGGGCTAGCTCTCTAGCTATAGCTTTGCGCTTTTCATCACCAAACCGTCGTAAGGATTGTTTTATGGGTTTAGCGTTAGGGTACACATTAAGAGAGTGCTCGACAATTTCCCTACGTACTCTGCTCATGTCAGAAGGCTGCCATGCGAAGATATCTTTATTAGCTTTGAGGAACTCGATGAGCGCTCTTTCCTATGCGCGGTATAAGCCTACCCCTATGTTCGTCGTCTTGGAGGGATCATCTTCCATCGGCGACGTCTTCTTCGTCTCTTCCGATGCCTTGAACTGCAAACCTGGCTTCAACACCACATTCTTCATGGCGGGCATCTCGGACGGATCAACGGTCTTCTTGATCTCCTGGTACTCCTGGGCATGTAGCACAGTTTCAACAAAGGCGGCATATCCTTCCTCGCAGTCTTGTGCTTTCTTTAGGTTTCCTCGGATGGTGATGACGCCCTTCGGACCTAGAAGCTTTATCATGTTGTAGATGTAGCAGGGACGAGCCATGAACGCCCAGTAAGCCGGATGCCTGAAGATGGCGTGGTAAGCACTCTTGAATGGTACAACCTCGAAGGAGAGTGGCTCGGTCCGATAATTGTCTCGGGTTCCGAATGACACTTCTAGTGTGATCTCACCTAGAGAATCCGCCTGTCTCCCTAGTATAATGCCATAAATACATGTTGTTGTGATTCAACTGGCTTTCATGGATCTTCATGCGGTGAAGCATCTCAATGTATAGTATGTTGATGCTGCTACCATCGTCCATGTGAGTTTTAGAGAACTCATAGCCATCAATAAGAGGATTGACGACCATAGGATACTTTCCTCGATGCTGTGTTTTCCTCGGGTGATCATTGCGGTCAAATGTGATGGCTACATCCGACCAGTCCAAGAATTGGGGGACAACAAGAACCGGGGCATTGAGCTCATGGAGAACCACATTTCTGACCATAGTTGGCTGAGTTCCAAGGAAGAAGACATATGTGTGTTTCTTTGTGGGATAATCCTTCTTTCCGTCTGACTTGGGCTGTGCGGGGTCCGCTTCTTCCATGTCAGAATCTTCCTTGGGCTCCTTGTATTTCTCGGAATTTTTCTTTCCTTTTTGTAGCTTGGATCTATAGCCAGCGGATCCGTCTTTTTGATGTCGTCATTGAATCAACACTCAGCATTGGTGTGGTTAGAACCTCCATTTGCGTCCAGGTCATGAACACAAGGGTTGTTGGCGACGTCGGCCCAGGAATATGATTTTCCGGGCTATTGATCTCCTCTGCCCTGGACTCGAGAAGTTCCATGACCTCGTCCCCGGCCGCCTCCGCGCCCTCCTTGTCCTCTGGATCCGAACGTTGCATTGACGACTGTATTTTCCGGAGCCGATTTATCTTCTGAGTTATTCTTGCACTTCTGAGTTTGTTGCTTCTGCTGCTTGGCCGCATGAGGATTGGCCAGAATATTCAGCAGTCCATCTGAATCATCATTGGAGTTTAGCATACTTGTTTGACATTTCTATCATCTCTCCCAGGTCTGTGACATGGTCACACATTAGTCTATGACACAAAAGTACGATTGGAAGTCCTGTAATGAAAGCTTCAATCGCAGTTTGCTCGTTTACTCCTTTGCATGAGTTGTTCGTGTCAATCCAGCATCCGAGGTAATCCCGGCAAGTTTTTCCGGTTCTTTGAGTGCAATGCTGCAAGTCTCCGATTGTGCAGGGCCTCCTATATGTTCCCTCAGAGTATGAAAATAACGCACTTTGCATATAATACCAGTTGTGAATCGAGTTCTCTAGTAGTTCATTGAGCCATGATCGAGCCATCTTCCGCAATATGAGTGGGAGATATCAAACTGCGACCAGGCTATTTCCTCCTTTGGCGATGCAACAAGCCTGAAAGAAATCCTGAAGCCAAGTATCTGGCCAATCTGCATCGTCGTAGGGTTGAATGTGTTTGGCAATGCCGAAGTCAACCGGAAACTTTGTTTTACGGATACGTGGGCCAAAGCTTTTGGGTCCCACATATAAGTCCTCCTCCTTGTATCGTCGTGCTTTAATGTTGGATTCAATGCGATGGCGAGTGTCGTTTGGAGAGAGAGACCTACTCCCATGAGACTCGCGGCTTCTGCGTGGCAGAGTCGGATTCCTGCTTCTCCTTCCAACATCGCCACCTTCACCCTTGCGGCTCCCATGGCTGTGATGAGATCCTTCATGGTCGCTGCCGGGCGGTGATTTCCGGCTGAGCGGCGCGGTCCATGAGCCTCATTATGTTGACTCCGGGGTTGATTTTGTCGGGCTCCGTCTCTGCTTGATTCAGGGCGATCTGGGTCGTTTCTTCGTCCGGCGTTGCCAGCCAGACGGCTGGGGGCTGGCATCCTTAGTCGATCTTGCTCTCGCTGGCATCCCACCTCTGGGTCATCCCTATGGCGATTATTCTGCTGGCGATGGGTTTGGTGAGGTACCAATGCCCTGCTGGCATCTTGAGACGCAGCCGAAATAACTCCTGACCAGTCCCGCGCAGCCATGCAAGGATGACCTTTTGATCCGGTCCTTGAGTTTTCTTCCTCCCGGGGACGATGGCGTCGATCTGTATCACTCCGGGGTCTTTTGTCAACACTTTGGCCTGCGCCAGTGTGACAAAGTTCCAACCTTGAGGCTAGCTTGCCACTGAATGATGCGGCTGTCTTTTTCTGTTTTAATCCTTTGTCAAGCAATGCTATGCATTGCCGGACGTATACTAGTGCAAGTTTTCTCTACCACTCTAGTTGCATTAACTATCTGGCGCTCGCCATGTGACGTCCATCTGATATAATTTGGCATGAAACCAAATTGACAAAGGTGGGCGCAGACTAGTTGTTTATTTCTCCTGATTCCATTACGACACTTTGTGCATGGACACTTTACACCAAACCTATCAGCATTAGGCATAATCTGGAAATCATGATCCAAAAAAGCCGTTGTATTGCGCACCCACTCTTCAGAATGGCGCCCCTGCTCATCCCACCCATTGTACATCCAACTACGTTGCTCTTCTAAAGACATGTTTGAATAATTAGGAAACTGGCAGCACATTATGAATGTCAAAAGGACAAAGTAATAGTGCTCAGTTAGATACATTAGGCAAGATCAAAGCAATGGTTGTCCAGAACAATATATTAAACATACAGTCATATACTGTGATCAGCCTATTTTGATTATGCAACTACCAATAAGTCCCTTATTTTACTAACCCAAAGCTGCAAATCTTCATCTTTATTCAATCACAACACTAGATAGATAAATATTATCCACGGAAAGTCTCCAAACATCTCAATTTTATATGCCTAAACTGAATTCATCTAACCCATATAAAAAGTAAGTGAACATAGCCACATGAGCTCACCTAATCGAGCCTTGGTTCTGCTCTTCTTCGTTGAATCGTCCAGACCGAGTCTTCGTCTGATGTCTTTAAGAATCCTACAAATGCACGCCAGGACATGGTAGAAGATTAGAATGTCTTGGAAGAATAGAGCAATCTGAAGCAAACAAATTAAAAAAAACAAGAAATCGAGCAGTATTGAACAAACCAAGAAATTATTGAATCACATGACTAGATTTACAGCAGACTGCACGTCGAGGGTGGCCAGATAGAATCCACCACCGCGCACAGAGAACTGCCGCAGAGGCAGCGGCGCGGCAGCAGCGGAGACGACTTGAACGGGCGGTGGCGACCACGGCTTGAGAAGCGGCCGCCAGCGATGACTCCGGCGATGGCGATGACACCGGTGCTACCATGAAGACGAGGGCTTGAAGCTGCAGCGGCGACAACGAAGGCTTCTCATGGGCAGGCGGGGTGGCGCGATATTGGGGATCTTTCTTTTGGTGGCGCGCTCGACACAGGTGGGGTGGGTTTGGAGCGTTCCAGAAGGAAAAAAAATCGTTTGTTCCGTGCGCGTGTCACTTGGCGGGGTGGCTACCCGCCAATACCAATTTTTTTTGGCTAGGCAGCATAAAATTAGATACAAATCGCACACACTAATTTAACTATACAGTAAGTTTCACCAAGTTACTTTAGTCTATATTTGATATATTTAATCATTATTAATTTTCTTTGTTATTTCGTATATACTTGAATTTACCTTAGATATTTTTTTAGCGTAGCGGTAAAATATGTTTAACTAAAAACTTTAATCCAACGATCCCTAGGGTAAATACCCTACCCTAACCCTAGGGTTATATTACGGTGTTATGGGACTGCCATCTTATCCCGTCGTATGGTCCCTAGAGTTTGGTTGTACTACCCTAGGTATGAATCTTTCCTAAGGGTTCATGGGATGAGCTCTAGGGAACTATGCCCACGTGGATTAGAGATGGTCCCACCAACGGATGGATCCCTTGGGTTGGCAGTAAACACTAGGGAAACAACATATTCCCTTGGGTCATGAAATCTCACCCTCGGGATATTTTTTATCCCTAGGTTGTTCATTTTTGGCTCTAGGGAGCCATTTTAGCCCTAGGGATCTTTGCAAATTCTAGTAGTGTGTTCTAGAGATGGATTATTGGCGAGGATGGCCCGAGCAACCGCCGCGTTCTCCATTGGCATGCTGTAGACTCAGATCTTATCTCCGGTTTACTGTCAAATAGATCTCTGTGGACATCTGGGTTCCTATTAGCAAGAACCGGATCTCCCCTTGTCTTGTTTGGCAGTCACTTGAATTCTAACTGGTATTGGGCAGGATTGCTGTCTATCTGATGTCTAAGATCGACAGTGCGAGCAGCTTCCTCGAGCAAAAACAAGCGTTGTTTTTCCAGGTCCTCAACCCTTTTCTCCAGCTCCTCCGAAGTGAGATCCGAAGCAGTTGGGATTGGTATGGTGAGTGCATCTCCGTAGATTTCACGTGCACCCTTAGTGACAACGTGTCCATCCACAGGAGGATAGATTGGTGTGGGATTAATCGGATATCCGTCCTAGTTCTCCATCTCGATCTCTTTGTCAACTTATTCCTCATTGGCTTCCTCTATCGGCTCTGCCGCTATCGGGTTCTTGTTCTTCTTCTTATTCTTATTCTTTGACCACCCGGTATCCTTAACGTTCATACTAGTGGCAAAGAAGGCTTTTGATCCGCCATCGATACTTTCCAACATGGTTGGCTTCTGGACCTCGTACGACTCTCCGGTGTCCATGTCATCTTGCGAGGTGTAGTCTTCGTCCATGCTATCATATGTACTTGGAGGGTTCTCCGGCTCAACCTGCGCTTGCTTGGAGGTGTATTCTTCTTCATACGCTGCCATCTCCTTCAAGTCTCGGAGTTCCTGCAATGTTAGTGATTCCTGAGGGGAAGCAGGCAAGTCAGTATTTTCTTCGATAGCATCTAGAACTGAGTCATTAGTGGCTCCAACATCAAAAGAGTCGGATCCAGATATTGGCGAAGAAATGCTTGTTTTTCTTCATGGACTCGAGGTAGCGACACAACTGGGTTTCCACCTCTGCCATCTCAAAGCTCTGCTTGATATTGGCGATTGCTTTGTAGTCGATGTAGGGGCGCTTCATCATATGTTTTATCCTATGCCTCAAGAGTGTTTTTCTGCTCCAGCATCGGTAGAAACCGGATCCTAAGCGAATATACTCCTCAACGGGGAGATCAGATCTGGATTTTTCTTCCATCACTTCTTCCACTATAGGAGCAGGCTGGGTGGGTTCAGGTTTTTGCTGGATCTTGAACTCTTCCGCCTCTATGGACAAAGAAGATCCAGACTTTTCTTCCGCCATGGTCATCACCTCAGGGGTGGGTTGGGCGGGATCAGCGAAAATGAGATGGATGTCGATATCACCGATATACATGATTGTGTAGGTTGTCACTGGTTCCTTAGCCAAAATCTAGGTCTCGTCGAGAAGAACGAGAGGGATATCACTAGCATAAACCACATGATCCATGGCGATTGTTTCTCCAATTCCTGCACGCGCAGATTCCGCCCGGAATGAAGCTCCGAAGGTCACCTGCCCCAAAGTGGGCGCCAACTGTCGTCGGGCTGTTGATAAGTATGCCATAGGGGGTCCAGAAGGCATTGAGAAGATGGGATGTGAGCCGTACGGTGTTTCAGGAGCGGTGAGCACAAGTTTACCCAGGTTCAGATTTGACTACGATGATCAGATCCTACTCCTTCTAGCAACCCAGTAATATATCGGCCAGAGCCGGATGTTACAGCGGATTACAATAGAGGTTCGCCTGTGTGAGTTGGTTGTGGTTGATCTATGATCTGGTGCCCTAAAGGCTCCCATAGGTCCAGTTTATATATTCACCGGGGCCTAGGGTTATAGGAGAGACCTATCTGGCTATGTTACAGAGTCGGTAACTAGATACATCTTGGACTACAAGTAATACTACATGGCTAAGTAGGTAACTCTTCTGGTCCTTGTCGTAGCCGGAAGTGACTCCTCTTTCTCTGACTGGGCCACCCGTGAAACAAAGCTCTAACCCGTTGGTGGGCCACCCTGGTCAGAGAGTCCTATCGGTATACCTGGAAAGTATATCCCCAATAGTCCCACTTCCTCAACATCGTCCTTCATCATCGAGGAAGATCCCGCACCCTCTAACTCCATTTTTGATGCGCTTTATGCCAACATCAGTGTCAAATCAGAGGAGATGGATGTCAACTCGGAAGAACTCGACTCTGCCATGAAGGATATGGAAGAGGAGATCAATCGCGAGGAGTGGGCCAACAAGGCCGTCACATCCATCAGGTGTTCTTCACCATCGGGAGTATGATGGAAGAAGATCAAACCGGAGCAGCTCGACCTAAACCACGGGATAGCATGAAGGGACCGGGTGATGACACCGACAATGGTTAGGTGAAGGACATGTGCCCTTCGGCTATCCCAGTGCAACAGCTGCATGAACTAAGGATGGCAATTTTATCCATGGATCCGGGTATCCACGGATATCCGACCCGGTGGGCAAGGGTATGGAGGCCTAATTATATCCACGGATTTCATGGGGCGGATATCCGCTAATTCATGGGGTGGACATGGGTAGTGGTTTCGCTCCATGGATAAACAGATACCCGGCTTACACGTGGGACCCACATGTCAGTAAGATTGTTTTTTACACATGCAATATGTGCTCAATAAAGGCCCCAACTTCCAAGCCATAGGCCAAAAATCCCACCTAAGTAGTAATCCTAATTAACCATAATCCACCCCCAATTACTATATTGTCAGCAAGGAAAGAGACTCTAATCATTCAAGTTTCAACTCAACATTTCTACTATGCATTGCTATATCTATTGAATGTATGAGACGTTGTATTGGAAACTTGTAATAAAAAGCATTATCTAAGACTATTATGAGACATCTATGTACTTTGTGATGTTATTGTGTGAGATTTGACATATTTTAAGTACTGTGTCGTTAAAATATTATTTCTTTGATATTTCTATATATTATCCATATAATATTTGCTGAAATGCTGTCGAAAATTGCTATTATATTATAGTTATGCTGAATGTTGTTATGATTATTGTATATAGTGTGTAAACCAATGGATATCCATGGATACATGGATATCCGGCGGTTTTGGATCTGGAGCGACATCCATGCCCATGGATATCTTCGTGGGCAGGCTAGAGTGAGGTTCATGGATTTGGATTTGGATTTGGTTTTGGTATATCCGTCCAAACCCGCTCCATTTCCATCGAACTCCCAACTGGTCCAAGCAACGCCAACCTCGCAAATCTACTGCCACCACCATCTATGTCTGCGACTACCTAAATCACTCCAGCAGATAGAGTGATGTACGGCAATTTTCTTGTTAATCCTGTGACCGTTGCCCATATACAGAATGTTTTCCAAATCGATGAGAGGATCCAAAAACTATTGGAAGAGGGGAATGAAATCGCGGATCAAGGCACAAAGTTAGATTGAGATCTGGCTAAGGCATAAAAATTGATCGAGGCAGCTAGAGCCATGGAGGCCGAATACAAGACTCTTCTCAAGGAGCATAAGGCCAAGAAAGCTCCGGCTCATGTCGTCAATGACCCTATCATATGACGAAACTTGGGGTGGGATCCTTCGAAGCCGGCACAAGCTAAGACATACATTGACAAAGATGAAAAGCAAGTCATTCCCACGCCCGCCCTCAACTTGGTCGTCACCAAGACTCTACTGGAGCAGGATAGATCCCACGTGGCTGTGGAACAGGTCTATGACCTCGTCGCCAAGGCGGTAAAGCAGCAGGAAAAAGCCACCTCTCAGAGGCTCGAGTCTGACCCGCATATTGCTAGTCTAGCGCACCCAAGCAGCCCAGGGAAGGATCCCCGCAGGATGTCGTATCTCAAACGGGTTCATCAGAACCAAGACAGAGGGATGCATGCAACAGGGCTGATGCTATCCCTATATCTTCCAACCATGGAGGCAAGGATCACCCTCGTCGCTCGCCCCCACCACCCTGATCTTACCGGCATCACGAAGACCCAAAAGCTCACCACTGCATGAGCATGCCTCCGCCTAGACGCCCCTAGGGTAGCATTGTCATTCGCGACAATGTGGAGCAGCCTCGTCACGATGGATAGCATAGTGGAAACCACAATCGCAGGAGCAGGTCGCACCATGACCCTCCATGTCGGACAAGTAACCGCGACTGACGTGAGGAGTCACAGGAGGGCAATATCAAGAAGGCTAACCCAACGCCACCTCCGCCTCCGTCGCCCCCTAGCAGCCACCATGGTGGAGGAGGACCGCATCGTTCATGCATCCCTTCCTATGGAGGCAAAAAGAAAAAAGCAAGCCTAAAGCCATACGATGCGCGTTCACGATTGGACAAGATTTAGGAGGCCCGAGAAGGACAATACTTGGGACCACGTTGCTTTGGCCCCGTGATACAGGCCACACCTTACCCCAAAGGTTTCCAGATTGATAATATGATCAAGCCCTATGACGGCACTGCCATGCCAGCTACGTGGTTGCAGGATTATAGCGAAGCGGTTGAGGTCACCGGGGGAAACGCCAACGTCGCCATCAAGTACCTCCCACTGATGTTGATGGGCACGGCCCGCCAATGGATCGATGAATTGCTGGAGAAGTCCATATGCAATTGGTTGGACATGCATGAAGCATTCGCCAAGAATTTCTAGGGTACGTATAAACGTACCTACACTATCGGTGATCTACAGCGGTGTGTCCAGGAAAAGGACGAGACATCTCGAGCCTATTTATCCCACTGGATGGATATGAAAAATTCCTGTGCAGGAGTGCACGATCAGACTGCTATATCCACCTACATCGATGGTTTGGAAAAGTGCACCTTGTTCTGGCATAAGTTAAAGTGCCTGCATGACAATCACAATCTAGATCTCAGTCAGATGATATCCTTGGCCAGTGAGTTCACGGCTGCCGATGATGATGCTCGTGGCTCCTTGCCGGCAATTGCCATTCCAACCCTAGCCACGAGGAACAACACCAACAAGCGGAAGAATCTGCCAGAAGAAAATCCAGCTTCTGACATGGTCGCCATGACGTTTGCAAGCAGAGGTGACTGTGGACAGCGTGGCCGAGGTCAGGGGCTGGCCGTGGGCAGCAGCGTGGTAGTGAAACTACCTCGGTAGCACCCCGCATTCCCAGACGTACGAGGAGTACCGCGTTATATCATGCTTCCTACACCTCGATGCCAATGGCAAGGACACTCACACCAACCGCTAGTGCAAGTTCGTTAACGATCTAAAGGAGGACCCAGAGTCCGGCTACAAGCGAAACCAGAAGAACCGACCGTGAGGCAAGGGCAAGGGGAATAAGAAGGAAGAGGAGTCTAAGGATTCAAGTGACATGGACAAGGACGTATACCCCAAGCACACCGACAAGGGAGATGGAATAGACAAGAACCCCTTCGAGAAGAAGTCCCCCGTATACCACACTTTCCTTGGCACCCCAACTATCGGAGCACAGAAGACCTCGCTGAGGATTCTGATGGCCACCCTACCCCCAGTTCCCCAGTACCTACGCTGGTCGGAAGTTCCAATAGCATGGGACAGGAAGGATCATCCCGACCTTGTTCCAACAGAGAACTAGTATGCCATGGTCATCAACCCCATGATTTACGGCTACGAGTTCACCAAGTGCATGGTGGATAGTGGAAGAAGCATCAACATCCTGTACCTAGATACATTGCACAAGATGAACTTCATAGAGATCAACCTAAGGCGAACCAACACCGTGTTTCATGGCATAGTTCTTGGACGGGAAGCTCGGTCCCTTGGGTGCATTACCCTTCTGGTTAGTTTTGGTGATGTCAACAATTACCATCAAGAATGCATGACCTTCAAAGTGGTCCCCTTCAAAAGCGTGTACCACGTCATATTCGGACATGACATCTTCCACTCCTTCATGGCCAAGCCATGCTTCGTCTACAACAAGATCAAGATACCTGGACCAAACAGTGTCATCATCGTTGCCGGAAGCTTTTCAAAAGCAAGGGACTATGAGATTGGAGAGGCACCTTTTGCAGAAGCCGTCCTCTACAGCAAAGAATTTAAGGAGATCCATATCAAGGTCGACGCCTCAGAGATGCCGACATTGAAGAAATAGATTTCTGACTCCGATCCCTCCTTCAAGGCTGCCATCGAGACCAAGGCGGTGGAACTTGTGGTAGGCGATGCCTCCAAGGTCACCGCCATTGGGACGAACCTGGATTCCAAATAGGAAAGCACGCTCGTCGAGTTCTTCCGTGAGAATAGCGACATATTTTCCTAGCAACCCGCCAACATGAATGGTGTACCTAGGGAACTTGCCGAGCACAGCTTAAACATTGATCCAAAATGCAAACCGGTGAAACAACCTCTACGACGCTTCAGGGACGAGAAGAGACGTGCTATTGGAAAGGAGATAGCTAGGTTACTTAAGGATAGTTTAATCCGAGAAGTTCTTCATACCCGATGGGTGGCTAATCCTATACTTGTGGGAACCAAAGAATTAAGAATGTGCGTTGATTACACCGGCTTAAACAAAGCGTGTCTGAAGGATCCGTTTGCTTTGCCTCGCATTCACCAAGTCATTGACTCGACGGCTGGCTCGGAAGTTCTGTGTTTTCTAGATGCATACTTAGGATACCACCAGATTAAGATGAGGAATGATACATCGTAAATGTATCTATAATTTTTGATGTTCCATGTTTGTTTAGTATCCACTTTGCTTTTCTTTGTCTACACTTTGAGGTTTTTTATATGTTTTCTGGGACTAACCTATTAAAAAGATGCCACAGTGCCAGTTGCCTGTTTTCTGTTGTTTTTGGTTCCACAAAAGCCAGAAAATGAATATTCTTGGAATTGGACGGGACAAAAGCCAAAGTCAATATTTCACCGAGGAGAACACGGATCTAGAAGACGAGACGGATGAGGGCCGCGAGGGGCCCACACCCCCTGGTCGCATGGCCAGGCCTGGCCCGCGCCTGGGGGGGGGGGGGTGTGACCGCCTCGGGCACCCCCTCTGTCTCCCCCTTCACCTATAAGAAGCCCCCGATACCTAAACCCTAATTACCCGATCACATCTCCACGAAAAAGTTTGTAGCCGCCTCCACCATCGTCCCTAGATAGGGGGGATTTGAAGCTCTTCCCGGCACCCTGACGGAGGGAAGAGATCATCCCGGAGGCCTTCTTCATCACCATGGCAGCCTCCAGTATGATGCGTGAGTAGTTCCACCTTGGACTATGGGTCCATGTAGTAGCTAGATGGTTGTTTATCCTCCTTTTTTCTACCATGTTTAGATCCTGTGAGCTCCGTTCATGATCAAGATCATCTATTTGTAATCATGCATGTTGTGTTTGCGGGAATCCAATGGATATTGAGATTACTATGTCAGATTGATTAATGATTCTATCTTATTGATTCTATCATGTCTGTGTTGTTTGAGATCTTGCATGCTCTCCGTTTCTAGTAGCTATCTTGGCCATGTAGATGCTAGTGACTCTAAGAGGGATTATTTATGCTCGATAGTGGGTTCATGCCTCTATTGAATCTGTGGAAGTGACAGAAATCTCTAAGGTTGTAGATGTTCTGTTTCTACTAGGGGGAAAACAACAATCTCTTGTTCATGGAACAATTGTATTGTTTACTTTACACACCTTGTTTAAAGCAGTTATCCGTTGCTTGCAACTTAATACTGGAGGGGGTTCAAATGATAACCTGGAGGTGGATTACTAGTCATAGATGCAGCTGGATGGCGGTCTATGTATATTATTGTAGTGCCCAATCAAATCTTATAGGATCATGAATGTCTCGTATTTCATTATTATGCCTTGCTCTGTCCTGTCAATTGCCCCACTATAATTTTTTACCCAGCATGTTATGTTATTAATCTTAAGGAGAACACCTCTAGTGAACTGTGGACCCCGGTCCAATATTGATCATTGATACATCTTCCACTGTTACTGTTTACTTTCTGCAAGCCACCATTAACTTCCACACC
Organism: Avena sativa; assembly: GCA_916181665.1. NCBI lineage: Eukaryota > Viridiplantae > Streptophyta > Magnoliopsida > Poales > Poaceae > Avena > Avena sativa. Next base: position 32,366,042 of record OV702284.1, read on the forward strand.
ATACGTTTAATCCTTTGTTTTCAGCAAACCGGTGAGAATTGACAACCTCACTGTTTGTTGGGGAAAAGTCTTGAGTTTGTGTTGTGCAGGTTTCCAAGTTGCTAGCAACACCTTTGAGTCTTTTGCTTACTCCTAATGGTTCGATAACCTTGGTTTCTTTCTGAGGGAAGACTTGCTGCTGTGCTCATCATACCTTCCTCTTGGGGTTTCCCAATGAAGCTCTACAGAGATCTGAACCACGATTAACGAGTTTTCTGGCGCCGCTGCTGGGGAGGCTAAGGACAACTTCACAAGGGGAGTCCTTCACAAATTGAGGAGATTATGAAGGAATTACAAATATGTGGTCTTGATAAATTGAGGAGATGGTACTGGTGGGTAAATATGGTCAAAGCATAACCCTAGGAATTGTTGGGGATTTTTCCAAAGTTTTAAAGTCCACCTAAAACCAATTATTCAAAAAGTGCAGAAATGGTTATAGAAGCTAATGTGATATTTTTACATTAAGAAAGGTGGGTTTTTAGTGTGATATGGTCCTAAATACCATATCACACATTAGAGAATTTCTTGGAATTTATTTACAAGAAAAAGTATTTTTAAGGAATTATTTCTTGTTTCTACCATTTAAGAAAAAGGGTAAAAAGAAATAATAAATAATCTCAGAGATATTTATCTTTGATTTCGGAAGATAGTATAGGATATAGAGGCATCAAATGTGACTTGAGTTTGTCAAGTGGTTTGGAGAAAACAAAGTTGTCTTTATATAAAAGGTTTGGAGGATTTTTGCCAATAATGGATTTTTAATAGATTAATGTGCCAATTAATTATGGGAATTATTTGGCCAAGGGTTTTATCCAAGGTGTATGATGTCAACTTGAATTATCTATCAAGATCAACCTTGGGTTTTGGTAAACAAGATGCATTTTGGAAGAAGACAAGGTTTAGAGGATCTAGGGCATTGATGTTTTTTGCCCTCAAAACATGGTTGGATTGGTGAGCTCAGAGCTCACCTTGGCACAAGGAATATGTAAGATCCCAATTTCAGCAACCCTGATTTAGTGTGCAAAAGGAAAAAATCAGGGGGAACAAAAACTTTTTCTGGTTAAGTGTGCAATGATTGCTTACTTGTTTGCTTGTGTTCATGCATCTGCTTGTGTACTTCCCATCTCAACACTAGTTTACAAAAAGCTATTTTACAAAAGAGATGTATTGGCTAAACCTTATATTCTCAAATGTTCTGGCATTTCAAAAACCTGAGCCAAGATGATTTTGACAAAACAAAATACCTTACTAGTTTCTATTAACAAAACTATGGAGACCTATATATTATCTCCTTATGTTTTCAAGACAGAACTCCCAGCTACCCTTACCCCTAGGTTTTACAAAACCTTTATTAAAACCTTTTCATTTCAATCTTGGTAGAGATACCAAGATGGTCCTTATCTTACTTCAAATCACAACCCATTTCAAAATACCCATCCTTACCCAAGCTAGGCTTGATGGTAACCCTAGTTGTAGTTTGATAAGTGATAAGATGGATTGCCTTGATCTGCTGATTGCCTTGTTTGCTTAGGAACTAGAGTAAGATAATCTAGTAGCTAATCCCTAGGACCCAATCAAGGTTGTGATCATCAATCCTAGACCAAACACCCAAATCTGGATCTACCCTAAGCCACCAAAAGTGTCATCTCATCTTTTAATCAGATCAATCCAGGGATAATCCCTCTTGATGGTTTCCAACTTAGTGAAGAACCAATCCAAGAATGGATCCCCTATGTTCAATATATACCTCAACATAAACCAGTTTATGGGAAGGATAAACCTTGCCACTCTCTCAAATTGTTTCCCACTTATAATCTAGTCTAAAACTCTAAATCTGCCAAAATGGCTAAGTCTGGATTTGTTATCTAGATTCAATATTTGGATCTCTACCTTTTCCAACATATGTGCATTCTTTAGAATGTAGTTGAACCATCTTGTAATACATATTTAGTACTACCAAAGCCCACTATTTACCTTGGCTAAGACATTCTGGTTCCCACTCTTCCATGATGGTTTTGTAGTCAATATAGTAATCTTTTCTGCAAATCTTATCATCTTGCCTACTTTGGCAGAAGTTCACATCTATATGATACCTCCGATTGACCAAATCTTTGCATGATTATGATCTACTAATCACGGACTAACAATCCCCACCTCACTTGTTTCCATTGGAGCCTTGTGCTTCTTAAACCCACATGGTTTAGGAGGCTTCGTGATGTATCTGTATGGCAGCCTTATTTTCAACAAAGTTTGTCATCTCTTCTAGACCACCTCAAATGCAACCAATACCAACTCTTGATTAATTGATCATCTATATAACTTGGTATAGCTATCCATATCTCCCTTGTACCAAGGTGAGCTCTTAGCTCACAAATACAACCCTGTTTAAGTGGCATAAAACAACCAAACCCTAGATCCTCCCAAATCTAGTTTCCATCCTTTTTACCACATTTATTCAAAACCCAAGGTTGACCATGATGCATACATCAAGTTTACATCACCTACCTTGAATATAATCATTTTCCAAATAATTACCCTAATTATTTGAAGCCTAAAACTAATTAAATTCTTTTTCAAACAAAATCCTCCAAACCTTGTCTTCAAAGGCAAGTTTGTTTTTCTCCAAATCACTTGACCAACTCAAGGCACATATGATGCATATATATCATGCCCAATCCTACCAACTCAAAAATAAATATTTTTGAGATTCCTTATTATTTATTTTTGCCCCTTTTCTTAAATGGCACAAACAAGAAATAATTCCTTAAAAATACTTTTCCACCTCAATAAATTCAAATAAAATTCTCCAATGTGTAATATGGTATTTAGGACCATATCACATCAAAAAACAATCTTAGATAATGTAAAAATATCACCTTAGATTCCATCATCTACTTCTGCACTTTTTGAATAAGTGCATTTAAATGGGGTTATAATCATTAAAAAAATCCCACATAAATCTTGAAGAGGTGTTTTGACCTAACCTATCAACTAGTACTCACTACCCACCTTTCCCAATGAAAATATTTCAACTTTCCTCACATGCCTCCATTTGAGCAAGTTTTGCAAATCAATCAAACTTTGTTTCAAACCAACTCCAAACCTCATCAACTCTTGTCAAGGTTTTCACCACATCAAACCAAACCCTATCTGGTTGTGTGCACTATAGCACTACAACACCAACCCTCCCCTTTCCCCTTGATCTTTTGGAGAAAGAGAGAGGGATATAAAAATATTGTGAAGAAAAGACAACAACAGCCACACCACCCCTTCCTAAATTCAGAACTCGACCACATGGCCCCACCAGGACCCATGCACCACCCCTCTTGCCGAATCTCTGGCCACCTCCCTCCCCAAAGCTCCCCATGGACATGGTCCATCAAACACCACCCCCTCCTCGGTTTAAAAGCACGAGGCCACCCCAGGGCCTCCCTCCTCCTCCTCTCATTTGCACCGTAGCCCTCCCACACACCTTATCCATCGCCTCCCTCTTCCTCTCCTGCCCTGGTTTGCCCGAGAGAAAAGGGAAAGGAGAGCCTCGTCCATGGAAATAAATCGATCCCCGAGCTTCCCTCTCCACTCTTTCCCCTCTGCATGTCATCCTGCACGAACCCCCTTGCTCACCTACATATTCTCATATCCTTTTATTGGTCTTGCAGCAACCCTAGGTGCCTCCCCGATGACCTCCCGAGCGTGCACCAGCGGGCGACCTCGCACGAGATTCCTCCCGGCATCGAACTGCCCCGTGCCGCCCCTCTCTAGACTTGTCGTCGACCGCCGCTTCTCCCACTCCATCCCTCCATCGCCAATGTGGTCCCTTGGCGCGCCACCGTGCTACCCTGAAGCTGCTAGGGTTTCCTCCCTCGGTGTCCAAACGCGAGGTGGACGATGACCCCTGGGCCATCAGATCTGCCCAAATCCAACGGCCGTCGCCCCTCCATACCTCTTCGCGCGCGGGCGACCAGGCTGGGCCGCATCTGCTCCCCGCGGCCCATTGGGGTAAAGATCCGGCCCATATCCCCTACCCTCTTTCTTTTCTTTAAATTAATTTCTAGATCTGGTATTGGGATTTTGGTTTAAATCCAAATAAAAATGCAAAATCACTTAAAATGTCCAGATCCTATTTTTCCTAGGTCCCTGTATGTCTTTAATAACATGTATACTTGGTGCTGGACCAAAATATTGTATAAATAAATCTTGGTAATTGAAATAGCCACATGTGTCCCTTTCACTAATAAAATCCTCCAGGGAGTTATGCATCTCCAAATGGAGTAAATACAATTTTTGTTGAAAGGTACTCACTATACCTTGCATGTCCCACTGTCCCCAACAAAAATGGCTTCCTAGTTTGCATCTAGTAAAAATAACAAATTAAGGCCTTTTCTGCCTTTAGAAAATTTCCTAGGTCAAACCAAATGAGGTTTTGACCTAATTCCCACTCTCATTGGACAAACATAACTATATCCTTCAAATCTTAGTAGATCATAATTATTTGAACTACTGTTGAATTTTGGTTATTTTAACTTTTCTGTGTATAATTTATTCACTAATAAATTCATAACAGTAGCTATGTAACTCAAAAAAGGGTGATTCCAATTTCTACAGAAAGGTATTCTCATTACCTAAAAGGTTTCCTTAGAATTCCATCAAAATCTTCTTTAGATTAAAAATTATGAAAAAGACAAATCCCAGCCAGTACTGCCTTTGGGAATTTCTCAAGGGCATTTGGTAATTGTTTTGAGGTGATTCCAATACCTATTGAACCAGTCCACTAAATAATACCTAATCACCCAAGGAAATAAATTTTGGAGCTCCAAATTTTGTCTGGTGAATTATTTCCTAAAATTAGAGTTTTATCCACTATAAAAATCATTATAAATCAACGGAAATTGATAAAATGGTGAAACCACTTTGTTGGATTCATTTTATCAATACCTATCTGATGGTATCATTTTTATACAATAGTATCATACAGATCAAGCCCTTGGTCAAAAACCCACTCTTAGGTAGTTCCTATACTTCAAATCCAAAAGGATCCCTTTGTCCTATGCCTCCAAATATTCTCCCAATCCAATCAAATCATACCTCCAACACCCTACTGAGGTATATCATGTGATTATGTTGATTGCTGTATGTATTAATGCTGGTATGCAATGTATTGATGGTGGTTTTGTTTGTTTGCATGTATGCTCGATAGCGGCAATAGTTGCGATTGTGAGACGCCGAGAAGAAGGAAGCATCGAGTTATTCTTATTATTGTTATTATTGGTATTCTGGTATTATAAGGAAGTCAAGGGACATCTCGCTGGTCACAGGCAAGCCACCATTCCCGAAATCCTATATTGACCTATTCGTTTTGCTAATTGTTTTATATCTCGTTTATGAAATTCACTATTAAATGCATGGTTTGTTTCAATTAAAAAGGCGTGAGTAACTTGGCTCCTCCAAGTTATGGATGGGTGTCCATTAGGAAATCTACACTATCGACACCTACCTTTACCCTTTAGATCAAGGCTAAGATGCTTAGCATCTTCCCTCTTGGAAACTACAGTTTTTTTTCAATAATAAAACTATTTTGGGTTTTACCCTACTACAAAGTTTTCAAAATAAAACCCTTGGAAAGAGGCATCGTTTCCGAGTGGAGGTGTTACTAAATAAGATATGAGGAGGATAAATAGAAAGTCGAGCAAGAGAAATAGAAGGAATGGGTAGTCGAGTCTTTTACCGAACAATTTATCAGTGCAACCACATTACCCTGGGTGGGACTCAGGGCTAACTCGTAGTTTGTACTCCTTAGTATGGGATACGCCATAACGCGTAGAAAGGGGTTCAAGTCCCTCGAAGCCGGTTCCATTCCACGTAGGGGGTCGTCGTACCCAAAAACGTTCTATTGACTCCCTTGAGGTCGGCTGCAACTATGGAGCTCTCGCGGATTTACCGGGTTAAGGGAGTATGGGTGACATGGATAAGGAAGTCGGGAAGGGATATTCAGACTTGGGAAGTCAAGTACTCGTACCGGGGGAACTAAGCAACCATAGGGAAAGTACCTATACTAGGGACAATAAATGAAAAGTTAGGTTTGATTATCTGAACCCCCGACTACGGTGTGTAGCGGGCCATGGTTGTATCCCTACGGATGTATTGATTCTTATGGGTAAAGTGCACAAACTCTGTAAAGTCTAATCTATTCGAATAGCCATGTCCATGGTCAAGTACGGTTGGAAAGGTGATTTCTAGGAGTACCCTGGGGATTTGTTTGAGATGTATAAAAAGGGTGTGACTTGGTCACGAGGAAAGATGAGAACGAGATTGGTTTTGACCAGAGATGGTCGAAGATGTTTTAAAAAGGGTTTTTACTATAAAGCTGTTTTCAATGTTTTTAACAAGGATATGGGGATATCCGGACATTCTAAAAGGAGGCATATTTATAGTCGAGCGAGGGGACCGTCGGGGCGCAAGGTGAGCTCGTCAGGGGCGACGTTACAGGCGGCTAATGGCATGGGCAAGGGTAGGGGACGGTGCTGTGTCTCCTGGCGATGCTCAACGACATGATCGCGAGGCATGGGGCGGTGTGGTTTGGTCTGGAACGGGCGGCGCTCTGCGCGGCAGAGGCGGCATCTTCGACGGCGGGCGGTGGTTGTATGGCACGGGGCGGCAAACGGGAGTGTCTGGCGGTGTCCTGGGTCGGTGGTGATCGTGTGTGCGCGCGGTGAGGGCGGCGCGCGGTCTGGGGACGCTGGTCGCGGGTGGCGCTCTGGCGCACGCTCGGCATGGTCTGGGCGCGGCTTGTGCGTGTGGTCCAGGGCTTGGCATTGCTCGCGGCTGGGACAGTGAGTGGCGGTGGACGGTGGGCTGCCTCCTAGACATGCTGGCTAGGCTTGCTGCTGCTCCTAGCTTGCTGTCCACATTGGGGTGACATGGGGGTGCTCGGCTGTTCACCATTAATGGCAATGGCAAGCTCACAGGGGTGCTAGTGTTGGGCTAATCTTTCTAGATGATCTACTGGTTTGTGTGTGAGCTAACTAGGGAACAAGTTAGGCTCAAAACACTGCACACTATAGTGTTTGTGGTTTTGTTTGATTTGTGTCTGCAACCTGTTTGATGAAATGGCCGCATGAACTCAAGTTTTGAATTTTGAAATGAATTTTGGTGAGTTTGCTAGATTGGTTCTGGTGAGTCTGCAGATGCTTGGGTTTTGAAAGTTGAGGTTGTTTGAGTGGGTTTTGAAAAAGTGGGATCTTCCCATATGAAGAAGATTCAATTTTGAATTGTCATTTAAACTATGCATTTGAAAGTTTCTGGATGATCACAAAGTGGGCCTTGATACTCTGTTATGAGTACATTCAAGGGGTGCAAAGATCCAGAAAAGTTTCTGTTAGGTTTTGAAAGTTTGAGACAGCCAAAGTAGGCATGTGAGTTAAATTGGCCAAAATGACCATTCACTTAATATATTTGTTTGGATTTACTTGTCTTTAGGAAAAGTGTGGGAAATGTTTTAGATGATGTTCTTTTCACATAAGAAACATTTTACAAGCAATGGTTCACACAAACAAGGTGGTTTTTAAATAAATTCAAAATCCATGCATACACATATACATGCATTCATGAATTCATTTAGAAAAGTTTTTGTTAACGCTAAACTTGATGATTAGTGTTTTGATGATCTAAGTTTGATATTTTTGGGATGTTACAAACCTTCCCCCCTTAAACAAAATCTCGTCCCGAGATTTGAAAAAGGACGAAAAGATTACCTAGGATTTGAAGAGATCTGGAAACTCCGTTCTGATGTGATCTTCGCGTTCCCAGGTAGCCTCCTCTTCTATGTGGTTGCTCCACTGAATCTTGAGAAACTTGATGCTTCGGGTTCTGGTAGTTCGAAAGGCTTCTTCCAATATACGGATGGGTACTTGGGATAGGTTAGATCATCATTGATCTATATGGTCCGGTGATCGATATTCTTGAACACTTCGGTCTTCTCGGGGACTTCGAGACATTTGCGAAGTAACGAGATATGGAACACATTGTGCACCGCTGACATCTCTTCAGGTAGTTCCAGTTGATATGATACTTCTCCTCGACGGTTTAAGATTTTGAAAGGTCTGATATATCTGGGGGCTAACTTTCCTTTGAGTTGGAAACGTTGCATTCCCTTCAATGGCGACACTTTCAGATAAACAAAAGCTCCGATGTTGAAGGCGAGGTCTCGACGTCTCTTGTCGGCGTAACTCTTTTGTCGGGATTGGGCTGTCTTGAGGTGTTCACGAATCTTGTGAACCTTCTCTTCTGCTTCTCGTAGAATGTAGGGTCCAAAAATATGACTCTCTCCTACTTCCGACCAGTTCAAAGGGGTGCGGCACTTTCTTCCATACATAAATTCAAATGGGGCCATTTGCAAACTGGCTTGGTAACTATTGTTGTATGAAAATTCTGCAAACGGCAGACAGTCTTCCCATTTGGATCCATATTCTAGCACACATGCTCTAAGCATATCTTCGAGTATTTGGTTTACTCGCTCCGTTTGTCCATCGGTCTGAGGGTGATAAGCGGTATTGAAATCTAGGCGGGTTCCTAAACCTTCTTGGACTTTCTTCCAGAATCTCGAGGTAAACTGAGTTCCTCGATCCGAGACTATGTTCTTGGGGACTCCATGCAAACTAACGATTCTAGCGATGTATAACTCCGCTAGCTTCGAACTCTGGTAGGTGGTTTTGACGGGCAAGAAATGGGCTACTTTGGACAATTTGTCCACTATGACCTAAATAGAAGTAGGTAGTCCAGTGATAAAGTCCATTCCTACAGAATCCCATTTCCATTCCGGAATCTGCAAAGGTTGCAACAATCCAGCGGGTCGTTGATGTCCTGCCTTGACTCGCTGTCGTGGGAATGGTCACGGCAGATGCTGCAATCGGCAGCGAGTAGTAGAACGAGGGGCAAGGGCGGCCAGCCATCTGCGGTGCGAGATGAGGGCAAAGACACAGGGTTTTACCCAGGTTCGGCCCCCCGGAGGGTAAAGACCTACTCCTGCTAGATTGTATTATGGAGGTGTTACAATGGGCGAGCTCGGCGGCTAGGCGGCGAGTCGCTTGGGTGTATGAGGGAACGTATCTCTACTCACCCTTTAGGGAGGTTTATATAGGCTCACCTCCCCTAGGGTTTACATATCTCAACCGATTCGGTTACAGCTTTAACAGTCGTTTAACCCAATCCGACTGGGCCTATCTACTCGCCTGGGCCTTCAGCTTCCAGTCGCTCGGTACCTTGCTGGGCTTCAATCCACTCGCCGTTCTGCAGGCCCACTCGCCAGCTCTCGGTCTAGTCGGAAACGCCTTGCTGGGTATACCCCAGTAGGCATATCCCCATCAGTAGTCCCCGAGGCCGTCGTCGATTGGGCGTAAGTGGCTGCTGGCAGTCGGAGTATACGGCTTCAGAGTAGGCATCCAGTCGAATCGTCGGCGGGCTCCTGTATAAAGGAGGAAATCCGGTGAACCAAGTCGCGGCTTGGGCGAGTCGAGTCGGCGGGACGCGGTCATGGTGATTGACATGGAGAGCCGAGTGGCTGGAGTTGGACCGTCAGGCGTGGTCAAACTAGCCGTTGGGGTAATCCAACGGTAACTTTCGACGTAATCATCGCGCGGTAACGGCCCCCTGATTTGGCGGGTAACTCCCGCTATATAAGAGGAATGGCAGGCAATCGTAGAGGCAACTGCCCACCACTTCTTCCGAGTGCGCACATTTTCCTTCCTTTGCTCCGCGATCCAATCGAGCCGAAATCCTCCGATCTCCAACCAACCTCTCGGCCATGGCCCTTTCCACCGAACCATGGGGCAGGTCCAAGTGCACGAGGGCGCAGCTGGCCTCTTTCGAGGAGGCCGGGATCCTGCGAGCCGGCTGTTGGCGTATCCCCGCAGCCGGAGAAACGACCCCAAACCCGCGAGAGAGGGAGTTCGTTTGTTTCACCAGTCATCTTGAGCGAGGGCTAGGGTTTCCCACGTCCTTGTTCTTCCGGCGCTTTTGCGCCTACTATGGGATCCAGCCTTCAGATCTGGGTCCCCACAGCATCGAGCAGCTCGCCATGGCGTTCTGCGAATGCTACTTGGGCTGGCGGCCCTACTTTCCCTTGTGGCAGGATCTGTTCCATGGACGGATCAGCCGCGAGGAGGCAGGCGGCCCAATGCTAGCCGCGGGCGGCTTGACGTTCCAGCTCAAGTCCAAAGCCTCCTTCTTCGACCTGATGCTACCCGCCAAGGCAGCGAGCGACTGGAAAAAGTCGTGGTTCTACGTGACCGAGGCGACCCCGGAGGGCGAGGCGGCGATCCCGCGGTACTCCGCTAGCCGTTCGGAGCCGCGCCATCTCCAAGTCGGCAAGCTTCCCGACGACCAGCGGATGGTCATTGACGAGATGATCCAGACCATCCGTGGTTTGAAGAAGAAGGGCCTCCAAACGATAAATCTGTACAATTGCTGGCTTGGGCGGCGGCTTGTTCCACTCGCCCAGCGCGACCACTACATGTACCAATACACCGGCCGGGGGGACTCGACGAAGGCCTGCCTCGACGAGTGGAGGCTAGAAGATTACCTCTCAGCACTGAAGAAGATTACCCAGGCGGTGTACCTGGATGCGCAGGCCGGGATCGCCCCCTACACCGCGAAGTGTCCAGCTCCAACGGTAATTTCTTAACCTTGTTCGCAGTCGCAGTGTATGCAGTCGCGGTAATCCTGATCCTGTTTGTATCCATCGCAGCTATTCCAGGTGGTGGAAGGGTGGCTCCCACCTTCGAACGACGAGAGCCCGGACCCATCCGCCCAGGATGTAGGCGAATCACCACCCGCGAGGGGCAACGAAGACGACGAGGACGAGTCCGAAGAAGAGGTCGCCCCGCTGGTCCGAAAGACCCGCGGGCAACGTCAGCGCGAGATCGAAGCGAGCAGAAGCCTCGAGCGCCATGACAATGACGACGAACTCCCAGAGACCACCTCGCGCCGTCAAGCCACTCCGTCGAAGAGGAAGGAGAAGAAAAGGGAGGCGAGGCCCCCCTGAAGAAGAAAACGAAGCCATCGAAGGCGGCCTCACCGCCACACTCGGCGAGCAGCTCCGATGCTCCCAGCCCAACTGGTGACGGTGCGCCACCAGCGACGATCGCGCTGGACACGACGACTATGGAGGTGCTGCTGGCCTCATTGCCTCCGCCATTCGCCCCAGTCTCCGGGCTGGGGGAGGCTCCGGCCGCAGCGGCTTCGCCGCGCAGGGAGGCTCCGGCTGCGGCGGCTTCACCTCGCAAGGAGGCTCCAGCTGCAGCAGCTTCGACTCACGAGGAAGCTCCCGCCGAGGATGTCCCAGAGGCGCCGGCTGCAGCCTCAACGACGAAGAAGCCGTCCGTGTCTTGGGCACACGATGTCCTGGAACTGGGGCTCAGTCGCCGACTGGGCCCTGAACTGGAAAAACCGGCCGGCCTTCGTACGGGGCTACGTTTCATCCCAGTCACCAAGTGAGTGTGCTCACCCCTTCTTATTTTCCATAACTATTTCGATTGTCCATGTTGATTCAATTAATGCGCAGGACCGGAGTGAAAAGGATGGGCCATCCGACCGTGGCCAAGGTGCCCTCCGCCGCTAGCGAGGAGGATCCTTCACGCAAGAGGAAGGCGGACAAGGTCGTCGCCTCAGCGGATGGCAGTAAGAAGGCCAAGGGCGACGACATCGTCACCATCTCTGACGATACGGCGGCCGCGCCGGCCGAGCCCGCGGCGGAGGCAGCCGCGTCTACGAAGGAACCCGTGGCGGAGGCGACCTCCCTTGGAGCGGGTGCCTCCATCGCTACCTTCCCCCGCTTCGTGACCAAGGCGGCCACGGCGAGTGGGGTTGCGCCCTCAAGCCACGCTCCTGGGACCGCCGATGCTGAAGTCGACCAGCGTCGTGGGCATACGCCAGCGTTACTCGCGTCCGTGGACGCGATCCAGCTCCACTGCATGCTTGGCGCGGCCATCCAGGTACGTCCAGTCCCCGAGGATCAGGTCGGTGTTTTGCAGCGGCGTGATGCTTATAATTTCTCGTCTTTTATTTTCGTATCCAGTCCCCGAGTGCGTAATCGCTGAATTTCAGCGAGTGGGCACTTAGGAATTTCTTGCTCGCCAGTCCCTGAGTGCGCACTCGCTGAATTTCAGCGGGTGGGCACTTAGGAATTTCTTGATTGCCAGTCCCCGAGTGCGCACTCGCTGAATTTCAGCGGGTGGGCACTTAGGAATTTCTTGATCGCCAGTCCCCGAGTGCGCACTCGCTGAATTTCAGCGGGTGGGCACTTAGGAATTTCTTGATCGCCAGTCCCCGAGTGCGCACTCGCTGAATTTCAGCGGGTGGGCACTTATGGAGTTCGTTTTAACTGACTTTTTCGGTGATGTGCAGGGTCTGCAGCTTGAGTCGGCGGACCGATTGGCCGCGAAACAGCGCGCGGAGAAGGAGCTGGCCATCGTCCAGGAGGCAAACAAAGGTCTTCAGGCTGTTGCTGAGAAGGCAGATCAAGCTCGCTAGGGGCTTGTCCCCGCTGGTGAGTTAGTGGCGGCGCGGTCTGCTCTGGGTGCTGCTGAACAACGGATCGCCGACCTCGAGCGCGAACTGCGGGAGGCGAAAGAAGAAGCTAGCTTGGCGGACGGGCGATCTAAGGCCGCTATTGCGGCCGCAGAGGAGGATCGCAAGGTGTCGGAAGTCCTTATTGCTGGGCTTCAGGACGACCACACGTCGCTTCAGTGCTTCATCACGGGACTCGCGCGCCCGCTGCTTGGTGAGTGCTTCCTCCCTTTCTTATGGTTGTGGTTTTTGTGGTACCCATTATACTCATCATTGTCTTTTTCTTCGCAGGTCGCATCATTGATAGCGACGAAGAGGCGAGCTCGCTCGACGCAAGGCAGTGCGTAAGCATGCTCGTCGACTCGGAGAAGTATCACCCACGGAGGTGATTCCCAGCGACCTCGTTGAGGTGTGGAAGTACTTGGAGAAGGCACCCGCGGTCGTTGAATTTATGACGCGATCGGCGTTTCGGCGTGGAGCATCGACGGCCCTGAGCCTTGGACTCGCCCACTTCCCCGAAGACTTCGACATCGACGATGTGACGAGTGGGTACCCATCGTCAACTGGCGCGGTGGATTTGTCCGAGGTTCTCAAGTTGCAAGAGCGTGCCGCCACGTACTCGGAGCGTGTCTGGGCGATGGGCGACCTCCTTCCCTACCAGGAAACGGTCGTCGCGCCGAATGATCCCGAGCCGCCGCATCGTGACTTCAAGGTCGAGCAGCCTTTTCGCGCGGCGATGGCGGGTGAACTAACGACGTATCCATCAAACCCGTACACCGCGTTCATCCGTAATCGCCGGGATGCTGGCGAGTCATCATCGAAGCCTGCAGAGTAGGGGTAGTTTGCCTTGAAGCGTTAGCAGCAGTTCTGCCACGCGGGCATATTTTGTAACATAAGACAATGCAATATGCGATTGAATGGGACGTCGTGTCTATTTTGGTATTTGTTTGTGTGCTTTGGATTGATTTTGGACGAGTCCCCGAGCGCGTCCGCCCTTTTGTGGGGTTTACCTCGTATATGATGTGTGTTGTTATCATGTGTTTTGTTGCTTTGGTCGACTCGCCCGAGCTCGGAGATCCAGTCGCAAGGCGACTCCCTTGAGTGCTCTGTACTTTACCGTTTTCCCGTACGCGAACGAAGTCGGGTGGCCGAGTCCCCGAGCGTGGTACTTGGTAGTTCTAGGCGCGACTCGAGGGTGGTTGAGGACTTAGAGCGTTGGTGTGAGCGCGTCACTCCTGCCTGGCCCGTAGGGTCAGTCGCTTGGCGAGTCCTGGGCATGCTCTCTTACTTGGCGTTTTCCCTGACCGCTCTTGACGAACTGGTATTCAGTCCCCGAGCGTGGTACTTAGCCGTTCGAGTCGCTATGCCGAGGATGCGGAGGACCAAGGTCGCTGTGAGAAGCGAGGGCAGTTGTCTTGGCTCGTAGAACCAGTCGAGCTAGGCGACTCCAATGGGGCTCCGGGTTGGCGTTTTTCGTGGACGATGTAAGACCTGAAGTGATTCAGTGCTCTTACACCGCACTACTTAGCCGTGCCGATCGCTGTACCAAAGGTTGACTTCTGCATTTTCGCATACCACTGTTATTACGAGTGCGAGTGGCACAAGTCATGGAGAGTAGGCGCAATTTGCGGTAACCGTTTCTTTTATTTCATAGCGACTGGAGAGTACATGTGTGGGGTTCTAGGAGTAGAACTTCCGGAGGAGGTTTACATTCCATGGTCGCTTGACGTCGAGCTTGCCGTCCCCGCGGACGTCGATGAGGTAGTAGGCGTCGTTGCCGAGTACGCGCCCGATAGCGAATGGGCCTTCCCACGGAGGGGAGAGCTTGTGCATGCCCTTCTTGTCCTGGATGAGGCGTAACACCAGGTCGCCTTCCTGGAAGGTGCGGGCTTTCACCCGCCGGCTATGGTAGCGGCGGAGTCCTTGCTGGTAGATGGCGGTGCGTGACCGAGCGAGGTCGCGTGCTTCGTCGAGCTGGTTGACCCCATCTTGGCGGGCCAGCTCGTTTGCAGCCTCCGTATAATGGACGACTTGCGGAGAGTCGTGTTCGAGGTCGGTGGGCATGACTGCTTCGGCGCCGTAGACCATGAAGAAGGGAGTGAATCCCGTCGATCTGTTAACCGAGGTACGGATTCCCCAGATGACGGAGGGCAACTCTTCGACCCAGCACCCGGCGGTGCGCTCGAGTGGTACTTGGAGTCGCGGATTCAGGCCGTGGAGGATTCTTTGGTTGGCCCATTCCGCCTGGCCGTTGGATTCCGGGTGGGCAACTGACGCGAGGTCGAGCCGGATGTGGTGCTCTTCGCAGAATTCGGCCATGGCTCCCTTGGCGAAGTTGGTGCCGTTGTCCGTGATGATACTGTTTGGGAACCCGTAGCGATATATGAGCTCGCGTAGGAATTTAGTGGCGGTCTTCCCGTCGCATTTCCGGACTGGCTTGGCCTCCACCCACTTAGTGAATTTGTCGACGGCGACTAGCAGGTGGGTGTAGCCGGAGGGGGCTTTCTTGAAGGGGCCTACCATGTCCATACCCCATACGGTGAATGGCCAGGTGATGGGGATTGTCTTGAGCGCCGAGCTCGGTACGCGCATCTGATTGGCGTACTTCTGGCACCCGGCGCATCGCTGGACGATGTCGATAGCGTCGGCGTGTGCGGTGGGCCAGTAGAAGCCGTGTCGCATAGCCTTGGCGACCAGGGAGCGAGCGGCGGCGTGGTGGCCGCAGTCACCTGAGTGAATGTCGTGGAGGATTTTGCGTCCTTCAGCCGGTTGGACGCAGCGTTGGAACACGCCGGTGACGCTGCGCTTGTGTAGCTCGCCGTCGATGATGGTGTAGGACTTGCATCGGCGAGCGATCATTCGAGCGTCTGTCTCGTCTGCTGGCAGGGTGCCGGCTTCCAGGTAGGCGATGTAGGGCTTGGTCCAATCGTCTGGCTCGGTGATGAGTGCGACCAAGGCTGCCTCTGGTTGGAGTGGGACTCCGATGTCGATCTCCCTCGGGGGAGAGACTGATGGTTTGGAGATTGTGTCGAGGAACACGCCGGCGGGTGGTGCGAGTCGAGCCGACCCGATGCGAGAGAGGGCGTCGGCCTCCTCGTTTTTCCGCCTGTCGATCCACTCGACAGAGTAGCCGGTGAAGTGGCCGCCCAACTTGTCCACCGCTTGGCGGTACGCCGCCATGGTAGGGGAGACGGCGTCGCAGGTGCCGGCGACTTGCCCCGCGACGAGGTCGGAATCTCCGTAGCATCGGAGGCGATTGACGTTCATCTCCTTGGCGGCTCGCATGCCGTGGAGTAGTGCCTCGTATTCAGCCATGTTGTTGGTGCAGGGCGTGAAGTCGAGGCAGAGGATGTAGCGGAGCTTGTCTCCCTTTGGTGAAGTCAACACTATCCCTGCTCCTGCACCGTCCGCGTTCTTGGAGCCGTCAAAGTGCAGGCTCCAGTAATGGAGGTACGGCAGCTTCTCTGGCTGCTGGGCCTCCTCCCAGTCGGCGATGAAGTCTGCCAGCGCCTGCGACTTAATCGCCTTTCGTGGCTCGTATTTGATGTTGTGGACGCCGATCTCGACGGCCCACTTGGCGACCCGCCCGGTCGCCTCGCGATTGCGGATGATGTCTTGCAGTGGCGCTGAGGAGACGACCGTGATCGGGTGCTCCTGGAAGTAGTGCGGCAGGCGCCGCTGAGCCCTGAAGACCGCGTATACTAGCTTTTGGTACTGTGGGTACCGCTGGCGCGACTCGGTGAGGACCTCGCTGATGTAGTACACCGGCCGCTGAACCGGGCGCTCCTTTCCTTCCTCTGGTCGTTCGACGACCATCACAGCGCTGACGACGCGCTCGGACGCCGCGACGTAAACCAGCATAGGTTCTTTGTCGGCGGGGGCGGCGAGTAGTGGTGCGGCGAGTAGCACCTTTTTGAGGTCGCGGAGCGCGTCGTCCGCCTCCTTGTCCCACTGGAAGGTGGGGTTCTTGCGCATCAGGCGGTATAGGGGCATCGCCTTTTCGCCCAGGCGGGGGATGAAGCGACTGAGAGCCGCTACTCGCCCGACCAGCTTCTGGACGTCGCGCAGGCACTCAGGTTTGCCGAGCCGGGCGATCGTGTCGATCTTTGTTGGGTTCGCCTCGATCCCTCGTTTGGAGACGACGTACCCCAGTAGTTGTCCGGCGGGTACACCAAAGGTGCACTTGCCTGGGTTGAGCTTTATCTTGTACCTTCGCAGGTTGGCGAAGGTTTCCGCCAGGTCGGCGAGTAGGTCGCCTTGGCGAGCGAACTTCACGACCACGTCATCGATGTAGACGTGGATGTTGCGGCCAATTTGGCTCGCGAGGCATTCTTGCATGCACCGCTGGTAGGTTGCCCCGGCGTTCTTGAGGACGAAGGTCATGGCGGTGTAGCAGAAGGCTCCGAATGGCGTGATGAACGCCGTCTTCTCCTCGTCTTCGACAGCCATTTTGATCTGGTTGTACCCAGAGTAGGCGTCGAGGAAACATAGCGACTCCGAACCCGCGGTTGAATCGATTATCTGGTCGATCCGCGGGAGGACGAGCTGCTCCTTTGGGCAGGCGCTGTTCAGGTTTGTGTAGTCGATACACATTCTCCAGGTCCCGTTTTTCTTCTCGACCAGGACTGGGTTTGCCAGCCACTTGGAGTACTTGATTGGCCGGATGAAGCCGGCAGCAAGTAGACGCTGCACTTCCTCGGCGATTGCTCGACGGCGTTCTTCATTGAAGGGCCGTAGCGACTGCTTGACAGGTCGCACTTTGGGGTCGGCGTTTAGTTTGTGCTCAGCGAGCTCCCTAGGGACACCGGGCATGTCGGAGGGTTTCCATGCGAAGATGTCCCTGTTCTGACGGAGGAACTCGATGAGCGCGCCTTCCTATGCTGGGCTCATGCCTGTCCTGATCGTCACCGTCTGGCTGGAGTCGCCTGGGACCAGCTCGACGGTGCGGGTGTGCGTCGTTGCCTCAAAGGTTGAGGTGTTTGCGCCCTCTGAGTTGGGCTTCTTGAGTATTGTGGGGTCGTCATTGTTGACCCCGCTCGCGTATTTGGCGAGCTCGTCGGCGTGATTAGTCTCTGCCGCGATGACGGCGTCGGCGAGCTCGGCTCCTTTGGCCTCGCACTCGGCGGCCATGTCGGGGTCGCCGTTGATGGTGATGACGCCGCACGGCCCGGGGAGCTTCATCGCGTTGTACGTGTAGTGGGGCGCTGCCATGAATTTAGCGAACGCCTGGCGCCCCAGGACGCAGTGGTAAGAGCTGTCGAAGGGCACCAGCTCGAAGACGATCCGCTCGGTGCGGAAGTTTGCCGGTGTGCCGAAAGTGACTGGCAGCGTGACCTTGCCGATCGGATACGCCTTCCGACCGGGGACGATGCCGTGGAACGTGGTGTGGGTCGTCTCGATCATCGACTGCGGGAGCCGCAGCCGCCTGAAGGTGTCGAGGTAGAGGATGTTGATGGAGCTACCGCCGTCCATCAGTGTCTTGGGGAGCCAGTAGTCGCCAACCTTGGGCTTGACCACCAAGGCGACTCGTCCTGGGTACTCGATGCGCGGCGAGTGGTCTTGCCGGCTCCAGGTGATGGGCTGTTCTGACCAGTTCAGGAACTGGGGGACGTCTATTTGGGCCACCGCATTGACGGCGACGGCGCGGGCGATGACCTTCTTCTCGCGCTTCGTGTTGAAGCCTGTGAAGGTGTGGAGCGAGCCGGCTACTTTGCCGAATTTTCCGCCATTTGGCGGGTCGTTGTCGGTGTCCTCCCGCGCTTGCCGTGCCTTCTCGATTTCCCTGAGGGTGTGGCAGTCGGCGGTGGTGTGCGTTTCGGGCTTCCCTTCCCTGCTATGGAACGCACATGGTTGGTTAAGGAGGGCCGCGGGATCGAACCTTGGCTTGTTCTTGTAATTGCCGCCATCGCGGCGTTGCCCTCCGTCGCGGCGGTAGCTCTTGGGCTCGCGCTGTGCGTGCCCGGCGTTGGCGACAAAGTCGACTCGCCCGTCACTGCGGCGCTTGCCAGTGAGGCGAGTGCCGCTATAGCGTAGGTCGGTTCGGCGTCCGCCGTCGTTGCCGCCCGTGCGGCGTTGCCCTCCTGACTCGTCGTCAGTTTCCTGGTTTGGATCTTCCTCGGCGTACCGTTTGGCGATCTCGAGGAGGTCGGGGATGTTGTCGAGTGTGCGGGAGTGTCGCTTGAGCTTGGCGACTAGAGGCTCGTAGTGGCACGAGGTCTTGAAGCAATGGATCGCGGTGTCCGGGTGGATGCCGACTGCGTTGTACCAAAGCTCTTGCCACCGTTGGACCCAGTTGCGGGTCGACTCGCGGGGTCCCTGGACGCATCGTTCCAGGTCCTCAATAGTGGTGGCGCGGGTGTAGGAGCACTCGAAGTGCCTGACGAAGGCGTCGCGCATTTCCTCCCAGGAGTCGATACTGTCCTGGGAGAGAGTGTTGATCCACTGCCTGCACGTCCCCTCCATCATCAGGGGGAGGTAACGGGCGGCGAGTAGGTCAGTGTGACCCGCGATCCCCATTGCCATGAGGTATGTGTCGAGCCAGACTGCGGGGTCGTACGAGGAGTCGTACTTTTCTATCTCCTTTGGCGCCTTGAAGTTTGGCGGGTACTTCTCGCCTCGGATCATTGGTCCGAAGCACTTGGGCCCGAGTCGACTGAGCGACCCCATAGGCTCGCCGTCGTGGCGATTAGTTAGGGTGTGCCGCAAGTCGTCGGGCTGGCGTGCACGCCAGCTTTGGTTGTTGATGATGTGGGTGCGGGCGTCGATGGGTTGCCCGTTAGCGGCGACGAAGTTGGTCGCCGGCCTGGGGTCGTTGGTGGAGAGTGCCGCGTTCGCGGGTCGGTGTTGGAGCTGCAGTGGCTCTGGTGGCGGGCAATTGAGGGTGTTTGCCGCCGCTGGGCGGCCGCTGGAGGCCGCTCTGCTTCCCGAGGAACGTGAGTATACTCGACCTTGCGAGTCGGCGCCCGCTTTTTGCTGCTCCACGGCCTTCGCGAGCAGGGCCCTGACGTACTGGATCTGTAGGGCGCCGTCGCCAGTGGCCGTGATGCTGTCGGCTGCTGCTCGGCCTGCCACGAGGTTGTCCATCGGGGTGGAGAACAGTGGGAGGCCGTTTGCTCTCGCTCCCGTGAGGAGACAACTATCCGCGGCTGGTCCCTGGGAGGGGTGCGGTTGGGTGGTGGTGGGGCACCCATCGCCGTCGATCCTGGCGGGGGCCGGGCGCTTCCTCCTGGTGGCGCGTTCTCGCAGATTGCGCGCTCGACTATGCGGGCCGGGTCGTTTTCGTCGTCGAAGTTCAGGGCACGCCCTTGAACGGTGGGGTTCAAACGTGACCTGATCCGCTGCTGGTGGTAGCGCGACAGCTCCTGCGCCGTCACCTGCTCGAGGCGGAATTTTTCGCGCTCGGCTTGCTCCTTGCGCACCGCCTCCGCCAGTTTCAGGCGGAGTTCCTCGACCTCCGTTGCCGTGGCGTTAGGAGGGATTGGGGTGGAGAAAGGATCCTCCGGCGGATCGGCGCCGGTGGCCATGTAGGCCGCGGCGTGGCGACTGGCTCCATCGCGGAGGTCGGCGGAGTTCTCTGACCCGGAGTCGAATTCGAAGATCCCGAGGATGGAGGGGTCCTCGAAGTCTCCCGCGTTGGAGACCTGGGCGATGGAGCCCGCGGACGAGGCCGCGGTGATGGATCCGGCGAGTGACGCCGGGGTCGCCGAGTCGGCGTCGTCGGTGAGGGCTGCATCTTCTGCGGCTGCTGAATTCCCGACCACGTTGCTGTGGGCCGAGTTGTACTCGGAGGCGAGGCGGTGGATCGTGCGGACCTGGCTCTCGGAGAGCCGATCGCGTGGCGGCGACTCGCGGATGCGAGCCGAGTCCTCCGAGACGATGACGTCGGTGAGGCCGACGAAGAGGCTGATCGTGCCGATTGGCAGGATCACGCTGTGCGTGACGGGTCGCGCCGCCGGGACGTAGCTGCTCGGCAAGATCTGGAGCATCTCGCCGATCGCTATCATGCGTCCGGTGGGGACCGTCTCGTTGATGGGCAGATTGGATCTCGCCGCAGAACACCGGCCAGACCGGCCAGGCCCCACGGTGGGCGCCACTATCGTGGGAATGGTCACGGCAGATGCTGCAATCGGCAGCGAGTAGTAGAACGAGGGGCAAGGGCGGCCAGCCATCTGCGGTGCGAGATGAGGGCAAAGACACAGGGTTTTACCCAGGTTCGGCCCCCCGGAGTGTAAAGACCTACTCCTGCTAGATTGTATTATGGAGGTGTTACAATGGGCGAGCTCGGCGGCTAGGCGGCGAGTCGCTTGGGTGTATGAGGGAACGTATCTCTACTCACCCTTTAGGGAGGTTTATATAGGCTCACCTCCCCTAGGGTTTACATATCTCAACCAATTCGGTTACAACTTTAACAGTCGTTTAACCCAATCCGCCTGGGCCTATCTACTCGCCTGGGCCTTCAGCTACCAGTCGCTCGGTACCTTGCTGCGCTTCAATCCACTCGCCGTTCTGCAGGCCCACTCGCCAGCTCTCGGTCCAGTCGGAAACGCCTTGCTGGGTATACCCCAGTAGGCATATCCCCATCACTCGCTGACATATGTCACACTTGGCGATATAGCTTCCGATTTCTCTCTTCATATTATGCCACCAAAATTGCTCTTTCAAATCTTGGTACATCTTGGTTCCTCCGGGATGGATAGAATAAAGAGTATCATGAGCCTCCTTCAAGATAACTTCTTTCAACTCCGAATCTGCTGGTACACAAAGGCGTCCTTTGTACCACAGAACTCCTTCTTCGTCCTCGGTGAATCCGGGTACTTTGCCTGTACCGATACGACGCTTGATTCCGTCGATACTAGCATTTCATTTCTGCGCCTCTTTAATCTGACTGATCAAAGTGGGCTGAAGTTCTATGCTAGCCAAAAATACTTCACTTACTAATTCCATTCGAAAATCTTCCATCTCTTTGTGCAAACTTGGTTGCTCCTTTAAAATCATGGAGTTTAAGCGGCACGGCAATCTGCTAAGGGCATCGGCTACCACATTGGCTTTTCCAGGGTGATAGTGAATGTCCAGGTCGTAATCCTTGATTATCTCAATCCATCTTCTCTGCCTCATATTCAGCTCCTTTTGAGTGAATATATACTTTAGGCTCTTGTGATCCGAATAAATCTCACAACGGTTTCCCATAAGGTAATGTCTCCATGTCTTCAGGGCTAGAACTACGGCTGCGAGTTCGAGGTCATGGGTTGGGTAATTTTGTTCATGTTGCTTCAGTTGTCGCGATAGATAAGATATAACTTTGCCTTCTTGCATTAGCACACATCCGAGACCAATCTTGGATGCGTCACAATACACATCGAAGGGCTTCGTGATATCCGGCATGATCAAGATTGGGGCTGAAATCAATCTCCTCTTGAGTTCTTGAAAACTCGCTTCACACTTGTCCGTCCATTCAAACTTCTTGTCTTTCTTCAGTAATTGGGTCATGGGTTGGGCTATACTCGAGAATCCTTCCACGAATTTGCGGTAATATCCCGCCAATCCGAGAAAAGCACGAACTTGGGTTTGAGTGGTTGGGGCTTGCCAATCTTCTACATCTTTCACTTTGGCAGGGTCTACGGCAATTCCTCCGGCTGATACAATGTGACCGAGGAATCCTACTTCCTGTAACCAGAATTCACATTTGCTAAACTTTGCATACAACTGATGCTCTCTAAGGGTTCCAAGGATGGTCCTTAGGTGTAGCTCATGTTCTTCTTCCGATTTGGAATAAATCAGAATGTCATCAATGAAAACAACGACAAACTTATCCAGGAAGTCCATAAAAATCTTATTCATGAGATTCATGAAATAAGCGGGGACATTGGTTAATCCAAAAGACATGACTGTATACTCATACAATCCATATCGGGTGGTAAAGGCAGTCTTTGGAAGATCCTCTGCACGAATTTTGAGTTGATGATAGCCAGTTCTAAGATCAATCTTAGAAAACACCTGGGCACCGGTCAACTGATCAAACAAATCTTCGATCTTAGGCAAGGGGTACTTGTTCTTGATGGTGACATCATTCAACTTCCTATAGTCCGTGCACAAACGGTTACCTCCATCCTTATTGTCCACAAACAAGACAGGTGATCTCCATGGGGACGCACTTGGTTGAATCAATCCGATTTCCAACATGGAATCCAATTGCTTCTTCAGTTCTTTTAGTTCTGACGGGTTCATACTATAGGGTCTCTGGGCTTTGGGTCCTGTTCCGGGGATTAGTTCGATGATAAACTCGATATCCCGATCTGGGGGCATACCGGGCAAAACATCTGGAAATACATCGGGGTATTCGCAGACTATCCGAACTTGGTCAATGGTAGGTTGGGCTAGACTCTTGTTACACTTGAATTGGCGAGGTAAGGTTTCAGATATATGCTCGACTGATACTCTGGTGGTACTGGTCATGGTAATGGCTTTCTTGGCACAGTCAGTCAATCCTTTATGCTTGGACATCCAATCCATTCCTAGTACTACTTCCAAACCTTTAGTTCCGAGTACTATTAGGTTAGCATAAAAATCTATGCCATGGATTCGGATAGGGACGACTTTGCAAATTTCCCTAGCCTTGGTGGTTGATCCGGGAATTTGCAAAATCATCACATGTTTCAATTTGGTTGGTTGAATTTTACTAGTGCAGGAAAATTCTTCGGTGACAAATGAATGCGATGCACCAGAATCAAACAACACTCTTGCAAGTACTGAATTAACAGAAAACATACCCAGCACGACGTCTGGCGCTTCCTGAGCTTCTTCAGCATGCATGAGAAAAAGACGGCCATTGCGGTTGAGTGAATTCCCTGGGGCAAATCTTCTCCCTGGCTGGACACGACGCTGCTGCTGAGCTGGGACATTGGCGTTGGGGGCTGCATTCTTCTTGTTGGGGCACTCATTGGAATAGTGGCCTTTATTTCCACAGTCATAACAGGTCACTTGTGACTTGTCCTTGGCTGCGATAGGCACAGCATTGCTTCCAGTCCTCGGGGCAGTATTGGGGTTAGTGGTAGTATTGTTGGTGTTGAACTTGGGTGGGGCACGGGTGAAATTGCTAGAGTTGCCGGGGTTGTTGTGATTTCCTCCGGGTCTAGGGTTTCCACGGTTGGGATAGGTCGGATGGGTCATAGGGGGTCTGTTGGTTCGTGGGGCAAATCCTGGAGATGGGTTGGGGCGATACTTTGGGGTCTGATGGGTTCCTGGTTGATGCATCATGCGACGCTTGCGGTTTTCATTGGCTTGGTTGATCTTTCCTTCCATTTGGATAGCAGAGTCGACAAGGGCTTCAATATCCACAAAGGGGATATTGACTAACACCGTCTGAATCTCGTCATGCAGACCATTCAGGAATCTTTCTTTCTTCTTGGCTTCGGTGTCTATCTCGTCCGGGGCATACCTAGCTAATGACAAAAAATTGTCACGGTATTCCACTACAGTCATCCTTCCTTGCTTCAACTCTCTAAACTCGTCTCTCATTCTCTTGATTAAACCTGGTGGCACATGGGTTCTGCTAAACTTGACCTTGAATTCCTCCCAGGTCATCATCTGGCCTCCGGTCATTGCACGAACACTATTCCACCATGCCCTGGCATCTCCGGCTAGATAATGGGTGGCGAACAAGACTTTCTCGTTGGCTTTCACTCCAGCTACTTCTAAGTTAGTTTCCATGGTTTGCAGCCAATCATCCGCATCTAGGGGTTCTTCCGACTTGGTGAAAACGGGTGGGTTGGTATTCTGGAAATTCTTGAGCTTAGATCCGTGGTTATCCTGATTTCCATGGCCTTGGTTGTTGTGGGCTAGCTGGGCTATCTGTTGAAGAGTGGCTAGGTTGGCTTGACGTTCGGCTCTTTCAGCTTCGCGGTCAGAAGTCAACTTTTGCAGGATCTGCAACATCGGGTCCGGGGCTAAACCACTTCCTCCACGTGGCATCTGAAGATTGATATCGATCATGAGAAAAGAGGGAAATTTCTAAGGTTTTGGGTTTTTGAAAAGTTTTTTTTAAAGGTTTGACTCAGATTTTTCTAGCAACTTGCTTTTTCATTCATTCACTCATAGCACACAGTACAACACACACCACAACAAGGAGAAACAGATGGTTTTAAGAACCATTCTGAAATCTACGATACAGTGGGACCGACTACTACTCACTACGCTAGTGCTCAGTGCTACTACTGCTCGGAGTTTGTGGCTTCATCATCTTCAGGATCATCGATGAAGGCGAAATCATCCTCATCGGTGAAGAAGTCCATGGCCTGATCCTCCAGAAAATCATCGTCATCGCTGAGATAGGAGTAAGGGTCTCCACGAAGATCCTCTCCTGCATTCTCCCTTTCCTCTAACAGCATGTCTCTCTCGTGGATGGTCTCTTCCAGAGATGAGATGCGATGGCGAAGACGGGCAATAATGCGCTCCTTCTTGTCGAGCTGACGGTGGCGAGACTTGCGATCCTTTGCGAGCATGGCGATTGTCTGATCCTTCGTCTTGATGATGGCAGACTTGTGGTTGCAATAGTCACGGCAGTTGTCCAACTCCTGCTGTTGGTCGTACATCATGAAGCTAAGGTGGTCCAATTGAGTCTTCAGCTCGGGGTGGTATGGGGCTTCCAGTGGTTGTCCATTTGCATCACGTCTTGGGAAAAACTCAAAGAGAGTACCCTTGATCTGATTGATGCTCTGTCCACACAGACGGGAAAGAGCTTCCTGCATTGCTCTGGCAAGTCCATCGAGCCAGTTGTTTTCCCTCAAGGTAAACTGAATTCCCTCCGCTGTGGGAGGTTCAATCTTTCCTCGGAGACTTGCAACAATTAGCCACTGCAGATCTTCTCCTCCTTGATCATTGAGCTGAGCTCGGAAGAACTCGGGGCGCGGACGCTCCAGAAGTTCCGAAAGTTGATCCAGATCCCTCTCAAAGATAAGGTCTCCCCCATTTCCGAGTTGATAAAACTTGCTGTACTTCACGTCCATCTATAAAGATAGAGGACGAGTAGATTAGCAGAGTGATCAAGTGTGTCAAAATTTTATCTATTTTGCAAGAGTTTTTGAGGAACATTAAGTTTTATGAAAGAATTAAAGAGATAAGAATGAGAATAGGTTTTTGTAAATATTTGTTTTATTTGGTTTTTGAAACTAAGTTTTTGGTTCAACGTCCAACCTAACTAGGGTCTCCTATGGTCAGGATGGCTCTGATACCAACTTGTCAACACCCAGATTTTTTAATCCTAGATGCCTGTTATTCCATACATCGCAATCCCAGGATTACCATTTTTGCGAGACATAACAGAATTGGATACCATAGTACTTCATCCATTACAACGATACATAAGTTCTTACACGAATAGGGATCTCATGATCCAGTTCTTAATACAACATCAAGCAGCGGAATACGTAATAATAACGGTAGCGTAGGCGAAGCTCCATCTTCGGGGTCATAGGCAATGCTGACGATGGGAGATGATCCTAGTTGTCGTAACCTTCCTGGGGTCCATCCTCCAGGTACTCCTCTTCATAGTTTGGCCATGGGAATAGCCGGGGACAAAGCCATGAGTACTCTTTAAGTACTCGCAAACTAATACTAACAAGTAAAGGGGTTTTTGGAATATAGGACACTAGGCTCTAGGGTTGTTTTGCAAAAAGCCAGGTTTATCTCTACTAAGCTCCAGAGCTAGTCACAATTTTATAACTCCTAAGTGGGATCTTGTAGTTCAGGTCACAACTCTGTTGTGGTCAAGTCAAAGTCTCAACTCATTTCACAAGTCATTTTGAAAAGGGTCTGACGGGGGAACAGTATGGCCACTCCAACTGTCCATAACCGCGGACGCAGCTATTCGAATAGTTTGACACTCTGCAGAGATTGTACACTTTCACCACAACATTCGATACATCCGTCAGGAACAAATCCTGAATTCACCATACTCAGTATGCGGATAATCAATCCTAACCTTTCAATTACACTCCCTAGTATAAGCACCTCTCCTGTGAGTTTGGCCTCCCAACCATGACCACTGTCATCTTGGGTACTCCACAGGTGGACAATCTTCACAAGGTAGCCTCAGCTCAGACCTTGGCCGTGAGGGAACTAATACGAAGGTATATAAGTTTCCAGTCAAGCCCTACACAATATTCGGGTATTGTGGTTGTACGATAAAATTGGAATGGTATCGCATCCAGACAACCATCAGTTTTATAAAGGGCTAAGGCTCATGCCTCAACATTTTCTTCACCAAAATCATCAAGTGTTTGGAAACACATGTCCAAAACATTTCAATAGAATGATCCATCATTCCAAGGTTTTCATAACCATTTTTCCACCAAGTACTCCCATCTAAAGTTGATCAAGTTTTATGCTTAGCACTAGCATCTACAGTTGGGAATGGTAATAATGAGGGGTGGTAACTGGTGGAGTTTCACTAAGTCCAACATTATATCTTAGGCTGAGATCAAGGTTTCTAGATTAGGCCAAATTTTATGCTCTTTAAGCAACCTTCAGCACAACTGTCTAGTATCTACCAAACTCTTAGGTAGCCTCTAAGTAAGCTTTGATAAATAAATAAAGTAAGAAGCTTGCCATAAAACTAGGATTGGTTTAGCAAGTTGGTATGATCACATACGCTTAAGGCATATAGTATTCATATCACAAGCATGGGTTTGTGGCAACAAAAAGGGTATCTTGCAAGTGTTAGCTTGCACATACACTAGTAGTATTAGGCTTGCATAGGTATAGTATCTTGCAAGGGTTAGCTTGCATTGGTCAACTTGGTTAGTAAAGCTTGCCTTGTGCAGAGCAGTGGTTGAAGTTCTCTTCGGCTTCCGCTTCGTAGTATCCTCCTTCCTCCTCGTAGTATCCTTGGTCGGTACTAGCGTCTATGAATAAATACGAGGTACACAATCACCAATCAATACTTAACTACTTGCAATCATCACACACAAGGGTCCTATAGATGATCTAGCATCATCTCTAACATTACAAGGTTAAGGATTGGTTTAAGTCCTTTTATTTTAGAAAAATAATTTCTACTCATTGAAAAACTACTTAAGATTTAATATTCTCCAAACTAAACATGGGGTCATGTTGACACATGTCATCACCACATATTGTAGTCCCTGGGAATGTGATTTAAAGTGGTGTCACAATTTAATAAGGTTTTACCCTTTTATTTTAATTGATTAAATTGGCTAGAAATGCTTATGTAGCATTCTTTTATTCCTTGAACATTATTTCTGCAAGTAAACCTATATATTTTTATATATTCTGAAAGGTATGGTTAAATGTGATTTTTGAGAATTGGAATCAACTCAAAAGCTTTTATAGTTTAAATTTTAAAAATGTTTGAATGCAGAAAAGCTTCTGCCTTGTTATTTTTTCTATGGATGATCTACAGATCCAAATGACTTGAATCCAACGGGCTTGGATTAAGCATTCACAGAACTTTCCAACAAAATTGGTTTCATCCAATTTGGTGCACTGAATCGACCTGGGTTGATTTTTGAAGTTGGGTACAGAAGTGTGTTTGAAATTAAAAAGAAAAAGGTTTAATTTGAATTGCTGGGCTGCGCGGGAAATTCTAACGGGCCGGCCTGCTAAGCGCAGTGCTCCCGCGGGCTGCGTAAGTGGGTGTCCCCACTCGTCAGTGACACGGGGCTGGGCGAAGCGGTATGGGGCAACATGGGTCGTTCGATCTAGTTCTAATCCAACAGCTGAGGGTCATCGTCGACGCGAGACAGCTCCGGCGAGAACGAAACCTAGCGCGGCCAGTGGGGGGTGCTGGGGGCTCACCAGGGTACGGGCAAGGGTTGGCGAGGCGGGCGAACGACGAAGTCGACGACGGCGATCCTCCTGGTACTGGTGGCTTCTCCTGGGGCGGCTCCAATCGCTGGCTCCCTTCTTCTCCAGAGGCGGCGGGCTCCGGTGAAATTCCGGCGAAGTGGTGCTCGCCTTGCTCTGAGGATGGTGTGGCACGGTCAGTGGGGAGAGGGGAGTGAGATGGTGTGAAGAAATCGTGCGGGGGTGGCCTCTATTTATAGTCGAGCGAGGGGACCGTCGGGGCGCAAGGTGAGCTCGTCGGGGGCGACGTTACAGGCGGCTAATGGCATGGGCAAGGGTAGGGGACGGTGCTGTGTCTCCTGGCGATGCTCAACGACATGATCGCGAGGCATGGGGCGGTGTGGTTTGGTCTGGAACGGGCGGCGCTCTGCGCGGCAGAGGCGGCGTCTTCGACGGCGGGCGGTGGTTGTATGGCACGGGGCGGCAAACGGGAGTGTCTGGCGGTGTCCTGGGTCGGTGGTGATCGTGTGTGCGCGCGGTGAGGGCGGCGCGCGGTCTGGGGACGCTGGTCGCGGGTGGCGCTCTGGCGCACGCTCGGCATGGTCTGGGCGCGGCTTGTGCGCGTGGTCCAGGGCTTGGAAATGCTCGCGGCTGGGACAGTGAGTGGCGGTGGACGGTGGGCTGCCTCCTAGACATGCTGGCTAGGCTTGCTGCTGCTCCTAGCTTGCTGTCCATATTGGGGTGACATGGGGGTGCTCGGCTGTTCACCATTAATGGCAATGGCAAGCTCACAGGGGTGCTAGTGTTGGGCTAATCTTTCTAGATGATCTACTGGTTTGTGTGTGAGCTAACTAGGGAACAAGTTAGGCTCAAAACACTGCACACTATAGTGTTTGTGGTTTTGTTTGATTTGTGTCTGCAACCTGTTTGATGAAATGGCCGCATGAACTCAAGTTTTGAATTTTGAAATGAATTTTGGTGAGTTTTCTAGATTGGTTCCGGTGAGTCTGCAGATGCTTGGGTTTTGAAAGTTGAGCTTGTTTGAGTGGGTTTTGAAAAAGTGGGATCTTCCCATATGAAGAAGATTCAATTTTGAATTGTCATTTAAACTATGCATTTGAAAGTTTCTGGATGATCACAAAGTGGGCCTTGATACTCTGTTATGAGTACATTCAAGGGGTGCAAAGATTCAGAAAAGTTTCTGTTAGGTTTTGAACGTTCGAGACAGCCAAAGTAGGCATGTGAGTTAAATTGGCCAAAATGACCATTCACTTAATATATTTGTTTTGATTTACTTGTCTTTAGGAAAAGTGTGGGAAATGTTTTAGATGATGTTCTTTTCACCTAAGAAACATTTTTTTAAAGAAATTCAAAATCCATGCATACACATATACATGCATTCCTGAATTCATTTAGAAAAGTTTTTGTTAACCCTAAACTTGATGATTAGTGTTTTGATGATCTAAGTTTGATATTTTTGGGATGTTACAAACCTTGCCCCCTTAAACAAAATCTCGTCCCGAGATTTGAAAAAGGATGAAAAGATTACCTAGGATTTGAAGAGATCTGGAAACTCCGTTCTGATGTGATCTTCGCGTTCCCAGGTAGCCTCCTCTTCTGTGTGGTTGCTCCACTGAATCTTGAGAAACTTGATGCTTCGGGTTCTGGTAGTTCGAAAGGCTTCTTCCAATATACGGATGGGTACTTCAGGATAGGTTAGATCATCATTGATCTCTATGGTCCGGTGATCGATATTCTTGAACACTTCGGTCTTCTCGGGGACTTCGAGACATTTGCGAAGTAACGAGATATGGAACACATTGTGCACCGCTGACATCTCTTCAGGTAGTTCCAGTTGATACGATACTTCTCCTCGACGGTTTAAGATTTTGAAAGGTCCGATATATCTGGGGGCTAACTTTCCTTTGAGTTGGAAACGTTGCATTCCCTTCAATGGCGACACTTTCAGATAAACAAAATCTCCGATGTTGAAGGCAAGGTCTCGACGTCTCTTGTCGGCGTAACTCTTTTGTCGGGATTGGGCTGTCTTGAGGTGTTCACGAATCTTGTGAACCTTCTCTTCTGCTTCTCGTAGAATGTCGGGTCCGAAAATCTGACTCTCTCCTACTTCCGACCAGTTCAAAGGGGTGCGGCACTTTCTTCCGTACATAAATTCAAATGGGGCCATTTGCAAACTGGCTTGGTAACTATTGTTGTATGAAAATTCTGCAAACGGCAGGCAGTCTTCCCATTTGGATCCATATTCTAGCACACATGCTCTAAGCATATCTTCGAGTATTTGGTTTACTCGCTCCGTTTGTCCATCGGTCTGAGGGTGATAAGCGGTATTGAAATCTAGGCGGGTTCCTAAACCTTCTTGGACTTTCTTCCAGAATCTCGAGGTAAACTGAGTTCCTCGATCCGAGACTATGTTCTTGGGGACTCCATGCAAACTAACGATTCTAGCGATGTATAACTCCGCTAGCTTCGAACTCTGGTAGGTGGTTTTGACGGGCAAGAAATGGGCTACTTTGGACAATCTTTCCACTACGACCCAAATAGAGTCATTTCCCTTACTAGAAGTAGGTAGTCCAGTGATAAAGTCCATTCCTACAGAATCCCATTTCCATTCCGGAATCTGCAAAGGTTGCAACAATCCAGTGGGTCGTTGATGTCCTGCCTTGACTCGCTGACATATGTCACACTTGGCGATATAGCTTCCGATTTCTCTCTTCATCTTATGCCACCAAAATTGCTCTTTCAAATCTTAATACATCTTGGTTCCTCCGGGATGGATAGAATAAAGAGTATCATGAGCCTCCTTCAAGATAACTTCTTTCAACTCCGAATCTGCTGGTACACAAAGGCGTCCTTTGTACCACAGAACTCCTTCTTCGTCCTCGGTGAATCCGGGTACTTTGCCTGTACCGATACGACGCTTGATTCCGTCGATACTAGCATTTCCTTTCTGCGCCTCTTTAATCTGACTGATCAA